>CM035593.1:2235508-3435508 GCA_020423425.1 Chrysopa pallens | reverse complement strand
TTTGTTTACTGTTAGGTTTTTTTTTTCGAAGAAATTACTGAAATCCGTTCATCTATTTATTTGAAAATTTTAAAGTATGTTTTTTAATTATTTCTGAATACTGCATCAGTAACATGTTAACCAAAGTACTGCGATAATATGCCAACATCCAACTTCACGCTTGTCATAATTCTTGTTTTTTCATGTTTTTTTTTTTTAATGCATCAAACTTTTCATATTCTTCGTTAAAACCCAAACAGTTTTCCGAAAAGAAGGCAATTTCAATGGAAAACATTTTGCCTAATACGAAAGATTGTTAGAGACGCACCACTTTTTTTGTACAAGGTTTTACTTAAACAAAATAAACTAAGTAATTTACTTGGAAGTACCAAGCAACAAACATTATTGTTAGCCAATTTTATTAAACACTATATTTAAGGATTGATTGCACCAGGATTGCGAAGCCTAGAAATTTAGTGAATAGAATTTAAATGTACCATTTATTTTATTCTAATAAATTGATTTTAAAACTCATTTATGATAAACAAAATGTCTTAAGCCGTTATATGTTATTCAAATTTCATTGAAAGGTTTTTACACGTTTGCCTTCAATATGGCTATTTCTAAAATTTTCAGTGCAATTTCATCAAAAACACATTGATTTATTTTTTCCAAGTAATTTGTTTTAAACTAAAAAAGTTATGATAAATTAAATGAAAAGAACATAAAATGTACTTCTATTTTTTAATTACTTTATAAGACATAAATAATATAATGGATATTATTTCAAATGAAACGTTGATGATATTGCGTATAAAAAAGAATTGCCTATTTGTGGCTGCCAAATATGTTTAAGTGTATAATCATTAATTTTTTGAAATAAGATATTTTTATCAAATACCTACCTACATTCCCAAACCAAAGAAATTAAGCAGAATTCTTTGAAAAATATTTTAAGAATTCATGACGGGCAACAATTTATTTAAGAAAACAACTTAGGTTTATGAATAATTTAGTCTTTGTATATGAATAGCATTAAACAGTGTGTGGTTAACCTCCTTCTATTGGTACAATTATCTGTTGTCAATACTTTTTGTAAAAAATGGAAACAATAATTTATAATTATCCTTTTCTTAGGTGTGAAAATAAAAACATGTCAGAAGTTTATCACATTTGATACCTAAAAAATATTTCACAATTAGGGTTTTGTATTGTTTTAATCATCATAAAAATGTGGTTGATTTTATATTAAATCCTTCAGAGCTTTATATATAATACCATGGTAAGGGAGTTAATCATACCATAAATAATAATTCTACTCCAATTTTTAAAACACCACAAGTTTTTTTATAATATAATAAATATGATTTTGAAACACAAAAAAATAAATAATAAACAAAAAAATATTTATAAATAAAAAGATATTAAAATTTTAAGCATATCTAATGATGGGAACTATTATTCAATTACTATTAAAAAATTTAAGTGAATGACACACAATTAATTCTAATTAAAATTACTTATTAATTAAATTAAATTTTAAATAAAACTAAATCAAGGCTTTTGCTAGGAAAATTTATTGGATTATTATTACTACTTATGAATAATAAAAAATAAACACAATTTGTTGATTGCATTTATAAAAAAAAAAAACTTTGGCACAAAAATATTAAAATTTTATCTCATTTTTTATGTATGAAATTTTATAGGTTTGTAAAATGTTAAATTGAATATTTTTTTAAAATTTATTTTTTGTAAACATTTCTTTGTTTACATTTTAAACATCGTAAATAATTCATGAATAATTATAGATGGATATTGAATGTTTTTTAAATTAGATACATACGAATATAGTTGATACTGCAAAAACATACGTAAATAATAAATTTTGATTTTCTATTTTAATTTTAAATTTATTTTAAAATGTTTATAGTATAGTGAGTTAGAGTAGTGATTATGTTACTTCAAATAATGACGTACTCATCGTCTGTAAATACGGATGTGATTAATATGAATTGGTATATAGTATTCTATGAATTGTCAGAAATACGTTGTTAGCCGATAGGATTGGTAATCATAATCATTTTAAATGTTCTTTGAAATTAACATGCCAATTTGAATTAAAACAATGGAGAATAAATAAATAAATTCACTTTGAAGTTTATTTGTAAAATCTAATTTTATGCGATGGGGAAAATATCTGTGTTTTTACAAAATTACAAAATGTATCTGCTCATCATAAATAAATATTTACGTCGCTTGGACTTTTGTATTTTAAAGTTTTAATTGGAGAAATACTGTACAAGTGTAACCAAATTTGTGAATTTTGCTCATGAATATCTCACACATAAAGATCTAAATGTAATGGCTTTAGGGAGTTTCTATCAGAAAATTAAAACAGTGAGCTTGGTTGCAAAATTTAAACGAAATAATTTTCTCTACAAATATTCCTACTCCAACACTCGATAGAATATGATAGTATTAAAATCTATTTAGTCAACTAGTTCTCGCCAGTAACAGATCTCCAAAAGACCCTTTCATTTTCAATAATACGATTGCTTTGCTTTCTAGCAAAATATCAAAAAATATTATAATAAAATAATAACGACTATCTTTTATCTTTGCCAGTCTTATTTTTATCTCTGTGTGCGTAATCCTGACTGCCCGAAAGAAAAAATTATCCCAATGTATTTCAATCAAGGAAAACTTTGGTACTGTCTCACATTGGCGTATGGCCTATGAAAATTCTATAGGTATGTTGTTAAATAGTTCACCAATAGCTTACATTAGAAATAATATTAATTCATTGTTTATTTTCCGTTTTCCTTTTTTGTTTAAATGATCTAGATTGCTAATTTCCTCGTGGTTGTTTGAATCAACCGACATTCCTAGTATACTCTAAGTCACTTAAGTTTTTAGTAGAGTCCAGTCAATTTCTGATCAATACGTTTTATTTTCTTTTTTTTTTCGATCTTATGCGTAAACAATTACCAAATTTTTTCAAAAAAATTGTTTGAATAAGATGTAAGCAAAATTAATTTAAATTCTGTCTGCACATTTTTAATAAAACAACATAAGTTCTGATAATTCAAGAATTTTCTATAAGTATTAAAGAATAAATTAGTATCTCTTACAAACAAAAAATATTTACTAATCAGTTCGTATAATAATTGGGAAAGACACTGATGTCATTGTCTGATTTAATATACTTTTTAGCGTTTTTCACCTCACAGATTAATTAAATAAGCCAGTAAGTACAACGACAGCAAATGTCTTGTCAATAAAATAAATTGTAGACAATGTCTCTATACATAATAACAAACGAGTATCTTTGACATCAATAACATCTTCACACATTCAAACCAAACCAATGAACTATTTCTTTTATATATTTCTTTCAGTATTATTAAATTTTTTATGTATCTATAAACTTCCGATATTCGTGTTTCTGCTCAGAGTTTCCATTGCACGTTAACGTCCTCATTTAAAAACATCGTATACCAATTATGGTTCAAAACAATAGCTGGCATGCAATAACTTGCCCCGAAAAACATATTCCGGGACGTAAATAGACTTTATAGTGCAAAAATTTAGCAACGCATTCTGTCAATGGAAATTTGTTAAGAAAGCCTTTAATATTAAGGCTTTGGATTTTTCCAGATCAATTTTTAGTCTAATTTTTTAGAACCCTATCCTTCCTTTTTTCATAAACTACAAGGTTTGGAGCTATTATATAATTTTTGAACTCTTAAGCGATTAAACCAAGAAAAGCATAAATTCGCCACTTGTAAAATTTTATTTTTATGCAATTTATGTCGTTTTTACGCTTATAATATTATATGTATGTTGTTTTTCCCGATATTTTTAAGACCAAAAACCGAAATTGCAGAATTTCTTAATTATTAAACTTGTTTGTTTTTCATTTTCGCAAAAAAATTACTTAAAAACAATATACATGTTTACAAATACTTTTAACAAAAAAATAACAAAAAATAAAAATAATAATAAAATATTAAAAATTTTCAGTAGAATTTGGGTGCACCATATTTAAAAATGGCTTGTTTTATATTTGATTGATGTTAAACAGCGTATTGCGAAAATAAAGCATTTTTCGAAAAAATACCAAGAGTTGTCAATAGTGTTCTTTTTTGTCAAATTTAGATAAAACATTCATTAAAATAGCTTAAAACTACCTAGCCCGTATAAAGTGTTTCTAAACAAAAATTCCATTGGCAGAATGTCATTATCAATTATTACTAACTCAAGTTCTTCCAGACCCTGGTCTAATAAAAACTCAGCTACATATTTTCACGAAATATTATTCGGCATCACAAATATAAAAACAGAATCCTATTTTATCCATTTTCATTTTAAATTGGAACAACAAATTTAATAAATAACTTACGATGAAAATTAGTCAAGTGCTACTTATAACGCCGAAATTCTAATAAATTACTTACTGTGAGCAGAAAGACAAGAATTTGAAGTCCAATAAGGTATTAAATTAAGGTATTAAGGTATTAAATTAACTAATTGTGGAAACTTAAAAAAAAATTAATTAATTAAAAAAAAAAAAAAAAAAAAAAAAAAAAACTTTAAACATTCTTATTGTAGATTCTGTGATGTTTTAAATAAAATTGATCTCAAATTTTTCTAAACTATTTTAATCTATATAGAACTTAGATATTAAGCAAAACAAATCATATGAATATTCACTGCTTAAAAGTATTTAAATTATAAGGATTTTGAAGTTTCAATTATGACTGATAGCGAAATACAATTTTCGAAATTTCTTTGTTCGAAATTACATTGAAATAAATCCAGCCATTTTTCATGTAATTTTTGTCACAAAATTCTTGGTTATAAGAAAATGTTCATTAACAATCAAATGTACCAAAAGAGTGCATCATGCGTTTCTCGATTCGATATATGGAATTGTTCTTAATGTCTATGGGGGTCTTGACATTCCAATAATAATAATTTTAGCCATCTCGGATCAAATGACAAAAATGAAAGCCTTAACATTGAAACGGTTTAATAAGACGTATTTCAAAATAACATTAATTGACGTAATGGCTTTACAAGCTATTTGTTTTATTATTAACATTTTTTTCTCAAATTTCATAAAAATAACAACCAACATGGTGATAGTGATTTTGGTCCAAAAGATTGTTGAAAAGGCTGACGGTAAGCGAAGACAGTGAACAATTTCGATATCTTCTTCCAACACATCAGCCATGTAACATTGCGAATATAAACTCTGTACCTATTATACATTTTTGAAACTTCTGCTAAATATAAAAATATAATTTATTTATTTACTATTATATTTATCGAATTTCAACAAGTGATCTTTGTGAATTGCTAAGGCTGATATTACTATTTATTACGTAAAATTTTAATATAAATCTATTAATATGTTAATTTGTTGTAAATACGTACAAATATCCCAAACATTCATTTATGACTTAATTAATTTTTATTAAAAATGATTTTAAAAACTAATTTAAAATAAGTTAAAAACTTATTTAATTTATTTAAGTAGCATTAATATTTTTAAATGATAAACTTCGCAATTTAAAAAAAAAAATGTCAATTTTTTTATCTTAGGTGTAACCATATAACCTCGAAGTTGTTTACACGAAAATACGAAAAATTTATGATGATATATAACACCTCTTTCGGCTTGCGAGCATTCTTAAATTTGCTGTTTAAATAAGAATTTGATAAATTTTAACTCGAACTTTAAAAAGACGCTTTGAAGGAGTTTATGATAAAAGTTAATAATAATTTATCTTAGAAGTACTTTCTGATTTTTGATAGATTATGGCGTTTTAGTGGCAAATAGGGAATTGTTTATCAAATAAAAGGTGGTATTTAATGCCGCATTGTTGTAAAGAAAGTGTTGTCTGTCTTTGTTTGCATTAAAAGTTATAAACGTTTTAAAATGAGTGGAATTTTCACTATAGAAAAGGCTATGACACATCATGAACATGCAGAGAAATTAAGCAGTTTACGGTGGGAGGATGTCAGGGTAGCTAGTTCTTATATAAACATTATAAGCCGAAATGGGTGCAACTCTACGTTTTAATTAATTTATTTGCCAATAAATTCATTAAAGAAAGTCATCTCTTTGTCCCGGATGTAATATCTTTATAATATATTTATTAATGAACACGATTGTAATTATATGTATAATAATTAATTACACTCACTAATAAGCTGTATTTTAAATGAAATTCAGACAAATCTAAACTATTTAGAAAATAAATGTTTTTTTTTTTTTTTTTTTTTTTTTTTTTTAAATTGACATTTTAGTATTTAAAATTTATGTTTAAAAGTTATGGAGCCATGGGATCCAATTGTTCGATTTCATTTATGTACTTTTTATTTTGTAAAAAAAATATTGTGAAATTTATTTTATTTTGGATATCTCGAAACATGACAATATGACCATATTCTATTAACTTTCCTTATGAGGAAGAAAAAAAGGAAATAAGTAAACCAACTTTACTATCAATCTTACAGAGTTCGATTAAAGATTTTACAGACTCAATGTCTTTTTTGACAAACTGTACATTCCGAGTTATCTGCACGTATATCATATAAGTCTATTTCGATTAGAACCCAGGACATATGCACAAATCAATTACGTTCAACGCTTTTCATACGTCACAACTATATGTTGTGGTATTTTCCCTATCAAGTTTTGGATATTTGTACTTATCAAAAAAAGTTTTAAATAAATAAAAATTTTTTCATAAATGAAAAGTTTGTATTATAAAAATGTTTTTTGTACTTGCATACTTTTTTCACGCAAATTTTCTACCACTTTTCACGTATTGTTGTGCTATTTTTTTGGCTATTTTTTCTATGTTTTATAAACAGGAGAATAAATTAATCTTTTTTCAGAAATGCGTAAATTTGTGAGTTTGTCTTTTTTAAATGTAATGAGATGAAACTATTGATTATGATAAAATTATATATAAAAATATTGTTATATAAAATATATGTTTTTTTCTAAAATAATTTTTATAGATCAAATGTTTTTTCATAAAAATATCAAAAGGTTTATTTAAAAATATGAAAAATTAAATTATGTATATAAGGATAAAAAATAAAATATCAAAATTGGAAATGATTAAAAACACATCAATTTGAAAATGGGAATAGAATAACTATGACTTATGAAAATTTTTATTCAATCTACAAATAATTTTTTAATTGCAATTATCGTATTAAGATCTGTCGCTTTAGTAACCCATGTAGTAGAGAACGTGCAATAATTTGACTTTAAAATGGTTTACATCTTTTGAGACTCTGTCATTTTTGCCTGCAAATGTTTAATAGTTTTATAAAACATCTAATATATGAGTGAATCTTTTCTGCATCACGGGAAAAATGTTATTCGGTACAATACTATTACGTTTTCATAAATTGTTGGTTATAATGCAACGTTTATTGCTATTTCCTGATTGTTTACTAAGAAATTTACACAATTTCGAATTATGCGTGAAAATTTGTACAAATGATTCAAACTTGTTCTTTTTACAACTTTACATGCGATTTGAGCAATTTACATTTGGGGCTACCCAAAAACAACTTTTTGGGTAGCCTCAAATTTTGGGAAGCACTTGAAGGTGTCTAAGATTTTAGTACCTCACCTACATTAATGCCTATCGATAAAGTGGAAGAATTCTCTGCAAAGTTGTGGGACCTTAACTCACACGGTCATGGTAAACTTTTAACGATACCCAGGCAAGTAAGTTAGAAAAAAATTTTGAAATATAAATAAGTAAAAGCTCGTTCAACTACGGATATTTACTAATTTTAATAATATCGGTACCGGTTTATTTATAAATACAACCCCTGAATATATTTTTGTGGTTTAATAATTATGTTTGGAGCACCCAAATTCTCCACAACGGAATTTTGGATAAGGTGGACAATTGTGTATTACGTAGATTCGGTTAAAATTACTGAATGTGCATTTTTTACTAAATTATCTTCTATGATAACTTACAGATATTTATTTGACCCCTTTAAAAATAAAACTTTTACCCCCTTTTGGAGTTCGGTAAATCACATTACGTACGAAAATTTTTCTAAATCGATGAAATGAATCGTTTAGTGAAATTTTATTAAGCCACAAAAACATTAATACAGATGTATTGAAAAATATCGTCATTTGTTAATACATATTAAGAGTATTTGTAAAGCAAGTCAAATAACTTAACTTTTCATGAATTTTCAATAAAAGTTTTAATAGAGCAAATTTTATAAGTAGAGTTGAAAAATAAGAATTATTCGGAAGAAAGCATTCGCGAGTTTTCGTAGGATATTTAAAGTAAACTTCTATCGAAAATAAAAAAAGGTATAGGTATAAATTCAAAAGTTGCGTAACCATTATCGTCTAAATTAAAAGCTTTCACTGCTCGTAATAGTAGAAAACAGTTTTCCCCGAATCATTCCTACTGTAGAATATAGTATGAAAAAACTTAAACTTATAGTATGAAAGTCTTAAATTTAAAATATTAAAATATTATAAGTAATCGTTTTACTCATATTCTTAGCAATACAAGCTTTTAGAGTAAACTTACACTGTAGAATCAGGAAAATTAATGGAATTTTTAGTGAAATAGTTGATTTTCTTCACCTGATTCAAAGCTTGATAACTTAACAATAAAAATAGTTTTAATAACATAAAAACAGCAATAGAATAATTCAAAATTTTTCAAGAATTTTGATATCTTTTTATTCAATTTTCGGTTAGCTGCAAGTATAGAAATTGTTCATATGAAGCAGTAAGAAATATTATTATTTACTTATTTCTGATCAGCATTAAGTTATTCTATTCCACATTTGTATAATACAATGTTACAAAACATTTTTTTTGTTTAAATACTGCTTTTTTTAGCAATGTATGTCCATTAAGTAGACATTAAAAAAAAAAAAAAAACAAAATGATATAGAAAACTATAAGAAAAAAAAAATGACAACGCCTTCTAAAACAATCAAAAATCATAACATTTGCCACAATATTGAATGATATTAGAGTTTCCTTTGTATCATATCTACCAAATTCATACGGGTTTAATCATACACCATTTTTATGACGAATGAAATTATAATTGAACAAGCATAAATGATCATTATCTTGAAAGAAATTTAACTCTAATATACAACAAATATATTATTATGAATTAATAATGAACTTAAATTTTTAAATAACAAATTAAAACTTAATAATAAAATGAAAACAAATATATTAAAAAACAATTTATAAATTTTAAGGCAATTGCTTGTTGCATGCTATATTAATGTAATGTATAAATATTTGAAAAAAATAAAAACTACAAATTTTTAAGCTATATCGAACTTTTGCTTGTATGAATGACGAGAGATAAGTTAATAGTAAATCGAAAATAAAATCACATAATTTACTTTAAATATAAAAATGGAAACTTACACAAAACTCATCTGCCGCAAGTTCAACCGGACATCTTCCAGATGTAAGTTGGTCGTTCTTCCACCTACACTGCAGATACTTGGGACCTATGATTGTTTTTATGTATAATGTCTTCTGTCAGCCTATTTTTAATTTCTGTATAGTTTGATTTAAACACATACATGCATATTTTGATTACCAGATTGTACAACTTAGAAAAGAACGGCTTATATAGAACGCATACTATGCTATTAAAAAGAACATAAGGTTGAATTGACAACATTACAGCTTTACCTGGAGTCGAAACCGGAACCATCCATTGGCTTATGATATGTGATTCAATTAATCAATATAATAATTAAAAGGTAGGACCAAAATCAGGTGGATGGACAATGTCACGGGTTATCTTCTAATCATCACAGGATGATATTTCAAGACAAAAAACAGAATGCTATGAAGGACAATTGTTGAGGATAGCTGTATATCATTTCGTCAGATTAATAGACGTTCTGCCTATAGTACTGTTATTTATTCTGTTGAACGGATATAATGTGTTACTAAGAGTTAAAAATATCTTAGTTGTAGAATCTGACAATTTCACACAAAAATATATGTTTGACCGGTGGCATCAGTGTCAAAGCCAGTCAACTTTCTTAACACCATATTACGTACCTGACTGATGCGCGTAGAAAATCACAATTACAATTGGTCTATTTACGGCTAGGAGAGTGACATGTTTTAATTTTCTATGCTAATTTTATGTCGATTTGGTAGGTGATTCAGTAACTTGCACGACTAATGCCATTAAAAACAATTTTTTTTTCACTATTTTTACGAAAGTTTTGATTTTCAAAAGTTTGAGATTTTTTGACGGTAAGTATTAGAAGATTCATTTTCATTTCTATGAAATGATTAATTTCTTTTGAAGTATTTTATTTAATCTTATCGTAAACTATTGACCGCGTCATTAAAAAGGACCTATAAAAATAATGTGTTTTAAAACAAAAAATTTTAAACGACCAATGGCAAAAAAATTAGTCTTTTTTTTTTGTAATAATTGGACATTTATTATGTTTAGATTTAAAAACAACTTTTATTTTTTTTATTTAAAATTAAAAACGTTTCAAATGAAAAGTAAATTTTGAAATTCAGTACCAGGCACACGCCGACAGTTCCCCTATAACAATGTAACCTCACACATTGATAATGTGTATTTCTACCAATCAACACAGATCATGAATATATAGTACAGTATATCAGAACACTTTTTGACAGTCATTTTTATATATTAAATATATTATTATGTAAGGAAATCATGGAAACTGTCATGATTGTATAAAAATTACCAAAACGTTATCATCCTTGAATCTGTGTCATTTAGAATATGGTAAATTATCAGTCCAAAAATTAATTAACTTGTAATAAATACATATAAAAGATTGTTTTATGACCATGTGTTTGTTGCAAAATTCTTCACTTATAGTAAAAGTATATGGTTTTAAATTATAATAATCTTTTTTTTTTAATTTTTATATTTTTAAATTATTGATTTTCCATGTAATAAACTTTAATATTATTGCCGATGGTAATTGATTCCACATGAATAACAAACGACATACGATTGATTTTAAATAATGATGGTTTTCAGTTTATGTTAATTGTAATATTTAATAATATAAATCATATTATTTAATTAAATATAATAAGAATTCCATTGATATTTATTTTCTTGATAATTTTTTTTTAATTATACTTTTTAACAAAATTATGAAGATATTTTATTAAAATTGAAATTATATAAGTCATATTAAACAATATGATTGTCTTTAATTAAAAATGAAGTTTCTTGTTCAAATGTTAAAAATGACGTCCCTTCTTTAACTTGAACCAGCACACTCATTAGATATCAAATTTTACAAAATAAATTAATTCCACATAATAATTCAAAATGTCTTCTTCCACTATCCAATCATTAAAATCTGAAGAAGACCATGGCTATTGACTAATTTGATTCTGATCAAAGCAAACCAATTCAACATGTATAAAACTTTCAAATTTCCAAGCTGATTTGTGATATTTTGTTAAGAGAATACAGTTTTTTTGGTTTAATAATTGTTACATTCATCTTTGGGGGCACAGGTAAAAACGCTCCATAACGCACGTTTGACATAAATTATTCAATATTTTTTATCCAGTAATGATATTGGTATTCGCTGCGTGCGGTCGTTGAACATATGTATGGCCGAAGTAAATAGTGAAAAAGCGTTTTACGCTGGACAATCGCAGTTTCCATGAAATCCTCACCAATAATGCCCTTCGCTTTCCTGGCCATTGTCGCCATACAAGACATATATTTTATTAATTTTTTTCATTTAAAATTGAATATTTTTCAAATAATCAATACTTTCTCCCCGATTCATTCAAGTACAGTGCTACTTACTTCTAATTGAAGGCTATTTTTACTATGAATACCCTTGTACGATACTACGTTTTACAGCTCTTTATTACTCTAATAATAACGTTACGTTACAAAATATATAAATAATAATCAATCGGCTTCTAAATGTAAAAAAGTTAATGACTATGTATCTTGCTACAGATAGAAGATGTCTTTTACATACTCCTATCCCACTCATGAGAAAATCAGAAAATCTATAAATACTCTTCCTTATGATCAATCTTGAATGCTTTTTTGGGCTTTCCGTACATGTACTCCTTGTGAATAATTCCTTTTCCGTTGTTACCCAAATTCATGATCAAGAAAAAAAATTATGTGTTCGTAATGTCCGTTTAATTTTAACCTTCGCAATGACAAATCAAAAATAACGTGGAAACCTGATTATACTTTAAATTATTTAATTATTTTTATATTAGTATATCACAAGCTCTATTTTAATACTATTTTATATTAGGATATCACAAGCTCTATTTTAATAGCTAAAACTTTACACTGAATGTATGGTGTAGTTAAATACTTTCTCTTTGTTATAACAGGTGCTTGTTACATAGAAAATGTGTAATTATCCATAATACATTTTTAAAACTTTTAAGAATATCTTGGTGCACGGCAGTGCGCTAGACCAAGTTATGAAAAACTGCATAAAGTGTGTATTTTATACATGAATGTAAAAGAGTTGTTGAATTTTAAAGATATATATTAAATAGTAGTATGCATAAGCATTACCAGAAAATTTCGCACCCATACATTAAACTATTACTGGGATGCAGAAGTTCATATAATGTATTTTCAAAGATTGGTTTATTAACTACCATATCCAAAAAAAAAGCATATCCGATGTTGGTAGAAGGTTGGAATTTAGTAGGATAGGGCATCCAACCGTGTATTTTTTTCGTAAAATTATTGAAAGTCTTAACGGCTCCCACCCGGGTGAGTAAAGAGGAAAGGTAAAATAAAAGCAGTTTCGATGTACATGTAACGATCAAATAGGGATATTATTGGTCACTAGTTTTAAGTGAAGTGGGATATCAAAAATATAAATGTGAAAATACGGACAACGTAAAAATTTCGAACTTTAATAGGTATGGTCAAATATTGTCCGTAACTTCTGTATTCGGTAGAAAATTTAAGTATGTACTCTCTACAAACTGTCTAGGTTCAACTATTCTGTCCAAAATCTCTTATCTTTATCTCTTAGGTGTGATTTGCAATAAAAACGAACAATGAATGTGAACCATTTGTCCCATTTATATTTTTGAAGGGTTACATTTTACACTAAGAGCAATAATATATTATGGAAAACAGAACATACATAAAATTGTGTTACAATTACACAACATTTTAAAACAAATTACATTATGTGTCATTTATCATTAAAATTTGAATAAAGATACTGCCTTCTAGGAATATTGTAATATTATGCATGCACAGGCAGTTCAGAAAGTAAGTGGCCACACTATAGGAGATGTTTCTACACTTCAATTACAACTAAAAATATTACGAAGGATTTTTTTTTCTAAATTGCAACGTTTTATAGAAAATCCAATTTTTCTAATTTTTGGGTTTGTCATGTTTTTATACTAAAGGACCATAATGGAACATCCGTTTGATTAGAAGTATCACAAATCTAATTATATTGTTGAATAGCTTATTAAAATGTCAAAAAAAATTTTTTTAACTACATTGGTTTGTCTATCAATACTGCCAATACTGAATGTTTGTCAATACTGAAATGTAAAACCTTATCAATTACTTTTATCCCTTGTAATTTCAATTAAAGTTCCTCAACAACTTTTCCTATTTTGATGGGGTCTCATTTCGTTAAAATATTTGCAACAATTAGTTTACCAGGAGGATATCATTTTTTGGGCTTGTTTTTTCTTTGTTGGTTCCATAATCTGTTTTAAATTATTAAAAAGTCAAGTTTTAAAACTGAAATTTATTAACATAATTTATAAGACTTATTCATATTGTTCTCCTTGAAGATTCAAACTCAATCTACATATTCGTCGAAACAGTTCTTTTCACTTGTACCAGTCACAAAGTACTCAGAAGATTGAATATGCTCCTATACATGCAGTATAAGTTTTTTTTTGTTTTTGTGTATTAGTTAATTATTTTCGTTACATCAATACTATTCTTTTTTAAATACTATTACTACTAATAATTTATCAACAATCGAATTTTTTCAAACATAGCTATTTAATCATACTTTTAAAAATTTTAAAATTGTACTGATGATCCAAAAAAAAATTGACCATAGAACAAACAAAAATGGTCTTAATCTTGTGTGAATAAGTCTCCTAATTTGTTTGTACAAATTATAAAAACTAGTGAAAATAGTACCAATCTAGCGCAGTTTAATTCGACTGTACTTTCAAGCTCAATAAATGCTATGTTTTTCATGACACCAAACACCATTCAAAATAGAAAATGTTATTTACAAATTTTGAGTTGAAAATTTATGAGACGACAAATTAATTGATAAAGGTTTACGTATCGGCCTTACAAAACCATATTTATTCCATACAAAATAAAATTATACAAATAAGAAAATATAATAAAAATAAAAAAATCGAAAATATGAATTTTTTTTAAAACAAACCACGAATTTAGAAAAAATATTACATAAAATTTTTTGTTGTACTTGAAGTGTAGAAATAGTTACATTTAATTTCTGAACACTCTGTTTATATGAATAATTCGCAGAGTTGTATTCAATAACCATATCAAATATGCTAATAATCCAAGCGTATATTATTTATTAGAGAAATTATAAAATATTAATTTTATAATACAGTAATAATAAACACATGTAAATCATTTGGCATAAATCCAATATAATAATAATTTGATGATTTATGATTGACTATTAAATTATCATAAATTTTATTTTTCGTTAGTATACAGAATTTTATGTAATGGCAAGGGAGCCTAAGCGGAGATTTTTGGATTTACTCAAGCGTGTAAGATTAGTATATGGAAGACATCTTACCACTTATTGAGTACCTTCACCAAATATAAGCCCTCAATATGGTACTACAAGTATAGAGTAGCCGATCAGAATAATAAAAAATTAAAAAAAGAGAAGGATTTAATCGATCGCGTCAGATTAAGATATGGTAAGTTGATTACGTGCTGAAAAGTTTACTAAATTAACGATTTGAGTGTGTCGTAAAAGAATTGGAGGGTCACATACCTGGATAAAACGCCACCTGGACATTCTCGAGCGTGGTCAATTTTTGTTTTATTTTAAAGAAAATAATACAAGAAAACAGGAAAACATATTATAAAGTGATTCTCGAGCGTGATTAAAATAATAAGATAACGGGAAAAATATTGCTGATGATTCAAGCGTGACGCAAATATACAAAAATTACGTTCTTATCTTCTCGAGTATGCTCAAATTTTTTACAATTTAAGGATAACAGAAAAAATATACTATGATGATTCTAAGCGTGACCTAACGGGTTAGGAGAGTCACAAACTTGCAAACAAAAAACACATACTGAACCTCCCTGTATGAAAATCTGACGCGCTCAACTACTTATTTTCCGTTTTTTACCAGCTGCCGTGATCTTGTTTCACATCCAAATTGTTGGCCTTTTAAATGGGAGCTTCGTTAAGTTTCACTTAACATCGCCTATGAATATCTGGCGCGCTTAAGTAAATTTTTTCCCTATCTATTTTAACCCTTTCGTATGGCCATCTCCACGATGAAAACTGGTACATTAACATACCCTCGCCTTCCGAGACATTTGTGAGTTATACCCTATCAATAGCTGACATACATGAGTATGTCCAGTTGGGTGTTTTTTACATTTTTGAAAGACTGTACCCCCCTTCCGATAAATAGATATATATCTTATGAATTTACTCTTTATACCTCCACAATTCAGTAGATCCAAACAACGCTCGAATAAATCCCCATTTCGTATCTTGAGCTCCCCTACCGTAAAATTATGAATTTAATTCATCATTCATCGAATATGTTGTATTGTAGATGGATAAATAAATTTACACACTTTAATTATTTTATTTTGCTTAACCACTTTATTTTATTCTAATTATGCGACATGTTTCGGATGTTACTCCATATTCAACTGCTATTGAATATAGAGTAACATCCGAAACATGTCGCATAATTAGAATAAAATAAAGTGGTTAAGCAAAATAAAAAAATTAAAGTGTGTAAATTCATTTATTCACCTAACATAATTAATCAAATTTTAATATATTCGTTAAAATACAGTTCAGATTGATGGGTAGAAAACTTATACAATATTTTGAAAAGATAATCCGGTTATGATAATGTAAGTAAAAACTAAGACATAATTTTTTTAAATTCATCCACCAAGGTTGTCGGGGGGTTTATTTGTTATTTTGATTGGAATATATGATCCTTGTTTAATATAGACAACAATTTATTTAATAATTAGACGTTTCCACGTTGAAATTTTAATTTCTAAGGCCTACTGGAAAAAAGCTCTACTTGTTTCAGTTATTTACTCATTTACAGTTTCTTTAGCGCCGTTCGCAGTCGAAATGGTTTGAGATACGCACATAATAACGAAATTATTTAACATTTTTATATCTATTAAAAAGCCATGGTTGTGTATTTTAAATAAAAAATTCGTATTTTAAATAAAAATTTATAAGGTTGTATTTTAGTGCACGCTAATTTATAGGGATAATAAGTTATATTGATAAGTATCCAAATAACTTATTTTGTGATCTGTAACTATAATTTAAGTTTTTCGGTTTTTTACTTCATAATTCCCTAGTGAAGTCGGAATGAGACTTTGAAACTGACCTAATGAATTAATCAGTTTTTTTTTTCAAAAATTTTCTCGATTCAAAACTTTATTTAAAACAAACATCCAATAAACAAAGTTAAAACAAAAATCCATTCAAATTTGACAAATGTGACAATTTTCACCTCTTCTTATCATATATTTTGTTATTTATTATTTTTGTAGTAAAGGTATTTACTAATTGACAAGTGCCGAACTGTTTTAAATACCGTACTAGATGATAAATGATTAGGAGTATACAAATGATCGGTACATGTAGTTAAAAGTACACTTAATTTAGGAATAATTGACTCGAATTCGTAAATGTCCGGGAAAGGGTGGTGTGGTAATACATACATATCTGTTTTGTGGCATTTTTAGCAAGCTGTATCTTATCAAAAAAAAGTTAAATGTAAAAACTGTAGATAATGAAAAATCGAAAACTTTATTCTTAGACTGAACTGAAACTTATTATACTTTATTGACCATAATCTAAAAATTATTTAGAAAAATGCAAAAAACCATTGTTTTAATTTTTATTTATAACAAAAATTTGTACATTGTCATGAAAATCGGTGAATTTAAAAAAAAAATCATATTAAATTTTCGATGTTTTATGAAAAATATTTAAAAAAAAGACATAATTTTTTACAATACTAGTGCTCATCATTATTTACGTTAAAATCTCTACTATAATATATAATTATTACATAATACAATACTATGTATGAGAATTATCAATTTTCATGAATGTAAACGATTATTTAAAATAAAAAACCGAAAATTCAGGTTTTTCAATATTTTAACGATATTTTATTATACATACTAAATTATATATTATAGTAGAGATTTTAACGTAAGTAAGTAGTTTACATGTATTCTACTAATATCGGCTTTCAAAGTCCCGAAAACAAGTATCTATATACTAATTGGAACTATAAATTCTATTAATACAACGGTTTCATGTTACATAATAATATAATTAAACCTTATAATTAGATGGATACATAAATAAGTATTTCATTAAGTATTATGATGAATAGAATAATAAGCAAAACATGCGACCCAGAAATGTTTCAAAATGAATATTGTTTAAAATTTTTACTTATAGGTTATCAAAAAATTATTTACCGATCGTTTATTTATTTAAATTACCTGAACATCGATGTACTTGAATTGGGACATGATATGTGTTAGCTGTTTTGTCGGAAATTTTTTCCATTTAGATAGTTTTGCAAAGACCAAAACAACTGATAGTCAAACAGTGAAAGGTTCGCGATATACGATATACGATATACGTGACCTGTCGTAATCGTGGTGGAACACTAAGCTCTTCCTAACCAATTCCAGGCGCTTTTTGAATTTCTTACTGTTATCAGGTTAATTGTTGACAATAAAGTACTGAATTGAGAGAATTATTTTGTAGGTTTTTAATTTTTATGATAAACTTTTTTCATTCAAATGTTCATTTAATATCAAGGTTCAATAAAATATTTTGTGTAAAAACGCGAAAGAAATACAATTTTCATAACTGATAACAATGACAAAAATATAGATACACTTTTTTATGGAAATCGTGATTTTTCTTTCGGTCTAAGGGATAAGTGAATTTTTATTAAAAATTATCTAGATATCTTATGTAAATTTTCGTTGTGTCATCATTTCATTGATTTAACCTCGCTTCAATTTTTGGCAGTCTATAACCAGAACATAAACTTCACCAACCAGTTCTTAGATCTAATTCCTTCAAACGTAAGTTGAAGTATTTTAACTGGTTTGTTTACTAGACTATACTTTAACGTAATATATTCCTAATAGATACACATTTAAAAACAATTTATATTTATTGATTTAATATATTATATTATTTATAATTTTAAAATGATAACAGACATTTAACTTCTATTTTCATCACTCTTTCTGTCTCGTTGTATACGACTTTTAATAAATCAAACGATCGAGTTCATAAACAAACTTTGTGAGTCATTTTAAACGTTATCCAGATGAAATAGACGGTTTAAAAAAATAATATTTGAACAACAGTATACGTAGAAATAAGTGTAGTAATAATAATACAGTACTATTTTCCCAATGAACATCCCATTTGAAGTACAATTATTTAAGATCGATTTTAAGAACGATACAATTGATACAATTACTTAGGAACGTAAAATTGTTACACTAAACATAAACAAAAAATTGACATGTACAAATTTTTAATGTTCTGTACACGTTTTTCGAAAGCCCAATACTTCTTAACTTCCCGCTAAGAAAATCGGGACTAAAAAGTTATTAGTTTTACCCCGTATTGAAAAAAATCGAGGTTTCATCAGATCACGACGTTTTGAGGTAACAGGAAGCTTCTCTGACTACCCCTGCGAGGTTGTCTCTATATATGTATATGTGTGTGTGTGTGTTTTTTTTTTGTTTTAAGTGGGGGAATCCTTTTTACGGATTCCTTGCATATCGCCGGGATATGTGAAGACTCGACGCAGCGTAATCTAAAACTCAACGCTAGCTCACATACTCACTAAACCCTAAACCATTTTTCTTCTATCCTCTTATCCCCCACGGAATCCGCCGTCAGGCATTACTTCGTGAGGGAAGGATCTAGCTATTGCTGTTCCTTCTGGTGGCTAAGGTGTTATCATCCTTTCTTCTATCTTCTGTGATTTGATCTTCCTCTTTCGATGGAACGCAAGTATGTGAGGAATTCCGTTTATTATTAATTATTATTTCCAAATGTGTTGGTAGCCTTTGATGACAACATTGCTTCGACTTGTGAATCTGGTTGCAATCTCTGGTTCAGGATCATTTGAAACTCTTCACGCTGTGGATCGAAACAAGGACATACAAAGAAGACATGCTCCGCATCTTTAGCAACTCCACCGGACATTCCAGATAATCATAGTGCTTAAAGCGGAGTCGATACTCTCGAAAACACCCGTGTACTGACAACATTCGTGTAAGATAGTAATTGACCTCGCCGTGATTCCGGTTAAGCCAATTGTCGATTCAAAGTATGAGGCGGTGCGTCCACCTACTCTTCTCTGCGGCATCCCATTGTAGCTGCCATCGGCCTATGCTGTTCTGCCGTCCGTTCATTCTATGTTCTTCATAGCTCAGTGCAGTTGAACTTCTTCGTTGGTAAAGGGCCCGTCTTTCCTCTGCTAGAACTCTGAGAGGTAGGGTTCCGGAAATGACGCACACTGCTTCCGCTGATATTGTGCAGAAGGCGCTAGCTACTCACGGGGTGCTTTGTCGATAGATTGGACCAGCTTTTCTCCATAATTCCTGTAAGTCTAGAGCATCGGCCCAAATAGATATGCCATATGTGTGCACTGATGGGACTACAGATGATAGGAGTAGTCGTCTATCTGCTTTGGGCCTCCAACATTAGGCATCAATCTTGTGAGACTTGCCCTCACCACCGACACCCTGGCACCGATGTGTTCCACCTATTCATTCCACATGATAATTCTTCTAAACGTGATTTCGAAGGCCTGGTTTATCACTTCGAGATGTTTCGTGACGATCACTACTGCTTCATCATCAGCATATGCAATAAGTTTAACTGCCGCTAACAATGCTATTCTCAAGAGGCCATATTACATGGTGTTCCACAGTAAAGGACCTAAGACTGAACCTTGAGCTACTCCTCCGGTGTTTTCGTACTCCTCTGGATCGTTTTTCGTATCGTATTTAAGGACCCTGTCCGTGAATGCAGTCCCAATTGGCTGAAGTTGAAAGCGTTCTTAATGTGCAGAGTAGCCACCAAGCAATATTTCTTCTTGCCACCCTTCCATTTAGTTCCGGCGATTACATCCTTAGCCTTACTAACAACCAAGTCGATTGCTCTTCCTTTCTGGAATCCATACTGACTGACTGCCAGGAGTGGATCGACCACTGCTTCCAGTCTCTGATGAATTATTGGCTCCAGTATCTTACCCGCCGTTTCCAACATGCAGAGCGGGTGGTAAGATGATGACTCATCCGGTGGCTTCTTTCCTATTTGGGAGTAGTACCAGCTTTTGCTGTTTCCACTTTTTAGGAAAGACTCTCTCTTTGAGACATGAATCGAAGGTTTCTGAGAAAAACGCTCGCACTGACTTAATGGCTGTTTTAAGAGCAATATTCCCTGCATGGTAGCATGCCTCCATTAGTTCATCTTGGGTGACAGTTGGAATGTCTTCTGAATCAGGCTGTTTTAGCTGATAGCTTACTTTACGCTGTCGAGGAATCAGGATGGAGACAATCATTAGCTGGCTTGTCAGGTGAGTCATACCCACCTTTGTGTATGTGTGTGTGTGTGAAAGTATGTGAACCGCTTTTAACTTTTGAATGGCTCGATCTCATCGCAGTTGGTGCACATTCGAAAGGGCCAAACTTAGATTTTGAAACCTGGTAGATTTGGAAAAAATTTTTTTAATGTTTTTTTTTTTTTTTTTGGAATAACTTTTAAATATCTTTATCAATTAACTCCAAAATCTAATCGGCGCTTAAGCTTGATAAATCACGTCGGGCAATCGTTTGATTCTTTCGAGAGATATCATCAACAAAAAATTTCAAAAAAATTTTTTTATAAATTTTTGTTTACATAGTAGTCATAATGTCATTTATAATTTTGCCATTTTCAATCATAATATTTTTTAAAACTTTTTGTTTCTGAGTTTTTCAGTAGAAAATATGCATTTGGCGCTTCGTAGATCTAGAACCACTCTATATAGCAAGCTTATGCACCTTTGTTTGGCATTGTAATGAAGATTATTTTTTCATTGAGCTTTAAGCTAAACCACATAATTTTCAAAATAGTTTACAAAAATTACTAAAAGCTACTAATTTTACAACTTCTGTATATTATCTGTGTCTGTTAAAGACTTCGTAGCTCCTTAATACATGAACCGACTTTAATTTTATTTTGTACTAGCTGGCCCGGCAAAACGTCGTTTTGCCACATATTTATAATGAACTTCAACATTTTCTAAGTATAATAACATATTCTAAACAACTTTCCTCTATTTCCTAATACTGATAGCTAAGGCAAATTAGAATAAATAATGATATTAATATATATTTTAAAGCATACCCGGACACTTTGCGGTGACAATTGATATTACATCGATTGCATGCACAATTTGAAGCAGATTGGACGAAGGAATTCCGTTGTCCAATACAAACTTTTTTGTATGGGATGAAAATCCTCTGCTTTTCATCCCATTAGGGGTAGAATTTCAGAAAATATTTTCTTATGGGATGCCCGGTATTTGATGTGTAGCCCACTATTTGGTGTGGGATACCCGTGACACGAAATATTTATATATATACTCCTGTTTGATGTGGGGCACCCGGTACCTCGTGCAGCCACAATTCGTGTATATTGTGCTGTGGTTCTCATATACTTGATGAAAAATAGTAAAAGGAAGTCAAAAACCACTAATATAGAAAAGAAGAGATAAATAAATTCTATTTTGAATAGCTGACCCGGGATAACATTGTTATATAAATTATTTCTAATTAACATCAATATCTATCTCCTAAATATAATAACATATTCTTAACTGTCTATAACTAAACAATGAAGCTGCGGAAAATCAGAATAAATGATGATATTAATTTATATTTTGAAGCATACCCACCCGGTTTACGCGTTGCTGTGTTATTTTTCACATTTTAATAAATGATTACATCGTTTACATGCGGATGCAATTCTACCCTTAGGGGAAGAATTTCAAATCCTTTCTTATCGGATTCCCGGTATTTAGTGTGCACTCGGTATTTACCTGGTATGTGCTGGGGTACACCCGGGACCGCGTTCACCCGATAATTTTTGCTCTGGTACACATACACTTGATGAAAGGTAGGTCTGCTAGTGAGAAGAGATAAAGAAGTTTTATTTTGAATAGATAAAGAAGTTTTATTTTGAATTTCAAAATTATATTTTGGTTTCAATAGAAATGATGATTTGTAACATGTGAGAAAAAAAAGACAAAATATGTTTCACAGCTAGGAACATTTTGAATTCGAAAATTAAATTGTCGTTTATAGTATTTTCCTTTAACTATTATTTATGTTTCTCACTGTTTATACCTTCCCTGAACTTGCACAAATATTTCAAGACCAAAATTAGCCAAACCGGTCCAGCCATTCTCGAGTTATGCGCTTACCAACACATTTTCAACTCTTTCTACATAAAGCGGTTTCATCTGTTTCTAGTCATCAGTGACACATGCGCCTGATGGAGAGAATTAACACGTACCTTAGCATTTGAGTTCGACGGCCTGTTGTATGTAACTCGTTCAATATACAAATTTTAAACTTTGAGGCAATACTATGTATGAGATCGCACGGTAGTGCATTAATCACTTTCTGGCATACCTAAGTCAATTCTTTTCGATTTATGTGTAAGTGAAAAGATAATGCAATATTCTTCATCAGTGTTGTAATATACGTGTTTTGAACACTGTAAAATTAGTGATTCGGTATTTTTACCTTAACTCGCTCAATTTTTCTACTACCAATTTCTATCGTCATATCTTACTTAATTTTTATCGTACATAAAAATAATTTAACGATCAAAATTTTCCCTTTGTTTCATAATTTATGAGTTAATTTTAAAAAACAGTAAGGTCTCTCTTCAAGTTCAATTTTTTTTTTTAAACTAAGCTCTTTAAACCGGTGAAACTAAAAGGGCACATTACAAGTACATAAATAAACTAACTAGTGTAAAGTTGTAATCATTTTCCTTTGGCATTGTAATATTAAGTTGATTTGTTGATTATTCTTGCCGCCAAATAAATAGGGACACCGATTTTGTTTTTGCCATAAAACATTCGATTTTTGCGTTTGAAGAATTGGAACCAACCTTTGACAAGCTATTAATCAGTTAGTATTGAGCGTAGTCATATTTTAAGCTCAGTATTTTGTGTGTGTGTGTGTGTGTGTTTTTTTTTTTTTTATAATCTACATTTTTACTCTAAATGATTTTTTCAATAAATACTTATTTTCATGAGTCATTCATGAAAAACCGCCTGAAATCGTGTTAATTTTTTTTTTGAAAAATTGACTTTTCCACTCTCTAATATGTCGAAACCTACTGACTTTCAGTAAAAACTTTATAAAATAAAATTCGCCTTACATTGGTCAATCCACAGCCCCATACTACCATTCCCAGGCTTTATTTTAATTAAAAGTTTTTATTCCCGAGAGACGATGACGTCTAACCGCAGGATAAAGATAACCCTAAGCAAAATGACAATTTTGAGATAGAGAGTGAACAGAACTCAAATCCAAATATTGGAGCAATTTGATGCTGTTTGTCAGGTTTTACCGTTTTTTCTGTGCATAGACTGGACTTAACACAAATAAAAATAACGCAGTAAAACAACAGTGTGTGCGGTATGCCAAAACTTGGTCAAACACATTACCATGCATTAACTATTGATATGTTAAAACTATATAATTTAGATGAATAATAAATTAAACGTGACTCATATACACACAATATTTACGCTGTGTAATTACAGCTATTTAATTAGATATTAATTTTCTAAATTACATCATAATAATTGTGGTTTTCGAACCACATAAAACAAAGAATATAATTAACCATATTCTGATCGAAAGTTATTGTTTTTCAAATCTAACAAACAAAATAGAAAATTTGATGCTACTTAGTTTTTGGAGTCTCAACAACAAATAAATCATACATCAATTACGATGTTTGCGCTATCATATCATACCAATTGGCACTGGCCTCCCAAACTATCCGCCGCCTTTCACTTCGATTTTGAACCATTCTTGCACCATTCTACTATTTGTAATGTGCTTAAGGCATTCATTACACCAGTGTTCCTTCTAAATCGTGGCACTCATTTAATAAACTGGTAGTTTTGTGTTAGTGCCATCAAATTTTGTAATTTTCCTCGCTTGTATCGCGAACATAATATTCTTATCAATTGGATGTTAGAATGTGTTGAGAATCGATACCATTAAATTCGTAATCAATCTGCTTTAATATTTTGCGATTCTTTTTAAATGTAGTATAGAAACTTTGAGATATTTCTGTTTTAAGGAAATACTTGAGATTTTTTTATTTAAAGTAGTAAGATATAAATAATCATTGAAAATCAAGTTGTAGGTTTTAATACGGACAGCCATAGTAAATTTTAACATCAATTATATCCTTGGAGAAAAATGGAATAAATTAATTAGTCCATACATTATCAACGAAATTGTTGTCAACAAATTTTTGACAAAAGATTATGAAAGATGAATTATTATAAAATACGCAATACAGAAGCTGCGAAGAATAAGTGAATTATTTACATAGGGAATCGGTTGAGATTTTTATTTCTAATAACATCAATTAACATACCCACACAAAAATTTATATTTGACGAATATACTTTACATATATACGCTCCATCATACTCAAAACAACATAGTGTATAGACAACGCCAACACGTTTATGAAAACGTTGAGGGTGAGTGGACCATTGTCAACAAGTTGACGCAGACATTCATAAAAATTTTGAGAGTATATGCATCCTATTACTTATGTAAGAAGAAAAATGAATCTGTTGTTTCGAATTAACCTATTTAATGCGTACATAAATATTTTAAGTGAAGATATATGGGCAGCAAATTTTTGATATTAGACAAACTGCAAAAAGGCAACAAGTATAAAATGTATAACTTTTTTTTATTTCTGGCTTTAGCTTCTTACAGCTATATAGTCATTAACTAAAGGGGATTATTATTTTTATACAACAACAGTACACAGTACTGCTAGGTGGTCACCCATCATCACAGATTGTGACTGCTGTTGCTTAACTTTATTGATTGGTCTAAGCCTGTCATTACGTTACGTCAGTCTGGGGTCTCAATTATATCTTAAACTACAATTTTTATTCAGATATTTTATAAGCCCAAGCAAATTCATAACACATATCATTATTACAACATAACAAACACTCATAGAACTATAGGTCTTTAAACCAAGTGAAAATTACAACTAATAGAGTTAATTATTAAATATCATCGTTTGACCTGTTAATAATCAGTGGCATTCATAAAATAGTGTATAGAGTTATAAATACTATCTAGTCTATACAGTTATAAATACATGTATAATAATAATTATTGTAATTACCAACACGTATTTATTAACAAAATTTGAGCTGAAATTATGGCGAATCAAACATTTTACGAAAAAATGTTTAAAAGTAAAGTTTATTAAAAAAAAAAAAAAAAAAAAACATTTTTTTTTGCTTAAATTTTTCGTCTACCTCCTATGGTCATGGATCTATTGGATTCAATAAACTGAATATGCCCATTCACGAACTTCATCTTGCACTCTACGGAAATGGAAATACTTTTTATCATACGCATCCAAATTTTGTAAAAGTAATCAGGTCACTAAATCGTAAATTTATATGTGCTAATAAATTGAACAAATAAATATCATATTTATACACTAAATACTAGCAAATTTGATTATAAAATTAATACTACATTATGGAAATAAAAAAGTGGAAATGTTTACACAATAATTTACTCACTGGTTAAAAAGTTAATGGTAATTACCTAACGATCGACCACGATTTATTAATTAATCATAAAATTACCTGCCAATTGCATACTATTTCATTACCAACTTACGAAAACGTCTAGACAGTAGTTTTTATCATTCTTAGCTGTTTTTTACTTAAATCAATTATAAGAGATAAAAAAAATAAATATATATACAGATTCCTTAGAAAATCTCAAGTTAAGGATTTCGGATTTTATTTAAATATCAGCACCAAATTTTTTAAGATGCAATCACCAAAACGTTTCTTTTGAGCACCATTTTTATGTCTGTGTATAAATGTGTGTTTTTGAATTTTAAATATCTTTAAGAAATGGCTCTCGAAAAAATACATTCATAAATGAATTCAAAAAGGAGAAACCAGTTCGGGTTTTGTAATGATTCGATCAACTGTTCTAAGACATTGAAAAAAAAAAATAAAATAAAATAAAAATTACAATAGAAACCTTGAAGCCAGTTTCGACACAAATGGAAGCCTATCTATTATAAGCAATGTTGTTTTTATTTTTTAAATAAAAAATTTATATTGTGATAACAGTTCGTAGTAGGTTTCCTTAGTGTTTACTGTCTGTATATATTCCTCCAATAGAAATAAACCTGTAGTATTGATTGGTCTACATATATTATTTACAAGTGTTGTTTACCTCATTTGCTTATAAAATAGACGATTTGAACAAAAAAATAATGTTTTATACTATGAACATTTATAAGCTTTAATCAACGTATAAAATGAATTTCGTAATTATAATTCAAAGAAATTAGAATTATGTTAAACTAAACATTATTTTTAATCCAAGTTGTGACATATAGTTAATTAAATTTGTTTGGACTGTAACAAAGTTATCCCTGTAGTGGTTCTTATAGTTATAGCATGATATTTCAGTAACCTGAGAAGACTTCATTAGTATACTAGAAATAATTGAAAATAAGTTAATTTTATTTATCCTCGCGTAGTGTGCTTTCCCACTGATGGGTCCTATCGTGTATTTACAAGATTTTCACAACAAGACAAATAGTTATCGTGTAAATATATTGAGCGATATCCAAAAATTAATGATTATCTGGCCCACCTAAACAATCTATTAATGTTATAAAATTTATTAAAGGTCAGATATCTCTATGAGACCCAATGTAATTAGTTTATCGAGGTTTCGATGCCCGCCATCGCCAAACAAAGAATTGGAATGATGAGATATTAACATATAGTGCTGAAAAAATATCAATACCTGTAAAATATTAATATAGCTCTTATAAATGCACCTATCAATCCGTTCCATTTTTGTTTTCAACCTTCGCCCAATTTTTAAGGTTTTTAAAGATGGAATGTCAAAAGAATAAAATATATGATTCGTAAAGTAAAAAGTTTATTTATGATACTGATACAAAAGTATTCATTAAGTGTGTTTTTTTTACTTTCTTTCTTTTTCAGATGTCTTGTTATTCTGAAAAAGTAAAATGTTTTAAAGCACTTCTCTGAAATTTCTTATGAAATCAATACGTCGGATCTAATGGAAACTTATTTTATTTTTAAAATTAAAAATTAATGTTATATAATATGAATTAAAACAATTAGTCAATATAGAATTGTTTATTATGATAATATTATAATAAAGCTATTATTATTACGTTTATTTATAAATATAATTGGATACAATATTATTGGAAAAGTCTTTTGGTACAATATTAATGGAAATAATAAATTCTGGAAAATTTTAGAAAATAAATATGTATCGAAATAAATGATTCTAGATGGTTTCAAAAATAATTTATCTTATGTATTATTATAAAAATAATAATTGTTCTAGAATGTATCATTTGTTTAGAAACTTTATAATGCGTGATACACGCGTGCCAGATTATCAGTTTGCAAAAAAGTTGTAAAGTTTGAAAGCATCTAGTTGAATTAATAAGTGGTGTCAGATTAAATAGTAAACATTTAAATAACGTGTAATATTTTTGTGTTGCACAAATCGTAAAAACGCACTAATAAAAAAATTCGAAAATGTTAAAAATGAAAAGGGTTTCTGGCAGGGTTTGAATACAATTAGTCATCGCCAAAAGAATTAAAAGGAAATTGATCTGTGTGTGTACATGTTATTATTATGCCATTAAGTAAAAATTAGGAACTTGATTTTACAAATGAATACCACTCACATCTCGATCAATCTTAAATCGTCTTAGAACTACAAGAATGCTTGGAAAAATAAAAATCTGGAAACCATAGCTAGACAGTATCTCTAATAAATTTAATAGAAATAATTAATAACGACCTAAAGTTAAAGAAATTCAACGAAATCGATAAGAATACACAGTCTATCAAGAAATTAAGAGAAATTATGTTTTTATTAGAATCTGAGAATTTTATACAATAGTTATAGAAAAATCTAAAGTTGAAATATAACAAATTCAAACAATAAATACAGTAACATTAAAGTTGAAATTGTGTATGAATATAATAGTAACCTACACAAAGGTTTTTATGAAAACGAAATATGTTTTTTAAATGAAAAATGATATCGCTTTATACAAACATAGAAATCCATTTTTAAGTGTCATCAACCAATTCGTCCACCCACCCATTGTGTTAAAAATACAATTTCAACCAAAGATTTTCAATCAAAACCATCAAATCAGACATGCAACACTTTGCCTATGAATTCCAGTATAAAATGTACTACAATTTTTGAGACGATGTTGTCAGATCAAGGATTGGTGAGATGAGACAGTTATCCAAGCCTGATTCTTTTTTTGTTTCATATTTTTAGAAAATTTTTAACACAAACAACATTATTTTTTGTAATTATTACTAAACTAACAACAAGGGAAATCTGAGGTCACTTTTTACGGGTGTCATATTTAAGTATCTAATATCAATAGAGTTGTATTCTTTTTTTGTTTAAATAAGGAACCTTTTTTAAATGAATTTACTAATAAAATTGTAACAATGACATCAAATATATCACCGATTTTTAAAGACAGTGTACTATCAATGACTATGGGAAAAATCAAAATCTGGAAAAATTTATTTTAGTATTCTCGTTATAAATAGTATTTCGGTAACATTGAATTTCAGTGCACACTCGAAAAGGTCTCCTTAATACTAAGTGTACTGTCTCACCGGCGAAATCAAAACATCTTTTTTATAACAATGCAAATTTTGTGTAAATTTGTTTGTCATTTTATCAGCTACATACTCTTGGACTATTAACAATCTGATGTTATGTGAACGCAATTTTTGTACTTTTAAAAATTGTTATCAAATTATTTTCATAGAATTTATATAATCGAAATTCTTCAAAAATTTTATGAAGGACAATTTGTAAGATAAAATTTAATTAAAGAATCAAGCTAAGAGAATTTATTAATAAAATTATTTGGTACTCTTGGTTCTTTTTAAACCATTCTAGATGAACAGATAGACATAATGTTTCATGATTGCGTATAAAAAAAACATGAAAGTAATATTTTGATTTAATTACCTAATTAAAAAAAAAAATTAAATTTAATTCATATTTCGATTCATTTTCTATTAAAATATACCGTTTTCGTTCAAATTATGTTTTACATTACCATGTTTCTGGCTAAAACAACATACTTTAGAAAGCTTTTTCTTTCATTTTTCTATTTATTATGTTTAAATTACAAAAAGCATTCCCTGTTTCAACTTCATCCCAAACACTATATTTAGTTCAAGTATTTTCTAAAAATAAGAAGCACATTGTTAGTTTAGTATTTACACTGATTCAATTATAAATCTATTATACTTAATTTGTTTGTTTAAAGTTTTCCTATCAAACAGACAAACTAAACAAATCTTCGATACAATTTGACAGCAAACTTTTAATTAATTCAATCGGTTTTTACCAGACAATCTCTAATTTGATATAACCTTTATTTTAGTTTGTTTTAAGAGACGTAAATGATGTTAGGTAGTGTACCGATGAACGAAACTAAGAAAGAAATCTTGATAACCGTAGACTTGCCAGTAATAGGACATAAAGATGTTATCAAGTCATTGATCTTTCATTGTGAAAGATGTTTACTGTATAAGTTACAAATTCAATATATTCAATCTTGTGATTTGATAACTTATTATTGTAATTGTAATTAAAAATTTGGAATACTTTTTTCGAGAAGCGTCTGGTGGAACTATGGATCTTTAGATTTTCACTCAAAAAATATATACCAAATACTAACACAAAAAATTTTAATAATTTAACAGTGGATTCTGCGATTACCAACAGAAAATTCTTTGTCTACAAACAAACAATGCAAAATCAAATTGTATCTATTTATAATATTGGCGTTTCAGCAACTGACCTTTATCTGTTTTATTGCAGAAATTCAATCGCAGTAAATTGTGAAGCTATAAAAAATCAAAATGATTGGTGCAATGCCCGCAGTGGCTGTGCGCCATGAACGTAGAAGGCAAGAAAAGCGAGGAGGTAGTGGAAGTAGTGGTCACCATCAGGTAGGTTTATGTTCTCGACCAAGTCAACTATATGTGGGTGGAGTATGGCCCCCACCACATAGTCCATGTTCGACAAGTCCCAGTCCTGGCGGTCATCATAGCCCTGACGACGATCAGTTTCGAGAATACTATGTTTGTGGAAAAGTAAGTTGATCTTTTATTCTCTTTTAACTATTATAAATAAGATATATCTTTCTAAAACATGAATGTAAACATACCCCATCCTTGTGTTACCATCAACAAATTTCGTATAATAATATAGTGATTAGTAATATAGTGATTAGTAATGCATGTGATAAAATACTGAGCTCAAGTTCTTCGATAACATAATGCATATTGAGCGGTGATCTTTTTTGACATGCCTTGGACTTTGATATACGAATTCTTTTCCACTTTCTTTAATTTTCTAAGGTTCGAATTACAGGAAAAGTATTTTTTTTTACGTATAAATCTTATTTCTTTAAAGTAACTATCCATTCACATTTCACTCTTCTCTATACACGAAGAGTGCTCTTATTAAACACTATTCTACTTAACAATTACTCAACCCTCTGTAAAAGGAATTATGTAAAAATTTTTATGGTTTTCTGCTTTATTTAAACATAAAAATCATTTTTTTAAACATTCCTTATTAATTCCACCTATTAACTCGCTGAATTCCTTTGAATATTTAAGCATAGGAATTTTAAACTAATAGACTATGGTAATACATAATGGGATAGATAATCTCGATTTTAAACTTTAACGTAACTGATATCAAAAGAGTAAAAGTTACGAAGAAAGTTACGATAAGGTTAAGAACAAACCAAAATGTTTCGTGTAATTTCGTGTAAAACAGTTCAAATGAGTGGCTAGAATTACTTTTAACCCAATGCCGTGCATATCGATTATTCTAGTTGGATTAATTAAAAAATAATTTAAAAACGGTCATCATTTAATAATTACATATAAAAACCAATGAACAGTTCTTAATTAACTGTATAATATACCTGTGTATGTTTACGGTAATGAACATACTAATAAGACTTAAAACATATTTAACATTCAACTACTGACGTCGGAATGTGGTGCGGTATCCAACATTTTTTCGTTCGATACTTCATTTTTCACATTTATTTTGGTAATTTCCTAGACGCTTGTGAGACATGCGAAGCAGTGGAGAGGGGATTCGTGGCTACTGTCTCAGAAAGTATGTTCGGCGATTATAATCTACAAAATTAATATGTTTCAAATATCTAGTTTGTGTGACATATATTCTACTAAATTCTAACGTGCTGCCAATTCTTTTGTAATACCATATAACAACGAAGCGCAGTTTCACATTCAAGAAATGTATTGATAAAAGTTTACTTCCGCCGCTGTTATTGAAATCCGTCACCAAAGCTGTGAAATTTAGGAATTTTTACATATGTTTCAAGCAAAAAGCCCCGTAACTGCTGTCAAGCATATGATTAACCCGTTTGCTCTTTATCTGCCTTCAACAACGACTTTTAAAAAATATCTAATTTTTCAATTGTGATTTGTTTCTTATTAAAATTATACATATGGATAAATGATTATTTTTATAATATTTTCAGTGTATTTTTAATATCTGTCCTTTTTGTTGCATATAATTAACTAAATACAAAAGAATAATGACAACAGTATCACTCTTTTAAACAAAATAATCAACGTGTAGACGTATATCATTGTAGTGTACCAAAATGACACGTCAGTAGTTGAAGGTTAAATTAATAAGTATTAGTGGCTAATTGTGGAAAAGAACATGTTAAATCAACCTTTTGAAGCTTTCTAAAATTTGGAAACGCTTTTTTGTCTTTGAGAATAAAATTTAAAGTATAAATTACTATAGTTCATGCAAGATATTTAATTTATGGATATGAATTAAGATTTTGGAATTACATCTAAATTTTTTTTTAATTTTTTGCTAATTTTCATCAACCTGTAACGAGTTTACGACATATTTATTTTCAAATCATTTTCATATCAGAATTTCTGCAACTTTATCTACATTTTCATATCAGAATGACATGACTTTGATCATTACTCGTAGATTTTAGCCATTTCGGATTACTAATTTTGAACAACTTCGTTCATGTTTCATGGTTACATCAGATTGTTTAATATATATTTTATTTGTTTTCTAGATATCTGCATTACAATTAGTTGTTGGTTCATTATTATTAGGCGCAATTGTCCTGGTTGTTGGTTTAGTACAATTAACGCCAGGTGCTGATGCCGCCGATCATCGTTTCTACTTAATGGGCGCTGGTACATCATTAATAGCATTGGGCCTAGCACTAACAGCAGTACGATGTTGTTGTATGCATTGTCCACGTAAATCAAGTCAAGTGATGGTTGAACAACCACAAGGTGTCAGTAGTATTGATATGTTGGTAAAGGATGGCGTTATAACATCACCATCTGAATTAGATGTGTTGATTAAAAATCATAATAATACACATGAGAATCATAACCATAATAATCATAATCATAATCATCATGATCATCATCAGCATCAGCATCAACATCAACATCAACATCATCAACATAATCATCGTGGAAGTAATGGACATGTTGTAACATCACAACACAATCATCATACAAACGTTGAAGTCGGAAGTACCAGCAGTGAAGCGTAGTTATTACTTCATAAATAAAAGCAACAATTTTAGATAGATATAATATTTATATTTTTGAGAATATTATCTTGTTCTCAATACAAACGAAAAATAATTGATCATGTTTGCGATCATGCTAATGAAGTTTATATTCTCCTTGAATCATTCACATATTTGTTGTTACATTATTCAAACTATTGATGCTAATCTTACAAGGCTTATTCTTATGTGCAATTTTTTAGCGAAATATCTACTTTGCTATTTTATCACGTAAATGCATTCATTACCTCAAGGAAAGTTATGTCGATCACCTTACACAATGTCTTTTTAGGAGTTTCCAATCAGGCATTCAATCTAAGATATAAATATTTACAAGCTGCAAATGGGATTAAGCATATTTTGCTACAAATAACGAATCTCTGACTAATAAAATTTAAATATGGAGCGTAGTTTCTTATTTTGTGGCCCAAGAAGTTCTTTAAGATTACACCAATCGACTAATTTGCAAATATTGAGCAAGATATTAAATAAAAATCAGTTGTATCAGGTTGACAAAACTTTATTGTTAATTAAATTGTTAAGTAAGTTACGTTTAGTTAAAGAACGTAATATACTTTCGAGATATTTCATTCTATAATTTACGAGAAAGAAAAGTACACAAATGTGTGAATCATCGGATATGTCTGTTGTCATTAATTCGGAAGGAGATACGAATGGTTTAAACTAGTTTATTAGAACCAAAATCACATTTTGAATGTCTGCAGCACTTTATAGCCACATGCATTTATATTTTGGATGACATACACAGGCAAAACTGAAAAAAACACAAATAAATTTTATATCATGATCTGAAGTACATTAACAGATACAAGATACATTTTAAATTATTTATAGATACAGATACTAAAGTATTTTAGTTTTTAGAAATAGATACAAGAAACATATGTTGATACTGTATCTGGACATTTGTATCTAGACACGTTACAGCACTGATTTATTTCGTATAAGCTTAAAGCCCAAAAAAAGGTAATATAAATTTAGAAAACAACTTGCAAATAAATGAAAGTTTAAAGTTAAAAATTTGAATATGGGTAATTTTTACAGAGAAATTCCCAGAAATATCTAATATATTTTAGTACTCACTGGGCAGTTTTTCTGTGATAAATACTAAGGACCAAAGATGTATACCTTACCTTACCTTACCTTACCTTAACTTCATACAAAATTAATTATTTATCTTAGCTCAAGAAAAATTCTGAGGATATTGCGAAGATTTGAAAAGAATGTAAATCGCTTTAGAAATGATTTTTTTTTATTTGCCAAAAGTATTAAAAAAGTTATTAGTTAAAAGTTATGTTTTTATATTTTTATACCAAAATTGTTAAATAAAATTTGACACCTTTAATTGCAGATGTCTTATTCTCAAAAGGTTGGTCGATATTTCACTATTTGGTACTTAAATGGGTTAAACTGTCCTGATGATTTGTTGAATGGACACTAAAATTAATGTAACATTTATTTCATTATTCAATTAATCAATATTGTTATTTTTGAATATAAACTATCATATAATAATATTATTTTATTATTCACTAATATATTATTTTATTATTCACATTCATAACGCACGCCATCGATTTGAATAAGAATTTTCACAAGATATGATTTAAGCAGATAATAATAAACTTAATTAAGCATGGTGGTAAACACAGAGAAAATAATTTTATAATTGTGATATATTTTGTTGTAAATGTTTTTATACTAAATTTTTATTGTAGCTAACAAAAAATATTAAACTTTTGTAGTTTCATTTTTATAGCGGCGTTATATAGGTATAAGCGTCAAAAAAGATAATTAATTATAAATAAAAAAGTTTAACAAATATAATACAAACACAAAAAAATATAATAAACAGATATATGTTAAATAACATTTGATATTTATTTTTTGTGTCTGTAATGGATAAAGTTGCTTGAGCTTCAAATTTTGCAATGGGTGCGTTTCAAAATTCATACATTGTTTATCAATATATTTGAAATGTAAATATTTGTTAATGCAGTGATAACGTGACGAGCAACACGATGAAATGTTTTTAGAACGAAACCATTGAATTTGTATACAGATATATTATTGATGATGATAGGCACAGCGACTTATTTAATATTTTTACAAATGCTTTAATGTCAGATTGTCTAAGTTTTTTCTCCTTGATTTTTTCTTACAATGATTTACATTTATATTAAACTGAATACTGTGTGATATTAAATTGTTATCCCTATTGCTTATTTTGCGCAAATATATTCTTCCATAATTTTGACGTCTTCCTTTGAAAAATGAATATCGTAATTTTTATCTTAATTATTGTTAACGCTTACTATTTATATTGTCTTCCTATAAATTATTATTTTAATATTTCCATGGCTTTTTTTGAAGTTACTAAACATAAAAGCTATATACCTAGAATTGACTCACTTTAAATTAACTTTTATTAACGCTAATCAAACGGTCCTAAACTACAAATTTAAATTTTTCTGTAGCTACAATATTAGTTAGTACCTATATGATTTATTTATTTATTATTTTTTTAATTAAAACATATATAAACAAAATATAAAAAATATATATTTATGTTTTAATGTTTATGTACTGTATTAAGAGTTTTAAAGATATCGCAATATTTTATTTACAAACATCATAAAAATGTTATTTTTGCTCATTTTTACGATATGACTGATGTTATTTATCACACAAAATATTTACATAAATTCATAAATTTTGTTTGAAACTGAAAGAGTATTGGTGAGTTCTCATACTCATGCAATTTGGATCTCATACAAATGAACTGAATTTTTGCTAATCGTTTACAAATGTTCAACTTAATTTGGCAAATTTGTATAAAAAAGAAATTGAAAAAATTAAGAAAATGAATAATAAAAAAAAAAAAAATTCCTAATAATTTATAAATTATTTCCACTAATAGGTACCCAATTTTGTCTGTCAACGTTACTTAAGACTACCGGCTCTATTAGTAAATATTTAAAACATATTTTACTGAAGTCAAATTTTTTTATGGTGCAAAGTTCAACATCTTTACATAAAACATCTTTACATAATTAAGATTTTTTATGTAAAACAAACGTATAATTTCTACCATAATCTCATTCAGAACAGCAGTTTTAAGCAAATTAAATAGAAAATGCAATAATCAAATATTAAAGATTATTTTTGAAATAATTAAGTATTGTAAATTTGAATGTCATACCTCCGAAAAATTGATCATTTGAATATAATTACAATGTAATAGAATATCTCACGAACTGTCGACCTCATAAAGTAATTTCGGTCATAAAGTATTTTTTACTAATAAATTATAGGTACCTTGTAAATCAAAAAATATAAATATATTATCAAAAAACTATAAAAATTGTTAAATATATTCAAATGGAATTTGTTTCTCGTGTCCACTCAACAATATAAAAAAACCTTGAAATAAATTGTCAAATTTTCGAATAAAAACTTCTATGGTCTTCAAAAATAATATATTAATATTTTTTGTTTACAAAAATAATAATTAATATCACGTTTGGAAATGAGAGTATGAGAGAATCTGAAACATTTCTAAACAAAAATTAAAAAGTCAACAAAATTTAGATTCGAGGTAACGTTTTTATTTATTCTAAAAAATCGAGATCGATCTTAAGAAATTGTTGTTCGATTTAGACTCTTTGAAGTTGTTTTGACGCCTTCTGTAATTTTGAACCCAGTGGCAATTAAATGAGATCGATATTTGCTTATAATGTTTTGAGTATTCGGTTTGATTACGGACATTTTGAAATTCCCTTAAAATAAATAAATAAATAAAATTTTGCCATAAAAAATGCATTAAAGAAATGAATTACAAAAAGATACGTTCTTCTAATTTAATCTTTTTAAGCTGGCCAATTTTTTTAAGCTTGATGTATTTTTCTGCTGCAAGAAATAAAATAATTTTCTTTTTGTATTTGGTAACAGTAAAAATGATGATATGAATTAATTAGCTATCTTTTTGAAACTTCGTTTCTCAAGTATATTGATAACTTAAGTAGAAGCGTTACCATATATTTGATGAATTATGGTACTTCATGATAGCATCCATTCTACGTAAGCCGTAACCAAAGTTTAAATAATTACAGAATTTTTTTTTGTTAATTAAAAAATTTGGAAATATACAAAAAAAAAAAACCACGAAGAATGAACATTATAAAACATTTTAAAAAAGTTTCAAAACTATAATAAATATTGAGATATCTTGATCAAAATCACTATTTTGAATCTTATATTAGCTAAAACTTATATTATAAATATATATTGAATACATACCTACGTATTTTTTGTATGAACTAATTTATACGAAACGTCTAGTATTTATAATAATTTTTATAACCAATTAGAAATTTCTTCATTAGAAATGTTATTTGAATGTTAAATATTATGAGAGTAAAACTAATTGACTAGTAAATTATTGATGTTGAAAGGAATAATAAGGAATCTGATTAATTTCGAAAAAAAAAGAACTTTTGAGTTCTGCAACGAAATGCACTTAATAAATATTTTGATTTTTGTTATTTTAGAAAACCGAAAAAATTAGATAATAAGTTTAGTTTAATTTCACGAAATCTATTTAACTCTTAGAACATTCATTACTGTAATTAACTAGAAATTCAGATATATGCCTCGAAAATCTATTCAGAAGGAATTACCCACACGGAAGTATTATGATTAATGGCTGTAGAAAATTTGGTACGGATTTTTAAAGCATTCAAAATTACTTTATATAATTCTGATAGATAGAGAGCCAGCTGAAAACAATTCTCTGAATTTACTAAAGCTGATCAGTTGACGTTTAGTTATAGTAGCTGTATACACATAAATAATCAGTCGGCCAATCGAACGGTAGAACAGGTGCCACATATATGGTATCCAAACGCTTATTATTGTCGTGGTTTGGTTTTTGAATGAATTTATTAAAGCTTAAAATTGTTATACCGATTGTATATTTCATATAAATAACAGTTATAGATAATTAGTCATTTAAATATGAGAACTGAACTGGACATGTCAGCCCTGATTGTACAATAAGAAAATAAGATGCAATTCATTTACTAAACTTGAAAATTTTTTAGAACCACTTAATTGTATACTAACCATAATTAAAATGTTGTTCTCCATTGTCAGTCAGCATTTTAAAATATTTTTTTGGCTGACACGGGAGTTGTTTCGCAATATTGTTCCATAAAGCTTGGTTGACCATTTAATTAATGGTTAATATAAAATAAGGTACACCTAAAAATGTTTTCAAGTTTAATTAATGAATTGCATCTTATTTATTTATTGAACATACATTATAGCTGACTGACCAGCTCCGTTCTTACATTTAACTGATTGACTAACTGTAACTGTTATTTATATGAAATATGCAATCTGCATAATAATTTTCAGCTTTACGAAATTCATTTAAATGTTACGGCAATCATAACATCATTTACAATATGCATTGACGACAACATATAGGTGACACTTATTCTACTGTTCACTTGACTGACCACGTTACGTGTGTGTACACAACTATTTAACCTCAAATGATCAGGTTTAGTAAATTTATAGCATTTTTGAGCTGCCTATTCACATTCATATATATACATGAATGTGAATATGTTAAGCAGATTAAAAAAAAAGGTATGTTGTCAGTGTTAACAGCATAGAGAGTTTGCCACAAATTGGATTTTTTTAATATAAATTTTACCTGTAAAGATAAGTATGTATGCTGACGTACGTTCTAGTCTAAAGCTATTTCACATTAGCAGCACTATCGAAGCGCCTTAACCAAGTATTGTATATAAGGAATTCTCAAAAAATAAAGTAATGCAAAAAAGTATTCTTACATGCCTCCGTGTACAAAATATTAAAATTTTTTTCTTTTTGTACATTACTAGTTTCGCTGTTCTTTTTGTAATGCTGTATGCTTAGGTTAAAACTTTGTCAGTTGTTTGGTTTTATTAGTTTTCATAAGTATTTTATTAAATTATTAGTTATCAGTGAATTTATTTACCTGTCCAGTATTTATTTTATTATTTTACATTTATTCATTCATCAAATTAATTTCAATTAATATTGTTCATTTCTTCGATTTTATTGACGGTGTGGTTTTGTTTTCTGATAATGCCGATGGACTACATATGATTAAACCATTGTTCTGAAAATTAACTAAGAAAAAATGTGACATTTGTTATGTGTGACATTTTTTTAAACATTACAATAGCTTTTCAATTCTTTTACATGAGTTCTTCAAATAGTACGCTTTTATTCTCCAAGTAAAAAACTTCTTAAAAAAGTGCAATATAATTGTACTTTTGTTTTCTATGGATGTCTTTTTTTCATGGCTACTGTATCTATGTTAGCTCATTAACTGCCAACTATTAACAAACTATGTGGTGCTTCATAATACTTCAAAACACTGCAATTACTTAATTTAAATAGAAGATGAATATTTTGAGTGTATGATTACATTAAAATAGTGTTTCAATTTAATTCAATAAAGATCCAAAATAAAAACTTCGAAAGTTGTATAATAAGAACGCTTAAAGAATTAATTCCTTATTATTCCTTATATTTGTTATAAAAGTGGGTAATGTTAAAGATATAACATTGCTCTTTAATAAATTTAATATTGGCGATCGAAAGACGTAACACATTTGTGAAAAGATAAGAAATTTGTTAATTAGACGTATAAAATATTGTTTATAACAGTTTCTACAGAAAGGATTCAATTAGGTTGAATTTGAAACAAATAGTGACCAAAAATATTTAAGGTAGTACAATATAATCTAATTTTGGTATCCCAGAATCAAATTTTCTCTGGTCATTAGAATCAATTGTAACATATTTTTAAGGGGAAGGTAGGGTTATTTCGTGCAAAAAAGGCAAATTTTGTGAATTTTTTTGACGACACAGTCAAAGTCTAGTGTTAAAATAAAAACAATGGATAGATACAACAACATTCATAAAGGTGTCATTTTTGCTCCGGTTGACTTGAAATTTTAACGCAATTTTCTAAAGATATTATGCAAAAATTAAAAAAGAAAAAGAACACATTTTGAAACTTTACCCTCCCCTTTGTGTAACTTTAATCAAATCTTCATAAATTACCGAATTTATTTCATCAGAATTTTAATCGTATTAAAACAAAAATTAAACAAATTAATGTAAAAATTCTTTCTTGAGAAGTATTTGGTTGTTTGAAGATAACAGGAAAAAAATTAATGAAGAAACGTTTGCGGAAAATTAGTAGTTATTTGCTACTACAATAATTCTAAATACAAAAATATTTTGGGCGAAATTTCCATATTAAAGTTGATAATTTTAAAAAAATCAAAAGAACTTTTAGTTAGAAATTGTTATAAACAATAATATCAATATCTGACATTGTAAAATATCATGACATTCTGACCATTATTTGTAATTATAAGTAATATTAAATATATAAAAATCGTATTAATGTTGCCTTTTAAACTCTAAACTAAATTCGATATCGAAGCTAATGTTATTGGTAAAACAAAATAGATGTTAATTATTATAATATATAATTTATTTCTTAAATTTCTATTATACTAACTAACTTTATAATTAGTTAAGCATAAATTAAAATCATGGATAGAACAAATATTATTTAGACTGAACAATGTGCTAATTCAGAAATTGCTTCTTTATAAATACAATTTTCCATTTCTATTTATCTAAGGTAGCACACAAATTATAAAAACAATTTCATTTCAAATAATATGAGTGTAAATTAGGTGTTCTATTTAACAGAAAGTACACAAAAAGAATAATCACCATCCTGCCATCCTAAACTATGAAGATATAATAAGTAGCGGTTTACATTTGCTGTGACTACGATTAGAATAGCTCTGTAACGTTCTTCAAAAATAACAGCACTCTCATTTTAAACATTAATTATTTTACAAAAAGTACAAAAATTGCACCTTCCTGCGAATCCCATTAACGGTTGTATTATTGCTGGCCATACTCTCAGCATCACATTACTGCTCTTCTCTCCAGGATTTTTTGTCCTTCATGGTACTTCAACTGGTTTTGAACCAAGATCGTTTGCGTTTAACGTAATTATGCAGTATTGTGGAACCCTAACTACCTATATAAGTAAGTTCGACAATTTTTGCTCTCACTATTTTTGTGGCATTATATATGTATAAACATAACATATTAACTTATTGTCCCATAGAATTTAAATAATTCATGTGATTAAGATAGAAAATTGTTTTTTTTTTGCCTTATACCAAATTTAAATTATATCGGTCAAGCCGTTACGAGAGTGTCGAGCTACTAGCTATGTAGCTCGACACTCGAGTGTCGACTTTTACATGCTTACTTATGCATGTATAAACCATTCGATCAAATTCTATATCAATTATTGGCCTTATTAACACTTGCTTAGAATGAGTTTTTCAAAGTGTTGCAAAAAATATTCCAATGATCACAGTATAACAGAAATAGCGGATTTGCCAATAGTTTATAAAAGAATCAATTTCTGTATTGGTGTATAAAGTCTGATAACTAATGTATATAGATGTAATAAAATTAAGAAAAATATACTTACACAATGGAAGAAATCAATGAAATGAAAATCTAGGAAAATGCATTTATATATCTTATAACGGGTCCATATTAAATCGAATTTTTCAAAAACGATTTTTAAATAAATTTATATTTTAGACGACATATTTTTTAAAGATTTTTTGTTTTTGTAATTAATTATACCGTTAAAAAAAAACAAATAAACAAACAAACAAATCTATTATATTCATTCACAAATTGCACAGAGTTATTTATTTTCGTAGAAGGAATAAAAACACGGTTAACATGGTACATTCTATTGTAATAAGAATATTTTTTAGGATCGTTTTGTAATTTAAGAAATTAACAAGAAGAACCATCCGTCCAGAGCAAGTGAATTGATTAAAAACAAAGATTTATGTAACTGAATTATTAAATACAGTCACAAAAAGATTCTGAAGCAAAAAACACAAACAAATAAAACTTTAAATCTTGAACGGTTAATTGGTTATTTAAAATGGATATCTTTTTTTATGCAGGCATCAAATTTTCAATCGATGCACAAATTTGTTGATTAAAAATGAAACTTTTAATTCTAAATTATATAGAATTATATTATTATATAGAAAAATTACAGCGTTTGATTCATTATTAACAATTTTCTAATGTAATTTTATAACAATTTCTTAAAATTTTTAAATAAACAATCGAATATCCTTATTTTACAACATCTCGATTGCGCTGTTCACTGAATCTATTACGAGGTGTCTTCTGTGAATTTAATAAGACTATCTTGTAATTATTTAATCCTAAATTAATCAATTATTTATATGGAAATATAAAATAAAGAAATTTTATAATGGTTCTCATTTTGCTATTTTTGAACTTAATGACGTAAATTTTATCGTTATTTGATAAACTTTTAATTATCTGAGTATTTTAATAATGAGAAAAAACAAACAAATGCTAGAACTAAGGCATTACTAAAATTTTCCAAACTACCCATTTGAACAGAATTTATAAAATTATTAACCTTTCAATCTCGTGTCAACCACTTGATTGATACCTTTCAAAATGATTGTATCACACCAATTAGTACATCGTTTGTATTATTTCGTCTATATTAATAATTGAAAATCAACTATTTTAAATCTAGTGATAATTTGAAGTGTTCAAACGAAGAAAACAAATTTTTTAATTATTCTTTGTATTTTAAGAAACAAAATGGAAATAAATAGCTCTGAATTTATTTTAGAAGTAAATATTTACAAAGTATCATCGACCTAAAACAAACAAAAAATTTACAGTTTTTATAGAATACATTTTATTGTGACCAAAGTTTTTAAAAAATAACATTTTTATCTATTCTTAAATTTAAACAAATTTTTAAAAACACTTTAAAATGAACTTAACAAAAATAAAAAGTAATTATTATTATTATTAAAGCTTCTTTAAATTTTTGCCAAACAAAAGAAAAAAGTTGACTGGCATTTGATTTTAAAAATAAATAAAATATCAGAGCCTAAATAGTTCAGTGCATTCCCATTGATTTAAAGCTGATGATATTCTAATTATTGGAAAATGATTTTGCAATTATACATAAATTGGGCCAAACGTATTAACTAATTTTATTTACGCTTAAACCTCTATTAATTTGTGCCAATTTTACCTGTGTAACTACTAAAAATTTATAAATGTATGCCTAAAATGTTTTAAATTTCTGCTCAATTAGTACTTGAAATTTATGAGTATTTGAATTTCTTGATGTATTTGGTAAACATATTATATTTATACCAATTTAGTTGTATTCTTCGGTAATACAATAATTGGGCTTTTTTTGACGTAGATGATGGATTTGAACTTTGAAAAAATAGGATTATGTTTCTTCTCAGATAATTTAAAATATACCAACCACTTAAAAAGACTTATATTTAGATTGATTAGATGTTGATCGTAATTGAAAAACAGACCAAAACTGTACAATCAAAGAACATCGTTTTATTGCTTAAAATAACCGAAATAAATTAAAAAATAATAATCATTTTCTTCCAAATAAATAATTCATCTTGCAGGTATTTGGCTAATACCATCTTACCAAAACAAAATACTATTCATCTGAACTTTCATTTACCTAAAAAAATAGATTTTAGTTTTAAACATTATTATATTTTTTTTTTTTTAATTGGTCATTGAATGTAACTTCTGATTCGGTTTGGTAATAAAGAATCGTGACTGCAATCGTTTTTGGTTACAAAATAATTCGAGCATTAAATATCTGAGAGACGGGCGATTAAGACTTCAATAATTAAGATTTGCTTTTAAAATCCATAATAATAAATTTGTTGATTTGAATCTAACCGTATTAATGCATGTTTTAATCAAAATAAATTATTTCTTTTTTATAAAGTTCTACCTGGTAGTTGAAATGGGGCGAGAAAACATTTTGAGATGTAAAAAAGAAAAAAGTGATGTTTATTTTGTTTATTTAAAGTAAAAAGACTTAAATACTTCGGTTGCTAATACCAAAATAAGACACCAATTATTAAATATTTGGGTGGTTATTATTGCAAAATTTATTACGAGGTAATAATTCATGTAGGGCTTCGATGGAAATGTATTAAGGAAAGAAATCTGCTCTCTAATTTCCTGCAGCAGATTATGGTATTGTAAAATCACCGGGTTAATTTTTTCCGATATCGTAAGTTAATATTGAAAGGCCAAAGGTAACAACCAAAGTTTTTTAACGCAAGTTTAGAGAGTACTTTTGAAGAGTGCCAAAGAGATTTGTTGAGTGGCTTTTATGGTCGACTTTAGTTGACTTATCGGGATTCTGAACTTATCGTGAGTCGTGATTCTATATAATTACCAAAAAAAAGTATTGTTTCAATATAGAACAGAACCAAATTTATTAATTTTTTTACCAACTGTATATTTTATAAAGCTCATATAAGCAAAGTACGTCATTTTATTTAAATAGTTAAAGATAATACGTTTACATCATTATTTGTGTTAATTTAAGTTAATTTTCTTTTATAAACTAATAATTTTAAAAAATTATCCACGTTTATTTAATTAACTTATACCAAATCATTATACTCTATAACCAATTTCATTTAATTTTTTCATCAAAGGCTATAAAATAATTAAAACTGTAATTAATTTAAACCATTAGATAATTAAAATTCGTAAAAAATAAAAGAAAAAAAAATAAATAAATAAATAAATAAACAAAATAAAAGAAACTTGTATTATAATACTAGAACGTATGCACAGTAAACATAAAATTTATGGAAATAAATTTTAATTAAAATAAAATTGCACTGATAATGTTTAATTTTAAATTTAAAAAAAATAAAAGAAAATTTTGTACAAATAAGACAAAAATCCTTGCATAATTAAAATTATTAAAAGAATCTCAGCTTTACAACAACAAAATTTTTCATTAAGTCAATACACAAAAGTCAGTATACAAAACAAATTATTGTCAACTACATTAAATTATATGCTTTTCAATCACACGCTTAATGAATGCACTATTTATAATATTTAAAAATAAATAAACGTGCCTAGTCTTTGTTTAGTTAACAAAAACTTTTTATAAAATATTAACATGTTTATTTTATTAACAAAATTTTTAGAATATTACAAATATTATCTACTCAAATTATATCTGTAGGGATATTTTATATTTTGAGTTGTTATGAATCGCACAATATAATACATTTCGACCTCAAAATTAGTGAAATGTTACAACATTATAATATAAAAAAGTGTTATTAATAAAAAAAAAGATGAAAGATTCAAGATATATATATATATATATATATATATATATATATATATATATATATATATATTAGTTATTGAAAAAGAATTAACCAAAAATTCAACCAGTATTCTAAATATATTTCAATTTTTAACGTACTTCTGTTGATTCCATATTTGATAGCTGTTCTTTTTATAGAAATACCTTATTTTAATTCTCCTATGTCATTTTGTAACTCTAGCTGGTAGTATGATTTCATTTTGTGTTCATTAACTTGATGCTTATATCAGAATGTAATGTTTCATGATGCGTAATGTTTCATGTCTCCCGTACACCCTTTTTTAACATTAAATTTTAACAACTGAAATAAGCATTGATCGTAAAGGAAAGCTCTTATCACACGTCAAACTACAATTATAGGGAAATAGAAAAATAATTATGTATAATAGATTAATTACTTCAATAAATACGACCGTAATTTCAATACTAATATATGGAGGAAAAAAAATTACTCCGCAATAACAAAAACATGTTTTACTTTCTGACGTCCATACAAACATTAAACGCCCAAATAAACGTAACTCTGTAAAATAGCGGCATACTTGAGATTGGTACATCCCACGCAACCACTAAGTATATTTGCCTTTGATTTGCACGAGATTTAATCTGAATTCTTAAAGTTAATAAATGCTTCCAACAGTACATTATTTTTCTTATTATATATTATGCCATTTTACCTCAAATTTCAGAGCATCCCATTTAAGTTATCAATAATCTTGTTCATAAACAATTGTTAAACAATATGAGAAAAATGAAAATTTTATATATTTTCTATAAAAACCTTTAAAATTTAGTAAAATGGCAATAACTTCTTGGGCCTCGTAGCTCAGGATAATTCATGCTTATGGTTAACAAAGAACGCTTGACATTATTAATTTTTTGTTTTGTTTTCATTTAAGTCTATAAGATCAAAGTTTTGAAATACAAAATTAATTTATACTTTCACTGATTATGAGGTCAACTGTCGAAATCTATTTATATTCTTTTGTATTATTTTCTAATTTGAGATTTAATTTCATTATTAAAGAACCAAAGTAAAAATTTCAAATACAAAAGATTTTAATCTTTAGCCTTACAGAAATGGATGTTACACTGTCATAGTAATTAACTAGATTAATTCATCAACTGAAAATTGTTGTTAATGTTAAATTTGAGACCTTGAGAATACGAAATATAAATTATTTATCATTGAATATCTGTGATTCGAAGATCAATATTTTATCTTATAATTGAAATTTTGAATTCATTAGATAATAATTATGACAAAACAGATAATCTTCTTCGAATCAAAGGAATTTAATTATAACAAACAATCTTATGTATGTACTCTTTTTATTCAAAAGTATGTTGCCTTTCCAAGTTTCATTATAATATATAAGTTATGTTTTTATCTATCAAAAAAATTATGATTTTTTTATAACATTAAACATACTTTTAAACCCATAATAGAAATCTCATTCAATACGTAATAGAAACGTTTTCACAATTTTCACAATTAGTTTAATAAAAATTATAACATTCCATTCATATTAACTTATAAGAAAATGCATAAAAATTTGGAATTGCAATAATTTAATGAATTTATTAAATACAATCATAAATCATTTTTGTCAACAGTTTCGAAATAAAGTAAATTTTCGTTTATTTATTGAAAATTAAATAATATATTTATGTTATTACAATGAGAAATATTTTATTTAAATAAAATACAGCTGTTTATTATACATATACAACTAAAATATTATTATATAAAATCAATGTTTACAATATATAAAGTTTAATAAAAAATAGAAATTGTTTTATTTCTTTTACCGTTCTTTTAATTTAGGAAAATCAAGAATACTTACTAAACGTTTCAGAAGGAATGGCGGTAGTTGCATATAAATTTTAAGTTTTGAAAATTGTGATGTTGCATTTGTGACTGAAATATTCATTTTGCCGAAAGAAGTTAAAGTCAATAGAACGTAATTCGAATATCTAAAACTTTTGTATTGGCTATTTTTCAATATAACGCTTAAATTATTGTATTTGAAATAAAAAAGAAGATACAGGAAGGTGTTTTTTTTCATATTGACATTGGGTGTAGAGTCGTTCCCGTGCCAATAATACCTGGTCACATTCCAGTGCGGTGGAATTAACCTCCTAGGCTAACATATTAAAATCTTACTATACGTTTCTTGAGTTTACCCAGCCTAAAAAACTGGATCCCTCACGTTTGATTTGGTAGTTCTAGTACCAAAAAATGGTCGGTTGCGACTTAAGTTTTTTGTCTTTTATGTACCAACCCTATTATATTATGATATGCATCTTTTATTTTTGTCTCAATATTTAAAAAAACCAGGATATTTAGCTAACTCCCAGCCTAGCCAACTCCCATCAACCGTGCATGAGTTGGAAGCAAGTATCCTATTTATTTTGTGCCCTACATACTAACTGACGACCAGCTAAACTATAACAGTCAAATACATTGGCGCATTCGTTGGTATTTTCTAGATAAAATCATAAATATTCATAAATTCAATAATAAATGACAGTTTACACAAGTGAACGATCAGTATCCACTATAATACTTATTTTATTGTACTGAGGAGAAAACTCGGAATGTTTTTGGAAATTGAGAAAATTCAGTAGTACGCCAACTCAAATTACGACTGTGTGTGTTTTATACGAACTACTTCAAATTGGTTTTAAAACTTAAAAGATATTGTCGTGAAATTTGAAATAGGTACTAACCCAGAAATAACAATAACTAACTCTATGAATTTTAAATTACATTTTTTTTGACGTTTGATGTAAACTAAAAATTTGATGTAAATTAAATGTAACTAAATTAAAAACTTAAATTTTCATACACATGTACTTATCTACCAAATACACGTCCGAATATTTACCCTATTGAAATTCATACTCGTAAAATCAACCAAAATATCGTTGCTATGATAATCTGTTAACAAATACGTTGCTGGATTTATGATTTTCATTTTTCTAATTAAAAAAAAATAAATATCATCAGTCTATGTGGGTAAACTTATACGGAAAAAAACATTATTTTGGTTTAATGTAAAAGATACGCTAAGTGGGAAGCTGACGGAAGATGTTCAATCGGCGTTAATTGTTCGATTACCCAATTCCGTGGAAAATGTTAGTACGACGATAACTTTAAACCTTTTTGGGTTTTTAACCAAATTGAAGAAAAATCAAAAAATCAACTTTCAAGTTCAACAATTTTAAATTTAATAACAAATATTTTAAAATTTTAAGAATTTAAATCATACAATCAAAATAAAAATTAAATTTTTTAAAAAGTTTGGAAACCAAAAACCAAACCAAACCCGATTAATAAACTTTGACAAAGGTATTGAAGCGAAATAATCATTAATTTTTTCTCAACAAGAATTAATTATAAATGAAACAATAACCTACAATAATTTTCCTAAGATATATAATATATCAATACAACGAATTCATTTAAATGTAACAAGACTATTTTTTAGTCACTATACAATAATAAATGAAAGCTTGGAACTCTACATTTTTAAAAATTGACTCAATAATTGAGGTTACATAACTATAAATTTTATCTTAAATTAATAAATTATAAGCGAATCAATAATTTGATTAAAATATAATTTATCAATTTATGAATAGATTAATTAAAATGAACTATGCATTTTATCTTAAAACGAAGCAATAACCTACACTAATTTTCCTAAAAAATATAATTAACCAATTTAACAATAGGTTAATTTAAATATTACAAGCCCTAAACTATTTATTTACCAAAAAATTAACAAGTAAATATAATTTAACCCTATCATTCTTAATATAAATTTGAATTTTTTTATTTATTCACAATTTTCCAAAGTAAATTGACTTTTAAATATTCACGCTTTTACTACGCGAACAAATTACTTAATTTTCTGAACATGAAAGTCAATCACTAAGTGATAATTGGATTTACAATTTATCAAAAGAAAATTTATACTATAAATATTCACGAAATATCTACGCAAATGAATTATTTAACGCAAAATTAATTCAAAATTACATGTTTATTTTGTTAATGAAATTTCTCAAATTTATTTAAATGTTCAGTTCATTAAGTCAAGGGCTCAGTCTTGCCTACTAAAGGATGAAACAAATATAAAGAGTGTGTTTCATAAAGATACAAAACATTGCAATGGTTTTAATGAATATTTAGAACTGTTTAAATTTTTTTTTATATCAGCCATTATAAATTACTATATTTCAAGAAGTTTAATTACTCTATTATTAAAAAAAAAAACAATTAAGATAAGTTATTTGAGGAAGAAAAACCAAACTTTAAAACTTACCTAATTTTATAAGTTGACGAAAAAACATTATTGTATTTTAAAAAGAAAATGATTAACACTAATGTAAAACCATTTTATTGAAATGAGGTGTCCAAACCAGCCTTAATATTAATTATAGCCAAAATACTTTTAAGTTATATTATGATTGCATGTTTCTCGTATACAGCTTTTGTTTGTTCAGCTATATCGTTCAAACCTAGCTTAGACGTTAGGTATACGCATGTATCAAATTAAATATGATACGTGCGTATAATGTGTTATTCTAAATAAATATAACAAAACCTCCCTCCTCGTAAGCGTGGTTGTATTTGGAATTTCGAACAGAACCCTCTTTAAAACTGAGTGAGGATGCTAACTTTATATTATTATAAACGGTGACGAGTAATTTTTTTTTAATTTTTCGCATTGCACTTATTTGGTGCGAGTTTTGCTTTGCCATGTACATGAGTATTATATTTTCCAATCAAATCGTCTAATAAATCGTACCATTATTACCATAGAATTAAAATTGAACGATCGTCACAATTATTCCTTGAACGTTCGATTGAAATGCGTTACGATGGACGCTTTCAACGCACTGTTCGTTGGTTAATGATTTATGTGTCATTTATCGTTTAATGTCCGAAATTTGGTGTTATAAAATTCCTTGCCATCATCAGTTTGTAAGTTTTTTGGAACAGGATTTGTCCGTTTGATAATATTGCATCCGTAGCATCGCTAACGTCGACAGCCCTCTTAGCTTTTATTGGTGCGGCTAATGCAAACTTGGAGAACTTGGAGAATATATTGATTAGTGGATTTTTTTTTAGTTGTATAAAACTATACATATAATTGGTGAATTATTCAATAAATCCATTTTATTTAATATATTACATAATATTTAATTATCCGCCAGACTAACAGAATTTATAGTAACAAGCATTAGAAAACAAAATAAATGAAATTTACAATTACATAACTTAAAATAACAACCGTTTTCTAACAAATAAAAATGAGGCGATTCTTCCGTCTTCTTGGATAAACGCTCGAACAGTAAAGATCAGAAGCTATTCATGTTTTCAATTATTTTGAATGAAAACACATTCATTTTGGCATAAAGAATATGGTGCTGTGGAATCTTTATAATTTAAACAATGTTAGTTTTAGAAATGGATATGATTACACTTAGTCGCATATCTGTAAGCACAATATCAGTTGGATCGGTAACATTTACTTTATTAAAATTCAGTACATTATTCTTCTGATATTAACTTGGAATTTTATTGTGGAAATCGTGTATCAGTGTTGCACGAAGTGATCTGAAAAAGACAATTCTACTATCACATCCAATACCCTCATAGGTCAATTTTGATTTATAACAATGGTAAAAATCTTAAATACATTTTGTAAGAGATGTTATTTCGGGAGCGTCTCAAATTTTTTTCAAGTATATATACTCTTTTAATTATTTAATAAAAATTTTTTTTTTATTAAAAATATTTTCGATGTATGGGTCTTGTAATTATTTAATGTTTCGTAAGTCACGAAATGGTTGTTGTAATCTATCAAATTTAATTCTGTATATTGGTATATTGGTTTTTATTTTTTAGTGTAAATTTATTTATCTTATACTTTAAAAGACAGTCTCGCACACTTAAAGCGAAATATATATATCGACTACCGGATTCCAATTTATTTTAATAATTATTTTTGTAAATTAAGAATTTATATTTTAAAATTATAATTCATAAATAATTTGTGATTTAAAAATACGCAAGCTTACATGTAAATTTTTGTTTAACTTCTCACCCAAAATCATTTTTAAGCAAATTCCAGTGACTAACTATAAATATAGAATCTACGACCGAGCTTCAACAAAATTTAAAATTCTCCGCTATAAGGGCCTTAGATGGGAACGATCACAGTAACACATCATACCACAAAGGATACTCTTGCTGGCCTGTAGATTACAACTGAATACATCGTCAACTTCATCATTAACGGAATATTCACTTGTTTTCTTTGTATTTATTAACCTTAACCTTAAATCATCAAGTGATAATAAATTTTTTTAAGAAGCATTTTTGACATCTACTTTAATGAAATTTTTGACATCTAAATTTGAATTGATAGCGTGATTAAACATCGATGCTTTCTATTATACGTATATCGATTTATTTATTTATTCATTTTCACGGATAGAATACTTACTATTAAACTCAACTTACCTAATTATAGAACAATTGTTTAAGCTATCACAATAAGCCATAAAATATATTTGTATCCGTTATTTTGTTTTACATACGAGCCCATTTCAATGAAATCCGCTTGCCCTAAATCATACAATTTCTTAATAATTACCCGTCTCAACTAAATTATATTACTTTCCATATATGTTTCCAAATCGTAAAACAGCTCCTCCTCGTTTATGTAAACGACCTGCTCCAAACCTTTAAGATTCGTGTAACAATCTTTTAGTATTATTAAGCTTTAATCAATAGATTTTAGTATTCTTAAGCTTTAATCAAACCTAATTTGTGTGCTTGCTTTAAAGTCGTCAATTTGCTGTAAAAGGTACTCAACATCACTATTCACTTTATTCGTAAAAGACAACGACGAATTGACATCGATGACAAAAAAATGACGGTTTATAGTTGTTTTTTTCTTTTATGTATTTACATAATATTCGCTTTCTTCAATTAAACCGATGAACCCACTTTCTCGGCTGCACAATAAGAGCCTTGCGTAACCTAGGTTTCACGCTCACATTGAAGAACTTTGTGTCCTTGAATAGTGATGAAGAATTGTGGTTATTACGTCAGCAAACGACTTCACTGATTCTTACATTAATATTTGTATAAAAGAGTTGCTTGGGGTTTGCGGAGGATTTTAGAAGAAATCTACCAAAGTCAGGCACGAATTTTTATGATTCGATAGCACAACGATAATAATGCGACAATTTCAACTAGTGGCAAAACTGTAATGAATTGATTATTATAAAACTCACGTGTAAATTTGATAAAATATTTATACAAAATATACTTACTTCGATTCCACCCTAAATTCGCAAAAAGTATCGTTTTTTAGGCACACTTCAAAACTCTTCAAACATCAATTTCTATTCGTAGTTAATATTTTAATTAGCACACGACTTGAACGAACACAATAATAACACAAAATTTCAAATATTTTTCTCATCTTGATCGCAGCACTGTCGGGACAAACTGAAATTAAAATAGAATAATATTAAATATTTGATGCTGCGATGGTAGCGCAGTCTACCGGATCCAATGTTAAACATTCCAAAATTAACAACTACTTATAAATGAAAAATTAGTTAAATAAACATTTTCCAGTGGACCAAATTATGATTCTAAACCATCCTCGAATACCCTTGAACTCACACAAAAAATTTCATCAACATCGGTCCAGCCGTCTAGGAGGAGTTCAGTGACATTCACACACACACAAGAAATATATATATATATATATATATATATATATATATATATATATATATATATATATATATATATATATATATATATATATATATATATATATATATATATATATATATATATATATATATATATATATATATATATATATATTTATATGATAATTTAACCATTAAAGATAAAAGTAAGCATTAATAAGCAGTCCCCAGATAATTGATAAGTATTAAATTAACTGAATTAGTGGAATTGTTCTATCTAGCCTTAGACAATAGTTCTCCTTATAATTTGGAAGATACTTTTGCTCCTATCAATTTATTTCCTTGATAGTAAAACATTTGTATATGAAAGCATTTAAAATCGAATTTGTTATTTATCTTTCGAATATTGTATTATATAAAAAATAAATAAATTGTCTGTAAAAAAAATTAAATTCCAAAAAAGAACTCATTAACACTAAAAAATACACACAATTCAAGTTAAAGTTATTCAAATAAAATTTATTATCGTTTATATAATAAATTCTAATTATTTACGTCTTTTGTTGTTTGTAACATATAATTTGATAAATTGATGTGGGGCTTAAGGATGACTGATATTATATTATAAATACTTTTGATTGAAAATTATAATTGACGATTTTATAACTAAGTGATTTGAATAGTATAAATATCTGTAACTTTAGCCCAATGGTGAGTTTCTTACCCATCGATAATCATGAGTTTGCTGCTTGATTTTAATATGGGTAGGTATATTTTTCAAAATAGTGGAGTTTTACATTAATTGATATGAATTATTTAAATAACTGTTTAATAATTTTTAACTTTTTTTACTCATTGGGTTGCTTCGATAACGATGTCGGCAATCATAACCTGACGTTGATCTCATTTTCTTTGATTTTCATATATGTTTCCATATTTAAGGTAGTTTGGTAGCCAAATGACTAAAAGTTAATCCAATATTTTTTTATGTTTATTTGAAAGATTATAATTAAAGGAAAAAAAAAACTGATTTTTTTACCACACCGTTTGAGAGATATAATGAATTAAAGTTTAGCAAAAATACAGGGGCTCTTATTAAAGTACTTATAATACCGGAAATGGAAGGTTTTTAAAAATTGGCAAAAATAACCCCGCAAAAAAACTTTTAAATTGATAGAATCATAACCCGAATATACACTGAAAAAATTTCAGAATAATTTACCACGTACTTTCGATGTGATTAATTTTTCAATATCGACATGTGGCTTCTATCTCTCCTGTCTCCTCCATATTAATTAGGGGAATAATGGCGGCTTCATTAAGCGCACCAATTTCAAATAGTTACTAGCGTTTTTAATGGTATATAACTACAAAAGGATATTGAACATTAATAAATATAAAAAATATTTTTTTTTTAATATTAAATTTATTTTCTTACGAAATAATTTATTTATTTATATTAAAATTTAAAAAATACAAATAAAAAATTCACGATATAAAAATAAAGATAACAGTTCAGGGTTATGTTTTGAAAATCATTTAAAGTTGTTATTATCTAGTGACAGTTGAGTACTAGTCAAATCATATTTTATTTATTACATCATTTTAACTATTTAACTATAATCCGTGCTAAATTATATCAATTATCAATTGTTATGGCATACTTCGTTTTTTTATTAGTAAAAAAAAAAAATTAAAAAATATTTGATTTCGGATTGTGGCTACCAAACTACCTTAAAATATATTTTAAACAGTATATTCTTGTTATAACAATTTCTCCGCGTTATCTGTGACGTCATTGTACCATGGTCCGATCGATGATTATCGATAATCACGATCGATTTACGATATACAGTCCATCGTTTGGTTGATTTTCAAATACTATAGTATTTAACTTATGATTTTAAATTGTTTTCGTATTTGAAAAAATTGCGTTTTACTTATGAGAATTTGGAAATTTAACATGTATGTTGGTCTGAAACCTTATTTATTTACAAACGATCTGACGATAAAATAGCTATTTCATCAGTGTCTAGTATGTTCTGTTTGAAAACATATCATATGACTATTAGACTAGAGTAGAAGCCTTAAAAAATGATAAAAAGTGGAAGAAAACTACAGTAGAATGAAACCCATTACAAAAGGAAGGGAATATGATAGAAATGAAAGGAAAAATAAATTACGGTCGATCCGAATTCGGGAAGTGGGAGGGAGGGGGTTTTTAAGGGTAAAATGGTTTCTCTTGTTTTCCGGCAAAACTACAAGTCCTATGGATAAAAGTTAAATGGCAAAGTTGTAGGTAATGAAAAGATATATAACTTTTGTCTTTTCAATTTTTTCACATAACCTCAAAACTTTTGTGAAAAATTCAAATAACCAAGTTTTTGGTTTTTTATTTTTATCTTTTTCAAAAAAAATTTTTTTTCTACGAAATTTGATAAAAACTTATCTTATTCTGTCCCAAATACACTGTAATGTTATTTGATTCAAAATTTTTATTTTTTGGCCTATTTTAACTTAATGACAAAAAAGCACCCTAATTTTCAATCGAAAATTCTGGTCAAAATATCAGCTTTTTCCAAAAACTCTGGGGGCATTTTGTTCGTTGAAATCTCTACTGTCTGATGGTGTATAAAATATACATACCAATAGTAAATGTTCTCAGAAAATGCAAAAATTGAAAAAAACTCAAAAATTTTTTTTTTTTATCACTATGTACAATTTTGCGCTATTTATTAAAATTTACACTTTAATTACTCAAAAAACGTAAGATTTCATGTTATATTGATAAATGAAAAAATTGCAAATTGAAATATACTACTATAATTAACAAACAAATAAGTGAATAAAATTAATATTTAATAAGACATCTACAATATTTTGGAAAAGTTGTAGAATCTTCTTTAAATAATATTTGTAGATGCCTATTTATTACTGTTTTAAGGTAATTTATATACCTGAGTGACCTACGGTAAATTTTAGTCCATTTTAAGGTATTTCATAGAGAAGTGTGGGGGGACTTAGGAGGGTCTGGGCCTCACTACATAACTGCTACTTTCGTAGCAGCTGGGAAAACCGTTGTATTCGAGATACAGAGCAGTGAACAACATCGTTTTTAAAAATACACGTGCAGGCTGAGTTACTCTAAGAGAATTGTGAGAAATTTTCTTTATTCAAAGAATCGTTTGGAATATACATAGCAAGGTAAATACTATCTATATATTAATCAACTTTAAAATAAAAATAGTAAAATATTTTCTCTCATAAACAGTATGTTTAACGTAACATTACTAAAAAATTAAATATATAATAACTAAAAAAAACACACAACATTTAATAAAACTTTCAAAGATTCAGGAAGATTCATCCTAAAAAAAAATTGCTTTCATTTAAATCTGGAATTTCGTAGTAATTCATATCGTATACTTTTGAACGTATCTTCTAAAACAATTTCAGCAGCCATTTGAACAATTCTTGTTCGTTCGTTTTCTTTACTTTTTATTCTTTTTTCATACCAGTCTTTGCAGAGTTTCTAACTTGCGGTACTATTTTTGTACAAAATTATCATGTCTTTTTTAATTAAATGACAATCGATATCGTTCTGAAAATGCTCTATCAATTTATTTTTAATAGTTTTGTAGCCTGGGATATCTCCTGAAAATCCCTCTTTAATTTCATTGATAGAAAATTGATATTCTGTTTCGTTGCCAACGATATAATTAATAAAACTCGTAGTGTTTTCACATGCTGAGCAGATGAGTGATAATGAGCTTTTACTGCGACTAAATCAGGTACATTTCTCAAACGAGCTGAAATGTTTTTATTGAAATCAATTAAAGTGTTTTGTTTTTGAATATGCTGTAATATATTGTCTCTTATTCTTATTGTTATTTTGAACAGATCAAATTTTTTCTTTTGAAATCTTACCGAAAAATCCACCGCAGAGAAAGCAATGAAATTGAAAATTAAATGTAAGAGCGTCCTTATTTATTTCTTTTCCTTCCAGTGATTTCCTATGTCTTGAGCTACAGAATGTAGCTACTTTCAGTCTCATCATTATAATAACTTTGACAAGTACGGTGAGTAAAAGTTGATGTTAAAGTTTCAAATTTTAAGTATCTATTGTCGATTCTTTTCTTGCTAGACGCCTCTAAAGGATTCAAAGCTGCTTTTTTATTTCATACACTTGCTTGTGATCTGACTTATTGCAGATTATACAAACATATTTATCCATACTGATAATCTCATGAAAAGACAAAATCAAATTAATAATGCCTTCAAAGTTTTATCATGAGTATAACTAAATTTGTTTCTATAAAATAAACGAAATTACTATTTTTTGTACTAAAATTGTACTAAAATATCATTCAATTTTAATTTTTTAGTTATGTTACGTTAAACATACTATTTATGAGAGAAAATATTTTACTATTTTTATTTTAAAGTTGATTAATATATAGATAGTATTTACCTGTAGATTCTAAAAGATTCTTTGAATAAAGAAAATAAAGATCCTCCAAGGTCCGCCCACACTTCTCTATGAAATACCTTAAAATGGACTAAAATTTACCGTAGGTCACTCACATATATAAATTATCTTAAAACAGCAATAAATAGGCATCTACAAATATTATTTAAAGAAGATTCTACAACTTTTCCAAAATATTGTAGATGTCTTATTAAATATTAACTTTATTAACTTATTTGTTTGTTAATTATATTTACAATTTTTTCGTTTATCAATGTAACATGAAATCTTACGTTTTTTGAGTAATTAAAGTGTAAATTTTAATAAATAGCGCAAAATTGTACATAGTGATTAAAAAAAAAATTTTTGAGTTTTTTTCAATTTTTGCATTTTCTGAGAACATCTACTATTGGTATGTATATTTTTTTACACCATCAGAAAGTAGAGATTTCAACGAACAAAATGCCTCCAGAGTTTTTGGAAAAGTTAAAATAGGGCAAAAAAATAAATATTTTGTATCAAATAAATTACAGTGTATTTGGGACATAATAAGGTGTTTTCATCAAATTAGAAAAAAAAATTTTTTTGAAAAAGATAAAAATAAAAAACCAAAGTTTTGGTTATTTGAATTTTTTAAATTTTGAGGTAATGTGAAAAAATTGTAAATACAAAAGTTGAAGATCTTTCTATTACCTACAACTGTGCCATTGAACTTTTTTCCATAGGACTTGTAACTTAGCCGGAAATCAAGAGAAACCATTTTTTACCCTTAAAAACCCCCTCCCTCCCACTTCTCGAACTTGGATCGACCGTAATTTATTTTTTATTTCATTTTTATCATATTCCCCTCCTTTTCTAATGGGTTTCATTTTACTGTAATTTTTCTTGGTTTCAAAAATTATCGATACTAATCTATACATATTTTATATAAGGACGTTCCTAAGGTTAATTCATGTTTAATTGATTAAGATACTACCCCAATGAAAATTATGATAACTACAATTGAAAAAGTATGAGATTCCATTAGCTCCTTCTATAACTTTTTTAAGCACGGAAATACAAAAGTAATTTCACGTCGCCATATTATGGATTCGTAGGCTTTTACTAGTCGTGTCACGATAAAATGATTGAAAACAATCAAAAGTAGTTTTTTTATTATTATAATTAAACGAATTCCGCTTGTCATGATTTTTTACCGTTGTAAAATAATTGCTTCCGCTTCAAAATGGACCAAAAAAGGACCACGAGTTTTATAAATATGAAATCTATAACTAACAATTTTTCAAAAATTAGTGCCTCAAGGTATGACAAATATTTTTAAATGTGGTGCACACAGAGAGCAATCAAGTAATTTTAAGATTATTGATTACAATCGAATAATTTCAAATGGGAATTAAAGCGCTAGAACAGGCACTATCTATGACACTATTATAAATAGAACACATTAAATACGAACAACATTTTTTTCGAAGTAAATAAATACTGATAGAAAAATTAAAGTAATGCTGAGTAATAATTCTTGTTGTAAATGGTAATTAATATAACTTAGCTTAGCTGGAGCATTTAAATTCACAGCTTCTAAGGTTGCAAGGTTGGTGAATATTGGTAATTATTCAACTGGAAAACTTGTGGTGAAATATGATGAATTTTCTCCAAAAAACAAAAAACAAAATAAAATCTACCAAGAAAGGCTAGTATGTATGAGGGTTCTAAGAGGGAAGTTTCGCTGTAGTTTTTATTTCTCGTCTTCCATTTTTTTGTTTCAATGAACAAGAATTTGAAGTTTGCGAGCAAAAGTTTTACCTGGAACTGTTTTTCTGGGAACTTTGTGCAAATTTTGGCATTTTTTTTTTTAGTTTTTGGGTTTGAGCTCAGAAGAGTAGCATCTTTACAACAAGTGCATTCTATACAAAATAAAAGTAAATAAAATACAAAATAAAAGTAAATAAAATGCAGACCGAGTCTGCTAGTAAGAATTATTACTAAATTTTCAAAAAAACAAAAAAAGTATTGTGACGAACCAAAATTCTATCCAATGATGAATACATTAAAAACATGACGAATAAATAACGCAAATTTAGAATTTAATCAAATCACTATCTAGCATAGAAAAAGAAAATGATCATATTACACTTCGAACAAACGCTAACCAATCAACCAACAATCCTGAAGAAATTTCAAAAATCTTTAATGATTATTATGCAATTATAGCGACATTAAAAATAGAAAATTAAGAGTTATAGAAAATTAGCTGGTAAGTTAACTACCCAAATAGATGCGATGGAAGTTTTTGAGACATCTTCTGGTTGGGACGATTTTTCAGTCATATTCATGAAATAAATCGCAATCTGTATAGTGAATGTATAGGCACAAATATTAATCTTTGATTTAAGACTGGTGGGCTCCCAGCATATCTTAAAAAAGCTATTGTAAAGCCAAAATTGAAGAAATGAGAGAAATTAAAGTACGAAACTATAGTCCAGTATCATTTCTACCGAGTTTTTCAAAAATATTCGAAACATTATTACCAAGTGGCTATAAGATTTCATAGAAAGACTTTCGATTGTGTAGACCACTAATTAATATTAAACAAATCATATAGTTTTTATTTATAGGAACACCATTGCAACTATTTGGATTATACTAGACCGATAGGTAGCAATGTGTACAAATTGAATTTGAACATAGCAATTCAATTTCCTCGCTAAAGTATAAATGGCAGTTTATGAAAGAGGTATGCCACAGGGATCAATACTTGGACCTCAACTGTGAATTTATTAAAAAAAATTATGTTTATAAGAGTCAATTTAATGGACTCTTGTGTATTACTTACAAAATGAAAAAATAATATAAATATTTCATATTACGTGTATTATTATTACTATTATTTGTGCTATTTCAAACTTGTTATTTTTTCGTTTTTCTTTTCATAACACATAAAAATGTCAGAGTAATGAAAAACACCACCTGATGCAAAAAAGAAAATGTTCGGTTTGCCGTATACACAGTCAGTCATACGTAGATGTCGTGCTTCTAGAGTATATTGTTACTATGCTGGACAATACTAAAACAACGTACAACATATACATTTAAAATCCGTAAATCTTACTGTTGTTATAAGTATACTTCTTGTGCTATAAACAACCTTGAATATAATCTCTCTTAAATTTACTTTTTTCTTCATTTTATTTTTCCTGAATTTGTGTGTGTATTTTTTCATGTATTTGCCAATATAAATACATTTTCACAATGTTTTTCCAAACAAAGTATGGATAAGTAAAAAATCAATATATTGTTATACTTTTATTTTCTTATTTATTTGTTTATTAAATTATTTTATATATTAGTATGTAACAATGAACAAAAACATATATCTGAAATTAGTGTCTGAAACTCCTATTCAAAATTTTGGCCTACAAAAAAATGAGATCAAATATTAAGCCTCGCTCCTGTCCAAACAATTCCTCTCTGATTGAGGCTGCGGATGCTCCATTTACCGTCCGTCGTCTAGACAAAAGCATCTAGACAAAAAAAAAAATTCCAAACTAATACTCCAGCTCATCTCATCTTTTAATCCCGAAATTTTTCGTACTGAATAACCTCTGCACTACTCCCTTTACTGGAGAACTAAAGAACTCCCTCTCCTCTTGATGGTTTATCCTATTTTTGCTCAGATGCCTATCTACCGTTCATTTTAGTACCTCTTCTTAGCCTTTAACTTTACATTCTGATATTCAACTATCCCTTATTTACTGAATGTAGACTTACCAAGGAACATGCCGAATATGGTTTAAACTTTTAATACCTAAAGTACATTAAATAATTAAGTCCATTGTACCTAATTATACCCACAACTTCACAGATGCCTCTAAGTTGAGCCTGGATTCACGTATGGGAGTTGTATTTCACTGCACATCTAGCGGCCATTCTGCGACCCTAAGCATTTCAGAATTTTTATCAATTTTCTAAGTAGTGTCTAACTACTTGGAGGCTCTCTCATACGTATAGTCAAATGATATTCAAAGGGCAGCTATAGTATCTAACTCAATAAGCTATGCTCATAGTATTTATTAAAAACACCATTTTTAAACTAATTTATGATAGTTTCTGCGTAGCTTTGTTTGGTGTCCATTACACCTTGGTATACGTGGAAAAGAGTTTGTTGGCATGTTGGCTAGGGATGCAGTTCAAAATGGCGTAGAAAATACATCACCTCCACATGCATTTACTTTTAAATTTTTGTTCTTTATTTTTCTCTACTTTTAACCTATACGTAATCTCCATTGTTAAACTTTCCGTGGACCCCTTTCTAGTGTTTAACGTTATATTATTCCTATGGGTCCTTGTGCATGAATAATACAAATTTTCGATTTTTTTATTATTATCTTATACAATAATACTTTTCAATTTAATTTGTTTATGTAATTTATTGATTTGTTAATTTTATTTGGTAAATGTACGGCTGAATTATCTGAAGCCAATTTAAATAAATTTTTTATTCGAAAAAATTATATTTCGTTCTAAACTCTTCAAACTATCTTGGAATATTAATGAATCCTTATTTATTTACCTTGTTCCGTGATTCAAAATTTCCTTTTCCCAAACAAACAATTGTTTTTATTTTTAATTTTTTATGATTTTCTCAACGTAATTAAAAATTAATTGCAAAGATGAAGAGAAGAAGATAAGAAGATCGAAATACTCCAATATTCATGTTCGTAATTCGTAAGACATTTCAAAGAGTTTAGAAGAAAATACACTAAAATTTTTGGAATGAAATTTTCTATATTTCCTCAATTATATTATTGATGGAGTCTAGTTACATTCTTCTATTTGTTGTAAAAGCCACGCGAATTGTTAATATATATGTAGCCTCATCATCAGAATATGTCTTTAAGGCATTCTGCAGCTTTTTGAATAATGTCATCGAGAAAATTTTATCGCAGCTAGTCTATATATCAAAGTTCAGTTTTATATATCACAGTTTCGTCATTTAAAGCAATGTAAAAAAAAATTTCCCACGTAGCTCAACAATTTCATCTTATTTGCAATTACTTTAATTTGTAACAGTTTTTTAAGCATCAACAGATGAACATAATTCTTGTAGACTTTCAAGTAGAGCTACTAACATGTTTTTATTATCCAAGTATCAGCTTTAATGCATGTTTTTTGTTTGTTCATATTTTTCTTCACGAAAACACAAAGATTAAAATGGTTGACTAAAATTACTTAGCTTATACCATCAGTAGTAACGTTAAAATCACTGGAATTTGAATTACGATTATATTTAGTGCTCGGTGCTATTTTGTGTAATACCATTGATATTTTCTTATATTTATATTGTGCCAGACTAGAAGCTTAAAAAAATGATAAATAGTGGAAGAAATTTATAATACGATGAAACTCATTGGAAACGTAAGATAATATGATAAAAATGAAAGGAAAAATAAATTATGGGCGATCTGAGTTTGGGAAGTAGGAGGGGATGAGTTTTTAAAGGAAAACACGGTTTATTTCGATTTCCGGCAAAACTACAAGTCCTAAGGAAAAAAGTTCAATGGCAAAGTTGTAGGTAATAAAAAGATCTACAGAACACATTTAAAACAATATATTAAATATTCTGTTGCTGGTATTGTAATTTTTTTTTTTATATAAACAAGCATAAATTTAGAAACTTTTATTATTTTACAAGGTTTAATCAATTCTTTTATCAATCTTATGGTTAGTTGCCTAGCGTAGATTCGCGATTTTCGTTACTAATTTATGTTTTTTATCCTTACACATATTTCTATAAACATCTTTATTCATTAAAATTTCAACTTTTGTATCTGCTTCCTTTTCTTTCAAGAAATTATCTATGGCTTACATCAAGAATCTTCATTTTAAATGTTTATGTTCCTTTATTGTAAAGAATAGGAACACATGATGGGTACAGCAAAAAAAGTACCTATACAAGGATGATTAGTACTGATCACGAACAACTATGGTCATAAACCAAACCACAAAGTACATCTTTTTATACTAAACCACAGAACAAATACTATAAAACAAACAGCAGATATTAAATATTTAACTTTTCCTTTTCCACTTATTAAATAAATAAATAAGTTTATTTTTTCCGCCATCCTTTTATTTTTACTATTACCGAAATGAATTTTGTAACTAAAAATATAATGAATTTTATAAAATTAATACATTAATTTTTAAACAATTATATTCACAAAAAGCCTTTAATTTCAGTCATCACTAATATTGGAAGCCTGTATGACACAAGGTTATAATTAATGTTATTATATCACTTACTAATTTTTCATATTTGCTATCGAAAACTATACTAATATTTCGTAAAAATGAATGTGGTATACGAATAAATATATACTAGTAAAACTAGCTCAGTCACATACAAGCGGAGAGAAAAAAAAATTACCCATTGCTATGCCCTATTTTCAAACCCATTTTTTGTATCAAGGTACAGTACTGAGTCGCTGAGTCAGAAAGTTTATTATTTTGACGAGATCGGTTATAATGTAATTGAAAACAAAAAAATAATTTTTTTGAAATTGAACCTCTAAAAGATTGATCAATTGGTTGAAATTTTGATGTATCGATTAGGGCTCGGTCCAAACCAAAGATAACCAATGTTAAACCCATAAAGAGATGTAAAAAACGTTTAAAGTTTGTTATATCCTACTTCTTAATTGCTTGTAGATATGTAATTATAAAGACTTCTAAGCATATAGAAAGTATACCTTAGTATTTTTAAACTAACTCGGAAAAACCACTGCTTAGTCTCTTTAAGATACGCTAAAAATTTATTTGCCTTTAAATATGGTTGAAAGTCAGTATTGAGAGGCGCTTTCAATTATTGTCATATTTTACAAATTTATCCATAAGTATAATCCTTATCCAATTGTATGGTATGGAAATCATTGCTGGACAACCATTAATAATAAAACACAATCGAAAAATAATTACATTAATATCATAATGTAACATTCTGTAAAATTATGTAATTATTTTTGGAAAAATCTAATTAATTTTAATAATTTCCTACTATTATTACAGCCTATGTTACTCTCTGGAAATATAGCAAACAAAGTATTAGTAAGGATTTATGATATTGATTTGTTTTTAAATGGGATCTATGGGTGGCTTTTGTAATAGAACTGACTGAATACCTGTATAACCGATAACATTATGATAAAAAGAAAAAATATTTTTGTCTTCTTAAAATAACTAGTATTAAATTCATTATTTGGAATATTATATGACCTGTGTTAAATATATTATTTGTAATATTTAAATTAAAACAGTTAATAAAAGGTTAGTGTTCGTTGATAGATGATGATCTAGATAGTAGAAACCACCAAAAATAAATAATTAATATAAAAAAATGTGAACATTTGTTAAAAGATGTTTTTCAAGAAATTCAAATGATATAAAGATAGACATGAAGCCTATATGAATAAGTTTATGAATCAAATATATTGTATACATTTCTGTCATTTAATGTCAATATAATATTGTTTGTAATTTGTGAGAAACACCGTTGTGTGTCTTCGCAAAACTTTATTGTTGCTTCTGGCAAGATTGAGTTTACAGAAATAGTATGTACTGTGTCACTCAAATACCAGATCATTTAGTTTTATTAAACATTGATTGATAAGAAAATCTTTAATATGTTAAATAGTATTTACTTCATAGTATAAACTTTTATACTTAATGGTATAAACTGTATTTTACAACAAGTAGTTTTAATTTTTTATTATGAATAATAGTCTATATTATGAATATCCTTGAGACCAGAATCATACCATAACTGCAAATTGTTCAAAGCACCTCTTTCAGCACTTTACAATACACATATTTTCACATCACCAACTTTTATAATTTCCCATTTGAAACCATACATGCGAAAATTTGCAAATATATCTTTTGCAAATATACATTTTCTTATATAAAAATTTCCTTCGGTTTTGATGTATTGACTATCATTTTGTGATCAATATCATTACTGTGACCTGTATTGTTAAGATGGAACAGGAAGTTAAAAGAATTTTTATAGCTGTTAATACAGTCTTTGTATCTGACTGAACAACATAAGCGGTATTATCTTATGATTGTAATGCCGGCTGTATCTTATGATTCCATAAGAGGTTTCAAATTTAATGTAAGGTGGTGTCTACATGTGAGAGAGATGTATAAGATTTTTTTGTTTCGAATGGAATATGTTGAAATATTTGATTAATCATGGATTGTTTTTTTTTTCTTATAAATAAGATTTCCTATATAATTGGCCTAGCTGCTCAATCCACTGCTGGTATCAAAACTATTCGTTAGAGCCTTTGTTGGCATGGTTTATGCTGAGCACATCTAAAGCATATTTCCAACGCAAACGAAATATATGACTGTCGCATGCGTTGAAGCAGTTTAAGAACTTACGAATATTCCTATGCAAATACACCAATATCATAGTGCAAGATCTGGTAGACATTTTTGAATGGGTATTTTTGTGTGCAGCCTGAATATTGCTGTAAATCACAACACAATATCGAAATCTTGATTGGAGCACTGAGGGATTGACTCTCTAGACTGAAAAGTATTGGAGTTCACTAAGTTGACTGAAAAGTAGTGAAACTTACCTTGTTGACTAAAGAGTAGTGAAAGCCTTTACCTTAACCTTCATGTCAAACATCTTGATTACCTGACAGGTATAAGGTGTCATTAACATAATAATAAATAAATTTAAATAAATAATAATAAAATTTAATAATATAATAAAACAAGAGATAAATAGCCGGTAATTTAATTTCCTTTACTTTTCTACTTTTCAATAAGCTGAGTTTTATTATAGTTGTCACCACAGTCAACAAAATTATTACCTTCAGTTTTACCGTCCTCATCAAATATATCACATAATATTGGTCCGTCTTCACTATTCCTACTTACAGAAAGACATTTGACAAATGTATTGATTTTCAGTTATTTTCTTTCCTAGTCCTTTCATTTTCTTTGGTTGTTCAAGCTGTAAGTTGGCCTACAGAAGTCAGGAGACTACCAAATTACTTTCCAGGCTTACGTGCTTCTTTGGATTTTTGTGGAATAAGGGGCATGTTTTTTAAAATTTGAATGTTATAATTTTGTTGAGTATATTTTAAATATTGTGTTAAAAATTTTTTGGTTCAAGTAACGTTGTAGAAGAGGGAGATCAGAGTGAAACCAGAAATCGCATTTTTCAGCCCTCTTTGTCTCAAGCCATACACCCCAATACAAGGCAAAAACTGCGTTTGCTCCACTTTATTCTAAAGATTTTCAGATTTCTGTATACATTAATAATTATAAAACTGAATTTGTATATTTGTCAATAGAATATTAGAAATTTTTTTCATTTTACTATTAAAAAATTCGAGGTATCGAATGCTGAGTTGTTTCGTGCCACTTGGTTTACCTTAAAAATGATTATAATTTGAATTGTAGATAATTGAGTACGTAAGATTACGAGGAAAAATAATTAGTTTTGTTTAATATTTCAAAGACATTTCTAATCTTCGATTAGGCAATGATTTAGTATTTGACTCTTCTACATGTAAACTTGCTGGTTGAAAATACTCCTATTTTATACCTTATTTTATCTTGAATCTAAGCTTTCTAATAGGTAGGTTATGTAGAATTATAAACTGGCGATGCTGAGTAAAACCTTGACCGAATTGGTGGGCAATATATTTTCTTTCATTAATAATTTTCGTTCGGGTTCCCATTTGAAACATGCTAATTTTCTTATTTTGTTTAAAGATGAAAATAATTTTTGTTTCAATTTATTTTGTACGTACTTTAATTCACTTAAGTATCAGTTTTTGTATTATATGTTTGGTTTTCTTTACTAAAAAAAAAAAAAATAAAATAAAATAAATAAAACAAAACAAAAATTAAAAAGTTAATAAAAGTATATATTTTATTGAAACCAAATCATAAATTAATACAAATTATTTTAAAAATTAAGACAAATAAACTTGACCTTACATATAAAAATAATGAAGTATATTTTCTTTCTATTCTTTTGAATTAAAAGATCTACAAATTTAATGTCTATAACAAAAGTTATTAGTCTTATCACCGATATTTTTTTAGTACAGAGATTGTTGGTTGTTTGTATTCATTTTCTTTAAGTGACACTGTATATACAACAATAAATACATTCACATATATTACAGCGAGATGACAACATCACGTTGGTTTAGCAGTTCCATTTACTTTACGGTTTTCAAATATGTTTGTTGTTAAAAGTACGGTACATATACTAGAAATACAACACAAGACAATGCCATATGTATTCGGTATTTATTTAGATAGATATAAATGAGGAGGTTTCTAGTATTCACAAGTGTGTTTTGAAGAAAATTGTGTCTATATAACAACACATATGTTGAATGAAAAAATTGACAGATTTATACTGAAATGAACAATAAACTTTGTAAAATATTTGCATATTATTAACTGTTAAGCTATGTTATTATTGTCTGAAACGCGATTTATTTAATGTTATTTTTCAATTTTAAACTGAAAATTCGCTTAGCATTATATGTTTGTAAAAGGAAAAAAAGAGTAATGATTAATCTATAACCTGATTAAGCAAGAAAGCTGGTTTAATATCTGTTTAGACCTGGGCCAATCATTTTTTGAAATATAAAAGATTCATACTAAACAGTATATGGATAGTCGGAAAATTTATCAGTCAGTAAATTAAGAAAAATTAAGGTAAAAATAGTTAATAGCTAAGTATATGTTTTTACGTTTGGATTTTGGTTTATTTTGTAACTATCATAAAGCTGTAAATTTCTTAAAGCAGAGTATATACTTTTTGATTTTTATGAATTAAAATCAAGAAATAGCCTGATTTTCATTTGAAAAAGTTCGTTTGAAAATTTTAAACCGAAGAAGTTTGTTTACAATATTCAATTTTTTATCTGTGTCATTTCTCGACGATGAAAATGGAAGTATTATGGAAGATCCTATGAAAAAATCTGGAGTTTTTAAATTTTGAAATTAATATTGTTTTATTGAAATTAATATTATTTTGGATTAATTTATTGAGCACTGTCAACACAGATTCTGTCACAGACTTCTCCGTTCAAAATTCTTCATAAATATTCGAATTATTAACCTTTTAACAAAAAAAAAAAAAAAAAAATGTGAATCAATTATTTTTCCAATACTTCTACAATAATGGCTAATGACCAAGTATTTTTCAATTAGAAATAGCTTAAAGTAAAAATAACATCCATTAAGTGCGTTGATATCGGAATATTAGAGATTAAGCGTCTCTTAAAATATACAATAAAATTTCTCTGCCGGGATTGCATGTATGTTTAAAATATTTGCCAAGTATTACAATTTATTCTTGATTAAAATTGAAATAGCAAAAAAAAAGTAGAACCTGAATTTAAATTGTAATGAAATATGTAAAGAGGTTCGTGATTGTCATCGAAGAAATCGGTATGTTATTGTTTATAATATTTCAGAAAATACATCAATATCTGTTGAGTTCAGAAAATAAGAAAATTTTAAGGTAATTTGTTAGTAACTGTTAGCCAAGCAGATAATAAGAGCCAAGCAGATTCCCAAAGGCCATTTCAAGGCATATACAATTCTCCTTCAATTTGAGGCTATGCAACTTTTGATTTCCTTCAAATTAAGAATACTTTCAAATAATAAATGCCTATGCTTTTTTATAAAATGCAATATTACGTTGTTATTTGAAGAAACTTAAAAAAAAGAAATGAAAAAGACAACTGACTCTGATGACTAAAACATACAACACAAGATAGAAAACATTATTTAATCAGAATGCGTGGGAAATGAAAATAAAACTTACGGAATTCTTGTATCGGTCTTCGTCAATTTAATTTATTTGAAAATAAATGATTTTCATTTCATTTATTTAAATCATCCACTCCTCTAGTCATCATATTAGGATTAGCAAGTACAACAGGTTAATCTGATTTCTTGGACTTTATATTTGGCTAGTCCATATTGATCAATATCAGCTTCCTTTAATCGATTTTATAATGCACATTTAAATCGTTAAAATTATCATTGCATGGAACTGAATTTGATTAACTATCTGAATATTTTTATTCATTAAAGCGAGAAGAGTTATAAAACTATACAATTGGGCTAGCAGTTATAATGTTTTAAAGTAATTTTTTTTATCATCAAATTGAATAATTTGAGGCTAAAAAAAATTTTCCACTAAAGTTGAATATTGGTTTGACCAAGATCTCATTAAACAGAAGAAATTAGCACTTACAAAAATATATATAAACAAAGCAGCAAACTAGCAAATTGTGATAGATTTTCTAGTCTTTGATTGACTAGTAAATTATTGAGAAATCGAACAATGTATGTTAAATTTTATTAAAAGTACAGAATGACTTAAATAATAATAAATATTTTGGAATTATAGAAAATGAAATCGAACTATAAGATGTCTTATAATGAAAGTAAAAGAAGTAATGGTCATGATATAATTAATTAATATTGGGGATACATTATCAGGATCATTTCATTTCATTTTTAACAGCCTTGTTCTTAAAAACTTTTTGTGGAGACTTTTCGATATTTTGTTAAAAACCGTAAACGGTAGGTTCAATCAAAAATTTAGCTTAGTTCGAAGGATTAGTTTTGTAATCAAAGTAAAAAGCAAAATCAAATTGAGGGAATATGTTGAATTATTTAATCTAACAAAAATATTTGTGAAATATTTAGCTCGAGCTATTGCTAAGTATTTGTGGAGATGCTATAAGTTTGGGCCCTTTGATAGACCGATTGACGAAAGCAGTCCGAATCACTCAATCCGAATAGTATCCGAATAGAATATTCAGAGATGATTTGAGGGGCATAATTACACCTAAGAAAAGTTGTCTGATGGCAACCGCGTAGATTAATACTTGTTTGCTATTTACAACTTATCTTAAAACAAGAAAGCAATAATAAAAATACGAATTTACGTAGTTATAATAACAAAAAATATTAAACTTACCCTCTTTTCGCTGGATCGTCAAACAAGAACGTTGTACTAATTTAAAGTAGATCATTGGTAACATCGTAGTATATTAAAAATTTTAATTTAATAATTTTTATTATTATTATCTATCTCTTCATTACATTAAATAATAGCCCAGTTTCTTATACTTATGTATACAACTTATTTAAAAAGTTATAAACAAAAATTGTATTGTTTGTAAGCTTATTCTACGTAAAATCGTTACATTATGGAGTAATAATGTCTGATTAAAAACAAACGATTTACTTACACAGATATTATTAATATTCTAATAGTAATAACAATTATTTGTACTTTCTCTAACCATTAAACTCTCTAAGTTAGCTTTAAGTGTTTAATAAAACTATTATGTAACAATATTTTAAGTCTTTGTATAATAGAATTCTCTCAAACTACATAGATAGTAGTATAATTTTATGTAAGTTACTTCAAATAAAATACTATTTAAAATTAATGGGTCTCTAGCAATGTATAGTGAAATTTCTCATAAAATGTAACATACGTACTCATGCAACAACAATAATATGCTCTGATAATAAAAGGTGATTTACAAAATATCATTTTTCTTTCTGAATGCAGTTAGATGATATCTGATTTGTAACGATTTCCCAGTTTGTCCAATATAAAAATCCAAACATTCTATACATGTTATTTTGTAGATTCATGAGTTTGCAATTATCTGCAGTTTACATTTATTATTTTGTAGTTTTGTAGTTTACATTTATTAAATTCCGAAGTATAACTTTGTATCCGTTGAAACTTGTTTTGATATTATTAAATTTTTCCTATATCTGTTGAAATAAATATCACCATATAATGTAATGTTGTGACAATTGCTTAGTATAAAATAATAGAGTATTTTTAGCCATATTATTTCTTAATAAATTTTGAATTGAAAGTTTCATAATGTTAATATCGTGTTCTAAAAGTTTGGAATGCTCTATGGGCTATTGAGTTATATGCTGATATTTTTGGGCAAGTGGATGGAGTGAATCAGAAGGTATTGTGATATCAGTAGACGATGGTTTTTGGTATGTATCAAACTGCAGTTCGTTTGAATTTTTTTAAATTTTTTGATCCAGTAAAGTAATACCACAAAATTTTTCGATCCTAGCTGAGAACTGGATTCTGCTGTTGAATGAGTTATGTATTTTGCAAAAACATCCAGTTGACAGTGCGATCCAACGATTGTAGCAAATCTATAGTATACTACGGATTTGCTTGTAGTAAAATTGAAATCTTGTTTTCAAACGAAGTCATAAAAATGTCAGCTTGAAGCCCTCAAGTGTGCCTAAATGCTCAATTTTAGACTCGAAATAATTTTGAATGACTTAAATTGGAGCCAATTCATTATGTGTTTTTTTTTTTTAATAATCAGATTTACTTTCTTATATAGAATTTCTGAAATTATAAAAATAAAACCTTTACTTAATATGTTGCTAAATATATTACCGAACATATTAGACAAATGTAGCGTCGCAAGCTTAAAAATATAATTCATTCGGAATTCTTTCATAATATTCGAAAATCTTTCATAATACTTAAAAATCTTTCATTATACTCGAAAACTACATTGAACTCTGTTAATACCGTTCTTTTTCTTATCGAATTAAATTTCTGATTTAATGATCGTATTTCGTTATTTGGTAAGCCTGCGAGTTGAACATCCAGCAAATTACAACAACGATTCCATATGTATGCCAACTGTCTGAAGCTTTATTAATTTGTACAACATACTAATAATTTTAAATGATTCAGCTACTGCATAAATAATTTTGTTATTAATTTTATATCGTTAATTTTATGTCTTTTTTGTATTTTTAAGGTTTTGGTTAAATATTCTGTCGTTCGTTATGATTAATTATCAATTTATTTTCTCCCACTTTCACATAAATCCTATATACAAACCTTATAAACTTGTACATAAAACTTATATATTTTTATACAAACCAATATGTACATTTACACAAATTTTATATAGTATTACACAAATTTCAAATATTTTTACACAAATCTTATTAAGGGAGACACGTAAAGCTTCTCAGTCGAAAGTTTTGCTACAGTATGGATTTTCTTACCCTTAATATTTTTGGGATCACTGAAAAAAACCTAGTTTCTAACCTAGCTAACCTTTTGTAACAACAAAATATGGTCCTTTTTGGGACCGCACTAGCGACGTAAATGGATGTTTGTATTCCCAAAAACATTAAATATGAGGTAATGTAGGAAATTTTGCTTATTTTAATTGCATAGCATTAGTTTGAAATAACGCCCCCTTTCTATGATATAGGCTTAAACCTCAAAATTGGCTCAAAAACCCAGAAAACAAAGTCCCGCCCACAATTGGCTCACGTAACTGTTAGTCTTCTAAAATAAAATATTTAATTAGGTTTGTTGAAAAATGCTTCTTTTCTGAGATATAGGCCAAAAACTGCAAAAAATTTTCAAAATTTTCTCAAAATATGGAGGGTGAAAAATCAAAAACCCCAGCGAAACTTGCCTTTGAACCCCAATTATTTTTGTAATATATCTAGCCGATATATCCATTAACACAAATTTTATATACTTTTTCAAATATCTTATTTACTTTTCCACATTTCTTATATACTTTTATTGAGTTATACATTTTTTAATAGAAATTATTAGGATGCTTCTAGAACGTGTGGCTGTCACAAACATTTTATTAAGAACTAAAGTTAGCCAAAGAAAACTAAAGACACCAACATTTATAATCCTCTACTTATAAAACACCCAAAAAGATCTGTTTCCTGAACTTTTTAACTGACATACTGAAAATATACAATCCTGATTCTTAAAAAAATTAAATGGCCCTATCTATTTCAAGCATGTTTAACAAAAAAAGCCAGTTTTTACCCTTTGGGTCCACTTCCAGCCGAAAGTAAATTTTTCAAATAATTTTTCTGCAAAAAATGTCGTTTTTAATGGTTTCAGAATATTTATTTTCAAATGACATTTCGGGAAAAAACAAAAATTTATAAAGTTTTATGTTCCAGTTTATGACAAACTGTATAAAAATATTTAAATTTACACCTACTAAAATTTGATGACTTACTTTTCTCAAAATTCTGTCACTAAGAACTGTATAGGCAATGACACGGGTATAATTAGATTTAATTTTGTAGTTAAAATAACTTTAAATATGTTGGTTTCATTAAAATTTACCTAGTTATATTACAACAAGATTGTGGTTATATTATGGACACGATATTTAACATACATAACTTCATTTGGGTGTCATCTGCAGAAGCAACACATATCTCGAGTGCTTATATTATTGTATACATTTTGTGTTGCTTTTTATGTTTTCTGTATACTCAAAAGACCATCTGGAAAGAGCTCCAATGCGAACATATATATATTTATAATTGTATATTCTGTGGATATACAAGTGGATAAGGTATGAAGTAAGTATCATTATCAATATTTCTAATATTAAACTTTAAACTGTTATTACTGTATTACGTATTACGTTTTAAGAGTATACCAACTTTTAATATTAAAAATTATAAGTCCAGTCCCATAGACAAATTAACCGAACTGAAAAATAAATAAAAAGAGTTTGTCCTATAGCGATTTTATTGCAAAAAAAAAACCTGGGTTGCTCTTTACGAAATTTATCTTATTTGTTTCATTTATTGAAGAACAGTATTTTTGGAAATACATTTCTATTATCATTCAAAATAATAATTTCTTTTTTTCAAAATTCTAAAATTCTTTACTATATAATATTAATTTTTTTTATATCAACAAAATGAGGATAATACATTTTTTTTATGATTTGGCTTGTATGAAATTTTTTTTGCAACCGACAGGGATGAATTCACCTCTACAAAAAGGAAATGATGTACAAATCGTGTCATTAACTAATTGAATAGCAAAACTGTGTGTAATTTTTTATTTGAAAATTATACTCTGTAAGATATTGATTTATGTTTTCATACTCAAGCATAAAATATTATAATGTTATAAATAACTAATCATTAATTGCAGACTCATTAAAGGTTTGGGACAGCCAGCCCGAAAAAACAAGTATTTTTCTATTAAAGTTATCGAAATGCTTTAAATCTTATTTGATGTGGAACTTTTCTTAAAAAACTATTTTCAAAAGTCATTTTTACACATCTGAGTTATTTCGTTATCGAATGAAAGCTTTTTTAATACATTATTTTTTCCATGATTTTCACGTTTATCCCCTTGCTACTATAAATAAGGACTCGATTAATGCATCGAGTTAAAATTTATTCGTTACATCTATATATAAGAAAACAATGCTACTTTTTGTTGTTATTTGATAACTCAAGAACGGATTCACCTATCCAAACCAAATGTTTAGGCTTTGTTCGGACAATTTAGTATAAGGTTTATGTGAAGTTTGCACAAAATCGGTCCAGCGGTTCTTCATTTATCACATTTTTGTAACAAATGAATCCAATATAAAGCGGATTATTTTGTTATTGGGGATTTTGCTGTCAAATTGAAACTGTTTTCAGATGAGTAAAGAAACATTATATGGCAGAAGATAACTTCGTTGTACTTTGGAAATATACAACGAAGTTTCGATAATAATTGAAGATGTGTATCTAACGATTGCACATAAAGCATTAGTACAATTGGGTATAACCCCACGAAATCGCGAGATGCATGATTTGTTTGATCGTGAATTGCAACGTGAGCAGGATTCAATTCTAATGATTTGCGTTTATTTGTACAATCGAGTATAAACAAATTGAATATTCAGCAAAAACATGTATATGACAAAATCATGCAAGCCGTTTCCAATAATGCAGGTGGAATATATTTCTTGGATGCACCTGGTGGTACAGGCAAAACGTTCGTTATATCATTGATTTTACCGACTATTCGATCGGAACAGAAAATTTCATTGACACTTGCATCTTGGGGAATTGCTGATACATTATTAGAAGGTGGACGGACTGCACATTCTGCATTAAAATTGTCATTGAATGAACAGCTGATTGAATCTCCAACTTGCAATATTTCGAGAAATTCTGCTGTGACAAAAGTTTTGCGATTAACGTTAATTATTTTATGGGATGAGTGTACAATGGCGAATAAAAATCACTAGAAGCATTTAATCGAACAATGCAAGATTTATGTGGTAATCAACAGCTTTTTGGTGGTGCTTTAATATAACTATCAGGGGATTTTCGTCAAATGTTGCCTGCTATTCCTCGATCAACTCCTGCTGATGAAATAAATGCCTGTTTGGTTCTTTAATTATATTATTGTGAAAAATTAATCCACCAAAACTGTGTAATGGCACCAGATTGGTAGTAAAAAAGTTATTGCCAAATTAGATTAAAGCTACGATCTTAACTGCTAAATCTAAAGGAGAAGTTTGTTTGATTTCGAGTGATATGCAATTTGAGTTTAATATTCTGTACTCTTATCATTTGCGGTGTCCATCAACAAGGCTCAAGGGCAAACACTCCACGTCTGTGGTGTGAATTTGGAGGAATCATGTTTTTCACATGGCCAACTTTATTTTGCCTGCTTCAGATCCGGTACCCCCAGCCGTTTGTTTATTCATGATCAAAATGGAAAAACAAAAAATATTGTTTATCTAAATGTTTTGGATTAAGTTTGGATTAAGTAACAATTAATAAAATATTTTTTTGTTTGAATAAATGAATTTGATGTTCCAATTAAATTTTTTTATTACTTCAATTTATACGTAGCGAAGCACGGTACCGTTTCTCGTAAAGTAAAGTCCTGTATAATTGTCAAAATTCTAAATCAGTATCTTCTGTTTTCGAAAAAATTAAACTAAAAATCGTTAATTTTGTTAAATTTCGAAAAATACCCGTTTTAGGAGAACTAATGAAGCAAATGGTATGAAAATATTAAATTAAAATCAGACAATCGATTTGATTATCTTCTCTACATCTTCATAATTCGGTAAGAAACTGGTGTTGTTTGAGTCCTACAGATTTTATATTATTTTAAAAATCCTGTAATACTTAAAATTTCTTGTGTTATTTGGCAATCACATATTTGCAAATAAATGTGGATAAAGAAGTGAAAAGATCTAGTATTACATCAGATTAAAAGTTAGCTGATCTAGCCAGCCTTCATAATGCGTTAAAATTTGGCAGCCATTTTCAGTCTCTGAGTTAAAAGTCCTTGAGATTTTAAATTAATTATTTTAACAATAAAATATATGCGAAAAATGTAAAAATAAACATCAGGAATTGAAAATGTCTATCAAAAAACTGAACCAAAAGTTTGCTCAGATTTCATAATTCTGTAAAATAAAATTATTATCTTTATTTCCGATGCTTTCATAGCCATTCAAATATCCTTCAAGAAAGCTTCTAAATCTTACAGCATTTCAACAATTTGAATGGACTTAAATTTTAAATCGTGAATAAATGAGGCTATCAAAAATCTCTTTTTTTCCTGTTAAGATAAACGAGGTTATTTCCTTTCTTTTAACGATATGCCTATCATTTGTGTTTATTTTCATCAAAATTTTAGATGTATCAGAACCCCACATTTAATGATTTGGTATGAAATAACCGAAATAGTTCTTTATAAGCAGACCCTAGATGCTCAATATGAACATCAACATATTGCACAATTAACGTACAATAATATTTGTATTCCAACCTACATGATACAATATTATTTGGAACAATAAAATGACCGAGAGTTTTGTTGCTATTGCATTAATTTTATCAACAATATGTTAATAAATAAGAGATAAGGAATCGTAGGTGGGTGAAGGAAGGAATCTTTCAAAAAAAGGAAAAACCATACACATCAATAACTGAATTAAAAATTATTATACCCAATGATTTTAAAAATTTTCTCCGATTAGATAGTGCATTACTTGATGAATTATTAAAAATGGAATGATCCCTAAAATTAGAATGTTGGCTCTATTATTTCGTCTGTTCCAGTACCACTTTATCCTAATTTTTAATTCGACGGTATGATTCATTTCTAAAATTAGTGCTTAAAATATTGAATTTCTATACCAACTGCAACTCATCTGCATCTCTGAAAATTATTGTCTTTATTTCAATATGCGCAATCTTTTCCGTTTGTCGACATGATACTGTAAATTCTATAATTTTACTTGCATAGCGTCAATAAAGAAATGAAAAAATTCGCGTTGAATACTTTTAATTAGCAAATTACCGAATTATCTCGTTCACTGAAGCATGTTCATCTCATCTCATTTTACAGTTTTAATTATTGATAAGTTGTAAAATTGTAATAAGCCAACCACATTAGTACCTCAGTAATTTCCTGAGTATTTTTAAAAATACAGAAATAACATTCGATATAAATAGAGTTGGTAATTTCTTAATTTTTTTATCAATTATAAAATTAAATGAAAGTGCTTTATTACGACAAGTCACTATGAAACATTCCAATTATTCGTCATGTTCGAATGTTAAGAAAATTCGACCACAGGCGTTAAAAGCTAACTTAATTGTGTTTTTGTGACTTTTAAGAAATATAAACCAGCTAACTTTTCTTCTTCTAAACATAATTTTTCTTAAAGTTTCTTAATAACATATTTGTTGATAATTCTTTATTTATTTCCTATGAAAATTTTATCTTTATTCTTTTAATCATGTTTAAGTCATTTAATGTATGAAACGGAAGTACTAATATTATGTTATTTAGATATGTTTCTTCTTATTTTATTCTTAAAATTTTTTAAAACTTAGCAAACTCCATTTTAATCAAACTGAATCACATGCAAAACGTTCAATATCCAATTATTTGGCACACGCTCGTCTGATATACGAATTGGATGATATATAAACCTGATATATAAACATGAAAATAGTAAATAAACCTTTTGTTTCAATATTTTTACAGCAGAAAATTCAAAACAAAAACTACACTAATCGAGTGAATAAAATTTACATAATTGAAGTGAATAAAATTTCCAAAAAAAATTATTCGGATAATAGACAAATAGTATAAAAAAATAATAAGAACAGGTTGATATTAAGTTTGATTGATGTTTCCATTCTGGAGTGCAAGTGAACGCATATAAAATCAATTTTCGATAGAAGGATACAATGTATTATTCATATGTGAAGTTTTTAAAAATTGTCAGCTATTCTTAACTATCAGCTTAATAAAATTGATTATCTTTGACATTTATTAAAAGACACACAAACACTGTCTCTTCACCGTATATTGTCGCCATGAATCGATAAATGAATTTTAATAGTTGTTTAGTCATTAAAAATAATTTTTTGAATTAATTTTAAAAATAGCCAAAAATGGTATTAAAGTATCTATATGTTTTTTAATCATTTTGTTTTTCTTGTTGTATATTAAGCCACTTTTTAAAGGTCAAACAGTTACTACAGTGTGTATACTCTATACAATAACATCACCCAGTATTCTTTGGCTGGCCACCCATCCAATTACTGAATTTGTCTAATGTTGCTAAACTTTGGTGATTGAATGAGATCGGTAATTACGTTACGTCAGTGTATTAATGGTTGTTTTTTGTTAATGTGTGTGTAATGTTTAGTAAATTTTGTTTAAGCAAAAAATATCTCTGTATTATTACACAGGCTTTCAAAAATTTGAAGCCACCCGATATTTTGAACAAAATACAAAAACACACTCTCATTCATAACATAGCTGTTTCTTTGAAACGCTAAGATTTAGAAACCGGGAATACTTAATGAATGTTTGTTCATCTTCATGTTTTTTTGAATTCTTCATGTAATAGGGTTAAATAAGGAGATACGACATATTCTTTAGTTCCAATTCGAACTTAAACCCTGATGAAATAAATCAGCTAAGTAGCAAGAACTATTTCCAACGCTATTCATTGTACCTTAATTGATCTACTATAAAAGTAATAGATGTATTAATTTGGTTAAATGAATAAATAAAGTTTTTGTTTGAAGTTTATTCTCTATATATAGTTTGAATTTAATAAATCATTATTCATTTGATTTTTCAAAGGTAAATGTTGATTAAATTGGCTTATGGAATTTCAAATATCAAATATAAAAATTAAGGAACCTGCATGGCATTTAGTGCTTGTAAATTACTTGCCACTTACACATATTTCTCAAACTATAATTTTGGACGATTTTTGCTAAGTGCTAATTGTTGGTATTAAACTACTTGCAACTTGATCAATCTAACCGTCGTAAACGGCACTAATTTCTATGCATGTTTGTGCTACAAAATAGCCTTTTCTATGATGATAAAGTATCATAAGGCGTATTTAATCAAAAATTTTATAATTTTAAACGTATATAACATTTAACACAAGTAAAGACTATTACCACTCTATTTATAAAAATGTTATGTCAAATGCCACTTTCCACATACGAGTTGAGTTTTCTATATACCGTCGTAAATACCATTTACTGCCAAAAATTGAAAAATACTTCTTACATAACGTATTATATGATAATTTCCAGACAATTATATATAACAGTAGACTGAAACACTCTGTTCCCAATACGCCCACGACTTTCTGTCAGTACACACCAATGAATGAATTTTAATAGTTGTTGTTTAGTCATTAAAAATAATTAAGTTATACTTTGATTAATGATAATATTTTACACACGACAATAAGGATTATTTTTCGAAAAACATGACATACATCTAACCTCTATACACAAACTTTCTTGTTGTTTAGATATTGTATGGTAAAAGTTAAAAATATTACATTTAAAAATCGCTTTATCGGTTGTTTAATTTTATATCATTCACCCTCTTCCTACTATGGAGTAATACCCACACCCCGAGATGTAATAAGATAGCACATTAAATAAATAAATAAATATTTTAATATTTTACTTAAAAAATATAATTGAGAAGATTTTAATAAAACCATTCACCAACAAACATTCTATTCTGGGATTGCGCACAACTACTGCAGCTTTCATGTTTGCTTTTGCGAAATATGTCATTAGCCTTGGTAATAATATACTAATCGCAGAAGTGCATGACTAATTCTATTCTCACTCATCCACAAACCCAAGTCGTGTACAGCCGGTCTCTGACAATTGAGCTGGACAATGCATCATCCCCTCATACTCTACTGCTTGTTATTTTTCAACTTACTACCACGCACGCTGTGTTTATTTCTTTATCCATCACCGATCCTATCTTCACTTCCAATACTTACTTTCTCTATCTCTTCTTATGCCTCCCATCATATTACTCGTTCGACTGCATTTTGGCTCATTACTACTATTAATACATACCTTCTAGATATTTAATTTTCTTTTTTTAATGCTTAATACCCACCGCATACAACCCGTTCCTAATTACACCGTCATAACGGCGTTCCCTTCAAGTAATATTTTGCGCATGGTGATTGTTCCTCTCCTTCCGCAATCAACATGTGGTACCCCAAAAATCCTTGCGTGACGTCCATTCCTCAGTAAAAGGAAAGAATTACCATTTAGTAGTACCTACATAGGTAAAATTGATCTTACTCATTCACATTTCATAGATATAACAGATTTCTCGGGCGACCAGATCGCTCGCTCATCTCATGGTTTCAAATTTAAATATCTTCTCACGCTCCTGTAAAGATTTGAAATGAAGGGGCGTCATTCAAGCTTCTTACCCACCAGCTAGAAAATGTTGATGGTTGTCCCCCTATCTACCAGTTGAAATCTCGCCTGGTTGTAGTCTGTGCACTCGAGTCTAGGAGCACTCGAACAGGGTTACAACCAAACGTTAACAAAAATTTCTTCAAATTCGGTTCAGTCAATTAGAAGAGGTCAGTCAGATATATACAAATAGGATAAATATATACGTTCATCAAAAACTAATATATCTACCTACTTTCGAAATTTTGACTACCAAATTATTATAATGCACTAAATGTTATGAAAATTTCAATGTGTTACGCACAGGTTTAGTGGGATATATCAAACTAAGGTTATTAAAGTTCGTTCAAATTGAATATTTTTTATATGGGAGTAAAAACACTCGGAATTTCAAAGTTGTAATTATCAATAAACCTCATTAAATATTTAGATAAGTATCAGGAAAAACGTATTTTAATGGTATTATAATAGTTGTTTTTAATAATTTTTCGTATGTTTTCTCATAAAATTTTGTAATGGAACTCAAAATAAAATAAATTGTTCCAAGATTTTATAAAACGTTTAAACCACTTTATCATGTGAAGTATTTTTCAAATATTTGATTAATTTAAATTGTAAAAAGTAATATACCGTTACCGTTACATCAAAGCTGTGTGTGTATGTATCCGAAAAAATGGTATTACGGGTAGCTTACAAACGAATTATGACTGTAACAAAAGATTTTTTGGAAACAACATCTTTACACGGTTATAGATTTATAATTGAACGTCGCAGTCTACCTCAAATGTTGCTTTGGCTTCTTATATGTATTGTTGGGTTAGCATTTTCAATATATTTAGTTACTATGCAATGGATTCGATTTCAATCGAGTCCAACAACCATGGGTATTGAAACATTATCATATTCAACATCCACCATCCCATTTCCAGCCATAACCCTTTGTACAAATTCAATTGATGGTGAAAATGTGAATATTTTAAAACTTAAACTGTAAGTTTAAATAATCTTAAGAAACAAACACTTGCATGTTATTTGTTGTTAAAATATATAAACTTTAATTATACTTGTAACAATCAACGAGGAAAATCCAAAAAATATTTATATTTGTTCCTTCCTGTGTAATTATGTAAAAAAAAAAATAAAAATAAAAAAATTAAGATAAAAATTAAAATACTTTTAATAATTTTACTATCAGCATTATCTTTCAATTGACATTTTGGCTTGTGTTTAATATTTTTTTACTGCAACACATTTAAAGCGCTCTAAACTTATTTAGCATATCCGTTTCCGAAGTACGTTTCGTTGATCGTTGTCAAAGACACTTTACAACCCTCATATACACTTTTCAATTTCAGGAATTTGAATAAATATTTGCTTTTCGCTAGCTCACGTAATAAAAGTGCAATTTGTGCTTTTGTAAAATTGGCAAGACGAATCTTATTGAAATTTTCTTAAATTTTGCTTATAATAATATTAACTTTATTATTTGAAGATGAAATTTGTATTGATATCTTCACTAAAAATGAATTCACTATAAGCACAATATATCTTGGAAAGTCCGTTAAATGTTTAGTTTCCGAGATATAAGCTATTGAAGTCAGTCATATTCAAGATATAAATATCACATTTAATTAAGTTTTTTTTTTTATAACTTAAAAATATGAGTTTCCTTAACCAGATAGCAACACGCCCCTATTTCGGCTTATTTTCTTTTTGATTTTATGTTCATCATAACAACATGTTATGATTATTTGATTGATTACTCGATCATCAGTGTTATTATTATTTTTTTTTTTTTAGATTAATTGATTTTTATTTTATATTTTAACTTAGTATGAGTATCTGTTTTTTAACTTCCCGCTATTGAAAATTTTCTTAAATCGGGAAGTTATTTGGTTTGGACCGATTCGGACCGGTAGATTTCGAGAAATTATTAAAAATCTACGCAAAAAAATTGTTTAAAGTGTTTTTTTGGGAATAACTTTTAAACGGCTAGACCGATCGATTCCAAAATCTAATCAGCTCTTGACCTTATAACAACACGTCGATTCGGGCCACTTGAACCAAGTAGATTCCAAGAAATCTCAAAAAAAAAAAACTACGAAAAAAAATTTGGTTTCAAAAGTGTTTTTTTTTTTGGAATAACTTTTAAACGGCTCTATTGATCAACTCCAAAAACTAATCAGATCTTAACCTTGATAAACCACGTCGATCACCAACAATCCGGTTAAAATCGATTGATTCGTTCGAGAGATATCGTAAACGAAAAATTTTATATAAAAATGTTTTTTTAACATAACTATGACATTTCTTTTCGGATCGTTTTTGATGAAATAGAATAATTCTTAAAGCCCTAAAAACCACGTCGATCGCCGCCAAGAACGTAAAAATCGGTTGATTGGTTCGAGAGATATTGTTAACGAAATATTCGGTAACAAGTGCTTTTTTAACATCAAAGCTCAAAAACCAAATTTTTAGCTCAAAAACATTGTAATATGTTAAATTTTAAGTCCTTAGGTATGAAATTAGCGGGAAGATGCAGGTATGGCCTTTAGGGTCAACCGTTTTCCAAATTTTTTAATATAATCTTTGGCTCATACTTTGCTTTAAACTAAATATTTCTATTGTTTTATCTTAACGTTGATTGTCTGACAAAATGAACATTAATTTTTCTTTTGCAGGAATGAAAAAGGTTTTAATTCAAATGTTATTGACAAGTTTTTTGGATCGTTACCAACTCTTGTGACTCATACAAATGCTGATGAAAGTTTCTACCCACATTACAAAAGTATTATGGATACCTTGAGTCGAGAATTTAAATTAACAATTGAATCTTTAATGAAATACGTAAGAATATATTTATGAGACAATTTAAACATACAAGCTAAAAATTGTTTTAATTTTAAATTTCAAATTATCTTTGTCTACATGTATATCCAAAACACTTATGGTTTTTATATTACACTACTTCAAAATATTATCGAAAGATATCAGAAATATTGCAAAATATTTTTTTTCTTCAATTTTAAAATTTTTGTAAATATCGACGTACATTTTGGCATATCCTGCTGAGCAACTTTCATTTCATGATTGACGGTCACCTTGCATCATTCAGACGATCACGCAAAATGTTAAAACTACTGAACTTATTTATTTATTTATAAACGATAGAGGATAACGATTGTTTTCATTTAAAAAATACTTCATCTATCAATTACCGTTCCAGAAATGCAGCGATTAAAATTGACACCAAGTTTTTCTTTAAAATGCTTATATTTTGTTTTTCATTTGAATTTTGTTAAAAACAGATTTCTTCATAAATTCGATAATGAAACGAAAGCAAAAAATCTAACAACACCTAAAATATATCCAGCTTTGCAATCGAATATATTTTTGGAACTGGGTTCCTAATCGCGGGTTTGACGGACTGGAGGTAGAAAAAAATTACCGCCACTTTGTTTATTAGGAATTTAGGAAATAATTTATATATTATCTTATATATTTAAAAGAGCAATTCTTGTATATATATCTTATATATTTAAATCTTATATATTTAAATGAGCAATTCTTGTATATATATATATATATATATATATATATATATATATATATATATATATATATATATATATATATATATATATATATAATTGGAATCTCGGAATCGGCTCCAACGATTTTCATGAAATTCAGTATTTAAGAGGTTTCGGGGGCGATAAATCGATCTAGCTAGGAATCATTTTTAGAAAATGTCATTTTATTCGTGTTTTATCGATAATTTTTTATAATGTAATGATATATTTGTTTAATATTTATAGTTATATAGTCATTGAAGTAGCTAAGTGTTAGCGTGCGAGGCTCTTATACAGAGATCCCGCGTTCGAATCCCGGCTCGACCGATGAGTAAAATTATTTTTTTTACATTTTAAACCCAACCCAACCCAACAAAACAACACAATAAAAGAATAATATTTTTCAAATAAGATTTTGTTATTACAATTGTATAATTTTTTATAATGTAATGATATATTTGATATATTTAAAGTAATTGGAGTAGCTAAGTGTTAGCGTGCTGGACTCGTCTTCCGCCTCGACGTAATATAATTTCCAAAAAACACAGTTTATAAAAAAAAAATACCGAGCAATCGGTCATCCAAGTACTGCATATTATCAGAGACATATGATCTTTATAACATATTTGGTTACTAGATTTTACTCGCGCAGAAATTGTTTTCAATAATTAATATTATAAGGTCACGATTTCTTCAATAATCTATTATGTTTCTTACTTAACATATATTATCTGGATTAATGACTTGCGTTTGGTGTTGTACGATATTAAAAAGAAGTCCTTATAATTGATATTTTCGGTTGCCATAATATTGTTTTGCCGTTTACAGTTTTAATCCTTATAGAGTTTACCCTTTGCCTCCCTGCCTGAAAACAGCTCATCAAAATAGTTCTGTTTATAGAAGAAACCAATTAAAAAACTTAACTATTCCGAATTAAAGCTAAAAAAGAGGTGGTTAAAATTTTTTTATTTTGGAACATTGTTCGGATCGAATCGTAAAAGTATACCTTTTAAATTGTATATTTAATATATTAGACGGAAAAAAGCACTGTTTTGCCTCTTTTTCGACTTTAGATTTAAAAGGAAGTCGCTACTTAATGTTATGTTATAAAATAATAGTATGAAGTATTTAGTAAGATTTCACCAGGCCCGGAGTTAACAATTGCATGCAAATTGTATTTCAGGCAATTGAAGTCTATTACTTTCGTAGATCTTTCATTACACTTATACCGTAGTGTATGTGGATTTTTTACTTCCTTTTTCAAATTTTTCTATTATTTGGTAATATTTTCAGGAGCCCTTTATTTTTTATTATAATTCCTTAATTTTAATATAACTCATTAATTCTCTTATTTTCGATCAAACCCTTTTTTTTCTCATGGAACATGGTCAATTAGAAAAAATTATTTATTTCCATACCAATTTACCGCGTTTCCATTTCAAATTACCACGTTTCCATTTCCCTACACCACAAGTTTATTGTAAAGTAATGTTCATTTTTTCATTCTCAAAAACACGTATTTCTCAATATCGTTTGAACATATTTTTAACTTTCCCGAAAGTTCTTGTAATATATCGTTTTAATGAATCCAAAACTTTGACATATCTTTAAGTTTTAAGGTCTCTAGAACCTTAATCCAACGTTTTTATACAGATGCCTGTTTTTAGAGAGATGCATGTATGCCTGAGTATGTTTGTGCGTTCGGAATATTCGTCTCAATTATTTTGAGAATAAATACTGATATCGACGTGGAACCACTTTCCTTGGGCGACCTATAGTTTTAGAATTGTTTTATAACACCCGATTTTAATTTAAATTCTTTACATACACGTAGGTAATGGTACCTTGTAATAAATTAATCATTTATTGCCAATGGTTGAATCACCCTATAAATTGTACAGAAATTTTTACTGTGGTTCGTTCGTTTTATGGTTATTGTTGTTCGTTTAATTATTACGAAAAAACTAAGGAAACTAATGAGTCTGACATTAGAAATAGTGTAAAATATGTAAATGGTGCTGGTGAATATATATCATTAAAATTAAAATTAAATTTATCAAATTTGTTTTATGGAAAAAAACGACTAACTGTAAAGGTTTGTATTTTTTTATATTCTGATGGCCTAATTAAATAACCAAAACCTGGTAAAGCTTTAAATATTGAAGAAATGAAATATTGGAGACACTGACAATTTACAAGTATAAGTTATCATTATTTAATTATTCAATAAGTTCATTTTGGTCAGTCACCCTGTTTCTCCTTTTGTAAGCTTGTCTTTTCGTTATCATGATACCTAAAACACGACCAGAGACAGCAAATTGAGCATATATTTGTCATATTGATGACATATTAAATTCTTAAAAAAAATCGTTGAATTATATTCCATAGATTCATAGTCTATGATTTTAGCTAAAGGAGATTCAAGTTTACACACGGGTCAGGTTTGTTTCTTACAACGAATAAGAATAAAAAAGACAGCTATTGTAAAAGCAAACTTTAATGCAATAATCATTGTGTTTCAGCCTGTCCTTGCGCAAAAAAATACAAATAATAATTATCCAAGTGTATTAAAATTTGGCACATAGAATCTTGAATAATTATCGTTATAATAGTTTTAATCCAAATTGTTATATTCATTGTGTACACGATTGTATTAAGAATAAAACTGGTTCAAACATTGCTACTCAACTATATGTTAAACATAAAAACAAAGTGTTAGTTATTATCTTCACATATTTAATGTTCTTTTGAATATCTTGAAAAGTTTTTTTGATTCTCTCCCGAATTATATAACAGTAATAAGTAAGCATATTTACAGGAATGATTTATAATATAAATGTAATAAATTATCTGGTCTTGTTTTCTAATATCACGTTATAATCCATTAATTTCAATAATAATTTAATTACTACCAACATAATTCTTAGCACAATTAATGTATTTGTAGGCTTTGATACATGAGTGGTATACATTTCCTAGCCAAACTTTTGAAGAAGCGAGTATACTACCTGGACAAAGTCGAACATTTCAGGTTATTCCAGAAATTGTTGAAAGTTCATCAGATGTTAGATCATTTAAAAAAATACAACGAAAATGTGTATTTGATGATGAGGTAAGAATGGACATACTCTCTGCAATATGTCCGGTTGTATTTCTTCAATCGAAATTTTATCGTCGATCATTTGAAATAATTTTGAATAATCGGTTAATTTTTTTACATAGAATATTAAAAATTTACATGCTAAATAAAAACAAAAATGACTACAATGTATTGTATTTGATTGTACAACTAATTATAGTCACTTTTCATCAAGTGACCTATAAAAAATTACCCGCCAGTATTATTAATTGAAATATTATTCATTTCCTTTTAGAGAAACATTTCGCTTACATCTTATGGAAATAAAACCTACACCACTTCACAATAGTGTATTTAAAAGTCACAGTTGCTGATTGCTTAGCCGTAAGCTATATACACTCAGGTGTAAGCAGGTATAATTTTCGTTCATAACGTGTACTCAATTCATTTGTACCACATTAAAGCTCATTTTGTATGTAGTTAATAATATAACACTGTCTATATATAAAAACCCGCAAATCAAATTTCCCTGCCCTAAAATATGCTAGGTATCAGACGTGCGCGACGGTACTAGGTAAGCAAGAATGCTTAATGCCAACTGAACGTGTTTTTTGAGCTATTGCTCCGATAAATAGGGTTCTCAACTAGCGCAATCACCTGACATTTAGCATCTTTGAATGATAAATGGCGTCGCGGGCTCACACTTTGTCACTTTATTTGTAATAACTAGCATCTTTAAGAGCAGGGAAATTTGATTTGCAGGTTTTTTTTGCAGTTTTAAATTATTGACTACATAAAAAATGAGCTTTAATATGGTACAAATGAAATGAGTATATGTTATGAAAAGTTTTACACAAAATTACATATGGATTCGTAGAGGTTGCGGTTAAGCAATCAGCAGCAACTATGACTTCTTTCCTACTCTTTTTTTTATTTAGATCTTATAAATACACTGTTTTAAAATGGTGTAGATTTTATTTACAAAAGATTACGGATTGTTGCTCTAAAAGTAAATTAATAATATTAGCGGATAATTTTTAATTGGCACTTGGTGAAAAGTGACCTCCACTAGTAGTAAAAATACTTAAATTAAATCTTAATAATCTAAATTATAATGTATTAATGTAGAAGCCGGATTCTGTACTCTTATTTATGTATCATTGAAAAATAATTCTACTCATAGTAACTAACTATTTAAATTCATTAACTATTTTTAATATATTATTTTAAATCCATAAACTAGTTTTGATAATTAACTGATGACTTTTATCTATATAATATGGGGTTTCACAGACCTGTAAAAACTGTTATATAAGAGAAATTAATACAAATTAATACCTAAAATATATCTTTAATAATATCTATCTAATATTTTGCAGTTATGATTGATAACTGTTACAACTTTTTCGTCTACGAATATTCTGAAAAGTTAGTTTATTTTCCTTTTTGGATCCCGTAAAACTTTTGGAACCCCGCAAGCTTCAAATTGAAGAATATTCACAATTTTGTTACTGTTAAATGATTATCTAATAATTATCTCAAAAAACATTTTTTTTTTTCGTGATGACTATTTCTTTTCCGAAATAACTAAATTATATTCTGGTTTGTCAAATTTTTGATATTGTTTTATATAATGAATCAGTTAATGTCTTATTAAGCGCATAAATCAAGAACTGCTGAGCCGATTTCGCTAATTTTTTTTGAAAAATATTCCTTGAGGCTCGAGGAAAGTTGTTTTTCACTATTAAAGTTATGTATACTGTGAGTATTAGGTGACTTTGGAATAAGTGGTTTAAAACTACAGACTTCGAGAAATGCTAAGGCCAATTTCCAGCGAGCATACCTGTAATTTCATTTCTAAGCAAATCTTTGGCTTAGTCAAATGATGTTTCACAAGGTAGAGTCGCCATTTGGAACTCCAAAGTGGGATTGGCTGATGCGAAGGAATTCCTCAGAAAAACTATAACAATAAAAAACATGAATTTAATAAATTTTTCCGATTCTTTATTTTGATATTCGAACAAGTTAACGGGCATAAATACACACCAAACTGTTATTTTACGATACTTTGACAAAATATCTTTCAAGTATGGCCTAACTTTTTTAAGAATAAATAACGAAAAAATATATCGTTAACTATCCTAATCGAGTTGATTTTCGAAAGAAAATTTTTCAGTTTATTTTCTTAACTTCTATTTTCGCGATATTACTTCTATTATACATCTTATTATATCAGCCTTAATACGAGTACATGATTTATAGTTAAATTTTCTAATATGTGTTCTAGACGGAATTAAACATAACTTATGAGTACAGCTATAAAGCATGTTTAACAGAGTGTCGAATTCGTGAAATAAATCGATTGTGTGAATGTACTCCGTATTATTATCCAAAATTGAGTAAGTTTAATCTTTTGAGGAACAAAGAACATAAATTTACTAATTTTGTAAAATTTTTTTATTTTAGTTCCAACAAAGACTTGCGATTGGTATGATCTTGATTGCCTTAACCGAAACAAAAGTATGCGCCATTTAATTTATCTTCTTATAATATCTTCCACTCCGTCACACCTGTATGAATACAAATAAACTATTTTCTACCAATGAAAATAGTAGTCAAAATTATGTAAATGCTGTTAATAATAAATAAACAGCATTTTTAATAATGCTGTTAATAAGTATTGCAAACCTTCATATGCTCCCGAAAATTCTTTTGAGCTCAACAATCAATATTTTACGTCAGATAATTTTTACGTCATTTGTGATAAGTGTAAATAAATTAGTATAGTTATTTGAAAGAACTGATTAAGTATAATATTTTCTCAAGTAAATTTAAATAATTTGACTTTTACTTCTTCTCGCAAGTAAGCGAGAACATGAAAATGATGAAAATGAAACAATGCTGGAGAAGAATTCAATTTTCAAAAGTTTCTAATATAAATAAAAAATAATATGTTATGTTAACAGGTTACGTAAATATGACAAAATACAAACTAGCTTCAAAATTCAGTAATGGATGCAAAAGTATTAGTAGCCGTTAATTAGACACAAGGTATTATGAAATCAGAACCTCATATCTTCAAAAGCCATTTTGATGATATGAAAAAAAGTGTAAATAAATTTTTTTCAGATATTTTAATGATAAGCGAATAATTTTTTAATATTATTTACTATTTAAGTTACTGATTGAATAATGGTTTCAATTTTGTTTATATTTTAAAAATTGTCGAAAGAGCGTATTTTTTTATAAAACGTAAAATTTTTACGTAAAATATTACTGTAGCCGGTAAAGAAAAAATTTTACTCTACCACCTGTATCTAAAAAAATATCGGACATAAATGAATAAAATAGGAACCATTCTTTTTCTTTGCTCATTAGCTTCATTTTCTATACAATAGTTTCAGTAAGATACCAATTTTCAAGATTATTTCACAAAAAGGGCCTTTTTTAATGGACAATATCTCCGAAAGTATTGACTTTTCTATTATATATGCTTCAATGCTACTGTGTTCTTAAAATTCACACTTCTATCGATATATTTAACAAAATTTTTTCCACTCGCTAGAAGCTGTGGTTGCAACTCCCTCTACACCATAAAACATTATTTCTTAGCGTCTTTTCTTCTTGCTATTGAATTTTCAAGTAAATCCCAGCTTATGAGATTAAAAAAATTATGAAATTATTATTTTTTGTCTGTTCGTTTACAGGAGGATAAGAAGAGCATAAAAAGAAGTTATCAAAAAAATAATTCATAAATGTAAAATAATGAGAAGACAATTCTATTTTTAATGTATTTTCTTCCTGTACGATTTAATTTGGTTTTATCTGTAAGCAAAAGTGATAACGTGTAAATGGCAATCCCATACCTTTCACGTTCTGTTTGCTGTGGTATTTTTGGCTGCAGTTGATATCCTCTGTTATGCTTGATAAGCCTAAAGCGTTATATGGAATCATTTTTAACATATTAAGGAGCAGCAGCAATCATAAGAAGGTTTTTTTGACTGGAATCTTCGCAGCATTTCTATGTTGGATTAACTTACAGCTCAGTTCTCATGACTGAATCCCATACGTCTAGATTGGTTTTGGCATAGTTTTGTAGATACGTATCTTGTAAATTGGTAGTTTTTGCAAAATGAATTCATTCAGAAAATTCATTCATCAAATTCATTTTACATTTTACAGAATATTTACCCATATATTTACCTGAATCACTTTCTGTAAGGGTAGTGTTGTTAAATGTTATTAATGGGCAGTTTTATTTCTTGTGGTAAATGTTACTTGTGTAGACATTCATTAAATTTTATGTACCACTTCAAGCACCATTATTCGACTTAATATTTACATTCTTGCAATTTCTCTGATGCTATTACGGAATCGTATCTATTAATAGAATTACGGTGTCATTTGCAAATGTTGCTGTAATTGAGGAGTTGAATATAGGAAGATCATTTGTGAAGACAGTATAAAGTATCGGGGCTAAAACGCTTCTTGTGGCAATTCTGATATTATTTTGAATAAATTTTGATACTTTGCCACTTATTTTTACATACGAGTATCTATCTTTCAGATAGGAGTTAATAATGTTGTAATATTGGTGATCAAATTGATTTGTATAAAAGCTCCGGATGCCAAACTTTGTCACATGCCTATGAAATATCTAAAAACGTAGATTTCAGTATTCTTTCTTTTCAAAACTATTCATTATTGTTTCCACAACTCTATAGATCTGTTTTATCATGAAATGATTTCTTCTGAATCCAAATTGATGGTTCTTCAACTCAAGAAAATTTAAATTGAATTTTGGTTTAATGCTTTTAGAAACATTTTGTGTCATAGGAGGGTTTTTAGCCTATATGATGCTATTTCATCATTGTCTTTTGAGGGGTAGAAAGTATGATTACTATTTATATTTTCCATAAAAATGAAAAATATCCTGTTTTTAAGATAACTTTGAAAATTATGGTAATAAACATGATTCATTTACGCGACAATTGGTTCAAAACTTTCACAATTTTAAGATCAAACTCTAATGATTTGTTTTGATTTCGATGTGCCTGAATCGTTTTTTCAATTTCTAATGGTGAACTTCTAAAAATGAGATAATTTATGTGTCGAACTCGCTGATTATCTCATGCGGTTCAAATACTTCTTGAAGGTAGCCTTCAAACATGTTTTCTTTGTCTTCTCGCTTTTAACTCATTTTTTTTCTAAGAGGTAGTATATGTATTTGTGGTCGTTTGACATATTTTGTTGCTTTCTATAAGGAATAGTCTGTGGCTTCAGTTTGCGAAAGGTTTTTTAAGATGATGCTGCACTTAGTGAATTTTATTTCATATACCGTCTGCTGCAGTTTTGTAGCTGCCCTATTGTATCGATTTTTACTGAATAATGGCTTGTGAGGTTGTCACGTCGTTCTTAAATGGCGTTTTTCGAAAATTAATTTTCGTATAGATAATGAAACATTTACTTTTTGCATGTGATCTTGCACTGGAATTGTGGATTTCCAACCGAATTTTTGAATTATTTTGTTAAAATCTGCTACATTTTGATCAATTTATTCGCCTATTCTTAGTGGAATATTTAGCTTTACAATTTCTTGTATAATACTACTAAAATTCTTGGTTTGACCCAACCCAGTTGCTTTGAGAGTTGTAAACGCAAGGTTGTTTAATTTTTTAAGTAATTCAATAATACACTGCAAGAATTATTGATGTATTGTCTGAAGATAAATCCAAACGTAATTTGATTTTGTTTTTCTGTTTGTACCCCTTTTATAATATAAATGTCTATTATGCTCGTTTGATCTTTGTATTTGTGGGCAAATATGTCGTGAATTTATACTTAAGGTTCCTAAAACAGATTACAGTAACCTCAACGGTTCTACAAACATACACCTCCTCCATGAGACCGGTAGTTGGTATACGACCACCCAGCGTGTCGAGACTTCTAGCCTGCCTTCCATCCCGACAATCAACAGTATCGATCGGAGATCTGGTCTGTCTTCCATCTCGACTACCTTAAGAAGGCCACTATGGGTTTGATAGGTTTCTTATATATATAATTAAATGTGACGGCATTCAAATAATATGTCAAAATCTTCTTACTGTGTGTTTTAGTTTGAAAGTAAATATCCTTTATTACCATGATTCCACAGCTATCTTCTCTTCTTCGAAATTAACTTGTAGGAAATCTTTCTCATGTTTGGAATGATCTTGGTGCCTAATCGAATTCCTTACAATAATTGCAGTACCACCTCTAACTCAGAGTTTCAGATACATATCTTAATATTTTACATGCTCATAAATGCCTTTCCTGCCTATGCAAAGTCAACACATTATATTTTCCAGGCTGCCATTTATAGAAATTTTTGAAATAACAGTTGTACGGAAGCTTAATAAGTGGTCTTTTGTTTCGATTGTCTGATACAAATATGTTACAATTCTGAAATGGGGTCCAGTTACGCCTTGCTTCTTTGGAACCGAATTTTCTTCACGAGATAGCTGCTTCTGCACTGTGTGACTTCTATTGAATTTTGTGAATTTAAAATTTCATTAGTTCCTACGGGCACCGGTTGTATCTTGTGGAGTATTTTTTTCTGTAGTTTGGAAAATTGTCTTTGTCTGATTTGTTTTAATATTTCAAAATCTTTTTAATTCACTGGGTGTTGGCCACTACACAGGAGATAAGTGGCTGGAATTTTCTTTAAGTATTTCAATCCATTGCTTTGTGATCTATTCAACACTTCACGCATCTATACGTAACAATACGTTATATGTAACAGTATATGTAACAAAGCTAGCATAGGTAAAGTGGCTCAAAATTGCACTTGCAATTTGAATTAATTTTATATTATTTGGTGCAAGCTCTAAATCAATTAAAAATGTGATAGCGGTTCCTTGGTAATTTTATGTTTGATGTTTACGATATTGCGAAATGAATGCTCTTCTTGTAAAAGTTCTTTTATTATTTCGGATTATTTATTTATTTGGCGCATATGTCTCCAAACTATTCTGAAAGCTGTTTGGATTTTCAGTTGATTGGCATGGTGATCTATATTATTAACTTTCAGGTTTTTTATACAAGGGATGGATAATGATTGTGGCGTTTATTCAGCATTCTTTTCTTTTATGATGTCAGATGTATCCAAGTCCGTGATTCAAAACTGTTTGAAGTAAGAATGCTATTTGAAGTTCTATCGGGTGTGGTAATTCTTTTTGAATGTTATAAGCGGGGCTTTTATAAGTGAAATATTGGAATAGAAGCTATGGTTAGGATTTACAGGAAAGAGAGAGAAAACAAACTGTTCCATGTGTCGTAGGATGTTGGGGTATTTTTGTAATGAAAGGCGCATTCTTTTACTGACGCATTCTTATAAAAATTGTGTATTAAAAAGAATAAAGATTATTATTATTATTTATTCTGTGCTTTCTTTATTCATTTATTTTTATGGAATAAGTTTTGGAAAGAAAAAAATTTGTTTAATTCTTATAAAACAATCGTTTATTTGTGGTAAATTATATTTAAAAATAAAAGCAGACCAAAAAATTAAAAAATTATTAAAGAGTATTGTCGTGGATTTGAACGGGGGTCTGTTCATGTGTATAATACGCCTTCGTCGCTATGAAATATTACCAGGATATTAAGAAATATATTCGATGTATCAAAGTATTATTGATTGAGAAGAACGAACTGGGAATTAAAGTTAAAAATAAAACTGTTAAATTCTACTCAACTTTTTCTGAAAATCATCCAAAATATCATTGTTGAATATTAAATTACTTTTATTTGGACAACTCGTGGACTAATGGTCAATATGATCTTCCACTGGTTGCTGTTTTAATTTTCTAGGCATGGGTGTATTCGTTTTATAAAGAGGGATTTGGTTAATATAGTTTGGTTTTTCACCAGAAGATTACATGACCGAATTTCATGAAAATATTAGTTAAATAATCAATGCCATGTGAAATAAACATTTTTTTGTTAAAATTCTATGTGGACGGAGTGCCAGCCAGCTGTAATGATAATTTTTGTTGCATTTGTATTAATAAAAAATTTCGTTTTAATTCCCAGAAATGTACTACAGTTTAACGTCTAATGTGTCCAGTCAAACACAAAAAGATGGTGGATTAGCATGTGATTGTCTAGCAAGATGTAATACATTCTGGTACAATGTACGTTCTGTGTCGTCAGAAAACTCTGACTGTAAGTTGTTTAACGGTTTATGGCCGTATAAAGTCATTCCGTATTAAGTCATGATAAAATTATTGAATATTCTTTATTTTTTATGGTCAATATTTGCTAAAAATTTTAACTTCGTCATTGTAGAAATGTACGTCTTACTACATTATGTAATCTGTGGGTTTGTTAAAAAGTTGTTCAGTGTTGTATTGGACTTGTTTGTGGCACTCATTGGGCCATTGCTTATAAATACATTATTTTAAAATCAAGCGAATCACAAAATCACAACAATGATCTATTTTTAATTTTCCAATGCTATTTTGGCTTAAATATATGCACTAATTAAATGCATATGTCTACTACTCAGCTTTGAAAAATGTTGTTCCCGTTCAAATACATAAAGTTTTCACTCGTTCTCGGAATAAAAGGAGGGTAGCTATAGGTGAAAATCAACTCTGCTATTATAATCCTTTGAATTCATTTTGGTATAGCTAACGTTCCGATAAGTTTAGAAAACTGCATTTTTCTTATAACTTATCAATGAAATATACTAAATTCTTTATTTCTATGCCCCTGTACTGTGGGATGACTAATTTAAATTGTACCTCCTGGATAATTATCAGATTTGTAATAAGAATTCTGTTGGTTATTGACGACAACATTCGGTTTGATGTTAGTAATAGCTGTGCATATCTCTGTCCGCAACAGGCAAGTTCCGACCAATATAAGTGCACACACATCATTTATAATTAGTTATTTCATCAAACCGATATCGAATTAAAAAATTTATTTGTAAAATAAACAATTTGCGACTTTTAAATATTAAAAATAATCATTGTAACTAATAAAATAAATTCCTGTTTTAAACATACATCAGAATTCTCACATATTTGCACTTTTTCTTGTTCTGTTTCCTTCATCTTTTAATTTAAAACGCCATTGTTCCAATATCAGGCTTTTGTTATGTCCAATACCGCCTGTGGATAATATCAATTATTACAATTCACATACATTCATTTACATTACATTTCTCATTTGGATAAAATTATTGTGTATCAAAACAAAAAATAATATTGGAAGAAAAAAAATGCTCATAATTTTAATTTAATTAATTTTTATTTTTTAATTTAAAATGTATTTTTTTTTTCCACCGTAGATATTTGCGATTGTTTAATAAATATATATTATTTTTTGTAATTATAAACATTAATATTAATACATTTATGCCAATGATTACGTAGACTCTACCGTAAAGGTTTCAAATAATATGCAGTGGTATTTCTATACCACCAACTTGACTTTTGTTTTTTAGTTTGACAAATCAGTTGAAGATAAGTTTTAATTAGAAAATCATTAGTATTAGAGTATTTAATAAACCAATTTTGCTGAAATTTTGTATTGTATTGAATTTTATCCTAACCTAGGTAGGTATTTGATGAACCGAAAGAAATTTTAAAATAATTTAACAACTAATTGCTTGAATAATTTTTTGAAGCTGTACATAAAAACTTGTTTTTAAAATTTTTAGGTACAAACACTACTGAAGATAGCGAGGAAAGGTAATTGTACAAAATTACGATTCTTTAGTTAATTTTTGTAATACAAAATACTGTTTCATTATCAGGTTTGTTAGTACACTTGAAATGTACTTTAAGGATTTCACATGTACTAAATATCTACGTGACGTATATATGACATGGGATGGTCTAATTGGTAACTACCAACCTTAACAACAACATAATTTCTCAATATTTTGAATTTTGAATTTTTTTAGCTGCATTTGGAGGTATTTTTGGACTATGTATGGGTGCCTCTCTTATAAGCATTGCAGAAATTTTGTTTTATTTTTGCGTAAAATACAATTTTTATAATTTGTTTTACAATAAAAATCATGAAAGATCTACATCATCTAGAGCACGTATAACAACTTTATCTGAGAGGGTGGTCAAGCCACGAGAATTAAGATTTCAACGACAAATATTTGTACCCGATATAATAATACAGTAACTCAGTATGTACGTTTTTCGGACTCTATATGTGAATTTGCCAATTCACAGCCAAATACTGACCATTAATACTTTTGTAGCAAGAGCCACGTTTAAATTAACACCATTCTTAGTTTCTTAGTAAAAAACATATTTAGGTAGTCCTAATTCGAATTTATTTCATAATTTTTAGGAACGCGCGTCTTATGCTTGTCCTAAAATTCTGTTCAATATAGTTACTAAAATCTAACATCAGCTAATAGATTTTCAATATGATATTTGTATTTTTGAAAAAATGTTTTGGTGAAGGCGAGCAACTATTATCAAAGTGACTACTTTATTAACAAGTTACATATACGTTCATGCAGTTTAATTTTCTACAAAACATATAAAAATAAAATAGAAACCTTGGCAGCAGCTGTAAAGTTTATTTAAAAAAATAATTAAATTAAAATTTTCATATTAAAATTTGATTTTCTGTTATGACTTTTCGTTATCCAACGTGTTTCTAATTTGGAATTCCATTCTGCTTTTACAGGCTTTGACACAAATTAAACGTTTACAGATTAGTCCTTTTGGTAAAACTGATGCCTTCGCTAACACTGAAAATGGCTCATAGACTTCTAATCATATCATAGAAAACATTAAATTTTTTTAAACTATTTGGTTGGTTTTTTAAAAGAGTGTGATAGTAAAAAGAAGGAGTAGAATTATTTTAGGTATTTGATATAAGTTTGTTTCTAAAAGCCATTTCAGAAGTACAGACAGAAAAAATTTACATAAAATTAGTTGTGTTACCTTAGTAGAACTGTATAATTCCACTGTTATTGTGGTTCATTACATAAAAATTAGTAATTTGCTTATTTATTTCGAACTAATGTATTAACAATTCTATTATTATTTAACTATAATATATTCACACTGTAAAAATATAAACCCCAAAGTTCATATCATTTTTCTACCTCCCGCTTATCAACAGCAATGTTATCAATAGATATAAAAATAGACTCAACACTCCTCGAATTTAATAAATGATGAATTTATCACGGGAATTTAACACTTTCTATAGAATTATAATAAAAAATTATTCAATACAATGCAATAAAAAAAAAAATTAAAATAATAAAGAGATATTCTATGAAAATAAAACTGCGCTATTAAGAAAAAAAAAGTTGATTTACAAATGAAATTAAAAAAAAATTATTTTAGCTATACATCAATATTCAGAGACACATTATTTGAATTATGAAAATTTATATCTCAATAATTTAATTAAAATAGCTTCCATTTTAATGATAAATATGTTATTGTTAGATTAGACATAGTTTTTAGTTTTTAGAAAATATATTTTTGTTTATATAATGTAAAAATATGTAGTTTTATTTCAAAATGCTACGCTTTCATATATCACCACTTTTCTAGTTACGATCATGCGGTCTAATCTATCTCCTCCTCAGCCTATATCAGCGAAGACGATCAACTCTATATTTTGGTCATTATATTGTAACTCATTGCGTAACCTTTCTCCTCTGTAATGCCGTAATATTATGTTTTCTACTTTCCAAATTTACTCCGATATTGATAGCCATGTTCATGAGCGATCCAATCAATTCTATGAGTGTAACATCTTAAATTGCCTGTCATAAAATTTAAATTTGATATCCATTGGTGTTTTTATATCTTTTCCAACCAACAATTTTAAATATTGTTTGAACAAATTTCTTCAGTGAAATTCTCATAACTGTAATGTCCTTACTTATTTCCATCTCAAGAAAATTTTGTGCTACAATTAAAACATTGGCACATAACTTACTCTTTAACGCATTTACAACTTCTTTCACTTCTTTTTGTCCAGTTCTTAGACTCTCATCCACATGTACGACTAGTTTTACGTTATTTTCAACATGTAAATTAGAAATTTTATAATTTATAATTAGAAATTTAAATTTTAAGCTTAAAGGAACTCATTAAAATTGACAGTCTAATTTTTGGACTGCTTTTAATACTGTATATAGGCTTCATTTCTGATAATTAATTTTCAAATTATTAGAATAATATCCACATGTACAACTATTTTGACGCTATTTTATTCGAAGTGATAATATTTATAATTTGGATTTTTGAAGCACACTTGGAATTCATTTAATTTGGTATATCAATTTTTTGAATACCTTTAATATTGTACATAATCTCTTTTAATTTAAAAACCTTACCATCTGTTATGTTTAATCTGCCTTGTGCTTTCACGTATACTTCTGAGTAAATGTCTACGAAAGAGTATAAAAAGTATCCATTTGCTGGCTTTATTTACCTTCCATAAGTACATACACTAACATAAGTTCATCCGTGTTCTATGAGAAATTATTACTATTTTATCATCACCAAAGAGAACTACTTTGTAAAGTCATGAATTTAGCAGGTAATTTTTAACGTGTCCCTTGTGGGACTCAAGACCTATTCACACTTTATTTTGACTCATAAATATAACCACTAATCTTTAATTCAACATACTGAGAATAATAATAAGAGACTAGACTGCTCTATCATGTACCACCAATAGCGTAGGCATACATTTTAGATGCAAGTAAATTATGAATAACTCAATCAAAACCGTTCAAAAGATCGCGATACTTTAGTGTAAAAATTGCATTTATCGTATTTTATTTTTGGTCAGTTTCTAGTTCACTAAGAATTTTTTTTAATCCAATTAATCTACGGAAATGCTCCGGACATGTTACATGTTGGAGAACAAAATTGCATCCTCTACATACCATATATTGTTAACTAAACTTACTCACTTGAATTCCTTCGTCGGTAATTTAAAATTCCTCTTTCTCTACTTTATAATTTGTTACTGTTTCTATTTTTAATATAAATACATTTGGCTGTTTCAATCTTCCAACAATTTCGTTATAAAAATAATAGAAACATATTTCATACCTTGAAAAATTGTCGATGACAATGTCATAAACTTAAAAAATAATAATAATAATAATAATAATAATAAACGATAAACTTGTATTTATTAAGATTGACATAGAGATAATATACATAATTTCGACTTTTAATAACGAAATGATAACATAGTTTGAAATGCAAAATTTAAGAATTTAAAACTCTTTAGAAATTATATACATAATTTTAGAAAATTACTACTTTTTTCACAATCTCACATATGACTCTTCAAAAATTACGGACCCTGTATCACTATAAATGTTTACTTTCATGATGTTTACACATCGAATGTTTATTATTTACTATGAGTTATTATAACTACCCATACGTTTGAAAAATAGTAGTTAGTTCAACTTATTAGCAATAGATGGTAATGTGACCATCAAAATACAATGATAAAAGAAAATACAATAATTATAATAAAAAATATCAACATAGCACCATTGTTTGAGATATGATAACCCAGATAAATTGATTGTGTTTGGTTCAAAACACAGCTTTTTAAAAACAAATTTATAAAGATTTGATATTATTATCATTGAAAAGAACTTCGTAATTTTGATTTTGATGAATCAACAAAAATGACATGAACAATTAATTAGAAACAATTTCTCGGACAAATAATTCAAAACAGAAAACTTATCTAAAAATATTTTGCATCTACAATTTATACTTGCAAACGAAGACCAGAATAAATTATTATTGGAATATTTCTGAAAACAAAAAATTATTCATTTCTTCTTTGAAACGTACTTAGTGCAAAGCCTTACTAGGGTATCTTCTTAATGGGGTGAATGAAGAATTTGCTGCAGATATATTCATAATTTGTTGTCGTTTCTAAGGTATTAAGTGTAAATTGAAGGTAGGCATTTGCCCATACATCTTCCACAAGATTATATCCCAAAGAAACACATCGTAGCATTTTTTCAGGGTTATAACTCTAGTTTATTGCGATTCCATTATAAACACTCTCCATGAAACTCTTATCGGTTTGAATGTATTATGTAAAACAAATAAAGATAGTAACAGTGGTAATTGCTTATAAACCATACGAATTGAGTATTCAATTTTAGCTTATTATTATGAAAGTTTATTTTATGTGAATATATTATTCTTTATTATTAGTCTATAAGTTAAATAGTTTATAAAGAAATATTTCAAAGAAAAGTTGTTTGTTTTTAAAAAATAAAAATTTATTGTATTTCAACTTCTTATTTATCACATATGGTTAGTTTTATGAATGAATTTTTTGCTAAATTATCAATTTCTAAGCCTAGAATACGTCATTTATATATTTCAGCTCGTTTTTTTGTTTATTTTTTTTATTTATCTTTAAAACGAACAAATGTATAAACATGCTAATGCAAATTACTAATTAAGCTGATCTAGAATACCATTACTCGAGATTCGTTATGCATCAATCTTTTCCAGAGTTACAAACATGAGACCTAATATATTATAACCTGATATATTCTATGTATATCAGTGATAAAAATGCAACCGGGGCAATGTTGAACGATAAGTAATATAAATATCGCTTATATATTTTAAAACATTACAATTATTGTATCATTCGAGTAAAAATGAACTAAGTTTAACAAAAAGTATATTTTCTAATGGAATATTTGCAACGTACTGTATGGTAGGTATCATAATACATTGAAACCATTATCAAACATATTTCTTAGTTTTGTTTTTCAAAATTTGAAACATTGAAGAGAAAATAAACCAGCTCATTTCTTGTTGCTGTTTTACATATAGAAATTATATTACATACCGATATCTTTCTCACACAATTGTAAAATTTGAATTTTGGAATTGAATATTAAACATATCAAAGCATACATAATTTTTAAGTCATGCGCACATTAAACACTATCGATCTCTCAAACATATCACACACAGCATTGAAACATTATTATCAAATATACTCGGGTATTCCCTATCATGTATTATTAATATATGAACATAAAACGATATATTTATTCTTTTCTTTTTAATATTGTCGTATGATAATGTTGACTTTTTCTAACGTGTATAGTATAGCAGTAATCACGAACAATATGATGAGAATAGTTGATCGTTTAATATTTCGTTAAGGGTTTTGCGGAAAAATTTGCAGATAGCGCGCATATCGCCACTCATAGCAAACTATTGAAACCCTGCCACTAGGGGGAATTCTAACGTCATAACTCTGTATAGGAAGCAGCATGGAGCTATATCACCAGTATGCTGCAGTTTTTCAACGAACTGTGTTCGAGTACGGATTATCATAGTGACGTAGTCTTTTCTCCTATATACGATAAATATCTATACATCTCGAAGTAATATTGTATTTTATGTATACATTCAGAACACTATATGTGCTATTCAGCATGTAATATTGAAGAAATCGTTGCAGTGAGTCCGATTACGTTTTATTAGATTTCGCGCGTTTTATATTTAAATAACAGAAAAAAAAAATTATAATTAATTAATTTTTTTATTTGATTCGTTTACTTGTAAATAAAGTATTTGTTACAGTAAAAATGGTGTTTTTATGTAAATTTAAAAATGAAATAGTGTGTTTGTTTTTAATGCTATCGCATATTACAATAAACGACGCAATAAATCCTAGTTACACCTAATTACCTAAAATTAAATTGTGTTTGAAGTTCCAAAGAAAAATTAATGACATGAATGTTTAACGTGAGTCCTCAAACTATGTGATGTGAATTATAATAGTTTAATTGTCATTGTATTTGTATACCAAGTGTTATAATTTACAGGTAAATTTCAAAAATAAAATATTACTTTTACTTCGTTATCGTATTTTTACAGTATTAAAATAAAAAATAGAAATTATTCCCATTTGACCTTGACCATGTTTCAGTCATTGATATGGTATATCATAATTGTATAGTTTCTAGGACCTTATAAAAATTCAGATATTAATAACATTCATTAAATTGTTTTAAATTAACAAAAAAATACCGGTGTCAAAGAATTCAACTAAATCAAATTTTTATGTTTTTGTGTTCACAAATATTAAGATTGTATGTATTAACGAATGATTGCCATTATTAATCAGCTTTCGTAAATTTCATTGATAAGTAGTTAAATAATAAATGTGTCAAATGTTTACCAACGAAAATTTTTTTTAAGTGGCGGACACTCTGTGTAGATGCAATTCTGTGAAATGCTTAAATATAGTTAACAATTGAATATCATCATTTTTATCTCCGAAATATATGAGAATATATTAATTTGAGTGTAAAGTTTGTAACGTCATAATATATTGATGACACTATTTCGTCTGATATCTAAAAATTAAGATATCTAAAAAAGAAAAGATATAGCAAGTTGTAATCTTGGTAGCATACTCTTTCGCAGACCTTTTAAAGTGTCCTGCAGTTCGTGTGTAACCAAAAACTGTCCAATGATCCATGATCTATCTTTTAATCCATATGAGATACAAGAAAACTTAAAATACTACTGATATTTCTTTTCCCAACTCTTTATATTTTCAATATTTGGAATTTCATCTCTCATTCATGCATATCTTTGTATAGTATATATAAGTATATCTTTTGCTAATGTTTAAAAAAGGTTCAAACATTGATACTCATATAAACAATTGACATTGTTACTATCTTCACTTGTTTTTCTTTTAAGAAAAAATAATTTTATTTCACAAAGTCAAAAATAACTATTCTGTTTGTTTAAAATGTGTACCATTACCCTCAAAAGTAATTTTTAGAGTACCAGATGCTACGCACCTTGTTCTTTTGGATGCGCAATGGTGTAATTCATATATTTTGTATTTAGAGATTTTATTAATACAATTAAAAACTGATACGCAGCTATTGTTTGTAATGCTTGATTACTTGGCCTCATAAGTTTATCTAAAAACCAAGATGAATCCATGCTGTGTAAAAAGTGGATTCAAGAATTAAGGCGAGTAGTGGATAAAAAGAATATTCTATTGATGCATGTTGTATTACAGCAGTTGAAATGCAAACGGCAGTTTTTTCATACATAAATGCAAAGCGGGGAAGTAACGATTACGTTACAATATTTTCCAATCACATAAGAGATTTAAAAACGGTCAATGAGATATTTAAACTATAATACATCCGCCTACCGCGACTTCGCCCACGAGGAATACAATTAATATGCATGTTTTTATACATAATAAATAACTGCGTTCGTACATTTATGTATTTTTTCTATGACTCGTATACCATTTAATACATTTATTTGTCCAAAAATTTTTTATGATATTGTTTATAAAATGGTATAGAACCGATTTATGAAAAAAAAAGTTTCCAGAATACTCAATAACGTGGCCAATCATTCAAAAATCTTCTCGTATATTCTCGAAAGCTTAGACGTTACTGGATTTTTAAAACATGGAATTTTCGTTAAAGGTTGAAAACAATTGGCATTTATTAATCCCAGTAACTTGGACTATTATTTACTTAGTTTATTTTATAATTATGTAAAACGTTTCGTTGTTTTATTTTCAAATTCTTCAGGTGAATGAATTACTAAAAATTAAAAACTATATTTCAAAAAGATATATCAAAAGTAATTTCCAATATTTATATTTATTTATAAGCATCACTAATTTTTGACGGGATTTATTTTTTGATACATGTTTTATGTTTTAATACAAATAAAAATATATTTACTAGAAATTTTGAAATTAAGTTGTCTGTTGTTCTGGTATTTGTCAATTTAGAATATTAATTAATTAAGAAGTGTTATATTGAGAAGTGAATATTCATCAATAATATGAGATTAGGTATTCACCAGAATACACAACCTACCATCACTAATGAACATAAATGATTCCCTCAACACATTATATTATTGATGAATACTCACTTCTCAATACAACAATTCTAAATAATAAATATTATAAATTTACAAATACCAGACAACTTAATTTCAAAATTTATAGTGAATATATCACTATAGTAAATGTAAATCTATTTATTTTTCTTAAAACATAAAATAACCCGTCTGTAACCCGTCTACGATTCAGTTCGCTATAAGTCATAATACTAGTTTTAGTACAAATTTCTTTAATATAAAAATTCAGCAGTATTGGGTTTTAGAATTGTCCATGTGACGAAATTATTGTTAATTCTGAAATTGAAATCGTAAATCTATAGGTATTATAGGTATTCAAGGAAAGTGCCCAGTTTCATCAGTTGCTGGTTAAGTGAGAATATTATATAGATATAGAAGATATTTTTGGCACTTTACCCTATTAGGAGTGGGTGTTATATAATTAAAGCCAAATTTATCATTTTTGATTTTTCAAACCGTTTTATATTAATTGCAAAAAACTGCATCAAGGAGCTAAAATACAAAAAAGTATATTTTTTGAACATTGTTATATGGAAAGAGTAAGATTAAAACAAAACAATTAACCAAACCATTTTATCAAACCATTTATTATCAAATTCAGAAAACCGCGTCTTCCTAGCATAAATAAAGAAAAAGAAACTTTATATTTTTTGCACTTTATCCTAGACCTATTACCTATTTCCCATTTTATCGAGCGGTTTGTGATCTCTCGAAAAGAATGCCATCATGCTTGATATTCTACCTTGCATACAATTGATATTTTTGCCGATTTACCTTATAAGAAAAACGGATAAAACATTTCACATAAATTTCTCATTCCCTTAATTATTTCAAATTTCACATCAAATACAAAACGTTGCATTTATCTAGCATGTGTACGTAAAACACATGTAATTGCAATGCATTTAAACAGACCTCTGAATGTCGCTTGCCGTGTTGCTCAGGAAAATTGGAAACTTGTAAAATTAAGTCCTGATTTTAAGGTAGAATAAATTGCGTAATTTTCAAGCCTCTAAGCTGTGTATTTCGAGGCAATGAGGAGGAAGCGAACTTTGTTTCCTCCCCCCATTCCTTGCTAATGAAACTTTTGACTAATCTCGTTTTATCGTCCGATCAAGTTTTGACAAGAACAAGTTTTTACTATAAGTAATTTCCACATTGCGATGATTTTGAAAAAAAGTTACCATTAAATTAACATAAAATATTGATGTCGCTCCAAAAATTTTTATATAAATTTTTGTAATATATAGTTTATAATTTTTATTTTTATTGTTTTATTTGTAATTCATTATACATAACATGGCGCAGTTGAAAGTAAAACAACGAAACGTAGAAAAAGCATTTTAAAATTTTCATCACTAAAAAATAAAATAAAAAATAGTCAAAGTTCCTGAGATTTATAAAATATTTAATTAATAAACATGGAGATGAGAATCCTGTTTTGATTCATGAATTGAAAAAATATCTAACGATTTAAAAATTTCTTAAATTTTTCCGAAATGTAAAAAATTACTGAACTTTCGATAAATGTCTTCAGTCTTCTAGAAAGTTCTAGAAAGTTAGTTTCATTTTATTTGGGTAAGCCATTGTGGTGATAAACTCTGATAAGGGGACACATCAACATTTTATTTATATAGAATTTCTAGTCCATTCAAGCATAAAAATATTCTTGAACATTTGAATTTAAGTATTTTTTAATTATCAGAATGGAGAATACAGTTATTAAACGTTCAAAATGCATTCTTGAAGATTTTCGGAAGCTTAGACATTTCAAAAACAAAATTTCTGAGATAATGCTGGAATTTTCTAGAATGATTGATAAAAGCATCGAACGGTCACTATAACTTATAATTATCATTATTACCCGACTACGTCAAAACCAAAACGATGGGTTATGATTTTAGAAGTGAGTATATATATGTAGTAGGGTATGTACGAATGTTCCACCATAGCAGCTACTCATCCGATTTTGATGAATGAGGTGTCCATCGATTCGATATTATAGTCCTGGTGTTATAGGCTTGATAACTTATAAATAAAATCATTATGGTGGAAGTAAGAACAGAAAAACTACAAGATAAAAATGTTTGAAATGCTTCTTATTGGGTATCACAGAGCTCAATTCGTACATTTCAAAAACATATATATTAATTGAATTTATTTAACTCCAATATATTTAAAACTAATATACATGTTATAAAATTTGACAATTGGCATTTTGAAGATTAAGTGATACATAAATTTGGAAAAAAATTCGAGAACCATCACTTAGAGTATGTGAACTGCTAAAAAAAATGAAAGTTTTCTTATATTTCCTTTCCATATACTGTCGAAACTATTCACGTTATGGCTTATTTCTTATTACCATTTTTATAACAAATTTAATTTTCTATAAAATTTCCATTTAAGCCAAGCTCTTGGTGTAAAATTTAATAGTTCCCGAGAAAAATTGAAAAATCACCCGTAAATCAGTTCAGTTCAAATTGAAGACGTTTAATCAGCTACCCTGTAGAATCCTACAATAGAGAAGAACAACATTTTTGGTTTATGAAAAAGAAAAAAAATTGAAAGTTTAGATTATAACGTATGCCTTTGAAATAAATATTATATGATTTTAAAGTATGTCAAAAATTAAAGTCAATTGTCTCTAAAACAGACTTAGTTTAATATTTTACTATTTAATTTATTTATTTATTATCAGAGTGGATTTTTCAAATTAAAACTATTATTTTAAATTAAAGAAATAATGTAAAAGAATATATTTGGTACTTAATTTTCTTAAAAAAATGCAAATACAGCATGCAAAAATTTATTCAGTAAATTCTAAATCAATTTTTTATTGAAAAAAGTAATTTTGGATTATAAAATTAGCAAATACGTGCCCGGCTGCCAGGATAAAGTCAATTGAAAAGAGATATATATATATATATATAATAATAATGAAATATTTAATATGAATAAATATTTCGACAAAATTTCGAAATTATTATATAGTTTTTATCATGTAAATAATAATTTTTATTTTAAAGAACATAAAAAAATGAAATCTACATAAACAGTCATAATTTTTTTGTTTGAGTTTTTAGTATAAGAAAAACTGAAGCTTCTTTTCATATTTTAAGGAGAAACTTCGTTGGAGTTGATCTACTTCCAATAGATGCACAATTGACCAAAAAAACATAACTTTACATCCATCTTCTCTCCTAACTCTACATTTCGGAATCATGTTACTAGTTTCTTACATGTATCGGGTATGTAACAACGTTTTTCTTCCATTGGCTAGCCTATTTGCAATATACTATAGGCTCACTAAACTGATATTAATGTATCCACTCTTTCAATTTCACAGTTCGGTTTTGTGTAGTGAGTAGTTAGATATAATATCTGTATTTTGATCAAAGTCATTACAGTGATTGGTATAATAACAAAATTAATAAGTACTTAAATTATAATTTTGAAAAATAACTAAATATTTCTTATTCAGGTATCTTAACGACCATGTTTCGGCCTAGTACAACAGGGTGCTGTTTACAATTGAGTTGAAAAATCCCTGGCTTGTGTTCCAGGTGTTTCATGTTGATCTTATGAGTTGATCCGATCCTAATGCAGAGGTTTCTCTTCTAATGGAGAAGTTGTTGTTTCCAGAAAGAGTCCTAAACTCGAGAACATCACTCCAATATAGTTGAATTTACTAACAATTTCAAGGTTCTTGAAATTATAGAACAGTTTTATAATTTTCTCCTTCTTCTTTTTTTTTTTTGAAAATAATAATTTTTTGGCTTTTCATGTTAACTGAACACACCTGAGCTGCCTAGGAGAGTCGTGGGCATACAGTATGTGAGACATACTTTTATTTGGTAGTGTGTTGCGAATATTATTGGAAATAAAAAATTGATCTAGGTCACAGAGAAACAGAATAAATAGTAATGGGTTCCAGGGGTCTCCCTAGATTATGCCTTGTGTCACATATTTTTTGATGGTAGTGCCGTTTATTTCAAATACGATTTTGGCATTTTTATTAAGATTAGCGATAGTGGCAGCTATTTATGGTGCCAAAGCCTTTAATAAAGTAAATAAATGCAGCGTATAATTTTTCTTTGTGTTGTGATAGTCGAGCTCGTGTTCTGAGTTACTGTCATAAATTATAGATGTTGCAACGTCCATTTTTACATAAGATTGGCCTTTTCATATATGGCGTTGAACTATTTAAACTGTTTTTAATCAATCTCCTTCACCAAATGCATGATTTGGCTTCATGTTTTATGTCAGTGATATGTATAGGTGATATTTTAACGTTTATTTTTCATGGGTTTGGTCTACTTGAAATAGAAGTTAAACTTATTAAACTTACTTCTTATCTCCCAATTTCACAGTTAAAAAAATGGCAATTTTTGTAGATATGTTAACTTTCAAATTCCATGACTTTGGACTATTTTTATTATATCTTCTAATCAAATGTTTCATGATCTAGGTCAGTCGAATGAGTTTGGTAAATGAAAACGTTCCAATTGGGTTGGTTTATTCACAATAAGCGATTAACTTACTTTACTCTTTAATTTATCTTCTCATCCAATTCCCATGACACAAAAATCATAGCAAGTTTCATTCTTTCAATTGTAGTTTTCATAATTTCACATAATAATAAACCTCTTCTGACCTTCTTGAACAGTATTCTGTATACAAATGAAACTTAAGATTTTGAAAAAAACATAGATTCAAGGTATAATTTATCCGAAAATGCCCTTCAATAATGTAAGAACAACTCTGTAGAAATTATTTCAGTACTTTTTGTTGGCCTTTTTTATCAGGTGATTTTAATATCATAAGACAAATCCATACCATCTGCAGCATTTATTACCCAATGTCTAACTGACCATTTTCCAAAATGAAAAGTATTCAGAAACAGTTTTTTTGTAGACGAGTGAGTAATATATTGGTTCATTTTTTAAAATGGAGCGTAAATAAATGCATCCGCTTTGAATTGTGAGAATTTTTTCTAATGTACGAGAAACGAAAGCAACGTGAACTTTTCCTTGATCCCCGGCCCTTGTTATCGCAAAGTCTGTTAAAAATTGATTCTCGAGAAACTATTTTTCTCGATAAATCATGCGTACACAAATATTAATAATGAAGATGACATACTAAAATTTAATTGATTTTGAAAATTTTCTGAACTTCTACTCAATTATTTTGATAAATCATGATTTAGTTCTTTTTAGGATAATATTTTTGTTCTCTGTTCGTTTAAAGTTATAATGCAAAACACATTTACTCTCTTTAGCACCAACCAACAGCACCATTCGAACGACATTTTTAGTAACTTTAAAAAGTGTCATACTTTCCGTTTATAACTGTTGTTCAAGTTATTTCTTTTATTAATCGAAATTATCTTACTTTAAAACCAATACATTGCTTAACCGATCTTTATATGATAGTCGAAATGCATTCAAAGGTTTTTAATGAAAATAACTTTAAAATCGACGGATCTAATTTAAAGCTTTTAAAAAAGGAACCCTACTTAACTAAATGCACATAAAAGCATCTATATTTAAAAACTTGGAAATGAAACAATGAATTTAAATAAAGAACTTATTATTATTTCCGATATAATAAAGATTTCAAAATGAAGGTTGAATTATAAGAATTGAAACGGCATTTGAAATTTAAATTATTTTGTTTCATATATGTAAAAATTTTAATTGGTAAAAAACAATTTTTAGTTATATTTAAGTAACTTTCCAAGAATAACATAGTAAATATAAATAAAAATATTTAAAAAATGAACAAATGCATATGGCAGCATTAGGCAATTCATTAAACCCGCTTAACTGTTTTCAGCATTATAATGGTGATTGTCGTGTAATAGAGATTTCAGATTTCTTATAAGACTAAATCAGTGACGGATTTAGACTTGATGCCGCCCTAGGCCCTGTTTATCGCACCGCCCTCAATGTTAGAATAAATTTTATTTATTATAATATAGATTGCAATATATATTCATTTTAAATTTCATATAACGTTATTTCATTAGAATATAATTTTTAATTATAACTAATAAATATTACAGATACATAAGTATTAAACGTTAGATAAATAAATAAATATGTTTTTTTATATTAATTATTTTAAAAATTTCCTTTTCCTGGCTTTAGTCCGCGCAAAAATATGAATTATATCATCATAATAAATTTCTTGGACTAGTTGAGATTCAATAGACAGTAATGCAAGAGCATTAAGTCTATCTTGACCCATAATTGCTCGTAAATAGGTTTTCTGTTTCTGCTCTTTTCAAAGTAGAAAAAGATCTTTCTCCTGAACAATTTGTAGCCGGAATACTAAAAAAAATACTTAAAGCAATTAACATTTGGGTAAACATCTCGAAGTCTACGTGAATTTAATAAATTGCATATATTTTGTGCAGAGCGTACATCTTCCATATAATATAATACATTCGTTTCCTAATGTCTCTTCTAACTCATTATACTTGTCGACTAGTTTATTGGCAAGATTTTTCAATTCATTTGTATCTATTTCAGATAAATTATCGAATACACAATCATAGTATCTAAAATAGAGTTATAAATATTTGTGCGAAAATTTTCTTATCCAGAAAAAGGTATTCTTTCATTTACATGTGACTCTTCTGGCTGAATATTTATAGTTTTTTTGCGATGAGTATCATAACGATAATATTCTTTCGACTTCAGATAATGTTTTGGTTTTTTCTTCATATTTAGAAAATTATCTGTCTCTCTTATCCTGAAGAAATGGAGCCAGAGAACTATAGATGCACAACGGATGATGAATCTGCTTAAGATTCTTGAAGCTTCTTACTAGCAGCATTAAATCGATCTAAAATCACATTCCAAACAATGATTAAAATTGCTGTTTCTAAAGCATGCAACTTTCACTACAATTCCGTAGCTTCAGATCGTGTAGTCGATTTCTCATCTCCGCTTTCAGCAATAAATTCCAGAGTATTAAGTATTGCAGACCATTCTTTCTCTACCGCGTAACAGGCATCATGTCGAGCAGACCAACAAAATTGAGAAAGACTCTTAACTCTTAAATTTGTACGCTGCACCAAGATTTCAGTAATGAAACAAAAAATAAAGAACATCACTCGATAAAGACTATTATTGATCTTAAAAATTAACATCTTATTCTTAGACTGAAAAGGGAATTAAAAAATTTAATTATTATATATTCTATACAAAATTCTTTACAAAAAGTAATCTGATCTGAACTCATTTTCAACGGAGACTGTCTTTACTTTTTTTCGTCTCTGAAATTTTGGTATTTCAACAATTTTGCCGCCCCTCGAATCATGCCGCCTTAGGCCCAGACCTCGCGGGCTTAGGCGTAAATCCATCACTGGACTACATCAAATTCTTATAAGACTAAATTAGAAACACAATTAAGCAGACCGTATAGGTGAAGTTTAATCAAAAGTCGGCAAATATTACATGAAATGTGTTTTCGCTAGTATATTGTTTTACTATTACTTTCGCGATAGACCCAACCAAATTTAGTTTTAGATGAAAGCTACTGAAATCTTATTTTTATAAATATGTTTTTTAAAAACGGATTGAGTGCAATCAATACCTGAAGGTATGAAATCCATAATGGCTTAATCCTAATATTCGCACTAAATAAAGTATTCAACGTAATTCAAAAGTTTCAAATCGCAACAAATTATTCTATAATAAATCACTATAAATCAAACTACCCACACGTTTCAATATAAAGTGTCAAACTTTAAATATGTCACTGATAGGTGGCGTCATATATCTTGTTACTAATTAAGGTTACTACTTCTTAATCAGATTAACTTCATTTTTATTAATGTTGGCCATATTTTGTGTTCAATACACGCATAGTATATTATGTAAAGTGAAATAATTCAATGCATTATGAATGCAAGGTAACAAAAATTATTATTATTATGGTGTTTTAACTTTATAATAAACATAAGTAGTCTTCTGCGATTTATGAATTAGTTATTTACTTTAGAATGTAACAAATAGTATTAAATTTTTAAATCATTGAAAATTCGTCGCATCGTATTAGTTACTTTAGCCTTTTTGTGTCACTGTATTTTCATCTACTTTATGTATAAAATACATGCAATACTAGGAAAGCTATTTGTATGCAAAACTAGTATACACAATGTGTATACCCTAGTAATCATAATTATAGCAGATTCAACTGCTGATGATTATTATAACCTCTAGATTATAAAGCACATTAAAAAACTTGACAAAATAAACTCTTATTCTAGCGAAATGTAATTGATATTACTAGCCTATTATGTTGTGCACCTATATAATTAAGTTGCTAACAATAATTATATACTTCAATTTTTCGGTATTTATTATTTTTAAAATAGGTCATGAATTTTGAATGAATTTTATTTATACTCAAATTGATATATTTAAGGGTTTGTATTTAAATACAATTAAGAATGCATAAATAATTTTAATTTATAAACTATCCTATTCTATTATAAGTTTAATTTATAAAATATTGGTAATTATTGCGTTATAATATGCATTTTCTTACCTAGGTTTAAGTTTGACCACTTTAAAAATTAGAAACCAGAATTGTTATCGAATTTTATAGATTTTTTCAAACCATTTTTAACAACGGCTATTACAAATTAATTTACTGCTATCAAGGGTTTTAAAGATGTCTTAATGTTCCGGTGCTATGTATCGTGGTAAGTTATTATGTTCTTGTATTTTGCCTTTGTAATTTGTTAGATATTTTTAAACAGTGATATCAACACTATATTTTTGACACAACAATTTCTTAGTCTATTCCGACGTGGTAATAAATCCAGAATTAAAAATTGCATACGCATTCATAGATGCCTTTTAAAATTTAATACGATTCATTTCTTTATAGGATATAAAGAAAAGAAGTGAATACGATTCAAAAAGGTTATAAAATAGCGTTCTTAAGTTAATATAAATATCGATGATGATATTCAACGTACAATTTGGTATTTTTTAGTACAGGCTTACGCTGCGGAGGCGATGGGTTACTATACTGATGTGTTGATTTTTTCAAATAACTGGCTATATGAATAAGCAATCTATTATATCTATGGATTTTACACTGAAACAGTACTGAACTACATTTCTTTGTAATAGTAGGTTACATAGTCTCTGCAACTTGCATCGGTAAAAGCTGATTAATACCAAACGATATTTCACATAATATCATTTAGGTGTACTTATTTATCCACATAAATAATTTTATCATTTAAAACTACAATTAATAAATCTTTTGGCTGCTGATTACTTAGTTAAACTCGAGCGAAGCCGGAACTGGAATGGCTAGTATCATTTAAATTGTATAATGTAATAATTTGATAGGTTTGATTGATTTCATAGTTTATTTTCTGCTATTTAGGGCATTAAAATAACATTATTTTTTTTTAAATGTTAATTTTTAAAATTTTTTTTTCAAATTTTTAGTAAAATGACCTTAGATGTAACGGAAAAATACTACTTTACTCTAATTTCTCTTTTCATTTCACATCGATTGCATGAACCGCATGTTTCAAACTTATTTTGTATGTTTGAAGCTTTCTCTCAGAGACAGAATGAAATAAAAAATAGTTTTTTGTCCCTCACTATTTCACATCGATTGCAAAAAGCCATATTTCCCTGCCTTAAACAGAAAAAAGTGGGTTTTTTTTGAGCTTTTCTCCAAAAGTAGGAAGTAAAATATTTTTTGTTCTGATTTGTCTTTACTATTTCACAAACATAGCTGTTACACATAAAAGTTTCACCAAAGGAAGAGGGGTATGTAAGTCATGTTAGCAAAACCAAACTTAACGTTTAGTTGAAATTATATAATAATCATCCCTCTATTAAAAGGAGTTTCTAAAAATGCAATTAATGCCATTATTTATAATTACATTTTTTATTGAATTTACAGCTGAATTTCGATCAAACAAGCAAGTACTTTCATTTCTGTAAGCACAAATTACGCCATTCAGCAGGCTATTTCATTTCATTTTTGTATTATCATTGAACTCGGACAGACGATCGGACAGACGGTCAAACTATACCGATTTTGTTTGTGTTGTCAATCGTTACTAACTTTACACTGAAACTGATATACTATATATATATATACAAAATCGGTATAGTTTGACCGTCTGTCCGATCGTCTGTCCGAGTTCAATGATAATACAAAAATGAAATGAAATAGCCTGCTGAAATATTGTTGGCGTAATCTAGAATTAAAAATAGATTCATGGCCCGAGTTTATAACGAACAAAGATAGAAAACAAATTTAAAAACAAAATTTTTATTAATTAAAACAACTTTTGTTTGAAACGTATAACTACAATACATACTGTTAAGACTGAATATTTAGAGTATTTTATGAATAAAAATGATTAAAAATAGTTATAATTCAATGATATCTCGAGTATCTAAGCAATTAACTTTGTTGATTGTTATCTTGACTTTTTATCTTCTATTTGTATAGTTTAAGTTCGCTTATATAAAATAACTAAGAACACTATTATTTTATTTAATTCAAAATGAATGTGCAATTGATTCATTTTACTTACAACACCATGTTTGTGCATCATAATATACAATCAATGTACACGTTCATATGTACTCTGTTGTTATAAACATATGTAGCGTAGCAATTGACTACGGATAAATCGAAGTATGTAGCGAGAATAATATGTATGTCAAGGACTTACACTGGCATTATTTTAATTTTTAATCAAATAAATAAATAAATGCATTTATGTGTGTGCATCCATATGATTTTATTGCAAAATTATGTTTATTATATCTATTAACTGAAGAATCAGAGAGCAAAAATGAAATAAAGAAATAATTTTTGTAATACCGGTTTTTTATTGATTACTTATTGTCCCTTATACCTATCTGATAGTGATAAACGTGTTTTGACAAAATTCAGCCGGGAGCTTTCTGTTAATTAAATTAAAAAATCGCACTTACAAAAATTGTATTTTTTTATTTTTGATTCCTGTTGCTTCATTTGCGGAAAAAAAGGCGTAATTTGTGCTTACAGAAATGAAAGTACTTGCTTGTTTGATCGAAATTCAGCTGTAAATTCAATAAAAAATGTAATTATAAATAATGGCATTAATTGCATTTTTAGAAACTCCTTTTAATAGAGGGATGATTATTATATAATTTCAACTAAACGTTAAGTTTGGTTTTGCTAACATGACTTACATACCCCTCTTCCTTTGGTGAAACTTTTATGTGTAACAGCTATGTTTGTGAAATAGTAAAGACAAATCAGAACAAAAAATATTTTACTTCCTACTTTTGGAGAAAAGCTCAAAAAAAACCCACTTTTTTCTGTTTAAGGCAGGGAAATATGGCTTTTTGCAATCGATGTGAAATAGTGAGGGACAAAAAACTATTTTTTATTTCATTCTGTCTCTGAGAGAAAGCTTCAAACATACAAAATAAGTTTGAAACATGCGGTTCATGCAATCGATGTGAAATGAAAAGAGAAATTAGAGTAAAGTAGTATTTTTCCGTTACATCTAAGGTCATGTTACTAAAAATTTGAAAAAAAAATTTTAAAAATTAACATTTAAAAAAAAAATAATGTTATTTTAATGCCCTAAATAGCAGAAAATAAACTATGAAATCAATCAAACCTATCAAATTATTACATTATACAATTTAAATGATACTAGCCATTCCAGTTCCGGCTTCGCTCGAGTTTAACTAAGTAATCAGCAGCCAAAAGATATATATATATATATATATATATATATATATATATATATATATATATATATATATATATATATATATATATATATATATATATATATATATATATATATATATATATATGTGTGTGTGTCGAGTGTTCGTAGTAGATTTGTGAGGTGAACACTTTACTGTAAAATAGCCCGAAAATTACCTGTTGCTTGATTTTACAAAAAAAAAAGGGGGGGGGGTATAAAAAAAAAGAAAGAAATATTATTTTGGAATTGAGTTGGAATGATATCTCGGATTTCTTAATAATATGTGCAAAGGTAACTTCTGCGTTATACAAGTTGTCTAACTATAACTAACTTAATGCAAGATAATGAATAATTTCTTTAAATGCATGATTAGGCTCTGATCAATGAAACCATACTGATAACATTAAGCCACAGAGTGTATCCGAATCTGTCTACTTTATTATCGGTAGCCTTTGTTGCCTCAATTCTGAAACCAAAAACGATTACACGAAATTTTATAATTATTAATGAGAACTCTAGGATTTTTCGAATAAAATTCGGTTTTTTCCCCAATTTCCTAAATCAAATTATTTTGTATTTTTTAAATACGTATTTCGACTACAAAGTACTGATGATGACTACTTTCTAGTCGAAATAAGTATCTATAAAATAAAAAATAAATTGATCTAGGAAATTGGGGAAAAAATCGAAATTTATTCGATTACAGGAAACTTTTATTTATTTATTTATACAATATAATTATATAAATTTATGGTTAACCCATATTAAATAAAAAAATTATGTGTTAATTATTAGTGTTAAAAATAAATAAAATTCCTAACTAAACTAAATTTAACATTAAAAGTCTATCTCTATTGCTTTGTAAGACTATAACTATTATAGGACTTTGCTTCAAAATTAATACATTTCAAATTTATATTTACAAATTTACATTTCACAATTTCGAACAAGTATAAATGATTTTATGTTCAAATTGTTTATAATTGATGAAATAATAGTTTTTTACCTACACAATGTGTAATATCGAAATAAATGAAAAAAATAAATAAATAATTTAAAAAATACAAACTTATTATCGAATTAATTTTTTATCCATTTTTAATTCTGTTTTACCAATTCGGTACTGTTATTCAACGTGCATATTCAATTTAATGTATTAATCTTTGTGCCATTATTAACATATATAATTGAAATACATTATATTTTTATCTATGTTGTCATAACCGTATAGACAGGATATTTAGAGCCTTTTATGAAATATAATGATTAAAAATGGTTCAAATATTGGTACTCACCCATGTGCCGAGAATCTTTATTAACTCTGTTAGTTGTTATCGTTACTTATTTCTTTCTATAATTATTTTTCTGAATTAAATTATATATATAATATTATAGTAACAGCCTTTGCAGCTGTTACTCGTCAGTAATTTGGGGTCTATTTTACGAAAAAACGATTGTTGATTCAGTTTTCTTTAAACAATGTTTGATATACGTTGACTTCATGGTCATAATAATTTCTGATTAATACATATGGTAATCTTTTGTTAATCCTTAAATTATGCCTTGCGCAGTATACCGATGTTTGTCATTTGTGGTGATTTTGTAATTAGTCCATTGCCTTACTCGTTATATTATTTCTTTTTAGACCAGTGTTATCTTAGGATTTCACCTTAGAATCTAACGGAATTAGCAGAATTTTTGTACAAACCTATATTCTAGTATTATTTATTTGTAATAAAACTCACAATTGGTCACGTTTAAAGAACCTTAAATATTCTAGGGAAAAGACCCAAATATCGGTTTTTTGAGACTATCATGTTTTCTTGACCTTTATGGTATTCCTACAAATTGTGAAAGTTGTATAGGATAAAATTCTCTACAAATTGATTGAAAACAAATTCTTATACATTTGAACATGTTCGGCATACATAGCGTAGAAGATGGAGCGATTAGTTAATATCAATGTTCACGAAGAAATGAATGAAAATAATTAATCTGAATTTGCTAGTCGACCGGATGATGATAAAGAAGATGAAGATTAATAATAATAATAATAATAATAATATTGATATAAATAAAAAACATTTAAAAAAATTATTGTGTTTTTCGTTTCCACCGTAAATCGAATTATCCTTAACAAGAAAGAATAAGATTCAAATATAAGATATATAAGGTTGACAATACACTAAAATAAAGCGGTTCAACGAATAAAAAAATAAACTTAGATAACTAAATAATGTTTTACTTCTATAATTTTGATAATAAATACAATTTACGATGGGGGGGGGCAGAGAAAACGTGATATTCTTAAAAATCAAATTTTTGGGACCTTTGACTGTGAATATCTAAGGACAGGTGACCAATCGTGACTTTCAGAACAACTTGTATAAAGGTATGTAAAAAAGTTTATTATATTATATTTATATATATATATATATATATATATATATATATATATATAAATATATATATATATATATATATATATATATTTATATATATATATATATATATTATTAATTATATTCTATAGCCAACTTCATCATGTCGTTTTCATGGGATAGTGCGCGCGCACTTCACAAATTCACTCTCATCCAAACGCGCCAAAAGAAGTATAACTTCAATAAAATTTGACACAAAAAACAGAAATAATCATTCCCTTCTATAGGATAATTTTTGTCATCGTTTGTTCGTTTTCTGTTACTAATAATTATTCCTAAATTTCCTGGCTTCGCCTATTATCAATTATTTATATATTTATATTTTTGTAGAAAACCTGATGAACGAATAAGATATTTTAAAACACCGCTTAAAATAATAGTGTTGATTATTAATAAAACTGACGATCTCTAGTTCTCGGAGAGCAACATAATATGTCTAGCTATTGTTAGTTAGTTCCTATTTGGAGCTTTTTTTATGGTTAACAACAAAATTTAATATATAATTGAATATATAATTGCTTTTTTAAAAATAATTTGTGATGTCCTATACCTATTGGTTTTTTTTTCATTGTATATTTTTATACCGACGTATGTTTGTATTCTAATAAATGAATATTTTTTGTAAAAGTAATAGCTTCGTTCGAATGGACCATTTATTTTTAATTTTATCCGATCTAAATATTATACCAAATAAATATATATTGAAGCGAGGAATGAAGTGAATATAACGAATATAAGCTTTCACAAAAATTAAATTCAAATGAACGTGATTTTTTTTAATCCGATATTTTATGTTCACAGTGTATTATTGTTTGCAAGCCATTTCTGTAGCATATCGTGTGAATTAAATTTTTAACAAAAGAATATTCTTCCATTGTAAATGACATTTGAATAATTTATATTTGTAATTTTATAAGTTTTATAAAACATTTCAGTGATTATTCCTCTTTTTTTTCATTATATTTTATCATATCTAATGTACTTACGAACAACAGTATATAAAAATTAATCGAAGTATTGTGTGTGTGTTCTTTATGAATATTGCATTATCAATATAATATATAAAATAAATATATTAATTAATTAATCTATACTTTGAAAATTATAATCAATGGTGTGGAAATTATAATTAAAATAATTATGAATTTAATTAAATGTGAATTATTTTATTAATCAACCGAAAGTAAAATTTTTGTTGCAAACATAATTTTTTCAACACCTACATTTATAGTTTTGTTAGGTTTTGGTTCTAAAAACTAAAGTAAATTATGTAAATCTTACGGGGAGGCTTAAGTAGATGCACCGAACAATGTTTGTAGCAAAAAAATCTTCATGTTTAACTTCAAGATAAAAACTTAATTATAATGTGAACTTCCGTTTTATCGCTTTAGTTTTTAAGAAGTTTATTTCGTAGAAGTAACCATTATGGAGCCATTGTTTAAAATTTCATGTTTCCTGATTCGTAGTTGTTGGTTTTCCCTTGTTAGGTATAATAAACTCTAAAAGACGTTTTCTCCACTTCAGGAATTTAAAAAAAAAAAATCTGTACAGTTTTTAAAAAATTTTATTAGTTAAAATTAACGTCATTAAGGTTCACAATATCAAGATTTCTGACTCAGTGCATTGGATTGACAATCCTATTGACCCCTTTGGGGATTGATTTTAAGATATCTTGCATAGTCCTCGTCTATGTTTTAAATTACCGTTCCGACGATAAATCCCTGGTTGTGACTTCTTTTTTCACTTAAAAACTGATATCTTGGGAATCGGTCATGCGAGTTAGATCAGACTTAATAAAGAAAAATAAAAATTCGATAAAACGTTTAAACAAAAAATAATTAAAGTGAACTTACTGCCACTGAGAATTTTGTATGATAAAAATGTATTTTTATACCTAATTATCCAAATTTCAACTAAATAAATGTCGATATATCATGAGCAATAAACAGTTTTGAATGCACACACGAATGATATAGTTTTATGTTTTGGAGAAAATAAAAATTGTAACAGAAAATTGCAAAAAGAAAACATGTTACCTTAAACTTACTACCACAGTAGGGTATATATCAATTTAGTAAACATATTCATACCTATTTTTAGCAGTGTACTTTTCAGTTCTTATTCTAGTTTTAAATATAATTTCTGTTTGTTTTGTCAGACAACACTAATGGGTCGGAGTGATATTCAAAGAAGAGAGGAAGAAAATTTATACGTCATTTTTTTGAAATACGTATAGACTAAACAAATTCTTTATTTTAGGAATTTTAAGAACCTTTTTTTCATATAAAAAAAGTGAATGAAAGCTACGGCCATTCAAAAAGCACTGTATAGACCAAAGAGTAGCTATGTTGTTGGAATATAGACGTCTATTATAACCCTTTATTTGTTTGTTTGTTTTTTTTTTTTATTTGTTATTCGGAAAGCATAGTTTAGTGTGTTCGAGTTAAATTAAAAAAGTATTGAATGTATTTTTATGCGGCTTTCACCAATATGAATGATTAATGATTAATGAGGAAGGTTAAGGTAAATAATTTGTCAAGTTTTTGTGTAAATTAGTTGAAATATAACGATGAAACAAATCCAGCGCTATGGCCGGGGGACGAGGTCATGCCATAGGCCTGAAAATGGAAAGCTAGAAGCCTTTCTCACTTTTTTTGCGAGCCTTATGTCCGAAACATTAAAGGTGGAGACCACAGGCTACTAAATAATATTAATAATTTTAATTTATAATTTATTTGTTAATCCTTATTTTCAAATTTATGTTTCCAATATTAACCAAAGAAATTAGTTAATAATCATTTATTATCATTTTCAAATACTTTATTTTGTTACTTTAAATATATACGAGGTAGGGTGTGAACGAATCTCGCAATATTACAAGAGCTTCAATAAAGTCTCAAGAATTCAAGATCAAGAAATCAATCAGAGTAATTTGATCAATATTTGGACAAGTTGACTTGTAAAATTGTCTTATTCTGTATATTTCATCCCTTGGAGTTGATTTTTCTTTTGCAATTGGATACTCTTTTTTCTACTCTTTTTTGACTTGATGAGGCGTATGTAAAAAAAGAAAGAAGGAAAGCAAACAGTCCGCTCTTTCTAATAACACTAAGATTTATAATATTTATAGTCAGTTATATTAAATGATTATTATGGCAAATTATATCTCAATTTGGAGAGGGGGTAGAGATGTATTTGATGTAAATAATAATTTTTGGAGCCGCAAAAGTTCATTACCTAGGGATATGGGCATACAGAATGATAACAGCAAACCGATGTATAAAAAACTCCAACACTGGGTGATAAAAAAAAATAAAGCCCGACGAAAAATTAAAAAAATTTAGTTATGGCTTTGTTCTACTGCAAGAATAGCTAGCCTTGTTTGTTACATCTTACATTTGGTGGTGATGCCGATTTATTTACACTGTATGTATGTTGTTCAGGTTTGTGAGCTAGGCTAGCTAGTGGGTTTATAATAAAAGACATTCCCCATTATACTTCCACTAGTTGAATAATAATATAATTCGCTTTAATGTATTTTTAAATGACAGTTTCTTAATTCATTCCGCTAAGAATAAAAAAACTATTATTAAGTACAATTTATATCACAATAAAAGAAAAACTGAACATGATATTTCTCTTTACATTTCGATTGAATTCATCAAGCAACAATATTTGAACGTGGTTTAAATTTTTAATATTGTTTTAAATTTGATTTTAAGAACACAATCCACCACTATGGATGAGCGATGATCACAAAATTTGTGACAACTAAAAAGTATTATACTCACATACTGCTTTACTAATTTAGTTATTCTTGGGTGGGTGATTGACAAGATACCATTTTATTGTAACTAAATTTTATCAAAAGATGTTAAAACTGTTACACGTTCTGTACCTAAAAGTCTGCTTAATTTACAGATTGTTTTAAACTATGGTTAAAACCTGTTTTGGTAAATAAATTCTTGCAAAGTTATTACGATAATTTTAAAATCATTATCATTTCGAATTCAATATGCATAGGCTGAATTGTACCATTCCAATAATCTGGAGCTACCACTGGCTTTTATTTATTTCCATTAACAATTATATTGTACTAACTGTATAACTGTAGTTAGCGATTAGTCTAAGTTAGTACGAATGGTACAACCCAACCATAGTGCTTTAAAAATTTTAAAAAAGCATTTATTTATTTATTTATTTTTTTTTAAAATTACTAATGAGAACTCTAGGATTTTTCGAATAAATTTCGAAGTTTGTTTAACCGCAAACCATGCAAACCGTCAACAAATTAGCAACGAGTAACTTCTCCTCAGAGAATCATTACAACTAGCTAATTCATAGGATGATGACTACTTTGTAGTCGAAATACGTATTTCTAAAATACAAAATAATTAGATCTAGGGAATTGGGGAAAAAATCGAAATTTATTTAAAAAGCATTTAGGCTAGATACAAAATTAAACTAGACAGTTTTGTTAACTGTTTTAATTTATTTAATATGAACAAATCTGCAATTGTAAAAATGATCCTTTAAAAAAAAAAAAAAAAAAAAATCAAAATTGAATTTAAATATTCTCAAGGTGCAATATTAAATAAGAATATCAAATTTTAAGTAAAACATTTCTAAGTTGACGGAGGTGTTTAATACTTTGAGTGTACACACCACATCACTTATACTCTTAAGAGGAACTAAAAATATTATTTTAATATAAAACTGCTATAGTTTACTTTTCTCCTAGATGTTGCTTGTTATCCGAAAAATAGTTGCCTTAAATCTCAAATTTTTTATTTATTACGAAGAATTTTTTAGTTCTCTCGTAAAATTTTATGGAATAAAATGTTTTGATATTTAAATTTGCTTGTAGTTCAAAAACATTGTGTTATATTTCTAGAAAATATACTTAATACTTCAAGTACTTGGTTATATTTTGTATGAATAAATAATTAACATCTGTGTTGGAAATTAAATATAATTCTCATAAAGTAATACAACATATAGTTAAAATATTATTATTTGTTCCAGCGTGCTTTTGAAATTTCTGTTATATATTTGAAATGTGTTTCAATAAAATTTATTTGCAAAACTTATATACTAAATTTATTTCTTACTCAAATACAATTAAAAAATTATTCTACGTGAAATGCATATTTAAACTTAATTAGCTAGTTAATTTTTTGATTTCATTACAAAAATTAAAATCGTTTGTTGATCCATGATTATTGGACATTTCTAGCATCTTTTCTTATAATGGTTGAAGAAATCATTTTATCACACATACTTCCAAATATACATTTTTTTTTTCGTTGTTTTCAACAACATTGAAGGAAGATTGAATGATTGGTTTTTGTGTATTTTTCAAACTTTATTACATGAAGTTTCTATGCAAAAACTTCGTTCATCCTTTACAAGATCAAAAATTATGTCCAAAATTTTTAATGACAAAATGAATTTGATTGTTCACTGTTCTAACTGCTTCCTTACTTATTATACCTATAATAGTGATAATGATTAAGTTTTTTGAACTTTGCATTATCATTGCGTAGATGCCAGTTGCAATTTTAAGAAGATAGACTGTGATAAATTAAAAAGGACCTGGATATAATTTTTTATTTTTTAAGATATAAAAAGACACTTTTGTAATTTGATATACATATTCTTACATAAATCAAGTCGATCGAATATGGATTAAACATCAATCGAATGCAACTAAACCACCTCATTTTTTCCGACGATTTAATTTAGATATCTGGCGATCCAAAAACCTTGGAATAGATTCTTATAAGAACCCTATTATACTTAACGGTAGTAAAATTGAGTATAAAGACAAGCATACGTACCTCGGATAGATAATTTCATGAAACCATCTTACAGCTAAAGAAATTAACAACGGAGTAGAACTAGTGTGAAAAAGATATTGGTCTTAAAAATCAATATTCAAAAACTCTTATGACTACTTTGAAAGTAAAGACAAAAAATTTCAGTTTGACATACAATTGTCAAACATTGATCTTAGCCAAATGTAATATGCATAAACTTAAAACTTATCAACACAGTATGGAGCGTAACATTTTATACGTTGAGCTAAAATACAAAATTTAACTAAAAAAAAATTTTAAAATGTAACCAAAATAAATGACATATCATAAATTATTAGAAAACTGTAATGAAGATGGTTTAACGGGATTGGTTAAGAAGTCTATCAAAAAATAATATTTTATGAAAGAAGATATTTTTATAAACTTCTTACTACGTAGAAAGTGCTCTATTTTATACGGCAGTGTGTGAAAAATAAATTGAAGTCAAATCACTACATATCTTCCAGGGATCGAATCTGGGATCTTCTTATTGTTTTTCGGACGTACGGACATACAGATATTTGGCTCTTCTTAAGTATAATATCTTTCTTCTAAAATTTTTAATTTATTTTTTTTTGGTATGAAGTAAAATTTGGAAAACACGAAATAGACAATAAATTACTATATAATTATTTTTCGTTTGAGGCATGATGCTTGAAAACTAAGTAGTTTGGAAAAACGCCAGTAACAATAGTAGTAAAATCATTTGATATATTGAATATATCTTGGGTGTTTTTTTTACGAGTGTGCATATAGCTTTGTTAGCTTCGTTAAACTCTTAAACAAGCAAAACGAATTGATAATAAAACCCGAATTTATTGAAGCTCTTTCGGACTTGGACCTAAGTGACTCATTGTTCTAAGAAAATAAACATTTTCAAGAATTTACAATAACTTGGTGTTTTCTCAAAAAGTTTTAATCTTCATTAATTACCTCATTCAATTTGATGAGTATATTTGATCCAATATTTTTCTTTTTATTAATTAACTGTTACATTTAATTAGACAACATTTTTATACCAAACATAATATGGAAGAGTATAAAATTAAAATTCAGCCTATCTTATATATTTAAATGAGCAATTCTTGTATATATATATATATTTATATATATATATATATATATATATATATATATATATATATATATATATATATATATATATATATATATATATATATATATATATTTATATTTATATTTATATTTATATATATATATATATATATATATATATATATATATATATAAATATATATTATATATATATATATATATATATATATATATATATATATATATATATATATATATATATATATATATATATATATATATATATATAAATATATATAGTTGGAATCTCGGAATCGGCTCCAACGATTTTCATGAAATTCAGTATATAGGGGGTTTCAGGGGCGATAAATCGATCTAGCTAGCAATCATTTTTAGAAAATGTCATTTTATTCGTGTTTTATCTATAATTTTTTATAATTTAATGATATATTTGTTTAATATTTATAGTCATATCCCGGCTCAACCGACGAGTAAAATTAATTTTTTTTTACCTTTTAAACCCAACGCAAACCAAACAAAACAACACAATAAAGTGAATAATATTTTTCAAATAAGGTTTTGTTATTATAATTGTATAATTTTTTATAATGTAATGATATATTTGTTTAATATTTAAAGTCATTGGAGTGGCTAAGTGTTAGCGTGCTGGACTCGTCTTCCGCCTCGACGTAATATAATTTCCAAAAAACACAATTTATAAAAAAAAAAAAAAAAAAAAAATACCGAGCAAAGCTATATCGGTCATCCAGGTACTAGTGTATTACACTAGTAGCTATTGAATGCACTAACAAAGTTTTTCTATACGTGTTGATAAAATTCTTAAGTACATTTCTTCTAAACGTATACTTTCCGTGTTTCTATCATGACGATAACTATATATCAAAAAGAGATAGCGAAACAGACGGCATATTCTAGAATTAAAAAAATTAATTGAAGTTCGTAAATAACCAAAAAAGAATCTCCTAAACATACACGTGTTAGTCATTTTTTTTACTTTCTTTGTAGGCTGGTTAAATAATTGGAAATTAAATGTGCTCTACGAATGATAGATGCATGCAATTTTTTATATTCTATGGGAAATGATTATAAGAATTTAGAAATCTTTATGTGAATTGATAATAAAACCCGAATTTATTGAAGCTCTTTCGGACTTGGACCTAAGTGACTCATTGTTCTAAGAAAATAAACATTTTCAAGAATTTACAATAACTTGGGGTTTTCTCAAAAAGTTTTAATCTTCATTAATTACCTCATTCAATTTGATGAGTATATTTGATCCAATATTTTTCTTTTTATTAATTAACTGTTACATTTAATTAGACAACATTTTTATACCAAACATAATATGGAAGAGTATAAAATTAAAATTCAGCCTATCTTATATATTTAAATGAGCAATTCTTGTATATATATATATATATATATATATATATATATATATATATATATATATATATATATATATATATATATATCTATATATATATATATATATATATATATATATATATATAGTTGGAATCTCGGAATCGGCTCCAACGATTTTCATGAAATTCAGTATATAGGGGGTTTCAGGGGCGATAAATCGATCTAGCTAGGAATCATTTTTAGAAAATGTCATTTTATTCGTGTTTTATCTATAATTTTTTATAATTTAATGATATATTTGTTTAATATTTATAGTCATATAAACATTGGAGTGGCTAAGTGTTAGTGTGCGAGGCTCTTATACAGAGATCCCGCGTTGGAATCCCGGCTCAACCGACGAGTAAAATTAATTTTTTTTTACCTTTTAAACCCAACCCAACCCAACAAAACAACACAATAAAGTGAATAATATTTTTCAAATAAGATTTTGTTATTATAATTGTATAATTTTTTATAATGTAATGATATATTTGTTTAATATTTAAAGTCATTGGAGTGGCTAAGTGTTAGCGTGCTGGACTCGTCTTCCGCCCCGACGTAATATAATTTCCAAAAAACACAATTTATAAAAAAAAAAAAAAAATACCGAGCAAAGCTATATCGGTCATCCAGGTACTAGTGTATTACACTAGTAGCTATTGAATGCACTAACAAAGTTTTTCTATACGTGTTGATAAAATTCTTTAGCACATTTCTTCTAAACGTATATTTTCCGTGCTTCCATCATGACGATAACTATATATCAAAAAGAGATAGCGAAACAGACGGCATATTCTAGAATTAAAAAAATTAATTGAAGTTCGTAAATAACCAAAAAAGAATCTCCTAAACATACACGTGTTAGTCATTTTTTTTACTTTCTTTGTAGGCTGGTTAAATAATTGGAAATTAAATGTGCTCTACGAATGATAGATGCATGCAATTTTTTATATTCTATGGGAAATGATTATAAGAATTTAGAAATCTTTTTGTGATTTCTTACCCGTTTTTTATATAGAGAGTAAACCCAATAATACCAATTGTTGTATGCAAAGTGAAAAGATGGCGTTATTTGCAATCGATGTGTGAAAGTTTTGTGATATTTTAATAAACCTTTAATGTGTTGATAATGTCGCTTAATGGCATTAAAACTTATCGGACATTTTTTTTTTTTGAAGTGATGCTAATATAGTTTTCAAATCTTTAATTGTTCTTCTATTACACTTTTTAACCTCCAAACAACTTTGTGTTTATTTCTTTCATAAGAGGTTTTACATCTTCTTACTATATACTTTCACTTTTATACATCAATCAGGTTAGGCTACTTAGCAACGTTAAGTTTAAGCTATCAATCTTCGTCATTGTGAAGCTTATCTGGAAAATCGTATGATGTCAGGTATGGGAGATTTTGAAAACTGATTCATGAAGTCATTCATAATTAGTCTGGGCAGGTTTGTTTCAGGTAAGCTGATGAAAAAAAAAAAACATTATTCGAATATTTCAAAGTGTATGAGGAATACATATGGAAGATCATCAGAAGTTTTAAATTCACATAACAGTGGATAATCTATTACGAACCACATACCTGGTTTTGTTGTTCATAATGAACAAATTCACGTATGGACATTTCAAGAATAATTTTGTCAACGAACAAAAACAATAATTTAACTAATTTTATTCTGCAGAGAGATAAAGGTGGGTTAGTTTGTCCATCTCCTGATGTAATAAACATTTGTTGGTAAATGGAAAAGTTAATAAAAAATGTGTTAAAAGAGACGAAAAACAATATCAAACCAAAAAAATTCAATTATGTATTTTTTACAAAATACTATTGAAAACTTTGTGAAAGTGATGAATTTTATTAGAAATTAAGTAAATAATTGTATGTGTGAAAAATATATAGATATAATAATTTATATGTAATTTATAATAAGTATAAAATATATAAATAAAAAATGACAATTATGGAAGTTTTTTATTATTTTAAGGCAAATAAAAATTTAAAAAGAAAAATTATTCAACTTTTATTATTTTTTATTTAGTACTCCTTCCTTCCTACAGATATCCCAATTTCAATTTTTATTGTTATTATAATATTTTTGAATTTAAGCAAAGGGTTAATTATTATAATAAATACAAAAAAATAAATAAATAAATAAATTACTAAATAAATAAACATTTTCTTCTAAATATTACTTTATATAAAATAAGAAATCACTACAAAATATTCCTACCACACATTATTCAATTATCTGAACAATTTTTACCTATTATATTAATTAATACTTATCCAAATGTAATGAAATGTGATATGTACAACCTTGAAATGAAAGTGAGGGCATGTAGAGTTTTTTTGTGGAAAACTTTCACATAATCAGATTGTGCATACCAAATTTAATTACATTTGGATAATAAGTGTTTGATTTAATTCTGTGCGAAAATAGTGTAGTTATTATTGAGATTTCTTATAATTTTAGTAGGAAGAATATATGTCGGATTGAAAAATGAGTATAAGAAACATATTGTAAGGCAAGATAGTTTTTTACGAGTATTTTCAACAACGTCCTGTTGATTTGGGGTAATACATTTTTATAGCTGACGTGTTTTAACTGGATTTTCATTTTAAATTCATAATACCACGTTATCGAGCCATTTTTCGAAATAAATCATAAAAGAGTTGATTTTTTTGAGTATAGGATAGATATTTAAAAAAAAATCGATCCAGAATTTTGTAAATTTTTTAACCAAATTTGGGACTTTTAACCAAATTTTTAGTCTATATATCATAAAAGATACATTTTTTCGAGAAGCCAATGCGATACAATACTGAATTAGACATAATTTTCCACATTTTTTTTATGTTAGGTTTTTTTGAACGACTAACCGGTTTGCCGTTAGATTTCGTCCAAAAAATACCATATATTCTGTCTCGTTATTTAAAAAGCTAACAGAGTTATCTCATTTTGAAAGTCTTTGATCATACTTAAATCAATATGTCTGATAAATTTAATGAATTGCAGCATGCATTTTTTAGTTTAATCGATATTTTTAATCACTGATAACTCAAAACGTATTTCAATAATTAAAACAAACTGAAAAAGGTGCACAAAATTTGTAAAAAAATTGCCCAGACTATAAAGTTCTGGATTAAATTTTTGCCCACAAACTTTAAATTCGTGTTTAGGATAAATTTATAAACACGTGAATAAAACACAATGCTGATTCTAGAGAAAAGTTTTATTCAAACATTGTACCAGATTATGTGAAGATTGAAATTATACATCGTTTTATCTGGGTGGTCAAGTTTTATTAAAAGAACTCGTCTATGATGGCCAATGTTTGTTATACAAATAAGGCACTATTGATGACGATGATACATAAAACAGACAACATGGGAGGACGTAAAAAAAAACCAAAATTTAATCCGGCAATAACTGAATTCTTAATATTTGAGCTATTTTCAACAAATTATAATGAGGAATCGGTCGTCGATTGTAGAATACTTAATTACCTTCATTCAACTGCTCTATAAAATAATTAGATAAAATTTGTTGAAAACTAGTTTAGCTACAAACAATTAAATATTTTAATAATGTTTTTTTGTATATCTATATATTTGTGTATTATGTATGACTATAATAGTAACCTCATTTTGTGTACAACATTTAAGCTTATATAATTTGTTGGAATTGGTTTTTAATTGAGTTATGCATGTATGAACTTTATATTACAAGTATCCATCTAAACTATCTATATAGTGATGTAGGTAGAATAAATATACACACATAACAAATAAATGAATATAAATGAGATTGTACTTGCATTTGATTATTACATTTTATACATGACACGGTATACATGGCGATCATACTACAGAATGATGCAAAAATCCTTATACAATTTAACTTCCCAAATTGTTTTACTTTTGGGAAATATTACTTCTAAACTAATAAAAACCTCATTATAAAATTTTTGGCTAAAAAACAGCCATTTGGAGTTTATTAAGATAATTATGAATAGAGTAAGTTCTTATTTCGAGTTGAAAAATTAAATTCATATAGCCACAGTTCTTGAAACAAAACAGTGTTTAAAAAATAGAAAACACAAACACAAAACTCTTTCTTATTGTTCCCACAAAGTCGCTGAGAAGATTGAATATTAACAATTTCTCGGTCCTTACGTGTGTCCTCATTTCTGTAAGCACAGCTAGTGATAAACAATTCCTCCACATTCGCTTCGACAATTTGTGTAGTGCAGGACCGGTGAGCAAAAAATCAGCAATGCGACACATATCTCATATACTGATATAATATAATCCCTTACTCTTTATTATATTTTTCTTTGAGATTCCTGGTTATATATCTTCATACATAATATTTAAGTGCTTTATGAAGTCACTCAGTCACTGACTTAACAAAATTATAAAACCCTTTGTATCAAGATATGATAATAATATCAATAAGAGCTCGTTGCTATCCCATAAATTGGACAAAGCCGACATCTCCAAGAGAATTTCATGATTTCCTTTCGTTGGTCAGGCGAGACTAATTACTTTGTGAAAGAGCTTTGCGATTATCTTATCATGTATATAAGCATTGGATTTTTTCCCATTTTTCACCGTACGATATTCACACCGTACTTCGGAAATCCACCGAACATTTTTCATTCCAGCTATATGGCCGGCCTAAAGCCACATTAATCTCTTAACAGAACATTCTAAATTTTTCCGATCTTAATTGGAACAAGCTATATCAATACTATATCACTATCAAGATTAAATTATAATTTAAAATATTTCCTCCAAAGCCCTGCCCCGACAGCCGGACAATATGAATACTTACTCATAAAAATTTGCAAATTTGGTAGATGATAAATATACATGTGTTTATACAAGTATATATATATATATATATATATATATATATATATATATATATATATATATATATATATATATATATATATATATATACTTGTATAAACAGGGGCGTAGGAACGAAATTTTTGCTGGGTGGGCAGGTTCGAAATTTTACCCCTCCCTAAATTTTCGATGATAATAAATTTGTATGAAAGATGTTTGTGATTGTTAATTAATATTATACCAGACAGTTTTGGTTAGTTGTACATAATTTTTGCAAAATTTTTCTTTTTATTTTCTTCAATTTTATTTACATGTATCTCTTATTTGTATCTAATTACATTTTTAGTTTTTACAAACTTTTTCGCTTTACAAGTGCTTGCTAAAATTTAAAAGTCAATACAAAAGTCTTAAATTATACTTCAACTTTTCTCAACCTTAAACCTAGATTTTGCCAAACACAGATTTGCGTTTTTCTGACCGTGCCACAAATTCTTTCATTATAATATTTAAATCTAAATGCATGCTATTAAAGTAGTTGGACGATTGTTTAAACAGGGGATACTTACTATAGTGACAATAAAACTGTCCATTTCGGTTGTCCTATTGGCTATGAAAAACAATAAATTCTAAAAATAAGTTGTTACTCCGAAGGTAAAAATAAGCATCAGTTACAAACCATCGAAAGTACCATCCAGAGGATTATCGATGAGTCATCTAATCCTCTCTTAGACTAGAAAGGTCAATTTTTCGTGAAAAACTATTGTTTTGCCCTTAAAATTATCCTACACGAAATTGTAATAGAGCAATAAAATTTTTAATCTCTTCAACAAAGGGGCATGGCCCACCCAGGGAAATTCCTTGAATTTCCTGGCCCACCTTGCCCGTACAGCTCCTACGCCCCTGTATATATTATATATATATATATATATATATATAATATATATAAATATATATATATATATATATATATATATATATATATATATATATATATATATATATATATATATATATATATATATATATATATATATAAACATGTAAATATTTTCAAATATATTAAGTAAATAGATTTATTTAAAACATTATACAGTCTCTTTGACTTCATAAAATAATATAATTTATTTGATAGTAGTACATTCATAAAGCACTAATAGGGTCATATAACAACAACACCTCTACAACAACAATCTATATCCTTAATAATTAATAAGTGTGTAGGTTGTTAGTGTTGTTAGTGGCCGAAACAAGGTATCAGCTTCATTATTTATGAATAAAGATCTAATATTGATATTTAAAATAAAAAATAGAGTTTGAATGTGAAGGAACATTAACTTTAGATATATGTGTTTAATTTACATATAAAATATGCGAGTGTATTAGTGGAGTCGTGAGTAATCTTTTATGATGAAGTTTAATATTTTAAAACGATTATTTCTATTATTTAACCCTATATATTATTCAAGAATTATTTTAAAATATGCTTAAAAAATCAAGAAGAGGTAGCAAAAACTAAATAAATGTAGTTATAGTAAGATAGTTATTAAACTATCATTTTAACTTAAAATTTGTATTCCCGACATATATAAAATAGGTTAAGGATATAATATAGAAGTGGGGCTTAACCTCCCTTTATCAGGCATAAACGTTCATTACTTAGGGTGGCATCGTTACATTTACTCTTTAAATATTTTAAACTTCATCCGATTATATTATTATATAAACAATTAGATTTATGATGTGGGTGGATTGGTTACTTCGTTCTTATCCAAGCGACGACAAGATATCGACCATTTTTTCATGTTAGATACTTAGACAGGCAGACGGAAAGATCCCTATGTATCGGGCTTGCCTATCATCCCACTATAATTAATTGTCCCCAAGTGTAGGATTGGCGCCATGGAGTCTAAAGGCCACAGCTGGCCAGTTTCCTCAACTTGGAGGTAGTAGCGTACTAATCTTGGTTTACAAAAACCAAAATAATAAATCTGAAATATGACTGAGAGCAGAAGAGTGGGGAATTCTGCCTAGGTAATGGACTTCATTATTTGATTATCGGAGACATTTGAACTAAAGACAATTTAGAGATACTTAGGTAGATACTTAATTTCAAGCAGAAGCATCCCGCGGATGATGTAGCATAGTAACACTAGTGTACCATAATATATCAGTTAATATAAAGCATGTATTGCATATCACAGACGAGACGTAGATACAGGTTAACTTATAGGGATAATTTACATAAATCTTATTACATATATCTTATATACTGGTCAGATAAAATTAGTAAAACAATCAAAAATAACTATAAATAGAAATTATGACTAAAATAAATGACTGGTTAACAAAATAAAAAACTAACATATAAAAATACAACGGGAAAAGTAATACAACATAAAAATAAAGACACAAATGTGATGTAAGTGTAAAAGCGTCATCTCCAACAAAGATAAAGGAGGTAATGCAGCACGTTCTGGGATTCGTAGTGATGTATTTGATTATGCTTTTCCAAATGCTGTATAAGCCAAAGAAGACGTTCATCTGATATAATAACATCATCTAACATAATAAATTAAAGATGGCAATTGACAACGACCTAGTATCTTTACAGTACTAAAAAACTTTTTATAATTGTATATGAGCCTGATGGTATGTGGTGTTTTCTAAATTGTTACATGCATTTTATCGTATGCAGTTTGGAAAATTTCATTAACCGTTAGTACATTCGCAATAGCTTATAATTTAGATTTTGTTGCTGACAACTGCAATAACCAAGTCTTGTGCCTGGTTTTGCATATTCAGTCTTGGTCTTGGTCATGCTTATTTCATGTTGGTATTGTATATTTGTTCTAATACTTACGTTTATATTAACGTTTCTATGAATTATCATTATCAAGATTATTAAGGTATAAATTATAAATAGCTCACAATTGTTAATTAACGCATAAATCTAACATAAATAAGTGTAAATCCTATTTATGTAATTTCCTGATTAAAGAGACAATTAAAGTTTCTTTTCTTGCTCCGTCCGTTTGTTTGTTATGATTGTGGACTGAGCGCTATGTTTATATGTTGTTTGGTTCTGAATATCTGTAATATTGCTATATAATACTTCTATTCAATACATGTTAATGTATTTTATTATAACGCATACAAGGTATTCAACATGGATCGTCTTTGCTTGTTTGTTATTTTTATTTTTATTTATTTTTTGTTGTTGTTGTATTTTTTTTATATTTAATATAAAGATCTAGTAAAGCAAACTAAAAATTTCAAATGCAAAAGTTTTTTTTTTTTACGACAAGAACTATTTCAAGTTTTGGCTTATGTAATTTATCGGAATCTATTATTTTCAGCTTAATCTAAACATTTTGTCTTGGTCTTCCAAACTTGATCCTGATTTTGATCTCAGTTTTGCTTGTTTGCTCTTAATCTTGGTTTTGTGGGTGTAAAGATAATCTGGATCTTGTTTTTTTCAAGACAAAGACCAATTATGCTATTCATAGAGAGGTAACTGACTGTTTTTTTTTTTTTTTTTTATTTAATATTACGTGTTAATTAACTGTGCAAGATTAGTCTTTCAAATAAGAATACTAGGAAACTTAATAAGTGCAAGACATTAACACCGGTTGCATCGCACACAAGCACGTTTTTTTCATAAACGCGGACTGGCATCGGTTTTTTAAATTTCAGATACAACCATTCTCATAAATTCATGAATAATATACTATCTAGTCGCTTAGTTTTTAAAATTCCTTAGTTCGTTAATTCTTCATTCACTTAAGAAGTTTTGATGAGTGCATTGATTCCGTTTATCCTCTTACAATTTTATTAAACTATTCCTTTTGGGTGCCATAAACTAATGCAGTAAAAACGCAACCCGTGGTTTTCTTATTATATCATGTATTGAATGCAGAACGTTCAATAGGAACTAAATATTGGACAATATATTGTCACGTATGGGTTGGACTGCTTATATAATTGTATTGGACAGTATATCGATGATAACAAAGAGCGTCTATTGAACGCATCACTCGCAAACCGTCATAATTGGTTTAATGATTTGTTTGTGTAAAAGACCCCCTCCCATCCTTTAAATAAAACTAAAATTTTATGCAGTTGATTAGTAAAGTAGTCACTTTTAGTCAACATGCTTCAATCACTCTTGACTTCTTGCTTCTTTAATAAATGATCAATGTGAACACTATTACAACACAATATTAGGACCTCAGTTTGAAGGATTTAAATCAAAATTCAATTTTGTCATTAAAGACCTTGGGCACAATATTTTATTTGGCATTTTTTCAGGCGAACTGGAATATATTTTCACATTTCCTGTTTTGGGAATCTCATTTAGTTTTTACATACGTGTTCAATATTGAAAATATGATATAACATTTTTTAATAGATACTTAAATTATTCTAGCTGCAAGGCTTTTTCTTTTTAATTTCCTTTACAGATATGGATTTTACTAGTTTTTATTTTTATTTTATTTATTATTATTTTTTTTTTTTTGTATCATTTCTTTCACATTTTTATTTGTAATAATATATTATTATTGTAATATATTTATTTATATTGTTTGGGTTTTTTTTTTTTTTTACAAAAAACATTGAATATATCAAATCAAATAGTAAACATTAATAATAATAATAGTAATTAAACAAAGACAACTGACACTTAAACGTAAATATAAATTAATAAAAAATAACAAACAAACGATAAAAAGTCAATGATAACCAATAAATAATAAATATAACCCGGCTTCGTTATTAAAGCAACGAGTCAGTTCATTTATAGCAGCTGAGAAAATAATCCAGTTGATATGGTGCTAATCTTACAAGCTCTCCTTTTAATTGTTTTTTCAGGTTTGCGAGTTTCAGAATTTTTAAACTTAGAGAAAGAGCAATACATATTTTTACGACATTGGTATACGGACTGTTTTTTACTGCACTGTTGGTACTTTGAATAGTACATAGTTGAGTGCTACTTCTTGAGTTGTAATTATGGATTTCCGAGCGTACTGGGAATAGTCCTTCTAATCGTTTATAAAATGCAACAAATTCCAAACTAAATATGGTTGTTTCAGTTAATATTTTGTACTTCTTAAACAATTCTTTACAACTGGTCTTTGTGGAGACTTTTCGAAGATTCTTAGTACGTGTTTTGGGTTTTGAGTACTTTTCCAGCATGAGCAAAACTTCCATACTATACCATAAAATACTATACTATACCTAATCATACGGGTTGAATATGAACTAGAGACACTTATCATCTTATTATTATTATTATTCTATCCTACCCATTTTAGTATGATTCTTTTGATGTACGCAGGGTGTAAGAAATAGACAAAAGTGTCAAGTAGTTCTCGGAAACTCATTGGAAACGAATATTTTTTTTGAATAGTTTGGAAATGGATACATTTCGATTCTGCTAATGGGGTGTTCTCTCCGTTTTGATGCTTAGCTAAATGTTGTTGAAAAGCATAATCGAAACATCTCCGAAGCCGATGACTTATCCATGCAGTGGCAATCTTCTCAAATAAGAGGATAAACTTCTCTATATAAAGATAACTGGTCTACTAAGACTAATTAATTTCTATTCAGGTTGAAGAGGATAAACTTCTCTATAAATTGGGCTGCAAAAATTTTTTCAAGTTCAACATTTTGAGATAAAGGGCGCAGAAGATAAAACGATAAAAATATAGTTAATGAAGGTAGCACCGAAAAAATGGATGATGATAAGAAGCCTGAAATTGTTGCCCAACCGGAATGAAGATGAATATTAATAATAATATTAATATTGATATAAATAAAAACAACATTAAAAGAAAATATTATCTTTTTTCTACCGTAAATCCAATTTTCCTTAATTAGAATATGATTCAAATAGAAGATATAAAAGGTTTACAATATGCTCAAAATATAATTAGAATGATTGACTGTATTATTTCATTAATTGAAATAAAATTATTATATTCAATGACTATTTGAACAATAAGGAATATTTATAAATTTAATATTAAAATATATAGTTAAGTGCTCTATCTTCTGCGCCGTTTAACTCGAAAACGGGCCAACATATAAAAAAAAGTATAAGGCAAAGTTTGTAGAGAATTTTTTTTTTCACCTTTGATGATATATACAAATACTAATTTTTGGAAAGATGGACTTTAAATTTAAGGTTCCTAACACGTTACCAATTGTGACTGTAGGAAACTTGTTATAATAACAAAATAAAGGTTTGTAGAAAAATTTAACTAATCACTTAGATTCCGAGGTTGACCGAACTATCTGTTAATAGTAATTGACAAATACTCGGGATTTAAACCATCGGGATAAAACCATCCACCCAGTTCAAGAAACCAATGATACTAAACGCTAAGACGTGTTAACGATCTCAGTTTAATCAATCACTAAGTTGGTCTGATCAGTTAATTGAAAATTATTGGAATGCACTTCCTCCACGGCAAATGAACATAACGCTCTTAAACATTATAATATACAAAATATTTCTTAAAAGCTGTACAAAACTTTACAATTTCAAGAGTACATATAACGAAAGGAGTAAGAGGGTAACGATTTCTTTCGATTAATATTCACATGTATAAAATTTTTCTGTATAATAATGGTAGTAACAATTTTATTTAAAACTCTACTTAAGAAATTTCTATTTGCATAAACAATACAAAACGTTATTTCATTTAACATCTATAACAAATGATAGTGTTTAAATATTCAAGATGTAGATCGACCCTTATATAAAAACCCTTCCATCCAACGAGAGGCAGGTTAGTATCTATCTCTGACTGTATCTATAATGTTAAATGTTTTTAACACATTCAAGTTATAGAATATTAATTCAATTGTTTTATTATTCAAATATGTTTTTTATACGTGTGCATTGAAATTTATTATAGGGAATATTTTACCGACATTTGTAGAGCATAACCGTTCAGTAGCTGTAAATTCTAAACGAATTCGATATTTGTGTGTTTGTTTATTGTTGTGTTTTTTTTTTTTCCATTTTTAAATGAAAATATAAGAAAAACAAATGGTATTATTGATTTTTAGGATTCTGTTGCTAAATGATAAAACAGTTCTTATGTCTTTTTATTTCAGCCAATGAAATGTTTTATCTATTATTCTCAATCAATTGGCCACACCAAATACCCAAAATGTGTCGCTGTGTTTTTACCTCCGATTTTTATGCAAATAAGCACAAATTTTAGCCTTTTCATCGAAACAAATGAAATTTTCTTTTCATTATCGGTTAAATAATAATCCACTTTGTAACTAAATAAATAAATAAAATAATTCATAGATTCACATATTCTTGTTTTACAATTCCTCTATTCTAGATATTGCTAATGGAATTGGGAACGTTTAAAAAAGACGTTTAAACTATTTATAAGTCTACAGAGTTATTATTAATTGGTTCGAAATTAAAGTTTTAGCAATTAAATTTTTTTTTCATAATTATGACGTTTTTCTTTTTAAAAGGTAGATTTTTTAACGTCCATTCAATCATTTTAATTATATTTGTTATTATCATTTTATTCCAGATTTCTGAAATTATATAGTTTATATGTTTTTTTATTTAAAACAACGCTTCGAAATTTTATTAATTTTCCTCCAGGTTTATATAAAAAAAAAAAAATAATAATATAAATATCAATTTATGATCAATTAACCCCGTTAATTATAATTAACCGAATAACTGTTGCCTGAGTTCGAACCTGCAACTCCCCAGCATAACTAGTCAAACGTTTAAAGATGTTTAAAGACGTTTAAAGATGTATTTACTCGCATGGCCACTGAGAAGGAAAAAAAAGTAGTAGCAAAGCGATAAAATTATGCACCGCAGGCTAGCTGTATAAATCGCAACATCTTACAACCTTATTATCAAGTTGTCAAAACATCCAATAGGCTACTTTTAACACGGGGAATATCGTTGTGTTTATTGTAAATATATAGCGAATGACAGTTAAATGATTAATTCTATACCAATTAATTTAGTACACCTGTATATAAAAATTTGTTTTCATCAAAATTCTCACAATTAAAAACATTAAATAAACAAATATTCCAGTTATTATTCAAGTAATTATCCTAATTAATAATTTAGATTTTGCTCTTTTTTATCGAGTTTACATAAGGTTCTAGCTTCGTTTGTTGCACTCCCTTCACTCTCGAAATTTAGAATGCCTCAGGCCTTAAACCTTGCTTCGATTTTAAATAATCATTCCATTTTTGCAATTTTTCAAAAATAAACTCAAAAGCAAAATACATTGCACGTCGTGAAATATGCGGGTAATAGCTATTTATTAAACCGTAAAAAAAAGTGGATTCTTGATGTCGATCGATAAAAATATTTCTAGGTTGCTATTGATAAAAAGCTAATTGTCATAAAATGGAATTCTTAATATTAGTATGTATATATATATATATATATATATATATATATATATATATATATATATATATATATATATATATATATATATATATATATATATATATATATATATATATATAATACAGATGTCATTTGTTATTAATTTAATAAAATTGCTATGAACAAACACCGCAAACCAGCCCTTTAATGTTGTATAAATTAATGTTGTATATTGTATTCAGACAGAATATAAATATCTTTGATTTATTGAAAAACATGAAAAGCTCACTCAACCCTACATGATTTTAAAAAAAAAAGTTGTCTAGGTATATTTGACTTGATAACAACATGACTGCTGAATTCAAATATTTTTTCTACATCATCTGACAACAGCATCAATTATTAATAATAATTGTCCTATATATTATCAATAGTAGAAAATATTTTAATTTCCGGATCATTAAAAGTTTACAATTGATTTCATTTCGAATATAATCATAATATACACTATCTACCACTGTGAGTGAAACAAAAATTTAAAAACAAAATATGTAAAATTCGTACTAAAAGTTTTTTGGGTTATCCGACGAATCTTTTTATTTGTTTTAAAAGTTGCTCAATACCAAAATATTCATAACCTTTCAAAAAGTCCAAAATATTTTGCCCACGATCTGTGAAAAACTGAATAATTTTTATTATCTAATAAAAATATGAAAATAGTTTATAAATTTATCAATTCATTCTATACTATTTTACTATACATCCGGCATTTCATTCTATACTATTTTACTAAACATGACATTCTCATGTGGGGAAGAAGTACTCAGGTAGAGTTTTCGCTAACCCAAAAAAGTATAAAGAAGCATTTTTAAAACTTCTAAACGAAGTCATGCAATAAAGTATTTAAAATCAGAATAGACGATGAGTTTCTGAGTCTTTACAGAGTTTGTGTTCTGCCACCAAATTGATCTCTTGCATTTCCCTTACATGAGAACAGCTGTACATTGTCTTTATAAACTTAATAATATCTCCTGAATAGAAATCAATTTTATGTGATTGAAAATACATCTATTTGAAATGAAGCTGTCTCTTAGAAGGCTTTCGCATTTACCCAAAATGCGAATTCCACTTTCGTCTTCAACAGAATATACCGATTTAATGAACTATTTTTAAACATAAGCATAAATAATTAAAACAATTCAGTCTATAGGTACAGTATCACATATTACATACATGATAATTATATGTATTGTAATTATATGTGGTAATAAGTTAAAATTGTTGCGCATCCAAACATTTTTTTGATTAAATGTTTCTATCAAAACTTGTTTCTTATCGGAAAATAAACATTATATGTATTTGAGTGTTTTTGTATCTTTTATGTTTGGTTAAAAAGCCGGGTTGTGGCTTATTTAGACTCAACGAATCAATTTTGCTAATTAACGAACTAAGCTCACATTTTATGTCTAGAATAATTTACCATAATTCCAACTTACTATCTGTTTTCGTTTTTAAGTAATCTTTATAACGAACGGACCGAAAGTTGGAAATAGGCAAATTACGAATAATCTTAAGGCCTTTACCAAAAATTTTTTTTTTGAGCTACAATTTCGTTGAAGATATACCAAATACATATTATTTACGTGATCATATTCGTATATCACGAAGAAGTTTTCTGTCAGTGTCATTATTGGCAGAGTATTTTTTATTTTGTTTTTAATCAAAAGCTGTTTTGATTTAATGTCGGCTTGAACCCTATGTTCAAGTTAAGTTTCTGAAGTTCCTTTTTTTGAGAATTGTTTATAGTAGGTGATAGTCATATATTTATGGGTCTTGTTGGTGATAATTAGTAAAAACCGATTTTAACGCTATTTTATTTTTATATTTTTGAAGAATTTTTCCTATTTGATTTGAAAAACCATTGTTCATCGAAATATTTTTAAAAAACGATATTCTTAGTGTCCAAATGTCATTGTATGATAGGCCGCTACCATATAAACCACGATGACTGAAAATTCGTATGTTTTAAAATTTTATTGTTTTACCTACAGATTAAATTTCAGTTCGTTCTAAATTTCCCGATCTACCGGTTTTACCTATGTGGATAGTAATTTCCCTTGGGGAAATGTAGCATAAAATTCTTCAGAATCGTTCAGTATTTCAGAGGCCTATCTACGCAATAAAATTAATAATATTTAATTGTTGCAGTAACTTTTCATACTTTTTCGATATTCACATCTAGATTAAATTAATGACTTACAGTCCTTTCGTATTTCAACGATCCACGTATATGGAAAGTTATTTTGTTATATCATTTTCTATTAAAGCCTATTGATGGTTGTAGCAGTAAGACTTTACATAGTTTTTGATCCTCCCTATGCTTCAAAGTAGTTCCGCACTAATCCTTCCGTATTTCATTGTTCAATCTTCACGGAAGTGTTATTATTTCACCCTCTCCTATTTGCAATTTAACTCCATGGAAGGACGGTAGTTAAATCTTTTTATATTTTTTACTTTTTTCATTACCTATACGTAAAATCTGTCGTCTTAATCTAAATTTCTACGTTCTGTCTGCATAGAAAGTGTATACTAATTTTTTATATTTCATTGAGTGTCACTTATATAGTTTTTGAACTGCTAAATCTCTGAAATATAACAATTATGAAATTAAAAACTGCTTTGTCTAATATTTAAAACTTCAAATACTCGAAAATCTTCAAATACAAGATTAAAAATTATATATTAACAAAAATATTATTTATTAATAAAATATTTATTTTTTGCAGGTTGGTTCGAGAAGAAAATCAAGAAAAGTTTGGATTATCAAGATAATTAATGGAATTAAATAAAGTTGTTACCTATTTCAATATTCATTTTGATACTTAGTATGAAATGGGATAAAATCACACAATCGTTTCTTAAAAATTGAAAATTGTTGCAAATTTCATGAATGCTTGTAATAAAATATTACACTCATAAGACTGAATCACGGCAAAATAATTTCGTATAAGACTTCGATACTAAGCTGTAACTTAGCCTCTAAATCATTCACGCTTCTAATTTGCAAGGGTTATCTTTATCTTTTAATTTTTTATGAATATATGTAATAAGAGCTATCATACATCATTCAACTAAGATCAGAGAAGCAATTAAATTTGAAAATTTACTCGATTCTTACTAATTATAAGTAACTCGTAATATATAAGATAATATCAATTAAAATTAATTATTTAATTGACTCTAAAATTTAAATAAAGTTAAAATGACGATTTTTCTACGTCTTCCATTGAAAATTACGTTTCCCCGTTACATCCACTTTTAACCTTTTAACACTTTTTTTTCAATTAAACTAAGATCCCGAAATATCTCTGCACACTTTATAATAAAATCCTTAACTTTATTACAATTCAATTGGTATTATATATATGAGCAATGAGATGCTTAATACGGTATAAGTGTGAAATAATTAGATTATACCACGTATAAACTAAAGGTTTATACTTGGAGAATCTTAAACGATGAAAAAATCTTTAAATACAAAATAACTATTTTACACAACCATTAAAACATTTTCTGTGTTCAGGTTATAATTTATATTCAATCTGAGTATATAAATTTCAACTAATATATTGCTTAGAAAAACATCACTTTTTTTGGTTAATTACACAATGAACTCGAGATAAATATCTAATGAAATGTATATACTTAATATAAACATATATACGTTTTTTAATCACCTAAAATAGGACGATATTCAAACAAATAAAATATATAAAATTCTTATATGAATTCTATTTTGAAAACAACAAGTCTGAACTGTTTCAATATGATTTATTTAATAAAAAATCGAGGTTTCAATGGATCAAACTTGAGTTATTTAAATTTTTGTTTGATAAATACCGGTTTATTTAAAAAAAGTTATAGGAATTGTTTTGAGAAACTCACTTAGAGCAACACAACAAATCTTATTAACCAGTAAGTGTTTCTTTATTGTAGGCATATAATTCAATATAATTGAGAATTAAGTCTTCCGACTGTACATAGCGGCACTTCCATTCGTGATGTCAGAATTTGCATCTAAATGTACCACATGTTATTAGCGTAGATTGTATTTACTTTTACCACCATGGGCACTGGTGAGTAATAATCGAGAGTACCCAGTTTCTGTGTAGGTAAATTTTTTTTTTTTTTTTTAATTTCTGGCTTTATCTACTTTCAGCTATATAGCCATTAACCAAAGGGTTATTATTTATTATTAAGTACTGCTAGGTGGTCACCCATCCAAATACAGATTGTGACTACTGTCGCTTAACTTTATTGATTGGTCTAAGCCTGTCATTACGTTACGTCAGTCCAGGGTCGTAAAATATTAATAAGCATAAAAAATTATTTATAAAAATAGCCGTCTTCAAATTTGGTTTGTATCCTAATTCTGCTTGTCACATAAAATGTTTACCGTTTCTGTGTTTGTACAACATTTTACTCGAGTATATTTTTTTAGTACGACTACTGTACATTTCATGATGCCTAGATTGTTAGCTTAATTTCCGCATAGCAGTCAAAACTAAGATAGACTTAAAAAGATGTGATAGTGAACTAAATTATCTCTTTTGACTAATGTAACTGTAATGCATTATAACCAATTAATTAAATGAAAAACTATTATCAAAAAAAAAAAAAAAAGCTGTTTTTTGTATTCAAAGATTTTTATGTCATTCATGAATAAACATTTCCTTACATTAGTCACACAAGCACACAGCATAAAGTAGCTCAATATCTTAATGATGTTGGTGTAGTAAGTGGGTTGAAAAAATGATCGATTTGTGAAGATAAACACAAGATCTTACTAATTCATTTAAAATTAATCAATCAAGGGAGCCATTTGTTTAATAGTTTATCTTTTCCAAAATCTGCAATTTTTGTTTATGGAAATCTGCAAAATGGTGACTTTTGAAAGTTAACCTGCTTATCTTCAATCAAGAAACCATTAATTTTTTGTTTAAAGAGTCGAATATATCATTTGTTTACGCAATACACTAATGTTGTTTGCCAGAAATTCACTGAGTGAACTTTCGGAATTCGTATTTATTTATGTTAAAAAAAAAGCGTTGTTTAAGTACAAATTTAACTATTATTTCAATGATTTAATTGATTTCAAACGAACCTTTGAGATACTGTTTTAACTAACTCCATTTTTTTCATACATTCATACATCCAACCCCTTAAGAACTTCGTTATGTATACCATTAACAATAATAGAAATTTTTTATCATTTTTACTTCATCATAAAATCCACGGCATTTCTAGTCGATCATTTTACAATGCCGCTTCATTCATATCATCAAATAAAAATATTCATAAAATTTTTTCATTTTTATATTTACCATTACAGTAAATAAAAATTCAATAACAAATATTTAATGATAATCATAATTCATGAATAATAATAATTATAATTATCCACTATACGTGTTATAATATGAATGTGTGGTTGAAATTTATAACAAATAATAAATTATTATGGATTTATTAATATGAATGTGTTTTGTATAATTATTTTAATATACCAACTAATATAGATATTATTTTGTTGGAGTGTCGTTTGGTTATTAGTTCAAAAATATTTATAAAAATTTAACATTTATTATTATGATGTCGAATACATAAAACATTTGTGTGTGCGTGTGCGGTGGTGGTTTACACAGAAACAAAAACAAACATTGTGTTGTTTTATTAAAAACAAAACGGGTTCGTTCAATCATCATCATCATTATTACATCAAATCAAAATGTTGTCTCAAAAAGGTAAGTTGTTTTTCATACAATTCAAAAAGTAAGTTTTCACACAATTCAAGAATTATACAAATACTAGTACAAAATTTTGAAAAACAATTTTCCGATTTTATCATACTCTTTCTAGTATGCATAGACAAGAATTCGTGTTCTTGCCGCCTTACTCTATAAGATAATCAGGTAAGGAAAAAATAAATTCCCGTTTCCCAAAATCGTACATCCCCGAATTCAAGCAACTGTTTCTGTGCATCATGCTTAGAACATATTTAATAGCCATTTATTTTTTTAATAACTAAATTTTTTGTCTTATCAAATACCCCGAAATTTTCTACATATCTCCCCGATTTTTGAATAAAAAAATGAGTATTTGATACCAACAATTTGATTCATTAGATTTTTGGATACAGTTCGATAATTTGGGTTCTAATATCCAGCAATGGAAAAGAAAATATTTGCACCATCTCTTGGATACTTATCTAACTTTTATAACACAACTTGTTGACGAGTGAAACCAAATAAGTAATTAATAATAATAATACTAATAATAATAATGTGTATATTGAGAAATAAATGAAGAATTTACAATACAATTTTACTACGAAAAAACAATACTTTATAAGCCGATACTAAGTGGTCACACGACCGCCTGAGAAGTTGTATGAGCAAAATGTCAAAATTAATAATAAGAAAATATAATATTTAATGATAAAAAAAGAAACAAAATCTAAAGTGAGATAACTTTAAAAATGAATAAGTTTAATTTATAAGAAAAGCATTAACAGAGACAGTACTATATAATAACAAAGAGAAAATGAATATAGTGTATAAGGATGTACACTAAATAAGTAACGTTCAAACTACGTTAAGTTTGTTCATCGGACGAGTAGTCAGAATATCGTAATGAAATATCGATATGAAAGATATGAAAGATGTATTCTTAATAACAAAAATGATACTTACCTACAAAAACTGAATCTTAAGTTCCTCCAGAAATGATTAAGAAAAGAGCAATATTATTTACAAAATAATTATAAATTTCGCGTAAATAATTTTTTATTTTTGTAAAATATGAGAAAAAACATTTTTTATTCTACAATATTATTATTTTTTAGTTTACAATAATCAAACTCATTACACTTATGCAGTGCTCTGTTCATGAATCCACCATTCCTGCCATGCTGAGTATAATGTCCATTGTATGTCCATTCTTCGGTTGGAGGATCTGTGTTTTTTGCATATAGTATAAAAATGTTCTTTTAATTTTTCAGAATATGTTTTCTTCTTGTTTTTAATGCGTTTCGTAAAAATGCCCGATGTGCAGGAGTAACCAAAGTAAATGGTTATTTTGTTTATCTTCTAGTATATATCTAATACTTCGTGATTGCAAGACAATGAATATTTTGAGAGTGAATATATTCCCGTTACCTTAAATCCAGATTCTGTATTACATACACATCGTGATCACAGGTTTGTACGCTTCGTTTAACAACCTACCGACGTTATATTCTGTGATAGCTATTTCAGGATTAAATGGCATAAATTTATTACATTCTATCAAATATTTAAATTTTAAAGGACTTGAAACAGCTCTATCAATACTATTGTAAAGATTATCAATTATATAAACTAAGCATATTCATGAGTCATGCGCCTCAAATCATTGATGGCAAATCCAAAATACCTAGGTACAAACTCAGCTTATTGTGTTTCATTATATTTGCTTAAAACTATCCATAGGTAACGCAGTACAGTTCAGTTTTAATTTTTTTGGAAGACACGATTCGTTTATAACAACTATACAGTTCTTATACTTTTTACTTGTCTACTTAACACTTTTACGTCATGCGTTGTGGCATAATATGGTTGTTTTCTTATCTGACGCCTTAGCATGACGATTTATAATAAAAAAAATTTGTAATAAAATAAAAATAAATTCTATTACTTCATAGTTCTTTAATTTTTATGAAACAAAAAGTTCACTAAATATTTAAAAATAGTCGAAATTATTGCTAAATTATGCATTATTTAAGTAACGAAAAATAATATTAACTAGACAAAAAAATTATTAATTTTGATAAAATGAGTCATCCACTTTTATTTGTATACTTAAGCTATAATAATTTCGATACAAATTCATTGTAATCATAGGATACAGCAAAAATATCTTTAATTTTTTTTTCAAATTATTAAAATTAATGAGATTAGAAATGAACAATTTTACCTTTATTATCTTTCAATGTAAAAACCTCTGAGATGCGAATAAAGATGTAAAAAAGTAACCTTAAAAAAATTTATGAAAATCTTTTGAGGTAAACACTTAACTATTCATTAACGATACGGTCAGAGATTTAAACTGAGCAAACATACGCTATTTTATAATGGCCTTTGAAATTTATTCAATACCGATACTATATTTTTGTATGAAATAGAACTACGTTTTCTTACCCTTATCCTTTCTTTATACCCTTTAGCTTTATTGTTCTTATAGGATCACCTTTTTTTTCTATTAAATTTTTTTTACTTTTTTAGCGCAATATGTTTTGTCAGGATTTTATGACTATGGAGCCTGATTGAAGAACTCATTGACTTGTAAAAATAATGTTCAACACTCATAAAATCAGAAATACAAAAAAAAAAATTATTCTGCACTTCAGTATATAAATATATATGACGCTTTGTATAAATATAATGAAAGACGAAACTTAAGCATCTATACATACTTAATCCCCAGCATTCAACATTTTCGAACCTCAAAAAACAGACACGAGCTACAAACAATGAAATCAAATAGTTTTTTCTATCAAAGCGACGCTTTCATGAGTATTCATGAAAGCGTCATTATTTTACTATACGAACAATAATAAAGTAAAAATGAAGACTTAAATTTATTTTATTGCTTCAATTCATTTTAAATTACATTAACTATATTACTATTACGTATATTCTTTTATGTTTTATATCGTAAAAGAAAGTCTTTTATTTTATTAAAGATTCAAACTATGGTAATACAATGATTTACCACAATGTGTACAATAATAATTATGTTAGTCATTATAAAAAGAAAAATAATATTAAAACAGTTAAACTACACAACCATTAACCGCGACACATTTACTCAAACGAAATACAAAAATAGAAAGAAAAAAACTGAGAAATAATTAAAATTTTACAGAAAATTTGCCCGTAAGATATATTTTAATTTAATTTTATTTTTTATTATTGTTTTACTTTTGTTTGAAATATTCGTTCTAACATAAAAATTTTTTATTCGGACCAAGTTGAATAAATATATGAGAAAAAAATCTCAAAGGTAAAAATAAACTTAAAGAGCTTATGACTTGAATGCAGAAAATTACCTTCGTATGGGTCGTTCCGTACAGATTAGGTAGTTTATGTTGATTACAGAAGTGTGCTTCTCTAACCATAATAAAATTTAAAGGTGCGGGACTCCTCGTTTTGTTATTCAAGAACAAGTACCTTTCCTAAACAAATGCAGCTCATTAGCGGTGAAATTTTGTCACTAAATTTTAAAGGTAATACCCTTGCTAGTATTTCATGGTGATATTGTGGTTGAAGCTTAAGCAGCAATATATCAGAAGTATCTTTTAATCGTGGCTTGAAAATGAACTTAATTTATAGGATCGGACTGTAAAGATGTAAGTTTTATATCTTTTCGTGCATTTAAATATATTTTTGTAGATTCTAATACATTATGATTTCACGAAAATTCTATGTTTGGTGATTATTCGGATACAAGGTAAATAATTAGAGTAGTTAAAAGTCTTTGGTCGGTACAAAATCTAAATATACTAATGATTTCAACGTATTGGTTTTATATTAGAAGTTATAATATATTCTAATTTCATTTCATTTCCATAAAGTTCGTATTCGAAACTTTAAAATTTTACTCTTTTTTACATCTTAGTCCCTGTGCATTCTTTTACCATAACTGGTGTCTCATATTTAATAATTCGTTAGTTGTCTTTGATCCACATAATATTCAGATCGTTTAAGTAAAATATTTTAATTAATTTCTGATGCTACCTGTTTTGTTTGATTTTCCATAAACTGCAGCTATTTCTTCCTTCAGAAGAAGAGATTTTGATATAGTTGCGTACACCTGTAATTTTGTGAATTAATGGAATAATAATTTCGTATAAAAATGTAGCCAACATTGATTTATAATCTAGCTTTAATCCTATTTTGGTGTTAACACTTGTTTAGTTACTTTTTATTATTCAGTTATTATTATTGTTATTTTTTGTTTGTTTGTAGATGCGGTATTTACTTGTAATGCAATGAATTTGAAATTGTATTATTTATTTCATTCGTAAATTCGCTGGTTTGATCTGTTGAAATTACTAAATTGTCAAACAAAATTACGTTCTCCTTGAAAATTTCACATTCTTTTCAATAATAATTCTACTTAAACTTTTTAAACTGTTTTTAAACTTTAACTTTGTTAGCAGTTTAAGTCTTAAAACATTCAGCAGTTTTATTCTTAAAACATTCTAAAAATTTCTCCATTTTAATCCATGACCGGTTTATTTGAAAAATTTACAGTAGTACTTCTCATTATGTTTTTTTTTTCATCATCAAACATTTTGCAGTCAATCCCTCTTATCTGTACGTTATTTACTATATCTCCAATATCCTGAATAAAATTGACAAGTATTACAATTTTATTATTAGTAACAGGAATTTTAAAATTTATTTGGAAACAAAATACTAGGTAGTTAAGTTACTCCTAAAAAATCCATTATATGGTCCCCCAAATGTAAATATTTGTTCGTTGATGGATCTGGAAAATTGATATATTATAAATTAAATACAAATTTAGGTAATTAAATTTTATTTCATTACAATGAAGCACTTTTACATATGATCAAATTTTATTTTTGGTAGATTATGCTAACAAGATGTAATTCAATTATTATTTTAATTTATTTTATTCACTTGCATTTTTCTTATAATTATGTATATTGAATAATGAAAAACAAAATTTTTTTCTTATATAGCATTCAATTGAGTAATAAAAATAAGCTTAATTCAGAAAATAAGTTACTGATTCACAAATGAATATTAATTGCACTAAAAGACAAATAAAACCAAGTATTTAGCTGCGAATGTAAGTTTTAATCTCGCAAGTTTTTGCTAAACTACTAACGAAAATAAAATTTTAAAATAATTTTATTTATTATAAAACTTTTATAATAATAAACTTTTACATTAAATTTATCGTTGAAATAACATTTTCAAGATTACGTATAGATAAACTGCTGGTACATCAAAAATCCTAAGACATCAAAAATGTTAAGACATCAAAAATCCATTTGTTTTTTCCATCCAGGGGACCTATCATTTTCAGATGACTGAAGTACAACGTAATTCGACGTGATAAGATTATACTGCAAATTACCATTATGGAATTACTGACATGAGAAAATTGATCTGCTTCGGTCAACGATAATAAACATATAAAGAATAATATTTGTTGAATCTGGAAATTTGACAATGTTTCATAATGTAGTGACCAAAATATAAATATGACCAAACACCAGGCGTTCATATTCAATACTACTTAGAAGCACGTTTGTGTGCTATATACAACGTATGGGTGCAGATGTTGAAGTAATACATATAATATATTCTATATGAAATGAAATGCAAGCAAGCTGTTTGAAAAAATTGTCATGGCACATATGTTTTGATAGCTATTAAACTAACAATTAGTGTGAGAAATCCATGAGTACACTGGATACTACACTCTCAAAAAGCCTTTCCTAATATTTATTCCAAACATCAAAACTTATATCTACATGTACATTGAAGACCCATTGTTTTTGTTGTGGAATGATTAAAACAACTATTGCCTAAAAATGGAGGAAATTCCATAAATCATTTTAATAACCATATTTTATATATTGAGACATAAAAAAATATTATAATATATATAATATATGTTATATATATTATATAAATAATATTATCGAATTAAAAATAAGGGAATACAATTTAAAAAAACTTTATTCGATTAGAATCTAGAGTTTTTGAAAGTTATTAAAATTTTTTTCGAATAAATGGCGAATGAAATAGAGAACGAAGGAAGGTTGCTCGAGCCCATTACTATGACCATCTGCAAGGATTAGGCAATCTCAAGCTGTTAACATTATTCTCAGAGATATCGCGGATTTTTAAATTCTTACGAAAGTTTGAAACTATTCGACTAAAGTTAACCATATAAAAAAAAAAGCTGTGAAAGGCTTACATTGAATAATACTGAAGAATATATATTTTTATTACTCCTTTAAATCGGCATCGGTAAAATATTGTATTAAAATAACAATTTTACTTAAAAATTTTTTAATTTAATTAGTTATTTAAAACTAAAATTCACGGGAGTAAATGCACCGTAACCCTCTTTTTTTTTTATAAATAACAAAGTTGCATACGACTCTACTCAAATGCATAAAATATTTTACGATCATAATGCTTGATAGTAAATTATGAAAATTAGTATTATCCATTTATACAAATTTTTAGATAATCAATTTTTACATTATATAATAATTCAATTTTTCAATACATAGATAGCTCTGCTTTTAATAGCTATTAAACTATACTATACAACTATTTCTATATATAACTATACTGTCCATTAAAAAGATTACCAAAAGGATTTTCATATTCACTCGAGATTATACTATATAAATTAAAAATAAAGTATAATTACGAAAATGAATGCAAGGCAAATTTATTCACAAAGATAAAATCAGAATCAAATCCAGAATTTTCAAACTGCAACTCAAAATTCAAATTGAATTCAAGTGCACATATCAACAATAATTGCAATAGAAATCGTTATGTTTTTCTCCTTTATACTTCGTATCCAGTACCTGAGTATTTATTTCTATTACGTACAAATTCGTTATCCCTTTGTTTCAAATCAAATTTTTTTTGGACTTAATTGAGTCCCATCCATAAAATTACACTGTCGCAATATTGAAGATGAAATCTAACTCCAGTTAATACTATGTCTAACTACAATCGAACAAACCATTTAATGATTTGATTTTAATTAAGTTATAAGTAATTATTTAAGTATTCTTGTAATACTTATATCAATTATAAAACTGTTTAATCCTCTTGAACTAATTTGATATATTCTCCCGATCTAATCTATTATTGAAGATGGTATCGAATATATAATGATTATTTGTTGAATCTGCATTATCGACGGTTGATGTCAATGATTCAAGTTTCCAGTGCTGGTTCTTACAATCAAAATAATTTTCTTTGTATATTTTGTAAGAGTATTTCTGTATATGCATATCTTGGGCAGGCTCGCCCAAAAGATAGTATGTTAATCTCTCATTACTTCAAACAACACCAATGGTAACATGCGTAAACTCCCATGTAACTATCCCGAAAAACATTTATTTGACATTTGACGGATGAAATAATTCGACTGGCAAATTAATCTTTTTAACTCTTTTGTTCTACATTCCTTGAAAAATATTTTGAAATTAAAGAATACAGACCAATTAGTGTAAACCTAAATAGAGGGTCTCATTTGTTTACGCTTGATTTACTTTTTCCACAGTGAATATTGAAAAAATTCCACCATAGACAAAAACTTGTGTTCAAAGTAAAGTCCATGCATGAAAAATAAAAGCGATAGTTGTGTATCTGTTAACACATGCTAACAGATACTTAATACCACAAAAGTGATAGAAAAAAGAAAATCATTCATTATAAACTTATTTGGCACCAAAACACCCACACATTTTAATGTCATTTAAAAAAAACTCATGGAAAAACTTCATTTGAATATACTCTCTGTAAAACAATATGAAAACTAGGTCATTGCAGAGTATGAATGCAGATAATGGATATTTTCATTACTTTTTTTAAAATGTTTTACGAAGATTTTTCATAATGTAGATATATTGAATTTATTTCGAAAAAAAAAAAAACGATGTGAACATTACACATGTCCTCTATGTATATATTGAAACTTTTAGAATTTTAATTTAGAACATACAATTTCATTTAATAAACAATTTAAACTGAAGTGTTTGTTGTGTTTTTATATGCCTAATAATTAATGTTATAATATGCCTTTATAAATTCTCACATAAAAAATTCTAAAATTATCTGCTCAAATTACCTTTAGTAACGTTTTAAGAATAACAATACGTAATTTTTTAAAGAAGGGTCACACAATGACCCGTCTTTAACCACCAATGATCACAGAAGTATGACAATCTGGCGTGTTCATTTTGTCATTGCTTCTACTATCTAATTGGCCAAAGGAAAAGAGTCTAAGTTTTAACTAAACATTATAGATTATGCCGTTTGTGTTTTCGATTTTTTATCTGCGTTTGTGTGTTTGGCTATAAAATTCAAGAACTTTGTCCATGTTTTGTAAAATTTGGCAGACACGTTAAACACAATCAGGTAATTCACTGCATATGATGCTCAATGCCTCATGAGATCATTCGGAATTTTACAATAATAACGTTAAGTTTGTTTCGGATACTTCTAGGAAACAATCACGATTGCTGACTTTCAAATCATACTTTAAGATTAGTAATCATGATGCTATTTTAGAAGTATCCGAAACAAACTTATCGTCATTATTGTAGATTCTAGTAATATCAGTACTTTAACACTTTTTTTGACCAGTTTGGTTAAGGCATGTGGAAGAGTCTAATGAATACTTTTAACAATATCTCAGAAAAGTTTCACCATGAGTTCGTTTGTAAGTTAAATTATTTGTTTCTTGAGAGTTTTCTTAAAAGATTGGTTAATATTTTATATTAAATGGAAGACTTCGTAATTTGGAACCGATCGTTTTTTTAAAAATCGTGTTTGCGAATTGTATATTTTCTTTCAGGCTATTAATTTTGTTTTTGTTAAGTATTTTTAAATTTAAAAGTAACATTTTACTTTTAAATACGTTACTACACTTCAAAACCCGAGTTCTGGAATGATTCATGCGGTACCCTCACAGAGATTAATTGAATTTTGAAACAAGTGGTTTAGATGTGACCCACAAGGCCTACACGACAAACGTCCCAATAAGGAGACTTAAAAACATAATTTGATTATTATTGCTATCAATACCCGTCTCGGCTTCGCCCGGTATAACTAAATAATCAGGATCCAAAAGACTTGCAAATTTCAATTATAGATGATGAAATTATTTGTTTTGATTATATATTGAATAATGTGTTTTGTATAAATGAGAAAGTAAACTTAATCATAACCTTATATTTTTAACGAATTATTAAGATAAAAGACTTAAACTTGTCTAATAACTTGAACTTTGTTAAATTTGCGGTTTGTGCGGCACCCTAAATATGTCAAAATTTGAATCACTGGGTGAATACTTTCGATATTGAAATTTAAAAAAAAAAATGTTTGTTTTCAATTATATTATAATACAGGATCATCTATCCAAAATATCAAACTGTCTGACTTAACGCTTTGGAGTGTACCTTGATACAAAAAATATCAAAATTTAAACTTCCTCTTCCCTATTTTCTTGAGTTAAAAAAAACTGCTTTTATAAATCTCAACTACGTATGATTTACGCTGTTCAAAATTTCAAGCTTTGTCACTTAGCAGTTTGGAGTGTACTGTGATCGAAATTAAAAAACTTGAAATTCCCACAATTTGGAGTTGAATTTCAAAAAAGTTTCTTCAGCGTTACTTAAGTTTTTTCTGGTGTTAGTTTCATACTTTTTAACTTTGTGGCTTGGGCAGTACATTGAGAGAAATATCAATATTTGAGCCCCGCCTTCGGAGACGAATTTTCAAAAATCGCTTAGTTATCCTCATGTAACATTTCAAACTTCTATACGAAGCAGTTCCAACTACAATGGTATATCAGTCAGCCAGTTTTCCTATAATATGTAGAAAAAAATACGCCATTCAATCCATTATAATTGTTCACATAGATAATAATAAACAGAAACTATTATAATCTGTGATTGTTCATTTAATAAGTAACTTGGCTTTATATAAACGTATATGTTACATACTTCAAGTGCGGGTTTTTCGATTTTTAAGTTTTTTGATCCCCAACAAAAAACGGCTGGACTGATTTTTCTGACTGATTTTCATTCAGTTTTTTTTGATATATGTAATTAAGCATCGAATGAGAAAGTTTCACGTAGATATCATTATTTTTTAAGATAGACAAAGTATTGAGAACGTACATACATACGCACACACACACATAGGCATCGATTGAAAAACGTTGGCTTTGGGTTCTAGTGACCTTGAAACGTAAAGATAAATACACTCCATTGGAAAGTTATTAAGCGAAATAGTATTAATTATTGGGGAAAAATCACTTATTTGAGAACTTTTTCGAGATTTCCGTTGTCGAGATTTTGACTTTATAAATTGGAGTAGATTTAATAAATTTATCCAAGGGACGTCATCCGGCAACAGAATCATTCTCAATTGTCTTTACCAGAATACAAAGGAATACATTATATTAATTATTTAAACTTGCATCACTTTAATCATATTGATATAGGCCTTTTATGAATTTATTTCTACTGTAAAATACAATACTATTCAACAAAGACATGATTTTAAAATTAGGACGCGTGTTTGAGTCAAAATAATAAACGAAAATTAATTGAATTATCTTTTGTTAATGGTATTTAGTAATTAACAACACTAATGGAAATGGAAAATAAATATAATTTTTACACTTTACCTAATTTAAAAGGTTCAATACAATTTTAACATACAGCACAACACCGGCTTTGAGCGTCACTTGGCCTCTATATAGAGAATAAAATGCAAACAATTAAAATGCTTTATGTTTACTTAGATAGTTTATCAAGTGAATTGTAAGATCACTACGAAATTTTGTTTTAGCTGGTATAGAACGTAGCAAAACAAAAACAAAAACTTAATTACAAATATAGGTCATATGACCAGCGGTTTTTTCGTTATGTTCAGAATTAGTCAATTAAAATACATTATTAAGAATATTCAAAATTTTATGAAAAGCAGGTCATTGAATATATAATGGTAGGTCTCCATTAGCTATTTCGCTTACAAATATTAAAATCGAACAAGGCGTTCGAAAGTAAAGTTATAGTAAATACAAAATCGTCTAGTTAATGCATTTGTTAAAGAATACTATACAAAAATATGAATTTATCAGCCTATGAAATTCATATTTTAAGTATTCACTTTTGTACATTTTTCAATTAATGAATAAATATTCGCAAATGATAAAACAATAAATTATTGGATGTAATAATGATATAGTAGCGTAGATAGCTTTTTATGATGGGATGAAATATGACCTAATATGATGTTTTTTCTTTATAGACTTCAAGTTTTTATAATAAACATAACTTTTTACTTGTGCAAAAATAATTCACAAATTTGTTTGTATCTTTTGCTCAGATAAATACGAAAAAAACAACAACACTGAAAAATTGCTCTTAAAAACCAAACTTTCGAGATTTCTACCGATAATATAGTGTTCTATTCGGGTTATTTTCTACCTGAGAATATATAACCTTCATATGATGACCTAAACGGATCGAAAATTTAATTGACGTTTTTAAATTTTAAATTTGATAAAAACAGCAGGTTACCTGGCGGCGATTATACATAAAAAGTGCAGAAAATTCTTCAAAAAATTTTTCTCTGCTTTTTTAATCAAGGCGCAAAAAGTGAATGAGATAAAAGCACTTACACATCATGATTTGAAAAACTCGTTACTCATGAGGGGAGGGAACACATTTATATTCCTTATCTAAGCCATGGAAATGATATATGGATAACTTTGTTAAATTTTAAAATAATTTTTTAGAACCATGGAAATATTTTGCCAGGAGTTTTACCTGGCGGCGATTATACATAAAAAGTGCAGAAAATTCTTCAAAAAATTTTTCCCTGCTTTTTTAATCAAGGCGCAAAAAGTGAATGAGATAAAAGCACTTACACATCATGATTTGAAAAACTCGTTACTCATGAGGGGAGGGAACACATTTATATTCCTTATCTAAGCCATGGAAATGATATATGGATAACTTTGTTAAATTTTAAAATAATTTTTTAGAACCATGGAAATATTTTGCCAGGAGTTCATTGTACCAGATATTTGAAAAATGTCTGATCACATTAGCAGACATTTTGGACTTTATTATTTTATTAGCTAATCTATAAGAATAAGGCTCTTGCGTATTGCAATGTAAAAGTTCACGATCAGAGCTATAAATTTACCCTTCAAACTAATGTTATTTGAAACCCTTTCAAACTTTACTATTCGAGTTTTTATTCATTGTGAAATATTTTATATTCATGCAAATATTTTTTACAACATTCCTACGACCCTGCATTACCCACCTAGCTCCTGTGTTTCTAATCTATCTTTCAATATCTCAAGCAATTAAGTTCCTACTTCAATCTGCAGCGAGTACTGTTTTGATGTAATAAATGTTGTTCTGTTTCTTTACAACATTCGTATGACCTGCTTCATAAATTGCCTTACAAATAGCTTTGTATGTTTTTTTCTGTTGGCATGTGAATGGGAAACAGTAGAGCTATTTTCTGTACTTCAGGGTTGGTAGTAGAATGTGTTGCAACGAATGCCCTACTTATTTCAGGATGAATAGCAGAATAAGTAGGTGAAAATTTTATATTTGATTCTGCCTGTTTTGTAGTACGCTGATAGTGCATCCCTTTCTTGTTCACAACTACTTTTAGACCTACTCTTTTTGATTTCGTCTCCCCTTTTTTACCATTAGCCTCTAAGGTGCATCGTGAATATCATTCGCTTCAGTGGATTTATTCGATTGATTTTCAGTTTGCGGAATTATATTAAACCTAGCATTATATTACGCTATCTGCACCATAGGTGATATTAAATTTCTGCAAGTCTCATAAATAAATAAATAATAATATTTTTTCTTTTAAATATACAATTTGTATAAGAATGCGTTAATAGATGGGGTATATGCGTCTACGGTCGATTTTAATGGGAACTATATCGGTATTCATTTTAACGACATTTTGGGAAAACGTAGAAGACCGTATGTTAGAATAGCCGGTATAAATAATACTTTCCAAATGTAGATCATGATCATGCAATGTAAATATAAAATAAATAATTATAAAGTCAAAAAATATTAATAATAAATACAAATCGAAATGATCAAAATATTTAAATTAAAAAAAAAACATATGACACAGCCTACGAGGTATAGAAGAATAAGGTAAAAGATGTTCATTTAAAGCTTTGTCAAATTTAAAGCTTTGCCAGAACCTCGCGTCCTTTATTACATTCTACATTCGCCTGCTTAATAGTTATCATACGTACATGGAATATGGCTGCCGTATCAGTAAGCTCCACGTAATCACCACATACATGCAGTTTACCTATACACGTGATGAATATCACATCAGCAGAAAAATATTCGGATAGAGACAATGGCCTACCTGAAAGATCCTCATAAGGAACCCTGACAATGTGAAAGCGTGGAAAGAAATTAAAATTAAAATTGGTAACTAAATGATGTTCCGATGTCTTGCCAACGAATGAGCCTCAGTGTCAAATAAGGTCATATTCAATATATAAGATCTATCTCCTCTGCTAACAATAAGTTAAAAAGATCGAAGAAAGTCATCGATAACAAAGTCATGTTCCATAATTTAGACTTAAAAATACCTTATTAAGGATAGCATTATAGGCAATTTTAATAATATATAATCAAATCGAAATCCCTTATTAGTAAGCAGCATACAAAATAAAAAATCGTATCCACCAATCCTTAGTTTAGTGATGAAAGAAAAATTATAGAGTTGATCAGAACAGTTAATACACAGAAACAACATGTTAATATTAATAATTATGATATAATACTAAATCTATTCACATGAACCATCGATAACAAAATTATCCTCCATCAAAATAATTATAATAATTAATTATTAATAAAAATATAATATTCAGCAGAAACACCAGTAAATAAATCTAATTTAATAGTCAATGCATTCAAATATTATGGAATCATGCAACATAAATGATTTTATCAAACGTTTATTGTTGGTTATGGAATCATGATTTAATAAATACTAAAAACAATCATACTGTTTTGTTATCAAATAAGTGAAACAGTACACAGACGCAATTATAATAAATTCACAATGAAAAAGCAATTCTTTCCTTGTTTGATAATAAAAATTTTAACGTAAAAGTTAATTTTTTTTCTTTGTAGAGTATTTTAATAAAAGCTTTAAATTTAATTTTAAAATTCTGTTGAGGGAAAAGACTGCATAGTTTTTCAATGAACCAGTTTACTTAAAAGTGTTCGCCTACAATCCTTTTATGTTTCTACGTTCTACTGGCATGATTAAAAATCACTTTTATTACTTCTCTTCGATATAACTTAAGCAGATGGAGTAGCAAAGAAGTTTTCCACAATTTTCTCTTTCTTCTTCGATATTCTCTATATTTAAAAGTAATTTCCATATTTCTGCGTTATACGTATACGAGAAGTGTTTTTACTATACCCTTTTTTATTTATAATTTCAGCCAAAATGTTGTGAACAGAATATAATTGATTAAAATTTGTACAAAGAAATTATTTTTGGAAATTGTTAAAATATAGTAATAGTAATAATTTAAGCAGTTTATACAAAAATTTACTACATTCAAGTCGACATGAAACCTTTTAAATGAATATTTAAAATGAAACTTCCAATTTACTCTTAGTCCACTATATTTGTTATTATTTTAATAATTTAAAGCAAAACAAACAAATTAACGTTACTCAATTTCTTTTTGTTTCTGATTCAATATTATTGTTCTTATATCGAGGTAACAATTGTATTAACTCTAAGAAAGTAAACAAATAATTGCAATTAAAATACACATCACGTATACTAGTAGAAACCTCAACGATTGAGACTTTTGGATACAAGAAAACCAACTCACAAACACACAGAGAACAAACTTCACAACATTACTATGCATATTGTGAATATCAATGATATAATCATATAAAAAATAAAAATATCGAATTCAATGGTATTTTATTTATTAATGGTATATTATGTTTGATTCTTATATTTATTTATGTCTATAATACTCATGAATTATTTAATTCAATCCATACACAATGGATACTAATTATTTTCATATTTTTACCTTTATATGCGTAGTACTGCATACTGTCTGTTCAAAAAGTCTCTTAATAAATTATTAGAATTTTCAGATTTCTATGTGCAAAATATATCATTTGTATCTATTCTGTAAGTGGATTAAGAGTCATCAATTTCTCTCTCAAAAAAATAAAAATAAATAAATAAAATAAAATAAAACCAAAAAAAAACAGGGTAATTTGAATTAATATTGCGTTCATTACTATTATCCTCAATTTCGCCCCGTATAAATTATTAATACCGTATAATATTTATAAAAATTAATAATTTTCAGTCTGTATACGACTAATAAAGTTTTTCTTTATATCTAACTTTTTTTGCTATTTTACAGAAGGGTTGATACAATTAGGCTATGCGGTGAGCTTACATTTGAACATGCTGCATTGGAAAAAACAATTATTTCTTCTAGATGTATCATTTGAAGTTGAAAGGGAATATGGAATAACTTTCTCTTCTGTAGACCCACGCAAATTTTCAATGCAAAGCTTTGGCTTCTTCACGTTATTCTAAATTATCATACATTACAATTTGAACTTTTAACCGTTCCACTCTTTTTGGGCAGTATTTGAAAATATTATCTTGTTGAAATTAGCACTTTGTGTCTTGCTAAGCCAGTTTTACTTTTTGTTGACCTTAGCATCTCTATGGGTTGATATGGACATCATTGATTAATAATGCTAATTTAGTATGAAAGTATAAATATATATACACTTTGATCCGGGAATTTAATTATTCAAGGTATGTTATTGAACGCTCTAATTTTTGGGCATTACTGCACATTCACTTCATCTTGGGATAGTAATTGCAAAATATCCTATGATGTTGGATAGTAAATGCAACGTCTCAGGCGGTCAGTTGACCCTTGCGTATTGTAATTTGTTCTGTAATAGGTATTGATGTTATATTTTGAAGTATGCAATATTTTGTTATTTATTTTCTATTAAAGATATATTATTTTAATTATTATTATTAGTGTCTATCACCCGCATATTATAATTTTTCCGTGTTCTTTATTCATTCTTTTGTAATACATTTGGAAACTCGTTCATACTAATCTACAGTTGCCTATAATATATTTTTGTTGTAACATCGTAAGTTTTTTTATAATATTCGCCACCTTTTCTACTTAATACATGCAAATATTTTGTTTAAGTTATGTTTCTTGCCATTTTATTATCTTTTGTTAGACTTTTATTCTGTTTTCGTTTACATTTTGATTGAACGATAGTAAGAAATGAAACATAATAGATCAGCCATGAATCCAATCTGGGGCCCTCCATGGTCTTATAAACTGAAACAATTCTAAACAAAATATTTAAAAATATACAGTATAATTTAAAAAAATAATATTGATTTTTATTTTATATTCTGAATAACTTACACAAGTGGGAGAAATTAATCGAGTAGTTTTGATATACAATTACTATAAATAACAGATTAATGGACGCCAGACTGACGTAACGTAATGACATGCTTAGACCAACTAATACAAGTTAAGCAACTGCAGTCACAATCTGTATTTGGATGGGTGACCACCTAGCATTACTGTGTACTGTTCTTGTATAATAATAATAATAATCCACTTTGGTTAATGGCTATATAGCTGAAAATAGCTAAAGCCCGAAATTTAAAAAAAAAAAAACAGATTAAGGAGATTTTTTTTCAGTAGACGGATTTTAGAATTGTTTAAAGATATAGTAAGGTATGATCAGGAGGGGACAAAAGGGTGTGAAAAACAAAAATTACAGATTTGTTATTATAGTATTTGATTATTATTTGTTTATGCAGGTATGAGTGCCGCATCGCCCGCATACATTTACAACCTGCAGCTCTGTGGTTGGAGATCGGTTTTAAATCGTGTTATGATCGATGTTTGTACCGCGTTTTTACCGCACGAATTCAAAGTTGGGATTCCGTTCATTATAATTAAGTATTTGTACTGTTAGGTCAGGAAATGTTATAACGTGAAATATATGTCGAGTCTATAGTCTTGATATTGCATATGTCAATCAGGAACTATACTTATATTTTATGTTGTCGTGGAAGTGCTGTATTAAGTTTAATCGTGATAAAAGCAGTTGCGGTGAAAAAAGATATTGTTTACGAAACCGTACTAATGATGACAGTGTAGTTGAAATATAAAAAGCATATATTAAAACAAAAAATTAGTCTGGAAATCAGGTCATCTCAGTCAAACTTCGAAATTTAACGAAATAAGCAACATTTGTTTAAATCTTCTATTTTGGTGTGATAAAAAGTTTCTTAAAGTTTGATCACAGTTTATCATATGTAAGGGGTCTTGGATATTCAATCAAGGTCAATTGTTTCAAAAATCAGTTATTTGAGAATATCTGTTTTTTTGCTTCCAATCGTATTTGTATTTATCAAATTTGAAGATAAAATTCTCTACAAATTTTGCCTAACACTTTATTTTATATGTTGAACCGTTTTCGATATAGAGGGCACAGAAGCACTTAGTCATAGGTACCTATGCCTACTCGTTATTATTAATCTATTATAAAATTTGTTTATATGATTATTCATTAAAATTACCTATTTAATTTATAAAATATTCTCTCTAGGTCAAATAGTCATTTATTATTACTTGAATCTTTATCTTCTTCATCTTTCAAAATCTCGTGCATTAAATTGGTATTAACGAATAAATTTTCGCTTAGTTACGTATGGAAAAGCGCTTCATCTTCTGCGATTTCTATTTCGAAATTGAACGTATAAAAAAAGGTTACAGATAAAATTGGTTGAGAATTTTATCCACTACAACTATGATAAATGCAAATACGATTAAAGTCAGAGAAAACGAGATATTCTTGAATTATTTTTGGAACCTTTGACTTTGAATATTGTGAGTTTTAGGGTAACAATTATAATTCTAAAATAACGTTTTGTACAAAAATTTAAATTATACCTTAAAATTCTGAGGTTAAACTGGACTACGAAATAAGGAAAGTAATTAGTATTTATTTCAATTATCCCAATTGCATTTGTGTATAACTAAACAAACGTAACTGTATATGAAACTGGTTGATGTCAATAGCAAATAATTTGTTTACACTCATTTTTCGTTATTCCACGGATGTAATCTTCGATTATATCGATTGGCTATTATATACATGCGTTGTGAAATGCACGTATTTTGTGTATGTTCTGCAAATAAAGTAGTCCCGATGACCTAAATGTACGCAAACACATTGATAGAATTGTAAATCACATAGCACATGTATACACATACAGCAGTTTTGGTAAAATTTTATTAGAATAGCCCAGTGAGAATCCCCAGTGAGTTAAATTGCGGTATATTATTATATATAAATATGGGATACAGGTATTTTTTTTCTCCATATAAATATAACAAGTAAAAGAAACGCATTATCAAGATTTATTTGATTTTTTTATGGTGTTAAAAATTTCGATATCTCAGTGGAAGTATTCTATAGAAAACATGGAAAAATTGAAATATTTATATATGATATTATCTATATATTTGTTGGCTATAAAAAAAATATTATGTTATTGAATTGAAAGAAAAATATTATTCGAGCTGATAATTTCATTATGATGATATATTATTTATGACTAATATAAAATTCATTTAACCACATAGTTTAAAAATATTTTTTATTTTATTAAAACTGGTTTCAGCTAATTTAGCGATACAGCCAAAAAAAGTTTCTTACTAATACATATTTCGTTTTTTCGCAAGTTCGGTACCGTTATGAAGTCTCGGTTAATTGATATTTAATTTATTGATAAAAGCAAAGGGAAGAAAGCAAAACTTTTGAAAGAATCATTTCGCAGTGCATTTATGTTATTAATATTGTTCTTTTTACTTATCTAATCATGAAAAACATTATGTTTATTGGTTTCAGTTACGGCATCTCAAATAAACCGGTTTTGAACGAGCTTTGGTTTTGATTAAATATACCAAGTTTTAGAATATCAATTCTTAATTTAAATTCGGTAAAAACGTAAAATTTTTCTCTTTGAACACTTTCCGCACTACAAAAAATGAGTACCAACAAACTGAAGATAACAATTATTAGTGTTAATTTTTTACATACCCAATTTTTAAGTATCAATCAATGTTTGATATATTTTTAATCATTAGAAATATACTAAATACATACCGATGGCTTTTTCTATATATAATAAGGGAATCTAAGCAGTTCACGAAACAGAATGTTACTTACAAACGATGTAAAGTTGGTGTATTTGACTTTTTCTAGTGTTTTCTATGCTTTAAGATGAATAATGGATTTTTGCACAGACATGAAAATAAACTCGCGTTTACGATCTAGAAAACTAAAATATCAGGTAGCTTTTTGGTTTTGAGTTATCCTGATAATAGACGAACAGATAATCAGACGCTCAGGCAGGTACATATTAGACAATAGTAGAAGTTTTATAAATGCCTTCAATATTTTATAGTGTTAAAAACCATACACTCTAATTAATAACTATAAGAATACTTTTAATTATTTTAAGTATATATAAATAGTACGCAACGACTGAACTATTACAAAAATTCTTAAATAATGTCAATCATGACAAGAATACATTATGTGATCAAATTTCTATAATTACAAAATAAATACAAAATAAAAAATTCAAAAAACCGATTGCAAAAAAGAAAATTTAAATATAATGCACTAAAACGACCAAAATAAGATTGCTTAAATTTAAAGCCTAAGGTAAATATTCGTACTAAATTAAATAGCAGGTGGTACTTTCGGTGTATGGTTTTCAATTGGGTCCCGCCTGCTACTCTTTATGTAAATACTTAACTTTTGCCGATTTAAATTTTTATTTAACTTAAATTTAAATAAAAATTTAAATCGTCAAAAGTTAAGTATCCACATAAAGAGTAATCCACATAAATCTTGTTTTGGCCATTTTATTGTATTACGCTTAAATTTTCTTTCTTTTTTATCTTTTAAAACCAATTTCTTATTTCTAATTAACTTTTATATATTTTTGTAAGCCACTTTTATTTTTCTTCATTCGTGTACATAATATGGACCTACGTTAAGCATGCAATCTTTAACAGACAATTCAGTGTAGATAAATTTACTCATCCCGAGTGGCACGTAATTTGAAAATATTACTAGTGAATATATTATATAATAATTTTAGTATAACAAGTTTTTATTTTTTTGATAAAAACAACTTTTGTTCAAACATTGCCTCGTATAATTCATAACTTCAGTACAATATTATATTCTGCTCAATTTAGTTAGAATTTGACTTTAATAATAATAATATTTATTGATTCAATAAGAGCATGCAAATGCTGTAGAACATTCCAAAGGAAAAAATAATAATAATAACAATAACAAATCAATATCAACAAGAGTTCACAATGTTAGAAGGTCCCAACAGATTAAAATTAATAAAATTAATTTCTAAAATACTTTTTATAAAATATTTAATTAGTTATAAAATCACAAACTGTGTAATATGGTTTTTCTATTATACAAGAAATTGTTTAAGTTTGGTTTTAAATTTAATAAATTCCATAGTTGTAATGTCACCTGGAATTATATTGAAGATTCTCAAACACATATGTTTATTATGCTTGGATACCAATGTAAAACGTGTATCAGGAATTCTTTAGTTTTATTTGAATCTCTCACACCTAAACTCAGTATGTTTCGAATGAATCTTTTTTGTTGGATAAATGCTTTATGCGCGCGTAATACCTGGATAGATTTGTTTTACCTCAACGAACGTATCAAAAAGTTCAATAAACTTATTTGGTTGCAGGCCTCCAGTCCAGTTTTGAATCTATATTGATTCCAAGAAACTTAATTGTAACTTCCCGAATAGTGATATTATATTCTCTATAACCAATGGTTGAGTTATTAAAAGTAGCAACTTTAAAGGAAATTCCTTAAGTTTTATTTATATTTAATATTAACTAATTGTCGGTAAACCATTAGTACATGGATCTTAGAACACAGATAATATTCTTAAAAGTCTGCTGAACTGGAAAGCCTCATTATAATTGATGTGTGCCGTCTGTAAACAGTACTGTTCTATGATTTATTACTTTAAATAGATCATTAAAATAGTGACTTAAAAGTAACGGACCCAGTATCGCACCTTGCATCACACCAGAATCTACTCGAAGCCAATCCGAGAAAAACTCAATTAATTTAAGGTACCACACTGCCTTCGGTTTGTCAGATAAGATGTGAACCACTCCAATGGCAGGCCTCCAATGTCATACATTTTCAGTTTTAATAGAACCAGATTAACCCAACAAAATGCTTTAGCCAGATTGAAGAAAGCAGCAATGTTATTTTCTTTATTTTCAATAGAACTTTTTTTAGAAATATCATTAAAAGTAGCCAATTGTGTGGATTTACGTTTATTAAATCCCTTCTGGTATTCTGTGATGACCTCGTTTACGTTAAAAAATATCGAAAGTCGGTTGTTCCTAATTGTTTCCAGGATCTTTAATATGCTAAGATGTAAGGCAATCGGTCGATAGTTTTCAGACATTGTCTTGATACATAATGATACAATATCAGTTCCGCTTTTTAAAATCGAACTACTTATCTAATGAAACTCGGTAGTTTTAGTATTTTTTAATAATATGATAATGGGGTTCACTTCGGATGGGTTATTCGGTAAAAAAAGGAATTTTAAAATTTTTTTAGACCATAATTGTAATTTTTGACGTTAGGCTCAGTTAAATCAAGAGTGTGTGTAACATCAGCCTTTGTAGTGAGTTATAAGTTGTTGTTCTTTAAATTACTGCTGTGTTCTGTAGGATGTTTATTGGAAGATTTTATTACCAACCATACTGCTTTAATTTGATTGTCTGGCTTATTATTGAAATTTTTGTTGTACACTATTTTTGCTTCTTGGAGAACGGAGATTTTTACAAAATTTTTTTATATAATATTGATATAATCGCAGTTTGTGAATTTAATTTTTAGATAATATAACATAAAATGCGTTTAATGCTGCACATGCTTCTAATATCACCATTTATCAGACGCTACTCTTATTCTAGCTAACGAATACGAGTAGCGTCTGATAAATGGTGATATTAGAAGCATGTGCAGCATTAAACGCATTTTATGTTATATTATCTAAAAATTAAATTCAGAAACTTGAATTGAATTTGAATAGAATTTAGATATTTTTTTAGTAAAAGCACAGTCAAAATAATAATTAAAAGCTGCATAAAAAGCTTTTAATGCAAACTTGTTATCATTACTTTTCTGTATATGGGCATTAGTTTCAATTTTTAATAAAAATTTGAAGTAATTATTATTCATTCACTTAGTTGTTTTTTCCGTTCCATAAAAGAATGCGTATGCCATTTCCTGTTTATATTAAAGACAAAACTTTGCTCTGAATGATCTAAAAGACCATTTTGAATTACAATAGGAGGGTTATCATAGTCAAAGTTATTAAAAAAGTTGCAGATGCATGTAACCGATATACGAGAAATTCTGGTTCATATATATTAATATAAAAATCAAACTCAATAAAATTTGCACAAATTTCACTGTAAGTGTGTTTTTTTGTTGCATAAAGTAAATATTGAAATCTCTGCAGATAAATTTATTATGGTTTTTATAATATTTACTAATAAATTGTAAATAATCGTAGAATTTTTCAAAAATAAGTCAATATTATCTATTATCGGTGGTCAATAAAATAAAATAACTACGATATTTAAATTTTTTAAAGCTATTCCGACACATTCAAAAATCTGTTCAACACACAAATCATTCAATACCACTAGATTGGAAGATATTAAATTTTTTTACCAAAAATACAAACACCTCCATGAGAAGATTCAAATAGGCACCATCCAGTTTTCAAGTGATTGGCTAATGTTAATATTTTTTAATTGATATGTATTTAAAGTGATCAGTGATACTCACAGCATGTGGACTTGTGAAAATTTCCTGTAAAGACAAGCGTCCATTCATAATTTGGGAATCTTCCTACTCCTTGTCTGCGAAAGAGTAACTTTTGAAGATCACCTTGTCAGCCCTGTTTTCAATTTTATACATCTCATCTTTAAGATTTTCTGGAGTACCTAGTTGAAGCGTAGATTTCTTCCCGTTTCAGGCATTATATTCAAAGTGTTAATTGGAATCCAGAAATTTGTTTTACCAGTGGGTTACTATAGAATCCGGAGTAGCACCTTGTTTCACAGTTCGTATATAGATTCATATTTGTCGTTCGCCAGCTTGAAATTCATTGTTATTAGGGCTTTTTTCCGTACATATAATAGCTGAATGTTTTAAATCCATATTCAAATTAATCACGACTTGAATGCTGATTACCGACAGCCTAAAAAATAATTTGTTTTGGACACAATCTGACACAAAGCAGATATACGATCCTAGCCACGAACACAATTGAAAAGGGAGATATGTTGTCTCAAGGTTTCACTGACCTTTAAATTAAAGGACTGGATATTATTCTACCTGACATTCTCATGTTTATACTTAAGTATAGCGATTTAAAAATATTGTTACTTATACTACAGCTTCTGATATGTAAATACTACTGGCGCTACTAGTATCAAATCCATATGATTTTCAGATAGCCCTAACCTTCAAAAGACGCGTGTAGGAATTTGACAGTTGTTGCAATATTAGTATCTGAGTTATATCATTTTTAGTAAAAGAACTTTTGTTATCTTGAAAAATTGATAAAAAGAAATTTCATGTGGCTGTTAAAAAGGCTGTTACCGACGAAAACATAAAAAATCCACAAAATAATTTTTGTATCCATCAAGTGAAGTTGATTGAGATAGCTGAGACCCTAAAGATATACACGCGACCTCACAATCGAACTAAATCAGCAACGAATCGATGATTTTAAGTAGTATTTGGAGATGTTTGATCCTAATAAATACGAATGTTTGCGTCGATATGTGACGATGGATGAAACATGGCTCCATCATTTCACACCACAGTCCAATCGGCAGGTCAGCCGAGTAGACTACATTTAATGAACCTACTCCAAAACTTGGAAAGACGCAAAAGCCGGCTGGCAAGGTTCTGGCATCAGTATTCTGGGATAGTCATGGTATAGTCTTTATTGACTATCTTAAAAAGCGAAAAAATTTAAACAGCGACTATAATGTAGCGTTATTTAAAAAAACGTGTATTCGAATAAATAAGCTTTTCATTACTAGTACAAATTATTTTTGTAATATTGTTAAGTTAAAAAAAAAAAAAAAATAAAATTGGCGTAACATTTTAAATAAATTAAAATGCAATCATTAAAAAAAGTTTTCCACTAGTAAAAAAAAAATGAATAATAATAATTGATTCATTTTCTGATTTGTATTATTGAATATGTGGCTATTAAAATGTATTAAAATCATACGGGTCACATGATTTGCAGATGAAATTTTACTATAATCATTTTATTTAGTTTTATCATGATAATACCAACAAACGGAAATCAATATATAAAAAACCTCTGACATGCATCACCTTCCAGAACAATTTTAATATAATCTCTAGAAATCCAGAATATAAAAAACTTAATATATCCTCAGAAATATAAATACTGAAAAATCGTTTAATTCAAATTGTAGTCATTATTACCATTAATTTTATTTAACGAAATGGTTCGTAAAAATTTCAATTTATCGAACTGGAATAGTTTTTAAGAAAGGATGGCTACCCGTGTTAATTTTGATATCTATTCATTGAACTGCTGGTTATAATCAAATATGTCCAAAATATAGAATTTGAATTTGAATATCATTTGAATTTGAATACTTTTCTTTTAATAAACTCTATAAACTATATATGATCTAAATTAAATGAATGAACAAGTTATGCCTTATTATTATGAATACAAGCGAATTTTGTTCATTTTGTGGGCGACTGTCTGATTCTACAACTTAGATATGTTTCAAAACTTTTGTTGTATTAACATATCATATCAATTTTACAGAAGTAGAAATGGCATTTTCATTTACATAAACCAAATATCTGTAGTCCACTACGAAACAATTGGATGGTGACCTCTGGCAGACGATTATTGTTTTCAATTATCACTATGTTAGAACAAACGATGCTTTCTTTAAAAATTTATATACAAAACACAATCTCACCTACTGATTGTGACTTACAAGTAAATAAACGTGAACCTAAAAAACTTTTTAAAATTTTTATGTTAAAAAACAATGCAATTCTAAAAGCTAATTAATTGAAAATGGCTAAAAATTTTTATTTCTCAATACCTTAATTAATACATTGTTAAAATACATTAAATGTGATGAAGGTATGAAAACTGCTTTATGCTATATATATATATATATATATATTGCAATTATATGTGTGGTAATTAGGTAATTAGCTGAATGGCTTTCACAAAGATTGTGACGAATTTCATTTTTAAACTATAGATATATATTTTTTAGAAATAAACCTTTTTATACTTGAATTAGTTATGATTTTTATTATTAATATAACGACAAGTTTCTTAAAAAATTTTCTGAAAAGTGGGCCGTCAGATAATATTGGCGTTATTGAGTCTGTTGTATATCATACTCATGTATTCGCCTCCTCAATTTTTCAGCCAATTGCAGTTTTATAAAATGATAAGTTTTGTCTATTAAGTAAAAATAAAATTGTTTATTTGTCAGATATATCTTAAAAATAAGCAAACGTCATCTTCATAGTCGATCGTTATACATCGTTATCAAACCAAATGATTTCATATTGATATTGATTGGTGTGACTGCCATGATTACTAGAAAAAAAATAACACAATTATATATATAGTACCTGGATGACCGAGCTTTGCTCGGTATTTTTTTTTTTTTTTTATAAATTGTGTTTTTTGGAAATTATATTACGTCGAGGCGGAAGACGATTCCAGCACGCTAACACTTAGCCACTCCAATGACTTTAAATAATAAACAAATATATCATTGCATTATAAAAAATTATACAATTATAATAACAAAATATTATTTGAAAAATATTATTCACTTTAAAAAATTAAAATGTATTTAAAATTAAAAAATTAAAATGTATTCACTTTAAAATGTAAAAAAAATTAATTTTATTCGTCTGCCGAGCCGGGATTTGAACGCGGGATCTCTGTATAAGAGCCTCGCACGCTACCACTAAGCCACTGCTATGACTATATGACTATAAATATTAAACAAATATATCATTTCATTATAAACATGACATTTTCTAAATGTCATGACACTTTAGAAAATGATGAACTCATGAAACATTATTGACATTTTCTAAAAATGATTCCTAGCTAGATCGATTTATCGCCCCCGAAACCCCCTATATACTTAATTTCATGAAAATCGCTGGAGCCGATTCCGAGATTCCAATTATATATATATAAATATATATATATATATATATATATATATATTTATATATATACAAGAATTGCTCATTTAAATATATAAGATATATGACATAAGATATGTTTTTAACATCAAAACAAATACTGTGTAAAACATTAATTCATTGTATATTAAGCAGACTAAACACACAGACATTAGAAGTCTGCAAGAAATTTATAGAAAGTAATTTAAAAGTCAATAACATAAGTATATTAGGTAAAAAAAATATAAAAAAATGCGTTCATCATTGTGGATATTTTAACGAGCTTCAGCGCTAAATGTATAATGTATTATGTGTTGAAATATTTTTAATTAAATTCTAGCCTAAACGTAAATAAATTTAAAAAAATTTAACATATGTTTTCCATGTCATAATTTAAATAAATAATATTTAAAAAAAAATATAAGCAAAACTAAAAAATAAAAATAATAAACAAAATATTAGCAACAAAAAATTTAATTTTTTTTTTCAATTATTTACCATACACGCTACCGGGAGAAATATTTTATACATATTACATTTTGTACATTTTATATTTTTTTTAGTAAAAGTTAAAGATATATTTTGCTAATTTTTAGAACATTGCATAATAAATACTTCTCAAAACATAAAACTATCTAGCAAATCATTAGTTTATTAACCATGCCAGAAACTTGATGTAAAATAAACTCACGAAGTGAGGTATCTCACAGGCTCCCATGCGTAATTTTGAAGATTTTTCATCTGTGCGTCCCAAGAAAAGTTACTTCTTTTTTGGAGACCATAAATACTGTTACACTATTTTCATGATTTATTGACTAATCGGCCAATTCTTGTTATACGTGATTACATAAGTGAGACTATCTCTCTTAGATTTTGCGTCATATTTTCGTAAATTTCAAAAAAAGGTTTTTAGAGAAACTGTTCATCATTCTACTCGTCTTCTATATTAGCTAATGAATTAATTACCAAACATAGATGACGCGTGAGAATCGGACTTTCAATCAATAGCCAAAAGGAACTAATAGGATTTAAGAAAATTGACTGACATAGTTGGTTGTATCTTAAACGATTTAATAAATATTTTTTATGAGAACTAATCGCATTTAGTTTAAAATCTTCCTAATTTAAATTTTGATTTTTTACCCAATGTCTTCAATTTCTAAATTTTTGTTTTTTATAAATATATATTTCGACTTCTAAGTAACCATCATCAGTATTAATTATCTAATCGTAATAATTCAACAAAGAGATACTATTTTAAAATATTACTTTAAGAATGTGCATTCATTTAAAAAATTTCTAAAAAGTATTATAAAACATAATTTGGTTCATAGAGTGCTATAAATTATAAAAACCTAAAAAAAAGTATACCTCGTGCACTCTAGCGGGTATTATCTAACTCGTATCCAAAAGAACACAATCTTCTAGAAAACAATTTTAACGAATATTACTTTTGCCTGCAATCAAAATTTTACACGTTATAATTAAAATAAGATAATAAACCTCTAAATATCGCTTGTCTTTTTTCCAATTTTTTACGTTTTACGGCTAAAATATACATTTTGGGTGAAAATTGTTGAGGATCAAAATTGTTTAACAAACAGATTTCTTAAGGAATACACTTCTTTTAAATGAAAAATACATTAAAAAATTGATGCTAGAGCGCGTTTAAAATAAGAAAGTTTGGCAGCGAAACGAAACAAAATTAGAAATTTTTGAAAAAGAACAAATTGATCCGGAAGATACTTTCCTACGAAAATGGCCAAATTAAAAAAACGCACCGTTTTGTTGGAAAATTAAAAAAAAAAACGAAAAAAATGCTCAAAACTAACCATGATTTGCCTGAATTACTAAAAAAAACCGTTTTATATTTTTGCGTGTAGTGTGACTTTGATTTAATCCCAAAAAAGAACGTTTTTCACTGGAATGTTTAGCTCCAATCGAAATTTCCTCTTTTTTATCCAATTACGTTAGAGAATTACGGAAAGACCGTTACATAAATTTGGTACGAGCTCTTAGACTATAAACAAAGTTTTCAAGTTGCTCTTATCAATTTAATAACGTTTTTATTCACTTCCTTTTTAAAAGTTTTCTAAAAAACAATATCATCATCGTTATACAACACTTAAAGTTATAAAGCTTGTAAACAACATTTAAAAAATGTTTATAAGAACTTTTGTAATATGTGCTATTATTGAATTGAAGTTAAAAATGTTTTAAAAGGTAACATTATTATCATATGATGTGTATGTACGTGAGTCAATCTTTTATTACAATCTTTGACAAGATTTTGTAATACAAACATTTGCTACGAAGAGACTATCAACTTTGTGATGTTTATAAATTTTACATATAATTTAATCATACAAATCAAGCACACACACATGTATACTTATATTTCTACAAACGTATAAAAGTGTGTTTAGTTTGATATTTTCTCTGCAAAAAGGTTTTAGAATATTATATTTAAATACATAATTTACTATACTTTTATAAGAAATAGGTATCAATGGTCTAAGTTACCTTTTAGGTTTTTATTGTGTATACATTTGAGTTTCAAGATAATGATGATAAATGATGACTGTGTTCTGTGCCATTATACTGAAAAATTGAGATGTGGTACAGTAGCCAGATCACTTGCAAGAAATATAGTATTTGATAATTCTTAAGTATTAAAAAAATAAATAGATACTAATCCTTTTTCTACCTTTAAGCGACATTGTTGGTGTTACCAACATAAATAAGGCATCCTATATTGTAAAACGGCATAAGACATATTAATCTGAGGGTCACATCGGTCGTGTGATGATTACATATGCATGCTGACCTTCGAAAAAAATGGGGTTGTTTTGATGACAATCGAAACGTATTGATATTACTGATTGCCATGAAAATGAAAATTGCAAGTAAAATTTCTAGATAATTACAAACGTTATCGTATTATCAAAATTGTCAATAATTATGCAAAATCACAGTTCAGAAGCCTTCGTTACTTTATTAAAGTATTGAGATTTTATTTGAATATGTATAACATATTCAACCTACTTTTTAGCAGTATTTCCGATTTGAAATTAATAAACGAAAAATGAATTGATTGGAGACTAAGCGAATTGTAATTTCAAGTTTTAACTTTATTATGATTTCTAATCGTTGTAGTTTATTTTTTTCCAACTAATAATCCATTACTGAAGAACTAATATATTTTTCATGTATGGACAAGGAAGTTACTAAGCCAGCAATTACTATGGTACACCCGCTGCAGAAGGATTTTATAGTTTATCAATATTTTAAATAACCTGTGATCCGGTGTGTTTAACGCTAATTTTACACAAAAATTGCGGTATCAGAAAAATTAAAAAAATTATTATAGTATTAAACTTTGGAAAACCAGTCTGAAATTTTGTAATTGATGATAATCGTAAATATTTCGTAAAATTTCCATTACATAACCAACCAAAAACAATTTCTTACGAATTGCGTTTCCCACCATTCTTTGCAGAGGTAGTAATTAAAGTTGACAAATTATGACTTGTTACCTTGTTAATTTTTCAATATTTAATTTTGCCAGGGAATATGTAAATACTTTTTACCAACATTATTTTACTTGATATATTTAATTTATTTAGTGTTTTAATAAAAATGTCTCGATTGTAAATGGGCATTAATTATGTGCGCCTATAGAGTACATTTTTTAAATTCTTCAAATCCACTAATGCAAGCTCGTTTGCCTCAAAATATTTATTATATCACAATATTTATTTATTATTATTTTTTTTTCAAAGTGAATATAAGTTTATATTTCTAGTGTTTTATAAAAGTCATGTGACTGATATTCCTATACTGTCTATACTGCCTATACTGATACTTCCTATACCATATGCCTGGTGTATAAACAATTAATTGTTTATACACCATGTTAATTTTCATGTTAATTGAATTGCCATTTAATTAACAAGTACGCTTAATCGAATTCTGAGAAATTATTCAAATTTTATTTCTTAGATTTTATTACGTATCCAACAAAACCCAAGAGTCCAATATTGGCAACAGTCTTATGATATTGTCAATATATTCATTTTAACAATTCATTTCAAATACACGTACTATAAATAACCTTTGAAATAACTTTCAGTTGATATAAACATATAATATATGACAATGTAATTAAACCGGATATTTAAAATCCGGAAATGTCAGAATTTGGGTGTAGTTTGCCATTTTATTATATATTAAAACTTATAATAATATATTTTATATTATAATGAACTTATATATGAAGGAAATATGATCAATATCACGACTTTCAGTTTATTGTAACATTTCAAATGGATATTTTGTAATATTGAACATGATTTTGAATAGAATTGTTGTTCGATACTGCAGATTTAATATTAAATATAGGCAAAGAGCCTGTCCAGGCGTTCTGTCTGCCCATTATGTATTCATTACTTTTTTATCAAAATTCATGTTAATGTTATTCCCAAGAAAGTTTTCACCAGATCCAGTTTTGTATATTGATTTGATTCATAAGAAAATAAACGGGGTGTTTCAAATTTTATATTGGAACTAGAAAAAAATCTGTTTAGAAATCTGGAAGAAACATTGATGTAAGGGGTATAAATTATAATATATTTATTCTAGGAATAGGGGTAGGGGATTCTTCAGGGGGAAGTATATATATATATTCTGTTTGTACCTTTAAGTCAGTTATATGACCTTTTAATCAAGTATTCCAAATCTTTCTGTTACTTTGCATTAACAAAATTCAACTGACTTCAATCAAAATACAGTTTCTATCTGAGGCCCTAAGGACTGAGTTTAGAATTATTGAAAGTCCATTCATATTATCGAAAGTATAGAATCAAAAACAAAAAACTTTTTCTATGCAACGTTCTTGGTTTTTCCAATTGGCTGAAGAATGACCAAGCTGTCAGATACACTTACTATTATGCATGCTACGTAATGTTAAGTATGAGAGAAATAATTTCTGCAAAATCAATACCAGCTATCTTCAAACCCTGGCCCTTGTGGTAATGCTATGGAATTAGAAGAGTTCTTGGAATTAATACAGTTTCCCTTTCATATGTTTCAGTGAAGATCATAACCTCAATAACTTGTCAGAATTAATTACGTTGGCTCAAATACTCTATGAACAGTATATAAAACAGAAAATGATGTTAGACTTGATTCTCATGTAGGAGAAGATGCAATCAATACCACAGCATTTCCAGGATGGAGGTTATATACTCTACCCAAATCTTGGTACTTTCTTACTCTTAAATAACCTTCTTCGCCTTTCAAACTGGTTGTTCTTCAAACATAGTAAGCTGGAACTTCAACGTATAATTGTGTTTTCACAAAATTATTAACTTTGCAAAATTCATAAGTGTTGTTTTCGGTGGATTATCGACTTTATCAATCAAAATTTTGTTTGTGAACTTAACTCTTTACCCAAGGTGTACAGCAACATGCATAACCGAAGGAAATCAAAATCAAAATATTACGCATTAAAGTGAGCTTTAGATGTACGTTATAAAACGGGCTTGTTCTGCTCTAACCATCGATTGTCAACTAGAAATCCGTTGAGTATTTCTTTCTTTTCACCATCTGCTGGAGATCGTCTGCGATACTGAGGATAGCCATCCTCTCCAATGACAGTTTCCTTTAAAAAGGTCTAGGAATATTTTTTATTGCACTTATTATCAATACAGGATGACCTTGAGTTCAAAGAACCACATGAACAGTGAATCATAGTGTTTTTTTTTATGTCCTGGATCTAACTTAAGATCAGGTAATTCAGCCTTATTACTAAGTCGACAGACTCCGATTTTATTTTTTCTTCAAACCAAAAAAGAATATGAACATGAGGAAGTCCACGTTTGTGCCATTCGATAGTGTACATATGACAGTTTGCAAAAATACGACCCAATGTAAGAAGCTTCATCAAATATTTCACTTTTATGTTGAAAACTCTCGCTACAATGGCATGAGGATTATGATGTTTTTGGCTTTGACACAAAAGCTTTGTTATTTCTGGTCACTTGGAATTACACATTAAAGTAATAATTACATCTGGTCGTCGTCCATACGCCATAGAATCAGGAGTTCGCTTATGTATAAAGCGAGGTCTACCAGTGAAAGATGAATGTAGTACAACTATTTTTCCGATAGTTGATAATATTTTTGGTCAAAGCATCCTTAAGATGATCATAATTCTCACTGTTTTGAGTTTTTTGATTCATACGAACACAGTCTTTCAGTCTCAATTTTGACATACATACCTAATAAAAACTGATTTAAAAGATTACAACAAGTAACCTTCTGACACAGTTTTTTTGATGGAGCTTTAGTCTTCGAATCACGCTTTGGTATATAAACGTGATATCTATAATCTCCAAGGAAAAGCATCCATGGTTACTTTTCCTATGGATAACATGGTTACTTTTGCTGTGGATAACAATATCTCGTCAAAATCCTCTACGACGATAAGAATGGCTACTTCCTACGCTTGATTCCACAACGGATGCCTCGTTTATGATCATTACCACCAAAAAAGTATATCTGAATAAAAGAAGGCTTCTGATTGGGTTGAGCCATTAAGCTCCCTATTTTGTAAACTTGTTCTTGAACTTTGAATACTGGCATAAAAGTACTTCCATTTACTCCAAAAGGTGCCATTTTAAAGCATCCGTTATACTTACGGACATTGGATGCTGATAGGTAAGCAGACTGTGCAAAGGCTCATGATAGGCTTCACGTTTAGAAAGTTGAACTTTTTCACTATTGCAGAACATTTCTGGGGTATCACGCTTCGACTTTTCCTCAAAGCACGACACCAAGAGATTACAAATTAAAATTCAGATAAAAAATTTCAAAGTCCAGGGCAATAATTTAGTTTTGAATGTCTTTTCATAGTATTTAGTTGAAGCTGCTTGATAAATATATGAATTTCTAGTCAGATAGTCTTGGTTATTGAAGATAACATTTAACATAAACAATATTATTGAAAAATGTGTGTGTGTACATATGTACACGCGTTGGAAGTTACACTTCTTAGATATACAGTCAAATGAATAATCATTAATTATCATGTGAACGAGTTAATATATTTTTCAAATATTTAAAATATACTAAGCTATATCCATAGGTTCTTCTGGTAATGATTGAATAGACATGTGAGTGACAAGTATATAAGTTAACTAAGTCATTTAAAGAAATATATATTATTAATTCTATTCTGTACCCAATTTCATCTTGTCGTTTTTATGGGATCGTGCGCGCTCAGCTCACAAATTCACTCTCGTCTAAACGCGCCAAAAGAAGTATAACTTCAAAAATAATTTTAGTTTATCGAGTATAAATTTAATTTAATATATCTCAAATGAAACGAAAAATGAGATTTTATTTTAACAGGCAAAATTTAAGTAATTTATATGAAGTACACGAGTGGTACAACCTATTCTCCAATGAATGCTGAATATATGAAATGTATATGAAAGGTATGGCGGTGTAGTTTTACTGACTTCAACAAAAACAAAAAGGTTACCCATTCGACTTGCATGTTTGTAATATTGTTGGTGTACAATATTCGTACAGGATAGATAGTATTCGTTCTTCCCAACAGGTGTACCAAATTTTATTAGTGCATGTGTGTTTGTATGTAGGCTATTCACGTGAATGTATTTTGTGTCTTCATATTTCTTAGAAACTAAGAAATTGGTATAATGATTCCTTATTGGATGAAGTATTTTTCAATTTATGGCACAAGAGTGTAAAATTTATAAAAATCGATTCATTCAAATGAAGACGTGTTTTCTAACATTATAAATAGGGGCCCCGTTATTTGAATGTGCCCAGAGCATGCGATAGCTTAGAGACGGCTTTGTGTATTAATGAATTCTAGAAATAAACACTGAGATTATCAAAATAAAATTTGTAATATTTTTGTTATAAAATAATTTGTCAAGTATATTTACTTATACACGAGAACTTATCCGATTTGCAATAAGAAGTCGACAAAATAGCAGATGTTTATTAGTACATTTTAACTCTAAATCAAAAATTTGCATTCAATTTTGTAATCTGACTTTTTGTAATTTTGTAAACAATTTTTTCAGTTTACAATTTCAATAGATTTATTGAATAACAGAATCAATGTCAACTATTAAGACTGTGCAAATGGGTCCAATACTACAAATTGAGGTTCTCTAGTAGATATTGGAGCTTCAATTCTAACATAAGAAATTTTACTGTTTGTTTATAACCATATGCCGATCAAATAAATTATTAGTTTTTAACCTCTAAATGAAAATTTTTTCAATTTGGTGATCTATTTCTTTATTTTTTTTTTTTTTTTTAATTATTGATTCCTTTCTTTTATAGATTAAGAGTTCTTGGGAGATTTGAATAACGCTCTTTCAGCATGGTTGAATTTTTTCCAGTGATGAATCATTGTATGCGAAGTGCCAAAAGTCAACTTCGTTCAGGTATTAACCTCGTACATCATTAGCTTTTATACATTTGAAAGAAGTGAGAATTGAATTCAGTCAAAAGTATAGTTTGAATACAAAATTTTAAATAAAAACACTTCCAAGCGCACATTGGCTCCGTTATTTTTAATAACAGTCAAAAAAGAAAAGAACCTTTACTGTGGATAAGCACACTAATTGATAATTACCATTGATTGGGAATATTTGCTATTTTTATGAAACTCGTTTGCTATTAAGTCCCTCAATCCCCCACTTTGAATTATTGGTAGTTCTTCTTCTGCGGTTTTTGGTAATGTTTATAACCAGAATTTCTTCTTCTGGTATGATAGTTTTGCACAGACTTTGAAAAAACTTAGTCGGCGTGGTTAATGTTTTATTCCTTTCCTTTTTGTTTGTGTTTTTTCATGCTGATCATCAATCACTGGCATCCAAAAATTAGAAGGATATATTTCTTGGTTTACTATTCCTATTGCTATTTTTTTATTTTTGGGCAAAATAAAAGCAAAAAATAATCGACATCAAAAACTTTTTCAGTTGTCTCTATTTTTTTAAAAAAAGTTTTTTTTATAATAGTCATTGTCAAAGTCTTATTACCATATTATATAATCAATGTTCTTTGGATATCTGGTACATAAGAAGTTGGCTTTGGTAGGTATATTATTCAATCTCAAATATGTAAATTAACTACAACGAACACATTATCTTTTTAACATAAATGTCTATTTCCTAATAACATGCACGACAACGGTACAAATCCATTGATTTATTATAAAAATGTATTATAATGTTTAACAAAAGTCATGTTTATGTTATTAAACCATTTTAAATAATATTTTTAAGCTATTGCATAGCTTCTATCGCGGGCCTTGAGCGCGGGGACCGAATCCAGAAATTCCGTAACGAAAAAACCTGATATGTTACAAATCATCATTTCCATAGAAACCAAAATCTAATTTTGAAATTCAAAATAAAACTTCTTTATCTATTCAAAATAAAACTTCTTTATCTCTTCTCACTAGCAGTATGACGAACTGTCAACTATATAAAGTGTGCATATCGTATTGTTCAAGTATTACCGGAATCATTGCATAGCTTCTATCGCGGGCCTTGAGCTCGGGGACCGAATCCAGAAATTTCGTGACGAAAAAACCTTACGCTCCCCACTCCGACGGGCAAGGAGGTGTGGCTTGACGAATCGAGACGAGCTGCTCCGAAATCAGACGAATACATAAACAGCTGTTTATGAGAAAGTATATAGGTGTAAGAAAAATCAATACTGCATGAATAAAATAAATAAATAAATAAAAAAATTATAATTGCATAAGTTGATACAAAATGCTATGCAATAGCTTTACCGCGGCAGTCCCTGAGTGCCACACGTCTTTTTTGTATACTCTTATACGTGAGACCATACTGGAAAAATGCAAGTAATGCTGGATGTTTAATAATTAGTTTAAGCGGAGCTCCTTGCTGTGCATTCGACAATACAAATTAAAGGGTACCAAACGCCAATTTAAGGGGGTATTCTGGTCTAGAGACATGAATTTCAGGTAATTTTTGAAGTGACGTAAAAAAAGGCAATCAATATTTTTACTATCCATTTTTTTATCAGTTATTTATTAATATTACGAGAATACAAAAAAAAAAAAAAAAAAAAAAATTCAAAAAAATTCCAAAATTCAAAAAATTAGCAGCTGATGAAGTGGGGCGTCTCAAAAAATTTACGCGTGGCCATACCCACGATTCCAACCCTTCTAGCAATCTGAAAAAAAAAGATTATTAATCTAGAGTAATGTCGCAATGTCCGGAACTACGGAAAAGTAAAAAAAAAAAATTTTTTACAAAATGGCGACTGATTGAAAAAAAAAAACAATTTTTTACCTCTTTTTTTTCGAATTTTTTTAGAATACTAAAACTTTAAATTTGGGGATGAGTTCCGGACATAGAGAGGACTAAAAAGAAGACTCTGAAAAAATTAAATCGGTCCAGTGGAACTTGAGAAATCGTGGATATCGTTTTGAAAAAGACAGTTTCGAGAAAAACGCGTTTATACTTTCGCGTCAAGTTTTTCATAGTCTAAGTCATGAAATGATATTTTAGACTTACATTTATTTACTCCGCCATTCCTGCTGCATACATCGGACCTGCCTCGACTTCAAAAAAACTATTTTCTGCGTTTCTCTCTTCCAATCGAGCAGCTCTGGCCTCCTTTGATGCGTTGGATGCTCGTATCTCGGAGCGATCAATCCGGGCGTTGTCTCGTTTCACGGCAAATGAATGCGCTTCTGGACCAATTGTAATTCCCATAAGTGTCATCATTTTTAAAATAGGAATGAAGCCTTCATTAAAAATACTGTTACTCACCCGCTCACTAAGATCATTCTCTATATTTTTGGAGATTTAGACACATTTTTTTGGCTGTTTAGACACTGCAACTTTCTTCTTGAGTATTTCCGTTGCTCGATCTCGATCCATGTGTATATTGTTGTTGAATAGCCTTTATCTAAAGTTACTTACTAATGAATAAAACACCTGTGATTGTGTTTTCCTTTATTACACAAAATTTTCTTATGATTTCATTACTATCGTATCGAAAAAAATTATTTTGTAGTCTTCAAGGAATAATATATAGTTGACGAATTTAAAAGAAATCGGAAATAATTTGTCATTATTCCCAAGAATCTGACACACTATCAAAATGCTTCGATCGTTTCAACAATAGTTGTTACATTTTTGGGATGTTTTACATCTACACATTATGTGACCTGCTTTGTCAACTTAGTTTCCTAATGTATATGAAATACCTTTTCCTAGCCAGCACCTTGATTTTGAATCTTAACGAAGTTGCAGAGAAACTTTGAAGATTAAATAATCTTTATTTTAATTACTTAATTATAAAATTTAGTTATAGTGTAAATAGTCCTCAATTTTGAAGGTACCATAGTCCACACTTATGTATTTGTAAGGGGAATTATGAATTAAAGATGATTCCTGTATTTTTATCAGATTCTGACGGTCAAATTCTTATCAATGGGTTATTTAGTTCGTTACTATTGTAATTAATAATACCAAAATTTTATGAATTCCATACAATTTTTAAGTCTACCTTACTGTACAGACATTCTATTTGCAAGTATCAATTTGTATTGTACAGTGCTGCTTGGAGTTGGTCGATAAGGATTCGTCTTTTAGTAGAAGAACTTAGCGAGTCTGTTAAAAAAGTTCAAGAAATATTCCTTATTCATCGTACGAATATTCTTCAATGCGGAAATCTTGTAAATTTTTGTAACAAAAAAAAAAAAAAAAAAAAAATGAATTCTATGGTCTAATATTACGTCAATAATCTTAGAGCTATTTTAATCGATTGTCGACTATAATGGTGATATAAACAACCATTCATCAATTATTCCTCTGATCCTCCATGTATTTAATATGACAGGTAGTATTTTGTACATAATACCAGTGTTGACAGGCGTTCTCCAATAACTACAGTTTCAACATATCATGTAAGTATAATCGTCTATAAATGTTATTAGCGAATATCCTCTAAGAGGAAAATAACCTATTGGTTTTGTACTTATGATGGGATTTATAAAAAATAAATAACTTCATCTTTGAAAAAAAATGGCAGAAAACCCGTTTTGAGCAAGAAATGCTATCCAATTTTGTACTGAACTAAGATCGGTGTTAGATCCTAGCTTCTAAGTGAACCACTTTTGATTATTTAATATGTATAAATTCCACAATAACTGCTGTGAGATTACTTTTTCGTCCCAATTAAGCTTCACGATTTCATGTTTAAGAAAAAGGATCTAGTTTTGGAAACAAAAAGGAACTTAGTTTTGTTTTAGAAGCGAAATAACCGTAAGGCTATGAATTCTTATAAAATGTTAAAGGAAATTTGTAGATCATTATTTTAAAAGTGCAATTTCGACTTATAACGTGAATCCCCATATTGTGGAAATATATGGGGAAAGAATTAGTATAGCATAGGAAAAGTGAAATTGTAATAAAAAAACAAAAAAAAATAAGTTAAAAGTTTCTATTTTTATTTTATAAAAATGGATTTTCACAAAATAAATAAAACATGTATTAATTTTATAAATTCTGAGTCAAATGGCTATTAAGCCCTTTTCAGTATTTTTGTACTTGGCATATTTTATATATGGCAAGTATATTAATTTTAGCATAAAGCTTGTAACGCTAGAAAATATTGACGCTACAATCAAAACTTGGGAATGAGCGATCACATATTCATCTAATTATTGTAGACTGTCTTAGTCAAGATAACTCAAAAACGAAAAGTCATACTCAGCTGCAATGGTGATTAATAAAATTGAGTTTAAGTTCGTGAGTGTACAATCAATTGGATCTTTCATACCATCTTTTATATAGACCCAACTTTTATATCATAAAAGATAAAAAAAACTTCATAGACAAAGATGTTTGCTAATTGAAAACAAACAGATTTTGCTTGAAACATTTTGTCTTAAAATGTTTAGATTAGCCACAATTTTAGTTCAAATTTATCTAGTAATAACTTATATTTCCCATATATATTATTATTGTATATGTATTTATAACTGTAAGGGCTGCATATTTAAAGTATTTTATGAATGCTAATCACAAAAACAGTTTAAACATTGATACGAAACAATACGCCGAGTATCTAAATAATTAACTATATTACTTATTATTTTCACTTGATAAATCTGGCTTTCCTTTAGTGAGACAAGCCACCATTAATAAAAAAAAAAAAAATTAATTTTATATTACTCTTAGTATTTGCAAAATTACGATACTCATCGGCATTGCGTAATACCTTCAGTGAAGATTTAAACAGCCTATATATAAAATTGTTTATATATAAACTAGCTGACCCGGTAAACGTTGTTTTGCCATATACATTATTTCCAGGAAATATTTACAAAAATATTTTCAGAAATAACTAACACTATCATTGAGTGAGAATGTTACTATAATTAAAAGAGGAATGAAGCATTGTAGACAACGAAAGTTTAGTTTATTTTGGTTAATAAAGTGCTCTTTATTTAAGTAACAAATATCTATTTAATTACAGTTCTAGATATACGTATACATACGTCGAAAATACACATTGATATTTTTACTACCAATCATGGAAATCGAAAAATAAACGATGAGCATTCTCTAAGCGCAATGTTTTTGGTCAGTCCGCCTTTAACTTATGGAAAAAAACTGAATGGTTTTCTCACACAAGAACATATCACATATAGTTGTCCGTGGGAAAAGCATGGTGTACCCAAATCTACGCAACAAGCAGACAAGATATAGAGAGTGAGAGAAAGAAGGCCAGCTTCATTCTCATTACTACTCCTCGATGTTTGCTGGTTCAGAAATGACAACGAGAGGCCCCAGGCTGGGATAGTCGGGGTTCAAAATGATTGAATACGAAAAGAAACTAATATTCATATAAAAAAATAGGGGTTGGTGCTAGAAGAGTGAAAATTAAGTGTTGTTCGTATTTTTTATTGCCATTGCACAAAAAAATAAAAACAAACATTTTGACAAAAAATTAAAAAAAAAAAAATTCTGGGGTATGTCATCTTTAACATTCAGAGGTTTAAAAAATAGATGTTAGCCAATTCTAAGACTTACCCGATAAGCACACAAAATTTCATGAAAATTCGGCCCAGCCGTTTCGGGGGAGTTTGGCATCAAACACTGTGACACGATAATTTTACATATACGATAAAATCTAAAATTTAGGACAAAGATGATTGAAAGATACTTTTATACTTTACAATTGTAATTAAGCGACAACCACTGAGTAGATGACCTATGAAGTCAACATCCTGGACATCATATCTATTGTTCTTCTAGGACCTGAGAATAAAAATTTTTATAAATTCACAACGTGTGCAAATTATATTTTGAAATATATTATTTAGCAATTCATTATGTTATGCAGCTTCTACATGATGAATTTTTACCGATATTATTTTCGGATCGTAATATATATTTTGTTTAAGGGGCTTAATCAACAAAATGTGTGTTTACAATATCAATGAACTATATATAATGAATAAATGTGTTCCCATTTTAACAAACTTTGTCGGATATGATTCTTAGGGAGAGCTCTATAATTTCCAAACATTCCAAATAGACTTTATGAAGTCGATAAAGTAAAATTGTTCATAACTACCAAAGAGAATATTGATATAAATTTTATAATGCCGCTTCGTAAAAAAACAATAAGTCAATTCAAATTAAATATACCGGCTTAAAGGTTATGTGTAAGGCTTTCAACTCTAGTCGGAATTTATATTTGGAAGGTTGGATAACCCTATGTCATTAATCTTTAATTTCTTTATTGAAAAGTTATCATTTAATGCAAGACGTTTAGCGTTAAGTTAACTATACTGCTTTTGTGATGGAATACATGGGTAACTAAAACAAAACTAAGTAGATATCTATAAAACTTTACTTTTAGTCTAGGCATGTAGATTCCTTTCCTCAGACTAACTATTAAAAAATTGCTTCTTTTTCTCTAGTTCTGTCTACTTTTGCTTCTACAAGTGCTTTGATCAGACTTTGCTGCAATTATAAAGTTGTTCAAAATTGAAATGTGGTGCCCAGATGGCATTCTTGAATTTCCATAAATCGTTAAAATTTTTAATTCGTATATCGTTTCCACTTACACAATACGTCGCTTAATAACTGGCTTGTTTGAAATTTTTCTGACTTGTTTCTTCACATATAATAACTTGGTGTAAGTATTTTAAAAACACTATATCAGTAATATGCATACATACCTACTACAAAATAAATAAATTAACATTATAAAATTATTTAAAAAACAAGCTTTTATATAGATGACCTAAAAAGATTAAAATAAAATTTGAATTAAATCAAAACCATCAATTCATTCTATTTCTATGATATAATTTATTCTTTATAAAACCTTGTCGTTAATTTTCGTTTATTTGAATGCATTTAAATTAAAAGTTTTTTAATCCTGATTTATCATTTAATAGCAATAAAGTAATAAGTCATTGTAAATTTGTTACATTTCACATCAAAATCTGAAATTGGACTCTATACCAAAACAAAACTTGAAAATTAAAATAAAATTGATTAATAAAAAATAGAGCTGTTATTTTAACCTCGGAATCTAATAGAATAAGCTGAATTTTTGTACAACCCTTTGTTTTGGTACTATAAAATTTGTTCTGAAAGTTACAATTCGTCGCGTGTAAGGAACCTTAGATATTCAAGGTTAAAGGACCCAATAGGTGTTTTGAAAATATCTTTTTTCCTCTGACTCTAATCGTATTTGGATTTAGTAAGAGATATTGTAAGAGATAAAGTTCTCGAAAAATTTTTCCTGAAACATTATATGTTGAATCGATTCCGAGAAAGATGGAACGTTTAATCATACGTACCTCAGCGGAATTTCAATTTTTCCATGTTCAGTTTCCATGTTTGATTTATATTTCATATGAAATCATTTACTTTCTGAAGTTAATGCTGTTATTGTTTTGTGTAATATAAAGACTTGAAAATAATCAAGTATTGAAAAACACGATGGAATCATAAATTATTTGATGATTTTAACTTTAGACAGCGTTCATCGTGTGTCTAATGCTAAGGTACGTATGGCCAAGCACTCCATCCTCTACGCTCTCCATCTCGAAAACTATTTAACCTATAATAAAAGATTTCAAACAATTTTTGTTAAGAATTATTTCTTCTATCACTTTGATAATAAATACAAATATTGGAGGCAGAGATTTTATCAAAAAACTAATTTTAAGCACTTTCAACTGTACCTAGAATTCCTTACACGTGACCAATTATGCCTTTTAAGACAACTTTTATAATACCAAAATAAAGATTTTACAAGAATCTCTTTTTTGAAAACGATGGTCTGTCTACATGGATTTTATATGAAGATACTAGCAAGTGACGTCCTAAGCAATGTTTGGTTAATTTGGAATTTTGAAATTTATATCTTACTTGTTTTTAACGATAAAAAAAATGCCCTCAGATGCGTGAAGTACAAACGTTTCAATAGAAGTAATAAACCAAATTAAATTATCCTCCTATTACATCTAGCTTGTTTATAAAAAAAATATTTTGTATTTAAAAGAGTGAGGTGGGTGAATTGGGATTTCTCCTAATCATTCCACATCGATTGCAAAAACCCGCATCACACCAGTTTCCATAGAAAAAATCATTTTTGGTACTTTTCTCCAGAGAGAATAGATGCAATAATACTTTTTGACACTGATTTGAACTCTTCATTTCATATCGACTGCAAAACCGGACATGGTATTTTTTGGTGTTTTTGAAGAATACAGTTCGTGTATTTTGGTTCATTAGTTTCTGAACAATCTGTATAATTATAGTTAAAAAAGTATATAATTAGACACATAGTTTTATTAAAAAACTTTTTATGTTGTTGTTGTTTTTTTTTTTTTTTTTTTTGGGTGAAGCCAATAATTTTCTATCATAAAGCTAATAAAATCCTACACAATCTACTTTGTAAAACTTGTATAAACAACATTAAGTAAGATACTTATAATAAAAAAGATTTAACTTTTCTTTGGATACAACTTCATAAGCTTTCCTTTATAAATATACATAAATTTAGTGTCTGTATAATACATACATACATCCTTTAAGCATCCTAAATTCTCTAATAGTAACATAATTATTCAATATACACCTGCAAATACTATTAGTGAAAATATTCAGTGATTTGTGATGAGTGTTTTTAAAATATGTATAAAATACAATTATCTTATTCATTTTAAAAACCTAAAGAACAAAGTTTTGTATAAAGATGTATAAAATTATAAAAGAACCAAGCGTATCTAAGAAATGTGGTCGGTTCAATGATAACACATAAAAATTTTACTGGTTCATTTGTAATTAATCAATTCAAGAGAATCATTTGTTAATGTTGTTCTGAATCGACATGTTCTGAAAGTGTGGTTGTTATCTTATTTCTCATTGGAGACACTTGAGAAATAAGACAAGGGAATCAGAACTTGCCTACCATCGGATACAGCAAAACCACATTCCAGAACACGATGCAGAAGTATTACATATTGAACAAAAATGTCAAAATTAAATCTATGGGAGGCTTTTGAAATACACAAACGCAAATAGGGGATGTCCATAGTACTTAATAGCCAAATGAACACGTGATCATTTTGACATAATTCAATAAATATACAAATTTTGCACATTTTACTTTTACTTTTTACTGACATGTTTTTATCTATATTATCTTTTTTATCCATTGACAATTCATATATTTATATAACTATTAATTTTTTGCAAGTATTTTGGCTGTTTTTATTGTTTTTGATCAAAAATTTTAATTTTCATCAAGGGGTATTTGCCTTGATTTGCTTTTTAAAATAAATCTTGTTTCTGTATCTTTGTTTTCTTTTTAAAAACATTTCGCCGTACTTACTTATGTATATTAGCCAAAAAGTATTAATAATGCTGTACAGCTTTTTTGAACATGTGTCTATAGGAGACGAAACATATCCAAAATATTATTATAAATGACAACAACAACAAAAAAAAAAATCTGATTTTTTAATTTTTCAAAACCTTTAGTTCTAGAATTTTTTCAGTTTTGTCAGCTCTTTTATTATATTCTATAGATTTGCTTGTTAGTTGTGCTAGTTAATCAATTGTTTTTTTATCATATTAATCAATTTGAAATATTTATCTAAAAACATATGCTAATACGCAGGCAAATATAAATCCAATTAAAATTTAATTGGATTTATATTTGCCTGAGTTCTTATTATTCTAAAATTCGTCATTTTCGTACGGGTATTTGCGGTAAACTATGAATTAACAAATTTTTTCTACAGTTAAATTACGTCTTGGTCACCATTAGAACCATTTTGTTTTAAATATTGAGAATTATTGTTCATTTTTACTAAAATTATAAACGGAGTTCTCACTATGACAGCCAGGACCTCATATAGTAAAACTATATGAGTCGTTTAACGGTACCAGGGTTTAGTACCTGCACAAAATTTTATTTGCTCTCAGATATTCGATCCACCCCCAACTCATTATTTATACATTTCTGAATATCTCATAGTCAATAATAGAATCATAATCCGATCAATAACTCAAATACAGTCCTAGTAATTAAGCTCAATGCATCTTTTGAATCAAGAAGCAGCTACTTTTCAAATGGCTCTAACTCAAAAACTGTTTGAGATATGACCTAACCTAACCTATCCAAACCTTAAAATCGTCATATTCTATAAATTTGTTTTTGGTTAATTATTTACAACCGACATCAAAAGAAAGCTATTTACTTAAATTTTACGTTCTTTAAAGTATTTGAAGATATTTTAATCATATACGAAAACCTGATGTTCTACATTTTGCAACCAATTAAATTTATGCCAGTCTTCTACTTCAAAAGTAATTTTAAACTTAAATTTTAAATTGCCATAAACTGTTAAATTTTTGAAGTTATTTGTCAAAATAAATTATATAAAATACATATTACCAAACAGAAGTTTTTTCAATTTATATATTTAAAGATAATAGAAATAATCAGACATATACATATATATATATATATAAAAAAAAAAAAAAAAAAAAAAAAAAAAAAACTAAAAATTGTATACTTAAAAAGCGTACATAAAGGTAGTTTAAATTAATAGTAACTGTTACTTTCTATGGTGAATTGTTAAAATGTTTAATTATACAGACCTGTTCTTCTGTTGAATCTTGAAAATCATAACGTATATTTTTCCTCTTATATTTGTGGTTAAACAAAGTAAAAAATTAATATAATAAATTTTAAACGTATTTCTCATCCCTTTTGAATTTCAAAAAATTTGTTTCTTTGCGTTATAATAGGATTCTCTGTTTAAATTTCAAGCTTTCTGACTTTATAAAGTTATTTCCCAATTTTCATGTAGGTTTCAACAGGATCATTAGATTGTATTAAAAATATACACTTTAATATGATCCTCACCAACGTTTTAACTAAATACTCAGCTTTCAAGCATTCCTGACGCTTTGACTGTACTTTTATCGAATTGAATAAATTGAAACACCTCTTCCAGTTTTTGGAGTTGATTTTGAATAAATTCTTACTTTGGCCTCATCAAAGTTAAAATAGAACTCATTGCTTTAAATTCAAACCTTTTTATTTAAGCGGTTTGAGTAGTGCAAGAATTGTTTTTCCATAAATCTCTCAACACCCTCATGCAAAATTTTACTTCAAGTTGTTTCGACTACACGTTTATAACTTACTATGTTCACACAAGTGCAGTCAATAATTTGATACGGAAATAGATTCAATCAAGTATTCATTTTTACAAATGAGATTTCTATAATAGGCTCCGCCGAAATCTGGAAATAATTTTAGAATGTCAAAATAATTTTATGCCCACCCAATAATATTTTCAGGTGTTTTATGTGGCACATATTAGAATAAAATTCGTTAGTATTATATTGAGTTAATAGCTTTGTTTAATACGTTTCAAATTACGTACTGAATATATTTGAAAAATAAATTAAACAAACCAAATATGTTTGTTCTCATATTTAAAAAAATTTAATTTAGTGTCACTTGAACGCAACGAACGGTGAGATGATAGAGATTTAAGGACTAATAGAGCTTGACTAAGTACATCTCAACTGTATTCTATACATAATATATGTGTATGTATGTATATATTATGTATATACGAGGACCTTCTGTTGATGAATAATATATAACATAATTATTATGTTCAATCTTCCATTATATTCATTTACTTTGTATGCTATTTTATTTCCATTTATTAAAGATTGAGTGAATTAGAAGAACACACAAATTTTAATTTATATTTTTAGACAAAAAAAACTAACCACATATGATTATTTTTAATGAAAATGTTAATGATATATGTGTTTGTATTAATAATTTGATTGCTAATTCGATTGGATTTAGTATCGGTCGGCTACTCTGTGTCTAACTTTTATGCGACGGTTATGACATCAAACTAAGTACAATAGGTATGCGGATATTTACTCGGCGTACGTCCAACTGACGGACGATTACCCCTTGTATGAGCATTACAGACTTCCGACTTAGCGTTAACAATGTAATATTTTTATGCCTAACGATTGATTAGTGCTTTAACTTTTATCATGCACTAAGCAAATGTGATGTAGATCTTAAATTAAACGTAATTTTTCATTAAAAATTTTATTGTTAATTTGTTACAGAAGGATTTTATTGTTGATTTGTTAAGGCTTACAGAATGTTGATATTTATTTTATTTTTAGATTTTCTACTACGGTAAAGATTTCACTTAAGTAATAATGCCTCATTGTGATTTAGGTTCAAAAATCGATTAACTGTATAATCACTTACTAGCACTTTAACTTTTATAATTAGCAAAAAACTGGAATATAGAGTTTTAATTTTTTATATTTTTTTACGGATTTCTCTAACTGTGATTTAGAGTAAAAAAGTGTTTTTTTTCAATAAAATGATTTATTAATATTTCGACTTTTATGATTCGTTAAAAAAATGTGATTAATATCTGTAATTCAAAGTAATTGTTCATTAAATAAAGACTGAGTTCTTTACTATCTATTTGTAAGGCCTTTTTAGAATATTGTAATTTTTAAAACATTAAATTCGAAAATATCATTATAACTTTGGTTTTATTTAAAGTATGAAGCCATAAATTAACCTATTCAACCACCATTTTTATACTTATAATTTTTATTATTTATGAAATATGCACTCATCGAGCTCAGTACGCCTTCAAGATGTATAATTATCTAATTAGTACAAAAAAAAAAAATCTTTCTAGGTATAAAACCGCAGATTTGGCAATGTATTCAAACCATAATAATATTAGTAGTAATAATATCAATAATAATTTGTATTCAACTCGGAGATGAATATACATATAGTATTGTCAAAAGAAGTCATTCATTGAATATAGATTTTGAATACAGTTTGCTTACATGCATTCTCAAACTTAAATATTATGTTTAACATGTTTCAATGGAATTTGGCATTGAAAATTTTTTTCTATTGAAAGTGGTTTCATTTCAAAAACTTTAAAACTAAGCCATCATCCATGTGTTTAAAGCCATTTAAATTGAAATTTTTAAATAGACATTTATGTATATTAAACATTTCATAAATGTATATTAAAGTTATTGTAAAAACCTTTAATTTTTTTAAATGATGTATAATAATTTGCCATAATTTGAATATTATTATTTCATGTAGAATAAATATTTGTTTGACTCCAACCCTATAAAAGTATACCGTATTTTATTCTACTTTAAATATTCACTTTATACATATACGCTTAATATTAAGACAGTAAAATATTTACAATAAAAATACTTTTTTTTTTTTTTTAAATAAATACATGCCTTCTTCAAACTTTTTTCAAACACCGGAATGGTATTAAGAACTAAAAAATGACTTATAAATAAATGTTTTTTATACTTATATGTTTATTTTTTGCCAACACAAATATTTGTTTCAAAATGTAAGAACTGCCTCGCCACTGATTTAGCCTATTTATTTTCTATTTTATAAAATTGTTCTCTTTTTACTAAAAATATTTACAACTTATTTAAGTAAATAATTCAAAAGCTTCAACTATTCTTCAGTCAAGTAATTTTAAGTTAAGACATTGATTTAGATGATTTACCAGCTATTTTACTATATATTTAATAAAAAATAAAGATGATGTGAAGAAGACATTGAATTTTCTGGCTTTTGCGAATATGGTTTTACTTTATACAAAACGATTTTCTTGTGCAAATTAATTTGTAAAGTTTGGTCGTCGCGCATATATTGTGAATGAATCTTCATGAGTTCGTATTTTTATATTATAATGATCTTCATAATTACAAGGGTTTTATAAATTGATAATAAAGTTTAATTGTATCTATGTATATTTTTCTGCTGTATCTTTCAAACGCACTGTCCAAATTTAATCAACGTTGGTAGACCTCTTTATCGAATTCAGAACATTTCCAGTATATTTTTTTTGTACATTCTTTTCCATATTTTTTCTATATATTCTAGAAAGATGCAGTTTTTGAAATTTATGTGAAAGAAAATACCTTACGTAGAAGAAATAAGAAATAAAGATTTACGTTGTTTCTTGCTGCGTCCCTATTAACAGAAATATTCTTCTGTCTTAAAATACAAACTTTTTTCTTCACAAGCTACAAAATTGTATTTTTTTTGTGCATCAAATATAAATTATTTAGGAAGAATCAAATTTTTTTACTGCACCAACTCCTGTTTTACTGGAGATAAAATCTTCCAACTTTCTGTTGTATAAAATGATAAGGCAACATTAGAGAACTATAATTTGTTAAAATTAACCTTTTCTTTTGATCCACCAATTTCTCTTTTTGAATAATCGGAAAAGGAGTAGTTTTTCATTTATTTTGTGAGTGAGATCTACAGCTCTGCAAGCTGCAAGTACCAGTTATGTTCATTTGAACTTAGCGAAACAACTTATCCCAATTAAATTTGAAATAGGCTCATAATTAGCCGTTAATTAATCGTAAATTAGTTGTGTAAAAAAAATTATTCGTTTTAACCATAACAGAGAAAATTTAATAATTAAATAGCCGCAAATTATGACATTCAATCAATTTTCTCCGTAATTGTGAGAGTGAAAAAAAAATTTTTTTCTACAATTAATTTACAATTAATTGATACCTGACTCTATAGTATATTTTCAAAAAATTTAATTAAAAATAAAAAATTGAATTAAAAATAAAATTGATATTTCGCTAAGTTGAATGTCAACTTAGCGAAATATCAATTTTCTCTGGTATGGTTAGCGATTAATTTGTTTTTCCACAACTAATCAACAATTAATTAACGGCTAATTATGAGCCTTTTTCGAGTTATATTGAGAAAAATTGACTCGCTAAATTTACATACATATTCATTTGGTAATTTGTTCAAGTGTTGTATCACTCTTTTTGAACCCCATAGTGTTTACCACCCATATTTAAAAATTTCACACTTTAAAATAAATTATTTAAAATACATTAACAAAGCTGTAAAATAAATTTAATTAATATCGCAAGTTTATTTTTCGTGTTCAAGCATAATTTGTGTAAAATAAAAAAAGACTAACAACATCATAAATATGTTTGTTTTTCATTCTCTTGATGATGCGAACGCTTTTTTTTTATATTTATTTATACATTTTTATTTATTATTCTATAACATAAAAGCCTTTTTGTTAAAGGGTTGGTACCTAATCATGTTATTACAACCAAACGATTGAAATATTGTTTTATACTGTTTGATACGATTTTATTTATACGGACTGGTATAATGAGTTAAACTGTCACACACATTCTCTGTTCATTTTCTATAGGTTTTAGTGCTTTTTAAATTAATTAGTGACAAACATAATTTTAAACAATAAAGATTGAAAAGTAAAATCGGTTACTGATGTCGATAAAAAATTTACTGCTGTTGAAAATATAGTTTTATAAAGAAGATATAGACTATAAAAGCTGGTACTAAACTCATACACATCAAGGGTGCTACAGTTGCACCCTTGCTCTAAATTGGTTGTTATTTTTCTATTCCAATAACAGTTCATTTTTTTCGTCCTTTTTATATACTGAAGTTTGTTAGAGTAATGATCTTAAATTAGAATACTGAAATTTTATTAAGAGAACTCCATTTTTTCAATTCCAATAATTTTTTGGAACATAAATAAAGTTACTTTGACTTTCTCATAAAAACCATTTGATTGAGGAAATAAATAAGATTGGATTGCGAGATATTGGATATTGGAAAAATTATTTCTTGCCAAAATTATTCATTGTTGTAATAACATTGGTATTTCTTGTTTCTAAATCTCTCTTTTTTAATGTTACTGATTAAATTATTTCATACATACCTTAATACAAAAAATTATTTTCCTCGTAAGACGCTCGTACCTTCGCCGACCAAATGGTCTGTTTTTAGTAAGCATCATTACTCATTAGGTACCTGGTAAAGTTGCTGTCATATTCAGAACGTTATCTTGTTCTTATCGTCTGTTGAAGTAAGTATAATATGTGAGTTTAATCAATGATTTAACATTTATTTTTTTTTTAAATGGCTTAACAACAAAATTTATTAAAGCTGAGTTGGATTCAGTTCCTGACACAGCCGCCCCTTTATTTGCCAAACTGTATAGTTGTATAAATGAATTTAAAGAAGGCCAAATATCAACAGAGTAGTCATCGTTCAGGACGTCATGTGTTAAGTGACCGCAGAATAAAATTGCGCAAGATATTTGAGGCCTCTGGAATTGTAAAAGTTTCCGTCGTTTCAATTTTGTAAGATACATTGGGTTTGAAAGAAAAAACTGCAGCATTTTCCCTCATCTGAAAATAACATAACCGCAGTTTCAATTAATTAAATTTGATCATCCACCAATGGAAAAACATTAAACTTAAATTACAATAAAAAAATTTTTTCTACAAATTTGTTTAGTAGGTTTTAGTTTACAGAAAAATGTAAACTGGTTATGAATGCCCAAACTAATCTGGTAATGATTTCCCATACTAAACCACAGACAATAAAGTCAAAATATGAATCTTCAATTAAAGAAAATGAGATGAAATGAAGGCAGTTTTGAAAAAAAACTGTACACGATTATGAGGGAGGGTATGTTTTTACTGTACTGCCTACACGAGAGAGTCAGACACCTTATTGATTTATGTTACAACAAAAATTAATTTTTTTATTATGATACCTTTATATAATAATTTGTTTGTGAGTTATTTATACAGCTATTAACCATTGCTGTGGCAAATTTAATTAACTTAATAATAAATTGATTATTCAATCAATCTCATAAAATGCTATAAACTTTTAAAATACTATTATATTTTTGGTGAGACGCGTAAAAAAATGACTGCTTAAATTATTTGTTTTTTGGCGTTTATTAAATTTATTTTACAATATTTTAGCACGGAATATTTTAGCTTATTTTATCAAAATTATAAAAAATTCAATTTTAAAAAGTCACAACCATCTTTGTTAGACCGACAGACAGGCCAACAGGCCAACAAAGCATAATACTGTTTCATTTAAAATCTATCATATTACGAGAATCATTTGTTTCACTTTCAATAAAAAAATGTTTAAAATACAAGCCATAGAGCTAAAAATATTTTGTAAATATGTCAAGTTTGAAACAAATAGATTTTACAATTTTCGAGCAAAACGAGAACTACAAGATCACTGCTTTAAATTGGAGCACCTGTACCATAGTGCTAGCTTTCGTTAGTGTAATTTAAATAACCGGACTAAGGATAGTACGGCTATTGATTGTAGTGATAGTACGGCTATTACACCTCTACGTACACCTCTACGTAGTAGAGGTGTAATTTCTGCCGGACCGTGTGTTGTTAGTTATCGAGAAAGTATTGGCTTAATGAGCAATTTTACAATGGCCGGCCTGCAAATGGACAAGTTTAGTTTATTTAATTTCAAATAATTGGTTTGAAAATATAAATGATTTATGAATATATAATTGTGATGCAGTGCAAGTGGTCTCTTGGAAATAGTAATCTACACTCATATGTGTGGCTATTGATATTTTAATTGATTGAAATGTATCACTGTTTATGATAAATTCTCTACTGTTCATGATAACAATAAATTAAAATTAAGAATTTAATAAATTTAGCAATAAAGTCTAAACAAGATTTGAGTAATTATGAAAGAATGATAAGATTATATTTACAATATTAAATATTTAACAATTATTTTAAAAGAAACCGAATAATCGTAAATAACCGGTAATCTTATTGTTGCAATAGATATAAATTAATTAGAGTTAATCGATAATGTTGTAAACGATTGATAAGCATAATCGCGGAATTCTCTTCTTATATGGAACTTGTTTCTAAATTATAAAAACATATGATATCAGTATATGGATGGGTGTGGAATTTTCACGTCAGTTATACAATACGTTTTTCCTATTCGATAATTTATAGAAATTGACCATAGCGATTGAGTTTAGTCTTAAAAAACACGAGATAATAATACTGCTGCTGACCAAACTTAAATTTCAATTGAATTGTCGTTCACAGTTGGAAAAAAGGAAGATGTCTAATTTACGTAGAGTGTGGTCAATTTTCAATGAATTCCAGAAAAATGGTTCCTGCCACGTTGTAGCAAATTGAAATGAGTTATGTGACGTGATAATTTTAACGTGGTACATATTCATTTATGAAAAATGTGCGGTATATCCATGTTTTTCAATAATCGAATCTTTTCTATTGATTTTATTTACTTTAACAATTTATAGATCTGATTTCGTTGAATAATATAAAGACGCATTTTCTTCATCCGTAAGCAGTTTTTTAGGATTTATTTTTAAGTTGTAACCGGTTTTTCATGAAATATTGATCAATTTTCGGTATCTTTGATAGATCATATGTTGTCAACTTCCATGAGACAACGTCCTCTAGCAACCACTTACAGTTAATTTAAACAATAATAGTTAATTTCTTTAAAATAAAAGTTTTCGTTTTGTGTTCTTGTCTTTACGTTTTCTTTCTTCCCTTGTTACGTCCTTCTCCCCTTCAATTAGTTTAATATATAATGATTTTGTTTGTTTATTTAAGTTTTCTATTTTTATTTGAGAGATGTTTGCCATTAATGTTCAATTTTAAACACCTGGTAGGCCCATTTTTACTTAAATCTTAGCGGCAAATTTTGGGTGAATATGAACTTGCACACAACGAGCGCTGATCGGTTTTGATGCCTCAAACTGAGTTTTTTTTTCAAACACAGGTCGATGATACGAAATGTTTGGAATTTATACATGAATATGTAAAGAAAATATAATATTATACTTTTTTTCTTCAGATTGTCAACCAATTGTAATTTTTTGTTTGTTTGGTAAGTATTGGCGAGGCTGACCTTTACATGCGGTATGTCGAAGTGTGTAGGACATTAGTAATTGTCTTATAAGGCAATTTTTATGAATATATGGAGCTAATATGAATTGAATACGCATTTAAGACCAAAAATATAACATTTATTATCTATTTATACCTTTTTTTATTTTGTTTACACATGAAATTTTAAAAATAATAGTAAGAAATTAAATTAAGACCAATATGACGATCACACTAGTAAAAGGAAATTGAATTAAAATAACGAACTATCGATCATATATTTAATTCTCATAATTTATGCACCAACACAGATGGCCTTTGTTAATGCTACATTATTCTATTACAACCGAAAAACTAAAAGTTAAAATATTGTTAAACTAAAAATATAATTTTTGAATATACCACGTATTTATTTATAATTTGTATTCGCTTCATAATATTTTAAAACTAGCCCAATATTCTCAATGACTTTCAGAATGTTCATACATTTACGATTTAACATATTTACAAGACATAAAAATATTTAATCATGAAAAACCGTTCAAAAATATGAATTTTTATAAAATTTATTATGTATATATATATATATATACTAGCGGCCCGGTACGTGCTTCGCTACGTATTAAGTGAAATAATAAAAAAATTTAATTGGGACATTAAATTCGTTTATTCAAACAACAAAATATTTTATTAAATGCTAGCTATTTTAAAACTTAATCCAAAACATTTGGATAAACAATATATTTTGTTTTTCCACTGTGAGCATCAATAAACTAACGGCTGGGGGTACCTGCATTTGCCCTTGGGCCTTGTTGATGGACATCGCAAATGATTAACGCACAGGATATTGTACGCAGTATCAAACATCTCCTTTTGATTTAGCAGTTAAGATCGTAGATTCAATTAAAGTTGGCAATAACTTTTTCACTGCTAATCTGGTGCCATTACACTGTTTTGGTGGATTAATTTTTCGCAATCATATAATCAATGAACCAACTGTCAGATTCAAGCAATGCGGTGACATACCAGCCGGTTCCAATGAATTAAAAAATTCAATTATATAATTCATTGCCTCGTTTAGATTGATAACACTGTCAATTGATTTATATGTCGTGACTACACTTAGCACTTTCGCTTGTTCTCTCAACCAATCATGATTTCTGCAATTCTGAAGAATATTCGGAAAAACACATTCAATCAATTCATCTATCGATTGCACAATTGTTCGGTACAGTGATCAATCCGTTGGTACTGTCGATTTGTATTTTGCCATCACCAATTTCTAACAATTGTTTCGAAAACTCAAGGGCAGCTGGATCATTTTTTAGGTGAATACGCATATTATTGTTCAGTGTCAATGTTTGTACATATCTCCAAATAACTGACGACTTCAAACAGGCATTAATTTCATCAGCAGGAGTTGATCGAGGAATGACAGGTAATGTTTGACGAAAATCCCCTGACAGTAATATCAAAGCACCACCAAAAATCTGATGAGTAGCACGTTAATCTTGGTTTGTTCGATTAAATGCTTCTAGTGAGTTTTTATTCGCCATTGTACACTCATTCCATAAAATAATTGACGTTAATCGCAGAACTTTTGCCATAGCAGGATTTCTCGAAATATTGCAAGTTGGAGTTTCAATCACCTGTACATTCAATGGAAATTTTAATGCAGTGTACAGCAATTCCCGAAGATGCAAGGGCCAACGAAATTTTCTGTTCCGATCGAATAGTCGCTAAAATCAATGATATAACGAACTTTTTGTCTGTACCACCAGGTTCATCCAACAAATATAATCCACCTGAATTATTGGAATATGTCATATACATGGTTTTGCTGAATATTCAATTTGGTTATATTCGATTGTACAAATAAACGCAAAACATTCTAATTGAATTCCTACTCACGTTGCAATTCACGGTCAAACAAATTTCGATTTTGTTTGAACATTTCAGAACGAGTGAGATTTCCGAACGATTTCGTGCGGTCATACTCAATTATAATAATGCTTTATTTGCAATCGTTTGACACATATCTCCAATTATTATCAAATCTTCGTTGTACATTTCTAAGGTAATCAACAAATTAATAGCAAAATCCCCATTAACAAAATGATCTGCCATCTATTGAATTCATTTCTTACAAAAAATGTGATAAATGAAGAAACACTGGACCGATTTTGTGCTTCACATAAACCATCTACTAAATAGTCCGAACAAATCCTAAAAAATTTGAGCCCGTTCTTGAGTTATAAAATTATATATATATATATATATATATATTTTAAGATGAGTACTCACAAACAACTTTAAATCAATATTTGTTTACTTTCTTGGTACAAAACGTTTATTTTAGCATAATAGCATAATAGCTGTTTATTGACGATTTTATTTGAAACGTTTGATTTTCGATATAGGAAAAAATTTTAAAATAGGAAAATTTTAAAATTTTTGGAGAAAGGAATTTCTGAGGAATACATATTGTAAACAAATATTACTGTAAGTGTTTCCTATAACTTAATACATTTTGAGTTATCCGGGATAAAAAATGGCATATATTATGTATTATATTTGTAAATATATATATATATATAAGTCTAATATATATATATATATATATATATTAGACTTATATATATATATATATTCACAAATATAATACATAATATATGCCATTTTTTATCCCGGATAACTCAAAATGTATTAAGTTATAGGAAACACTTACAGTAATATTTGTTTACAATATGTATTCCTCAGAAATTCCTTTCTCCAAAAATTTTAAAATTTTCCTATTTTAAAATTTTTTCCTATATCGAAAATCAAACGTTTCAAATAAAATCGTCAATAAACAGCTATTATGCTATTATGCTAAAATAAACGTTTTGTACCAAGAAAGTAAACAAATATTGATTTAAAGTTGTTTGTGAGTACTCATCTTAAAAATATGTTCATGTACACAACATTTACTTGTAAACTCAAAGCAATGTAGTTTAATGTGGCTACCCAGGTACAATACAATATAATACCTATCATCATCTTGCTAGCAGTTAGTATTGTGCATAATATGTTATGTAGCTTACCTACGTCTATATTTGATGTAAACAACAACAAGAACAAGAACAACATAAATGAAATAATGCAAATACAGATGTTTTTCAGTGGTGTAACAAGGTTTTGTTGCAGTTTAAATATTGAGGACAAATCTAGGAGCTCTAGTACTACACTATTGCTAGCATTAGTAGCATTATTTGATTCAGGGCAGTAGCAGAGTAGGTAACCTAGTTTAGTATTATCATAACGTTGTAATGATGAGAGTTTTCACTATGTACTATGTGAGGTATGTTTGTTACTACGTACGTTCGTACAGTACATCGTTACATATAAATTGTACTACAAACATTTATTTGCGCTCTCTGCGTTCGTTCATTTGATTATATTACACATACAATATAATACAGGGAGCTAATTTTCTGGGAACGTTTACTATACGTTCAAGTTAGAAAACATAACCAAAAATTTGTATTATTTTTCACTGCCAAAATCTGGCGAAGGCTGTTCCAGTCAGCCTATACCACGCCGTCCACGGATACTGTTCTTCGGTATGGTAGGACCCAAAATCTTATGATATTTATTCACGAAGTGGTACCACCTGATAGATGGCTGGTGCCAGAAAGTTGACGTTAGGTTTTAGTAACTCATTAAATATGCCACATAGATCATTGTTAAATAGTATTCGCTAGTTATTATTTTTATTATCAAAATTTTTCTTTCGAACGTTAGGATCACCTACGCCCTTAGTAAGTGCTTCGCAGCCATATAATATTATATTAAAAGGATTATCAGAGTTTGCCTTCTGTTTGCCTTGAGTTTGATTTCTGAATGTAACTAATTCTGTAAGTTTATTAATTACAGAATTTTAATGGACTTTAATTAACAATATTAATATATATTGTTAAGCCTGTGGATCTTATTATTATAGAGCAAAAACTGTTTCGATTTCGATTTTTTTCTACTAATAATGGCTATGTCGTCAGCATACGCCAAATTTACAAAGATCACTGGAAAATATCTCCACTGTTAGTTATTCTTGCATATATTTTTATCATTTTTCGCGTACAAATAACTCAAAGAATACAAATTTAAATGTTTTAGAATTTGGTATGCATAATCTTGCATACCATTCAGTATATTTGGTATTATAAATTTAAGCAAAGTAGGGTGAGACTTCAGAAGTTGTATCGAGCTGTGAGCAGAGTATATTCTTCATGTTTGGTAAACGTTCTATATAACTACAGTTCACTTATAAAGAATGAAACTGGTCCTATAAAAATTACGGGTAGGAGCTAGTTACTCATGCACAAAAGATCTAACACAAACGTATAGTTTTATTAAACAACTGGGTACAACGTTTTACTCTATTTAAAAAAAAGCATTAACAATTTTTAAGACTCTGATTAATTCTCCGTGTACATTGCACCGGTTCGTTAAAAACTCATATACTATTTGTGCCGTGTAATTTCTCTCTCATCATTTACAAAGGAGAACAAAACTGTGTATTGTATTAGGTGTGTATTTGTACACAGTGTTTGTACACGCTGAATGCTTACCTATCTAGCGTATGTACCACCATTCCATCGTCAGCGATTTGCATAGCGTTTAAAAGATTGTAAAATCTATTCGGTAGAAAATGTATTATTATGAAGGGTGATCCAATACGAACAAGTTTCATATGTTTGCAAACCACATAAAGTAGAGAGCTGTTAATACTGGTGTTTGTTTCAAATGTTACATGTAACTTAGAAACAACACTTTTACGAAATATACTAACTAGCCATCAGCGTTTGAAAATTGTACACGTTTTGTACAGAAATAATACATTTGTAAGAATGGCGTACATACTTTTACGGGAAGGTTATGATCAAATTTAATCGTACTGTTGAGTGAAAATTTCGCATCATTGTGCAAAAGTTCGAGAATGCATTGAAATTTAAGTAATTTAGACATGTGATTTCGTAAAAATCATACATTGGATATATTTGACTCCTTTGTATTTCTTTTTGTAGGATTTTCTGCCAAGCTATAGCCGAGATAAAAAATATTTTACAACATTATTACGTTTAGAGTTTTTTTTTTTTTCAAATTTTGGAAACTCATATTGGACCACCCTAAGCATGTACATGGTAAAGTAATATGTTAAACAGTAAAGCTTTAAATGAAACGAAGCTTTCAGTAAAACCGAATTTTCATATGCTTAAACTGCGTTTGCTAAGGTATCATCCAACTAAGGCTAAGTGAGGGAAACTTTTGCTTGAACATACCTTATTAATAATTTGAAAATATTATAAGCTTTGAGAAAATGTTAGAAAGAAAGCATAGTCGCCGCTAAGATAATAATAATAATAATAATAATAATAATAATAATAATAATAATAATAATAATAATAATAATAATAGAAGCCTAATAAAATTAAAACAATTCTCTCAGAAACATAATTGAGTGAATAGGATCAGTTCCTATGTAAAAATTTCGACCTAGGAAATATAAAATTGTACCCAAGTTCTTTTAAAAAAAAAAGTGAAACTTTTTTTTTTAAGCCTAAAAATTGTCTTCCTAATATTTCGGCTTATTCTCAATGATTTTAACGCATTTTAACTTTATTAGTTTATTAGTTAATGGCCTGGTCTCCAAGATTCTTTTCTGCTTGGTTAGCAGTAATAAGCTGGATATATTTAATATTCTTAAATGAGGAATGCATTGCTATCGAATGAACATCTTGAAAATCAAATTTCTTTTCTAAACGAAACATATTAAAACCAGTTAAAGTAAATTTTTTTCGAAAAATTCAAATATGTGTTCAATGTCCCAAAAAATCAAAACTTGAGCAAAATTTTTTTTGCCTAAACTCGAATCATTTTTCTAATATATCTAGCTTATAATATTAAATAGATAATTTGAACGACTCATGCGTTATACCTCTTTAATAATTTCTTGTTTTTCCAAAAAGTCTTAATTCTTAATAAGTTCGAATAACTTGAAAATAGATTCAAATTTCAATTAAAATACTGCAAAGATTCACTTCATGTACTATACAACCGGTCCAGCTTACGAAGCTTTTGAATAAAAACTTACGAATTAAGATCATTCAATGTATATGAAGAGATTAAACAAATTGCATCGCGCCAAGGTACTAGAGACGTTTTTTTTTTCATTTATTTTGTTCAAAATTTAAACACTCGCTATAGGAGAAACAGTAAAATGTTTTATGGTCTTTAGATTTATCTTCCATTTCTAAAAAATATAGACTATGATCCTCAAAAATTTCAACACCTACCTATACGGGAAGAAGTTCTTTTATACCGTACATTTTCTCTTTTTCATTATATATTCTTCGTATTGTATGGGTACTGCTCTCTGAAAATTTATCTCCGGCATCATCGTGCGGCTACATATTATAAAAATATTCATCAACAGACTACTTAAAATTGTTTTGTGAAAGGAACAATTACATTTAAGCATTTCTATGGTTTTATATGTTAGTTTGGCATCTACATATGGTAAAATCACAAACTGATCCTCTTTCAGGGGTGAGTTTTTAAGGGCAACATTCGATTTCATTTTTTTGTAGAAAATTAAATTCTCTATAAGAATGATTTAAAAAAAAATTATTGTACTCTTTTCGGTACTCAAGAACATCCAAAAACAACATATAATCCTTATGTTATAATTTGTGTGTAAATTTTGTGGCAGAATTAAAGAAATTAAGATAAATAAAAATAAATATGTTGAATAAAAAAATCGGCTATATTACAGATAAAAGTATTTTATTTTTATAATACTAAAAAGATACAGGAAGTATACAAAATTTGGTATATAGCAGAACATCAAAGTGTAGTTAGTATATAATAAAATATAAGTAAAAGATGAAAAGCATAGAGATGAAATTCCAACTAAACATTTAAAAACAATAAATATTAAGTTTAAAATATCACAGTTTTTATCACAAAAAAAAAAAATAAAAATAAAAATAAAAATAGCATTTTGAATTCCCTAGTATCATCTAGAAACACCATATCTGGACGGAAAAAAAATTTTTTGTTGCCTGAAAATACTCCATTAGCTTTTCTGTGGTTATTGTTGAGTATTATATAACAGGAAAAACAAATAAATAATTATTTTTATAAATATACCTTTAAACTGTTTTAAATCGAAACTATAAAACTATTTATGTATACATCGAATGTTTTTATTAGAATAAAAAATGCTTGAATAAGCCCCCCATAAAACTTATAAATAAAAATATACAAACTGTAGAATGGTCATGTTGTTGGATAAGTACTTACAACATCTGAAATGTTCAGCCATATTTGATTGAAATTCATATAAATATTATTTTCGTTATTTTTATTATGGATAATAAATATACTCAAATATTTATATTTTAGACAAGGGTTAGAGGCTTTAAAAGTTAAAAAAAAATTATAGTAGGATGGAACCAATTGAATACGGAGAGAATATAACAAAAATGAAAGGAAAAATAATTTACGGGTGATCTGACGTCGGAAACTAGAAGAGATTGATTTATTACGGGTATAACATGGTTTACCTCGATTTTCTGAAAATCTACTAAAGTTCTTATGAGAAAAGTTTAATGACAAAGTTGTAGATAAAAAAAAGATCTACAACTTTTATATTTTTACTTAAAAAAATTGGAATATTTATTCAAATAAGGAGAAAAAATAAATATTTTAAATAATAAAAAATAACAGTAATTCAGTGGTGTAAGTACGTTCCTGTGAGTGCTTCCTAAGAGTAACTATAATTTTATACATTATTTTTGGAATCTTTTGCATTGACGTTACTTTGTGGAATATTTATTTAGATATAACATACATTTTACGGACGTCAAACATACGTTCGTTTAGAATTTCATTTAGTTAAATACAAATTTAAGATGCGTTTAAATAAACACCAATGTAACAAGGCTCATTCAAGACACTACATGGTTGATTAGTGTCTTCTTGCTTGCGTGCTGAATCCATAAGATCTTTTGAAAACGCAGATTCATCAATACTGTTTCGATAAGATCTTGAATGCTCCCTTTTCCTTATTCAAAAATTTTTACCAGTCTGCTCCAAGTATCTCCTGAACAATCATCACAGGTAAGCTTTAGAATACCTGGTTATTTCATTTTGTACACTTTTTTTTTTTTTTTGTTCAATAAGAAATTGGACAACTTCTCAGGTAGTTGAAAAGCTATATTAACTCCATGCATGTTATTTTAATTTTTTGCATATTTTGTAAGATATATAGCCATAAAAGGTAATGGTTTTATAGTTTTGTTCAATTTTAGAACCAGAATTGTACAAAGTGCTTAAAGCGAAATAATTTAAGCTCGTATTGAAAAAAGAATCTATAACTAGGCCATCAAATCTAAAACTAGTTACAATGTTTCTTATTTTAGTGAGTTATTTTTCCAAATATTTTTCACCTAATGGAATGCTTAGGCATATAGGAATCATTGAGTCATAAGATCCATTGAGCCCTAAATGTTGTGGAATATTTTCTAAGCGAATTAATTTAATTAATGTTAATTAAATGATATTTTTTATTCTAAAATGTAATTTGATGAAAGAATTACAGAAATTCTGATCAGAAAATTTGATAGTGTGCGCTGGGCTTAAAAGAATATACACGTACTAAAAATAGATAGTTTAACAGACTAACAAGATTATTTCCATTTAATGATACCTGACTATACAATTTAATTAAATTTTTTAAATCTATAATGAAAGAAACGAAATTCAAAAATGCACTATAACGATAACATACTTTATTAAACTGAGTATACTTGATTGTTAATATTGTAAATACTACATTTATTATGTATTTTCATTTAAATAATATTCTACTGCGTAATTTTAAATTGATTAAACATATAAATTAACGATAATTCAGTAATACAAATGTACAAATTTTAAGGATAAAATTGTCAATATTTCAAAATCAGTTATATAAATTTATGATTGATACTAGTTTTATTATTGAATTCAAATGGAATATAAAATCTATACTAGAACTGCAAACTTATTTTGTAGTCCAAGCTAAACTTTATACTATGGGCTCTATAAAGTTAAAAAATCCAATTAGTTCATTGAAATGTTACATTTTTTAGGCCTTACCTTGCGTTTTTTAGAGGACGCAATTTTATTTTTTTGATGTGTAGGGGGGGTCAGTGTAAAGCTAAAACCAAGTTTGTGGGGTCGCCACCCTTGTCCCATGGCCGCCATCTTGAAAATAGGGGTTGAAATGGTATTTACGATATATCTCTTAAACTATTTATTTTATAAAAAAAAATTGTAAACATTTTTTGTTGCAAATTAAATTCTCTACAACTTTGCTCCAGTAACTTTTTGTCGTAGAACTATAAATAAAAAAGTTATAAGCGAAAATCTTCGGAAATTTGAGAAAAAAATTTATATTTTTCGATGTAACTTTTTTTTTTTATCATTTTACGAAAAAATGATGTCTGACCATTTTTGTACATCGTTTTTTGAGGAACAACTTTTATTCGCATCATTTTTTCATTAAGTCAATAGCTAAGGTTTTACAGCGCTCCGAAGTGAGTACTATTTTTCAGTACTCTTAACTATACCTATATTATACGTGTGTACCTATAACATGTCATCAGTTATTGTTTTTTTTTTTTTTCTTTTTTTTTACTTTATTATTATAACTTTTTTAATTACAAATTTTGCAATATTATTAATAATTAATTATTGACTTTCAAATTTGATCGTTCAAAGATATAACTACAAAATGCGTCAAATATGTACAAGAACACTTCGGGCTCTCTGCAAGCATTGTGTTTGACGGTTACTCAGACGACCCTGATGTCGCAGGAACAAAGTCTTGGGAACGTTTGCGCCGCACGAAAAAACACCAGTCGACAGAAGTAAAATTTGACAAGAACACCATACCGACATTATCACAAGAGAAATTTCTTGGTAATGAGAAAAACAAATCTAACTTTATTATACTTCTTAAAACTGTATTCTCGGAAATGGGTTTCACTGTTGACCAAGCTGAATCAGACGCAGACGCTCTTATCGTTCGTACTGCTCTTGCTGCATCTCCATTATTTGATACCGTTACTATTGTAGCTGAAGATATTGACATACTGATATTGCTCACAGCACTTGGCAGAAAACAAGCAAATGTATTTTTTTTAAAACCATCAAAAGGACGAACAGCAAAACAATTATATAGTGCGTCAGGTTTTATGTACGGAGATGTCATTGCGAATAACTTGCTGTTTCTTCATGCTTTTTCCGGATGTGACACAACTTCAGCTCCTTACAATATCGGTAAAATGAAATTTGTGAAAACCCTGGAGAATTATTTAGAGTTTGCAAGTGGAACGGCTTTGTTTCTCAACAAGAGAGTGACCCTGCTTTGCTCACTGTAATTGGTGAACGTTTTTTTATCTCTTTATACGGTGGTAATAAAGATGATAATTCTCTTGACAGCCTAAGATACAAACAATTCGCCAAGGCAGTGACAAAAAGTACATTTAACTTATCCTCACTTCCTCCAACACAAGACACAGCTCGCTTTCATACTTTCCGAGTCTACCATTAGGTCCAGTCGTGGCTTGGTAATTATAATGATCCTGAAGACTGGGGCTGGAAAAAATGTGGAAAATTATTGATGCCAGTGCAGAACTCTAAACCTCCAGCACCCCCTGAGCTTCTAAAATTGATCTTCTGCAAATGCAAAGGAAACTGTGGAGCGATGTGTGGATGCCGAAAAGCAGGAATGAAATTTTCTGCAGTGTGCTTCCATTGTTCTGGAGAGACTTGCAGCAACTTAATGGAACTCTCAGATTTAATAAATGAAAATGACTTTGATGATGAACCGCCAACATTAACACCCCTTCCTTCTCCAGTTCTCCCACTGGTATTTAATTCAGAAAGCCGATCAGATGCTGAGCCGCAGCCTGGTCCATCGAAACGACTGAGGACGGAGTAGTTCTAATTTAGAAAATCACCGTGGATTATGCCTATTGGGGATACCACGTAAAAAAAAACGCGCCTCTAGACTCTACCTCGTGGGTGGTGGGGAAAAGAGTCAATAATTAATTATTAATAATATTGCAAAATTTGTAATTAAAAAAGTTATAATAATAAAGTAAAAAAAAAGAAAAAAAAAAAACAATAACTGATGACATGTTAGGTACACACGTATAATATAGGTATAGTTAAGAGTACTGAAAAATAGTACTCACTTCGGAGCGCTGTAAAACCTTAGCTATTGACTTAATGAAAAAATGATGCGAATAAAAGTTGTTCCTCAAAAAACGATGTACAAAAATGGTCAGACATCATTTTTTCGTAAAATGATAAAAAAAAAAGTTACATCGAAAAATATAAATTTTTTTCTCAAATTTCCGAAGATTTTCGCTTATAACTTTTTTATTTATAGTTCTACGACAAAAAGTTACTGGAGCAAAGTTGTAGAGAATTTAATTTGCAACAAAAAATGTTAACAAATTTTTTTTATAAAATAAATAGTTTAAGAGATATATCGTAAATACCATTTCAACCCCTATTTTCAAGATGGCGGCCATGGGACAAGGGTGGCGACCCCACAAACTTGGTTTTAGCTTTACACTGACCCCCCCTACACATCAAAAAAATAAAATTGCGTCCTCTAAAAAACGCAACCCAAAATGTAACTTTTCAATGGACTAAATACCTATTTTCAGTCCTGCAACTATTATACCAAGGTAGATAATTTTTGAAAACAAAAAAAATTACAGTAAAATGAAACCAATTGGAAACGGATGATATTATGATAAAAATGAAAGGAAAAATAAATTTCGGGCGATCTGAGTACGGGAAGTAGGAGGGGGTGAGTTTTTAAGGGTAAAATTTGGTTTATCTGAATTTTCGGCAAAACTAAAAGTCTAATGGAAAAAAGTTAAATAGCAAAGTTGTAGGTAATAAAAAGATCTACAGCTTTTGTGCTTACACTTTTTTCACAAAACCTCAAAATTTATGTGAAAAATTGAAATAACCAAGTTTTTGGTTTTTTATTTTTTCTCTACAAAATTTGGTGAAAACTTACCTTTTTATGTTCTAAACACACTGTATTTTTTTTATTTTAAATATTTATTTTTTCATCTTACTTTAAATAAATATCGAAAAAGCACCCAAATTTTCAATCGAAAAATTTTGAGGTTATGTGAAAAAAATGTAAATACAAAAGTTGTAGATCATTTTATTACCTACAACTTTGCTATTTAACTTTTTTCCATAGGACTTGTAGGTTTGCCGGAAATTGAAATAAACCGTGTTTTACCCTTAAAAACTCATCTCTTACACACTTCCCGAACTCAGATCGCCCGTAATTTATTTTTGATTTTATTTTTATCATATTATCTTGCGTTTCCAATTCGTTTTACCCTACTATAATTTTCTCTTTTCTTTTTATCATTTTTTAAGGCTTCTACTCTAGTCTATATGTTTTGTGTCAATCAGTTTGTCCAATAATGGTAGAAATATATTATTGATAATTACCGAACTTGCCTTAATCGTAAACATACTCATCTATAGTTGATGCATTTAACTTTATTTAATATTAATATTATAAATTCAATACTTACATTGAAATTTTATTATAAAAAATTATGATTCAATGTGAACTGTTGTTCGTCTTTAAAAAATATTTATACCTACGTTATAATGTGAATAAGAACACTTATACGTTCAAACAATAAATGAATCCTCATTAAAAAAGTGATATGGAAACTTAATTCAAAATGGTAATTGAATATAGAAAGCAATGAAAGTAAGTATTCTTCATTGTTAAATTAATTAATTTCCAGTTATAATTTACATCAAAACATAATAATAAAATACGTATAAAGAATATTTTATATTTAAGTTAAAATGAACATAGTAAATAGCTGTACCCACCAAGTTATTTATGTAATATGATTAAAATATCGTTCGGATTCAAAATAGCGTTGCATGGTAGCAATTCATAAATATTTGTTCGTACATTTCTTTTGAATGTAGAAGCTTTCAATATTTTCTTAGTTGAAACGAATGTTGAAAGCTATGACACTGAAGAATGCAAAGTGAATTTTGTACTGAGTATTTTCGTACAGTTTCTTCGGCTTTTGAACCATTTTGTTTTCATCTATCATTTGATGACTAATGCGCGACATACAAAATTACTAATGATATGTTCATCATACCATTACAGATCCTCCCTATAAGCCGCCGGTTCTTTAACAGTGCAATGACTTGTAAATTTTGATTAAAAGTGTACCTCCCTGGTTATAGTTCATGTTATATTTCAGGAGTACTAGTTCTTTTATTGATAACACTTTCTTTATCATAGAATGAAATATACCATTTTTTTGTTTGATTGATGTTTGAGTTTGAGTTCATAACACAATTGTCAAAGCCCGTGTTAGCAGAACATACAATCGGTCACGATCGTCGTATTTTTTAGTTCTGTCGGAATCTTTCGCTTATTAAAACGTATTTATGTCAGTTTGCAGGGTTTCGGTAGTACTCTTCGCCACGGGAATGGACTTCAACCAGTTTCAACTCGCACTGTTTCTATAGGTCTCATGAACAGTCTATATTAGTTTCAAATAGAACATTTCTTGTGGCAAACCATTCGAATTGATCACCTTTCCAATGTATGGATAGACTTTTTATTCTATACAAATCATGGCATCTATTTTTGAAATATCTAATAAAAAAATCGAATTTCTAATGGCTTATGGCTGTGACATAACGTAAATGTGCTATCAAATTCTTCTATTTTACGGCAGTTATATTTCAACTAAATCCATAAATTTAGCAATAGTAGGCTTTCAAACGATTTTTTTAATGCGTCGAAATTTAGCTTATTGTTTACGATATATCTCGGTTTTGATCCATAACACTATTTCTGATTGTCTTGTCAGTTATAAATAATCTAAAGCATAAAGCAGACTCAGAAATATCTGTACAAATACAATTGAGCCCTCGAGCCTGAAGTTAAATCGTTATTTGGTGGTTTCATTGGCTTCTTCGTCGATCCATCTATCTTCGAAGTTACTCTGTGAATCATTTGAATCAAGCCATCTTCTGTTCTACTGACACTCTCCGGTGAAATATCGAGTTCACTATTCTATAATATTACTTCATTCTGATATAGAAAAACTGTGACGTATTTAGCCATATGAATAGGTGTGTACTCATATGAATCACGCCAAAATTAACCAAAAACATAAACATCATTATTATGACAAGATATCCAAAATTTGTCGAGTAGACGTAGAAATCTTATAAGGGTTAGTGAAAATACTGTAAAATTCAAAAAGAATTTTTCTTATTTGATTGTATGTATGAAAAATAGTTTTGAATGTTTTTATGTATATTTAGGCAATAGTATTTAAAAATAATATTTTCTTACGGTTAAAATATTGATGAACGGTGACTCTCTAGAATTAATGATCATATGAAAATTTCAGAATAATCGGTAATAAGTAACAACCTCTATCGTGGCATATAATGTATATAAGTTAAATATACCCACATAATGTATATAAGTTAAATGCTTATTATTTTATCAAAAAATACTCGATTTTTATGGTATTTCATATTTTATTTATTTTCAAAATGAAGGTAACACTTAGATAAACAAAATTTTATCTGTTTAAGACACCATAAAAAACGTGTATGTTTAAATTTAAAAACAAGCAAGATTTAGGTCGGTACATTTATTTTTTGAATGACTATACATATGGTACATATACAAGAGATGTATAAATATCAGACCAAAAACAAATACAGATGTACAAAGAACTTACAATACAATACAGCAAACAATAAAAGTGTACAAAGTTTGTGCTACAAAAAACACATTAAATATGAAAGTAATTAAAATTATAATAATACCTACATTATATTACGTATGTATTACTTACATACAATTAAAGAAAATACCTTGCATGAATTCAATTTATTTTTTTATGCAATAATTATTTACGAAAATTCTTAAAAATTTATATTTTGAGAAAGAGCATTATTTTGACTCAAACTGTCACAAAAAAAATCAAATTCTCCGATTTAAATTTCATTTAAACTTTTACCTGTAGTAACAATAAATGTAGTATTTATCTATCATATTATTGAGTACTTGGAATATTTCTGAAGTTACTTATTGACACTAGAAACATGATGTATTGATAATTTTTATACAACACTGAATGAAGACAACTTATAAGCTCCAAACGGGTATGTTATCCCTTGTTGAAAACAACTACATATATTAAAAATCTAATTCAATTTCTCATATTATACAATCATAAGTTAAAATATAACTCGAGGCTATTTTTCATCATAAACTATAACAAAATTAAATGCAAAACTGTACCACGCTAAACTAAAAATAAAAAAATTTTCTTATCGCTACCAGAAATTATAGATAAAATGTTCACATATCAAGTTTTGAATATTACAAATATTTGCATAGCAAGCAAACTAACTTGAAATTGCTAATTTTTAACCATGTTTCTTGTTATATTTTTTATTTATTTTTATTATATTCAAAAACCAGTAGTATAACACTTTCAATTACATACAATGGACTTACTAGGAAAGCTAGTTGCCCAAACATAGACCTTTAACTTAAAATTAGCTTAAATTATCTTCAAATTAATTATTACTGACAATAAATAACTTTAAGTCATAATAAGAATAAAATTTCAAAAACAAGAAAATCCATGTTATCAATTTGTAATTTATGGTTGTTTTTGGCCTATTGAGCGGTTTTAAGTTCCTTGGCAAGTGGTTGTAATACCTTATTGATTGTACCATTACCATTACCTTACCTTATACCATTGCTTATTGATTGCATAATTTTGGATATACTTTTGAATATACTTTTGAATAAATATATGAATATATTTATTTAAATATCTGGAACTGATTAATAGATTTTGTTCAAACTTGGAGTATATATTAAAAACATTTCTACATCATAATTACATAACTTTCTGTTATAGTAAGCTGACTCTGTTTTTTTTTTTTTTTAAGTTATAGGTCTTTTGGCGTTTTAGGATGAAAGTGAATTTGTGAGGTGCACGTACTCGATCCCATAAAAACGACATGCTGGAATTCAAATGGTACAGAGAGTTTATTAGGAATTCATAATATATTTATACATATTGAAAAATCATATTCTTCAGATACAAATACTAATTATTTTTCACTCTACGCATAATAGATATAAGATAAATAAATAAAGAAAAATACTTTTTTGCCCTTGCTTCTGCTGTATTATTCACATTTTTGAAGTTATACATCATACTTCTTTATGAAAAGACGCGTTATGAAAAAATGGTGACAGTGAAATTTTATGATGCGAGTGGATCACCGTCACACACAATTCACTAATAGAAATAAGCTTTCTGCATGCTCATTAAATTTCAAATTTTAGGCATAAGCTACTGATGATAAATTGATCCGAGTTCCGATTCAATCATTACCGCAAGATGCATGGCAGTGAATATAATTTTATATTATTAACCTTCGTATATTGAGAGAATTTATAATACATTTAATGTAAGAAAATATATATTTATTTATTTAATTTTTCAAATTTAAACTGAGCTTTCTTAACTCTGTTGGCTATCCTTCTTCTTTTATTATTTTATTGTAATTAATTTATTTGATTGCAAATAACAATTGTTTTATAGTGATGCCAAAGAGGTATAACCTCAACGCGTGTATATAAATAAGTACACACACACACAATTATTTTTTTTTTTTTGGCAAGTTTTTATTTTCGTAAATAGCGATTTGCCACAATATTAGATATATTTAAACCAATCGAACATCGAAATTTAAATCCCATGTTAATCTTTATCGCGCGCATATAAAATTTTATTTAAATCAATAAAATGGAGTAATAAATAATTATATATTAAAAATTTCTGTAAATAATTTCTTAATCTAAATAATTTTGCCTACAAATCAATTTTTAGCTAAGAATACAATTGATGTCAAATTCGAAATTGGTTAACAGGATTTTATTAATTTTCTATTGATTAGTTAGTTTTTAATTTAAAATGTGTCATTTAAATGATATTCAATCACAAAGAATTTGTAAATATTTAAGTTGTAAATATCTGCCCGAGGATCTAACGTGAGCGTCGATTGACCGTAAAGCCGGTAGGCACACTGACAAAGAGATTCCAAAACGTACCTATATATAAATTCTCACACTTCCGTTAGATATTACTCGGAATTTTAACCTAGTTATTTTCTAGATAATATTATATAATTTTTGTTTTTAAGTTAATCGTATGAAGTTAGGCATTTGTACAGCTAAGGGTGTTGTAGTTTTTAGTCCGTTAAAAGTGTCGTTTAATAAAAAATATTATTAATAGATTTTGTTCAACCGACCACCATATAATGTCTGTTGGGTTGAAAAAATTATTTTAATGTATTCTTTCCAGTTCACTGACATAGAAAAACTCACTCACTGAGTTTTACTTATAGATATGAGATTCATTTTCAGATACACTATCGTAATTTTCACAATAAATAAAATATTAAAAAATATTTAATATATTTTTTTTTCAATGTCAATTAATAAATTACCTGTAATTTTGGATAAGGGATGTTCTACGACTATAAACAAATTATTCCATTTCATTGTATTATTAGTCAATTTTGTATGCTAGGTGAAAAATATGTTGAAATATTTGATTGCTTCTCAAGATGCGTTTGAAATTGTTATTGTTAAGAGAATGTACATATGTACATATCTGAATTAAGATATTTGAAATTATTATACGAGCAAAAATTTTAAGCTTATCGAACGCATAATATTATTTTATTTAAATTCAGTTTTTTATAAAATATCTTAAAATTATTTAGACGCAGCTGTGAAGTGGTTATTTTACTTAAGTAATCTTATTTTGTATTTACAAATATATTTATTATTATTTAAGTGACCAATTTATTTATGGTTAGTATTCAATTTATTAGAACCTCCACAAAAATTTGCAAGGTTAATAAATAAATTTGCATCTTATTTATTTCTTGTACACGCATTTAGATTGACTGACCAGCTCCATTCTCACAATTATTTGATTGGCTAACTATAATTGTTATTTATATGATATATACAATCTGCGTAATAATTTTCAATATTATTAAATTCATTTTAATACCAACACAATCATAACCATTTTGATAGGATATATGTGACACCAGTTCTACCGTTTGCTTGACTGACAGCAGTTTGTGTGTACACTATTACTATAACTAATCGTCAAATGATCAGCTTTAGTAAACTCGAAGCATTATTTTGATTTGGCTCTTAGCCCACTACTCTAAGAAACTTTTGTTGAAACTTATCGATGCACATAGTAGATGAAGGTAATAGCGTTGTTATTAGACTTAAAAAAACTTTTGACTAGTATATATTCTCTTGATGATTCACCTTATTCATCATTCCTTGTTCATATTCTTGTGAGGTTGAATGCTCGATGTAATTGACCTGAAACCACTGACATTTTTTTTAAAATTGGATGATTACATATGCAGTCCAGAACTTGTGGGCTTGGTGTACCAAATTGTATCTTATATGCGATGATCATTCCTGATAATCATGATATCTACGAACGGTAACTTTCCTTCCTACCTCTACATTCGTTGTAAATTGAATCTTATCAACAATATTGTTAAAATAATTAAATAATCCATTTGCTTTCTTTTAGGTACACCCATCAAAGTTTTAACAACATTTCACAAAAACGATTTCAAACAGTAATTGGTTAAATTAGTTAATTAGTAGGTTCTTCTCCAGTATAAATTTCATAATCAGATTAGTCAAAGGCGGATTAGCTGGCAAGCCCATACTGGTACCATCCAGATGAAGATCAAACTCATCCATGCAACTAAAATAATCTAACTTAAAACAGCTATTAATATGATCTAGAAACGCCGTTCACAATATCTGCAAAATTATTCCAATTGCCATGTATAATTTTATTTAAAAGGGTTTTTGTATGTTTCTGAGTAGTGATATTACATCCAGCAAAACCAAAATATAATAGATACACGTTAGCGTAATATATTTAATAAAATGCACAAACTCAATGGAAATCTAAATGTTAAATCCATTCAATTCAGTGACCCCAGAGATATACTGATAAACAAATTAACCTAAGTAATATCACGGAATTTCAATATTAAGCTTACTACTGGTATAATTTTATATCCATTTTTATGACCTTTTTTGTAATCCATAAATCTTTAATAACTTTTTGTTTTCATTGGATCGTTACTTGTTTTCTTGTAAACTGTATCCTCATTAAGCATGACCTTCATTGTTCTGCTGTACTCCCCTGTAAACTATGTCATCATTAAGCGTGGCCTTCAATGTTGTGGCATACTCCTATTTCTCCATGTGTACGGTGCTGCCTTTACCGTTATAAACTTGACCTCCAGTTTTTCAGAATTTTTTTCGTAAAGTCATCTTGCAGATTAGTCCCACAGGTAGCTTTTACCTCTTCATATCTACTCAAGTAATTAGTCATAGAATTAATCACCAGCAGCCCATAGTTAAGTTTGACATTTTCTACAATTTTTGGGTCTTGGCCTTCAACCTTGATCCATGGAATTTCAAACTCAATATCTATACTCGAAGTGGAAAATATATGTGGAATGCCTACTTTCGGATAATAACAGCTCTAGTAACATAACCCAGGAGTTGTGCGTCCGTGAAATTGTATATAACCTTCTGCTGTTAGCTAGACGAGACTATTGGCTGTTCTTTCTCATAATAACGCTTGAGTTTATTTATATTTTAATCTGTTTAACTGTAATGAAATTTATGTCTTTAATTAATATTCTGATATTTGTTATATATTTCTGTAATATTTGGATCAGTTTACGTTTTATATTTAAAATTGAATCTCCAACATCATTAATTAATTATATTATTATTTTTAATGCTCTAATATCATACTTCTTAAAAGAAGAAAATGTTTCTGGATTTCGGTTATTATTACACCCTCTTACTAACGAAAAACTCTAAAATAAATTCTCCAAATAACCTTGATATAATTTTTGTGACAAAACATACTTTAAATCTCTTTCTGTAACCTAATCTTGACATACATTTTGTAATTTATCCATATTTATTATAAAACCTACAAAACCGTCTTTTATTTTACATTTAATAGCAAGTTCCAAGCTTTCTTATAAATAAATTTTTCTGAATTAACCTTTAGCTTTAAAAATTTCAATAATTATGAAGGATGTATTACAATATATTGGTTTATTGTTTTTTGTAACTATACATAAATAAACTTTTTGAGTTAATAACATCAAAAACGTTATTTATCATAGTTCAAAATTTTACAGGTGCTCCGCATTCAACAAAATCTCTGTGCCCATTTTCCATAAGTTGTTCTATTGAACCCGTACTGCTAACGCTCAAATTACTGCCCCAATTTTACTCCCATTTTATCTTTGTACCATTGTATGTATAAGTTTTGAATACAATTTATTTGGTAATTGATGAATAAGGGTCCGTTTCATTTCAATTCTAAGAGTTTTTAAATACAATTGAAGTCGAATATTTTTACTACATCCATCTTTTAGTGGTTATTTGCTTTCTAAAGCATTCATAACAGATGTAGCATATGTTCACCTGTGTGCAAACCAGGGGAGTATTCCAATATTTTATCTTGTAATTAACCAGGATAAATGTTTTGATTGTCTGCAACCAGAAATTACTTTTTTTATAATTCGGTGGCGTTTCCAGTTACCTCGGTCAATTCGCCAATGTTATATTAGCTTGAAATAAAATTCCGGAATAACTTGAGACTGTTTATATTATATACGGTACCTATTATAATGTTATCATAAATTACAGCATATGATTACCAAATTAATAATATAATTACAAATGAAGATATTGTATACACACTTGTAGTTTAGCGGATAAATTTCGGTTTTTTTTTTTTTTTTTTTTGTAAAATTTAATTTTTTAGTAAAATAATAATAACTATAAGATAATATCATAATGTTTGATTGTGTTACAGACTTTGAAACGTGTGGTGCTGCTCTGTTAGCTAGTAATGACGATAACTATTCATTTGAGTTGTATATTTTATCTAGTTTCTAAGAATGCAGGATTTGAATGCTTTGGAAAATTAAATATTGAGTAATTTGGGAATATTTTTTTTTTTACATCGAATGAAAAAAAATATTCTCAAATTATTCAAATTTTAATTTTCCAAAACTTTCCCAATTATGCGTCCTTAGAACTCGATAAAATATACAACTCAAATAAATAGTCACCGTTATTACTAGCCAACGGATAGAGAGCGCTGAGTAGCATCTCACGTTTCAAAGTCTGTAACACTTTCTAACATTCCGATATTATTTTATAGTTAAAAAAAATACAAGTTATAAATCGAGATATGATTTATAGACTATATGTAATCCCTCGTACGTCTCATTCTGGAAAAGTACAACTTCCAAGTAAAATCCTGAAGTTACACACCCTTCATTGGCAGAAGATAAGATACATTAAAAAATAATATACATATTTTGAAATAAGTTTTATCCTGTACTTAAATTTGTTTTATATCATTTTATGTAATTGATCTTACAAATTAATAAAAATTATGTATTGTTTCAGGTATGATGAATTATACTTCTTCATAATAATTTCAAAGGATTCAATACGTTTCTATTAAATTGGCAGCTGTATAAATAAAGGTAAATAATTTTTTATTGAAGAAAACTTTATTTTGTAGATAACCATTATTAATAATAAATTTAATTTTTCTTTATAGTTCACATTCTTTGTCACGTAAATGGCATATTTTTGAATGCATTCTTAAATGGAACTTAAAAACAAAAACTTTTATATACAAATGCCGTTTTATACTTTGTTTCATTTTTTAAAGACGCTTTATAAGTGGCCTTAATTAGTAAGTTTGTTGAAAACTGTTCTGAAATATAAAATTTTTTACAATAACAAATCGGTATTTTTAGACAATCGTTCTAAAAATTCCATAAATATTGTTTTTTTCGAAAAACTAGATAGTTAAATTCTTCGCTCATAGTTTGTTGCTATATCGATGCCTGTTTTATAGATATTTTCGATCCATAATCTATAAATAAAAATAACTGTTGTTTAGCTTTTACCACCAAAATTTTAATTTGTTGTTTATTTCATTGATTCTGGTTATTTTCAATGTTGTAAATTTCATTATATATGCCATATTGCAGACGATTTGACATCAATATATTCACTATATAATTCCTAGGTAAAAACCTTTAAGTTTAGAATTGGATTTACTTTTTTTTTAAGATAAAGGGCTGGGCTTAAATATATATTTACAAACAAATCTTTCCTGGATTTTTAACCTCATTCAGATTTCTCAGCCGCGTTATGTACTCTTCTATTTTTTGGTGTTTATTTTTTAATCCATGTGATAACTTTAAGTAAGGTACTGTTATTCACAAATCAGTAAAAAATTTACTAATTTTAAATGTTTCACTCAGGTTTTTCCAGTAATACTTACGGATTTATTGTACAAAACAAATCACATATGTCTACGGATATATTCCATACAGAAAATAAATTAAATTTTAATATTTTTAAAAGTTAAAAAGATATTAAATTTTATAATATTAAAAAACAAATGCTTTCAACACTCAGATTTAACTGTATATAATGTAGGGAAATATTATGTAGGAATACCTATTATTTTATTTAATGTATTACTTACCTCAAAAAATACCCTACCTTTGTTCCAACATTAACTAAATTGATGTGCAAATAAAAAAATACGTGCAAAGAGGAAGTAAGTTTTACTTTTTGACGAAATAATATTGTTTTCACCTGAAAAATGTAAATAAAATATTTCATGAAGTCGTTTGCTTTTGAGCAGTTGATATTAGTTATTTTTTAAACGTATCCCCTAAAGGACGAAGAACGAAAAATTTACAGAAAAATAATAATTGATTAGTTTTCTGCTATACCGGTTTCGAAGGTTTTTACGCACACTGTCAGGAATTTGAAATCATACAATAATTTACTTAAACATAAAGCTTTTAAATAATGAATTTCATTTACTCAACATTTAAAATTAATAAATAAACTTGAAACACTGGTGGTGAACTAAGAGACTGAAGAGATATTCTGAAATTTAAGGTGTAATAATAAAAACCATAATCGAGGAAAATAGTTTGATTATTAAGACATATAAGGGAAATTCTCTCGTTCTTATGAAACAGCAAGATTACACAAACAAAGTGTCAGAGTTCATTTATAAAGAGAAGGTTCAAAGGCTAATAATACAACAAATTTTCTAATTACTACTGGTTTCGGAGATGTTCAATCCTTTTTTGGCTGATATTTTTATGATACGTTGGAAATAATCAAACTATTTTGAAGAAGATATTATGGATTCAGTTCATGTCGAGGCTCACATTAAATTTTGATATAGATATGTTTGTGATATTTTGGTATGTTTTTGATGAACAGATTGACAGTTTTCTAGATTAGAATTCTCCCAATAATAAAATTTTTATTTATATTGGAAAAAAAAAAATAAAATCTGTTTTTTTCCTTTGAGTATATCTACCATCTACCATTATCACAAGGATAGCATTCAACAAACACCTCAAATCGACGCTTGCAGGTATCACTATACCAAATGAATTTCTTCTGTGGAATAAGAAAATGTCAAAATATGGGTATCCATAAGGATTTGACTTTACCTCTGCCGGATGAAACCAGGAACAAAGAGATCGCTACTATTCAACAGATTGTTTCCATTAATGGTTATAACAGGGACTCTATAACAAGACAAGTAACAAAAAATCGCAATAATTGCGATTTATTAGTGTAATATTATACCAAAAGAACCTTTTAATATTATTACATATTATGGTAATACACCGCAAGTTATTTCCAACATCTTAGGCAACTAACGATTTTTAAACCACCTATATTACGTGGAGGCATCTATTGAATTACAATAACAAATGATAGTTTAATAAAGATAATCTGGTCACTACAATATATTTCGTCAAAACGAGTGCTCTTATATTGGGTCTACTGGTAGGGATATCAAACTAGCATCAGCGAGCACCTAAGATAGAATATAAAAATCGAACGTTTCAGTTTCTGCTAATAATTAAGCAGAAACTGGGCATAAACCAAGAAATTGTTTTACAATTTTACTCACGGGGTAAAAACGTGAAAGGCTGAATTGGTTATAGGCTTTAGAAATGTTTTGAAATGTATTGCTTATATTTTTACTTTAAATACTGACTATTTAAAAAAAAACATCAGTATATTTTAACTCCATGACGTTCATAATTTATATTATGTTCAGTATCTAAAACTATTTGTTGAATACTTTAAACGTGCAGTGAACCTGTATTAATTTTTGTCTTTTAAAATGAACTATAAATATACAGCTGTTTTCGATGTAAATTTTATTTGTCTGAACATGACTGTAATGGTCGAAACAAGTGTAAATATATCACATAAAAGTTTCCAGCTTAATGTTTCCCGAAAAAACCTACAGGCCCACAAACTAATAGAGACTCATTTATATTCGAATCATTATTTCTTGAAGCTGAAAAATACATTTTAAAATAACAACAAAAGTTGTACATTAAATCGGAAAGCTCATTATGTGCTTTCCAAAGGTCATTTGTACCACGGTTTATTTGTTTATTTTTACTTAACAGTAATCTTTTTTATGCACAAAAACATAAAATCATGCTATTATATATATGCCAAGGTATATAAAAAAATATGCATATGCTGAATATTAGAATGTTGTATAATCAACGAATATAACACAGTACTCAACGGAAATTTTAACCTGATTTAAAGTAATGCCTGTTTACCGAAAAATTATTGTATAAATGTATCATATGAATTTGTTTTAGAATATGAAAGTATCATTATATGAAACAAGGTCGTGCGTATAATATTTGTATATTTTTGGTTAATGCTTTCATATTTGTAGTGCGCATCACAACCCTCCGTTCTCTCTTCTAACTCCTTAATATCTCCAGATGTATTAGACAGTATGGAGGCAGGTATGGAAAAATTACCGTTATGTGTTAACAAACACTAATCATAAGCTTAATTATCTTGAATGACACTCTTTTTAATTCTGAAAGCTTATTCGATCATTCTAAAGCAAAAAAATTACTTGTTTATAATTTAAAACAAATCAACAAAAGTATAAGGATGGATTTGTGAAGATTTGTGAAGAAAATTTTAAGTTTAATCATTGAATTTTAAGTATATATAGAATCAATTAAGCGGTTTCCGATTGAAATAAAAAGAATAATACCTCGCTGTCCATTTGAGATAAAAATCGAAAGTATGTGAATGTTATTTTCACCGGAAGCATCACAATATTTAATAAAACTTAATACAGCATAAACATATTTTAAAAACTATTTTTTTTTTGTAAATGTTAGACATGTGAGGTGCTGTCTCTTTGAGGATATATTTGAAATTTTTTGGTTTTTAACATTATTCAACTTTATTATTATATGCGTCTGTGTTTCGAAAGGATTGTCCACACCATGGACCGACATTCACATATTATATCATAAATATTTCAGCCAATAGCAATGCACATATCACGTTATATGTGGATACCTATACGTAGTGATAATTTTAAACGTATTAAAGTAATCTCGTCGATGCGTCGATACGTTATTCAATTACATGCCAATAGACAGTCTTGTTATTCGCTAAGTGAGAATTTCATCGAAAGTCTGCATTGTAACTTTTCAAAAATTTAGACTCTGATCTATCTAAAGGTTGCAAATAATGCGATGTGTGATTTGGTATAGATAGCAATATGATATCATTTGTTACTAAATATTCTAATAATTTCTCTGAATTTTATTGGGTAGAATGGCTATCTAATAGCAGTAAGACGTTTTCCGGTGGTTTTCATAGTATGAAGTGGGTTTTTAAGCCATTCTGAAAACATAGCAAATGTAATGTAAATCGATTTTATTGGCATTAAAATTTGAAAACCTAGAGGCATTCCGTTAGAGAATTCTGTTTTTTTTTTTTTTTTTAGATTTTTAAAGTTTGAGGCAAAAACTTTTCTTCGGCATTGCAAAGCAACATCCAATAACAGTTATAGTTTCTCCTTTCTTGGTAGAAGTTATCGTAGATACTGCTTTTGATCGTTTTTTGGAAAATACTTAGGTGTTCTGGGCGATTATTTAATTTAAACCTGATTTAGTCTGTCAAAATCGACTCTAATAACTTAAATAACCATCGACTTTCTCCCTGTTCAAAGGTTGAGATGTAGCAAATGAAACTCCTTCAAACTTTCGTAGTGTAATACCAGGATTTCTTTTCAAAAATATTTGCATCTAATCGTATCCAGCTTTTTTAATTGTTTTGTTTAATCTTTGAGATGTGTTTGATTGAGTCGCTTTGAAAAATGTAATATAATGTAACATTATCAATTGTTAATAGAAATCCTTTACTTGGCATTGTTTGTATATGGACAACATGTTTGTATATGGACAATGAACCTTGTTCATTTCCTTCTCCAAGCATAGAAGATGGCTTCAAGGCTCCTTTTTTATCATTTCCGAGTGTTGTAACTAATTTTTTCTTTTAGATATTCGGCATTTCTAATAAAATAGTTGGAATATTAAATTTGTAACATCAAGACCAAACAGAACTTATTAATGTGTTAGTTAATAAATATATAATTAGACATCAACATGACATATCAACAACAATTAACTTAGTTACTAATCTAGAACAAATTGTATTTTACAAGTGGTCAAAATACAAATTGACAATGTTTTATCTGTTATTTCAGATTTGTTATTTTATTACTACTAATTAAACATCCGAAACAATATTAATATTAAGATCATCTTTACTGGACCAATAGTGAGTGGCCATCGTTCCTTAGTTGGACGGAAGAAAAGGCCATATCGATATAAAAATAACTAAATTTTGTGATTAGAATACAATACATCGATGATAAAACATAAAAAATAAGTTTCCTTTTTATTTATCTCCACGAGATTTTTATAAATAAATGAATGTTTTTTAATAATTTTTTATTTATTTCAATAGCACTTTGCACGTGCTGTTGGTAGAAATGAACTAAGTGTATACTAAGCACACCTATTAGCTATGAAAGTATATGATTTGGCTAACACTACCATATGACCTTCTCCCGCACTAACCCCATATAGAAAAAAAAAGAGCGATCGTTCCAGTACTTCAGTAATAAGCAATATTGAAGTTGATTCTCAAATGGACGTAGGAATTATTTGAAATCTGTTTTCGTAACGAAAAATAATACTTTTCCATGATAATCTTATTTTATTTTTACCTTTTTTTTTAAATTTATTATTTTTCTGTTAGTTAATTTTATTTTATTAATAATTGTTTTTTATTATATTTTATATAATTATGTTTTATTATTTTTTTTAATTTACATATGTATGTATGTATGTAAATTGGCTGCGCATTGAAGACTCAATCATTGATACTCAATTAGGAACAAACGATTTTATAAGTATAGATAGACAGTATTGAATGACAAATATTCCATCACAATGTTATAGTTATTGTTAAGCTGCTTGGCGTCAAATGAGTTGCTTCTATTTTTCTCCAAAATTTCTTACTACAGTATTATATTGTTGTTACTTCATAAAATTACTATAGTATTCCAGGACGCTTATCATAATGCTTTCAACCGTGAATTGTGTATATACAGATTATAATATATATCAGATAATGAATATTAGTTCGTAAATATTAGAAAAGTATACCATATTTTTACATCGTAAAGAATTCAGGATATTACAAAACAAATCATAAGGAATGAACCTTGTGACAATGTTTGCTTTTATTATTTGTTTGAATACCTGAATCAAAAATATCATATTTTCGGTTTTTCGATGCTTGAATTTTAATGGTTCATATATTTTGATTTATTTTTTTTATTTTTGAATCTGTAAAAAAATTGTTAATTTCATTTTTAATTTTTTATCTAGTTTTCGACAAAAATGAGAGTCTCTAGACTACGTAATCTACTATCCTATATAAACTAACCGTTCCTTTTTGACAAACAAATGCACATTCTTAATATATAAATTTTTATGTAAGATTTTAAACTTTTATTCAATACTAGATTAGAGTAATGTAACTTCTATCTGGAAATCCTAAGATGAGATATTGAATGACCGAAAGGTTCATATAAGTTTTATAATACAGAAGACTGCGTAAACCCAAAACTGTAGCTTTAATACCTTAAGGGTTGATAATGTTTAAGGTAAACTTTATCTAACTGATTCGGAACAAACGATTCCTAAAATTATACCTCGAATTGAATACATAGACTATATTCTTTTTTATAATAGTACTTTCATCATGAAATTTTATAATTCTAAAATTTGTCGTTTTTACAAAAGTATTGCTTAGCTCATTATCAGCATACGCTTTGCTGACGGTTTAAGATACGTGAAAATATTTTACATATTTACATTTAATAGAATATTTTAGCAAAGTACTATATGTTAAAAATTGTAATGTTAAATAGAAGTGTACTTATTTGGGTGCAGTATATCGAAATAAATTATTTTCCATCTATTACTACAACTTTTGTCTTTTAGCTGCACAAAACTTGAGAACACCCGTGAAATCGGTATTGCTATTCTCATTTAAAATTTTCTTAAACAATAATAATTGTAATAACCGTATAATTGTATAAAGTCTATATTTAATATATTATCAGTAACTTATACAATAATGCTTTTTTTAGCGTAGAATATATGTTATAGAAATTGATTTTCTTTGAAGAGAATGTTTTGGCAACCACCTTTATATCATCTATAAAATACAGCTATTTAGGTATATATATTAGATATATATTGATGTGGCATTTATGTAGATAAGCCCTAGGTCCCAATATTCGTGACAGTTCTCTTTATTTAACTGTCACTGTTTGGTCATAGGTGATTCTATACGGAAGGAACAACTGACATCCGTTGATATATTTTAGTAGACGTTATTGTGTAACATGCATGTCAAACTGATATCATTCACAAATGTATATAAAATACATGACAGATACTACCACCTATATACAATACTGTATGTACAGGTGGTGCATAAGACGCTTTATCTTTTTAAAATACAATATGTTTTTATTTTTTGTTATTCCTTTTTTTCCTTTTAGAAAGTAAAATCTTCGGAGATACATTAATAAATTTACAACAAGTCGCTTTACCAATTTGAACTAAGATATATTTTTGTAAATTTTTTTTTACAAAGTTTAAAATTTACAATTATATTTTGATTATGTAGGAAAATGATATCTTTATTAAACATTGTAAATGACGGTTCGTAGCATCTGAGGCTGTATGGAACGTATTTGTACGTTGTTTTAAGTTTTAGGATATTTAGAGTGATGAAAAAACAACATCTAGACAAAGACCACTACAGTATTGAGCAACTCCAATGCTCAAACACTACGAGCCTTGGTCTTGCTTATCAGACTTGATATTTAGTCTTTTTTTTTTTATTAATTTTCTATTCATTATTATTATGAAGTCTGTTAAATGTATAAGTTATAAATAACTAAAACTTAATACTTAACTCTTAATTTCTAATAAAAGTATAAAACACTATTTCTTTGTAAATCTTAATATGCTACATAGGTGCAACTCTGCAGAGTCGTGAATTTGTAATAAGTGCAAACTCCATTACTGCAACTTCCTGAGTATAGAGACAATTCCTGAGCAAAAACTTCGCTTTACTCAATATGCTACCGACACTTGTCATCATCGCAAAGGAAGAATTAACTTTTTATCCATAACTGAAAATACTTGAAAAAAGCTAATGCTCAAATTTTCGAATACTACTATCTCCTTCTCTTTCAGCGGCCAAAACCACCCTACTCCTACACAAACACCCTAGTATAGAAGTTTCCACAAATATTTTGACTCATGTAAACATCGGAAGCTGTTAGTTTTAGCTTATTATTGCACATTTTATCTTGTTCTCGCATACTCTTGGTGTTGGTCGGGGAATAGATAGTCTTGGTCTTGTTTATTATAGATAATTTTACTCATCGCTAGATATTTCGAGGCCAATTTAAGTAGACCTTTTCTGTAAGATATCGTAAAAGAAAAAAGTCTGATGCTACAGGTAATGGAGGTGATAAAAATCAGAATTTCGAAAATTTATTCGATCTTGAAACAGTACAGCTTAAAATTACATAATGACTCTAGCAGAGAATGCAGTTGTTCCATCATAATAGCTATATTAGACTGAACATCATTTTTCATCAATAATCTAAACAAAATTGTAATTTTTAAACTTAGAATAAGAAGAATTAATAAAATACATTAATTTACATAAATACATCTTATTAAAATTGGTAAAGCAACTTATTGGAAATTTATGCATAGTTAAATTTCCAAGGATTTTACTTTATAATTTAAAATAACAAAAAAAAATTTTTGAATTTAAAAATTATAAATCAGCGTATGCACCATTCTGTATACACAAAACTACTGGCTCTGTGTAACAACCGACACGTTATATTTATGATCGGCATCATCATAACAATGGGTGCATGTGTTGGATACATCAGGAACATACCTAACTGAATTCTGAATTATATTTAGAAAGCAAAAAACATATAGAAAAAAAACCAGCAGTTTAGTTCACGTGGACATTTGTTATTTATACGATATGTTCAAATCATAAAGACAAGTTGGCATGAAGGAAGAAAATAATCATTAGATGAAGTTTAAAACAGTAAATTACTATTAATGATAATATATTAAAAAGTCAATGGGAATATTATTCCTAGTATATTTCCCTCTCTCTTGAGTTTTTGACCTATACTATCTGTTCCTAAAAAACAACTACCATGTGGCAATGCAATAATCAATCATTCGTCACATTAGTTTTAACTTTTCTTGTTGTAAGAAATAATAAACTGATAAACAACGCATTTTAAAGACAAAATGAACTCACTGAATTCAAATCCGTACACAGGAAACAAGAAAATGCATTCTGGTCATCAGAAAGTGATTCAGTCGCATTAATGAAATTTTTAATTTACATTGCATTTATAGACCAGTTTTATAGACCACTTGCTGCTGAATAATCCTCGAAGGGCTATAGGGTTCACTGGATGCATTTGTCGTTGGTTCGCTCGGAACCTGGCTAACACAGAACTACCGGGTTGCAAAGTCTTTGGGAATCGCTTATAAATATGCGCAGACCATGGCCAGACTGATGGCATCAGATACGATCCGTTGGTCACGTGACATCTACATAGAGCACCTTACCAGACAGAGGCAGTATCATGATCAGCCCTCATAGCGAAGAACAATGGTACATGGTGGCCCGCACATCTGAGCCACCCTCCCCCCATCATATGTGATAGAACAAGTTATGTGTGCAGTGCCAAACTTGTGATTCTTATGTGATATTAACTGTGATATATGACACTTATTTCTCTGTTTTTCTGTATATATTTTATTTTATCGTTTTTAAAATGTGTAGTCCATATTGTATTTTCTTTGTTTTTTCAAATTTTAACTTTTATGTTTTTTTAATTACTACACTTGATACGACTATTTATTTTTATCCATGTATATTTCAAAATGAATCTTTTTAAAGATTACCACAGTTGTCCTAAGTTCCCAAAATTTGTTTTTTTGAGAATTTATCGTTTTTGCTGCCTGCAATGGTTTTTGTATTTATTCATTATCAAAGTTGTAGAGATTAAAATTGACTGAAACTATTTTCTATAGGGTGAACCGTTTTTGTGAAAACGTTGGAAATGGAGCGATTTGTCGTAGTTAATGCCAGTGATAATCGAAGAAATGGATGATGAGAATGAGTATGAAATTGCTGGCCGAACGGAAGGTAAATTTGACGATGAAGAAGATGTAAATTTATAATTATAATATTATTATGAAAAAATAATATGAGGTTCAAATATAAGACATATAAGGTTTACAAAAACTACAAAATTTATTTAGAATGATTTACTGTATTATTTTATTATTTGAATGCAAAAGATAAGTAAAAAGTAAGAAATATATTAAATTACTACATGGCTTACAAGAAATATTTCAAAATTTTAATAATTAATTATATACCAGGGTAGGTATATAATTTTTGGAAACAAAAAAAATTACAGTAGAATGAAACCAATTGGAAACGGAAGATAATATGATAAAAATGAAAGGAAAAGTAAGTTACGGGTGATCTGAGTTCGGGAAGTACGGGGGGGGGGGTGATTGTGTTAGGGTAAAATTCGATTTATCTGAATTTCCGGCAAAACTACAAGTCAATTTTTAAAGGTTTACAAAAACTACAAAATTTATTTAGAATGATTTACTGTATTATTTTATTATTTGAATGCAAAAGATAAGTAAAAAGTAAGAAATATATTAAATTACTACATGGCTTACAAGAAATATTTCAAAATTTTAATAATTAATTATATACCAGGGTAGGTATATAATTTTTGGAAACAAAAAAAATTACAGTAGAATGAAACCAATTGGAAACGGAAGATAATATGATAAAAATGAAAGGAAAAGTAAGTTACGGGTGATCTGAGTTCGGGAAGTACGGGGTGGGGGTGATTGTGTTAGGGTAAAATTCGATTTATCTGAATTTCCGGCAAAACTACAAGTCCTATGGAAAAAAATTAAATGGCAAAGTTATAGGTAATAAAAAGATCTTCAGCTTTTGTAAAAACACTTTTTCACATAACCTAAAAATTTATGTGAATAATTGAAATAACCGAGTTTTTGGTTTTTTATTTTTTTTTCCGAAAGTTGGTGAAAACTTACCTTTTTATGTTCCAAATACACTGCAATTTTTTTGATTTAAAATATTGATTTTTTTCATCTTATTTTGAATAAATATCGAAAAAGCACCCTAATTTTCAATCGAAAAATTTTGAGGTTATGTGAAAAAAGTGTAAATACAAAAGTTGTAGCTTTTTATTACCTACAACTTTGCCATTTAAATTTTTTCCATAAGACTTGTAGTTTTGCCGGAAATCGAAATAAACTTGTAGTTTTACCCTTAACAATCACCCCCTCCTACTTCCCGACCTCAGATCGCCCGTAATTTATTTTTCCTTTTTTTTTATCATATTATCTTGCGTTTTCAATGGGTTTCATCCTACTGTAATTTTGTATCATTTTTTATCATTTTTTAAGGCTTCTACTCTGGTCTATTAGTTAGATTCGTAATATTAAATCAAGTAAAAAACCGTATATAAGATTGAACCATTGATTAACGATTGAGCTTCCATTTTTTTCGGCCCTATATCTGGAAAACGGTTTAACGTATAAAAAATACAAATGCGACTGGAAGAAGAAAAAACGAGATATTCACATACATTATTTTTGGGCCCTTTAACTTTGAATATCCTTACACGTAACCAATTATGGCTTTCAGGACAACTTTTATATACCAAAATAAACGTTTGTACAAAACTTCAGCTTATTTCGTTAGATTCCGAGGTTGATCTTATAATTTGAGTAAAATTATCGGACTACCACAGTTCTCCTCTGTGATATTTTAACTTGATATTATCAATCCTGCTAATCACGAAAAAAATATTGGAAACTACGTTATCATTACTCGACTATTAAAGTATTAAAATACTTTTATTTCAAAATTGGTAAGAGTTGCAAAATAAAGTTTTCAATCGCAAACTACTAGACGCTCAAACTCGGTTATATATTATTAAATATCCAAAAAAGACTAAGACACTATTTTATGTTCAACATTTTTTATTTGAAACTGTTTTTTGTAACTTTTAATCTTTTTAAGATACAAGAATTTTAATATTTTAAATGAATTTTTTAACAAACGCCGTAGGGGTAGGGATTCTAGAGTAGTATCTTTGCCGTGCTCGGCAAAGTAGAAAACTTAAAATATCAAGTTTTCAACCTGCTGGTTGCAATGTTAATTAAACATTATCGTTTACTTCACTTTTAAAATTAATTTATTTATTTATTGAATAATCTAAACAACATTATATCATCTTCAAGCTGTCATATGGATTTTAATCGTTTTCAACTAAAATTGTATACCGATAATTTTTGATATTATTTAAAATTCGGAGTTTATATACCAAGATACGCAGATACAATTATTTATGCCATATTATTAATGTGTAATTTGTTTGCGAACATTGCTAACTTTGTGTATTATAAGTAGAGAAGACTGGAGCAACATTGAACAGAAACTTAATTTTTGTTTGTAGTTTCGGATCCATTCCATATAATAAACTTTATTAAATTTATTTTCATGTAATATGATGCTCTAATTACTTAGGTATCATTTTATTATTTTAAATCAAACATATATGAAACGACGTATAACATATTATCTCAAGAAAACTGGATGAAAATTTGTACCTCATGTTCATGGTTAGAATTCGTAGCTCTGTGCAGTATGTATTAACAAAAAAGGCAACAGTTATATTGCAACTTCTATAGAAAAAAAGAAATGCTTGACATTATTTTTTTATTCATTAAAGCGAAATTAAATACAGAATTGTACTGAATCTTTTTTCATATAAATTAAACAAAACATAGACAATACAAATCATAATATAAATATAAATCAATATAAAAATCTTCAACAAATTATCAAGGCAAGAAATTATAAAATCTACAAATTATAATGTATATGACCAAACACAAAAAATTGCACTATATTGGGTACGACAAAATAGTATCTATTTATAATCAATATCTGGATTACAATTGAGGCAAGTGAATGATGATGCACTGTTTGGGTCCAAATTGTTCATTTGCAAATGGTACATTGAATTCAGTCCTCACCTGATTTATCCTGATTATTGCAGATGCTCAAAACAATTTTAAAATCTTTCTCTTCATCTTTGCTACTTTTTAGAATTTATTTATATCTTCCTTAGAATTAATATTACTCTTCTATTTATTTTTTCTTTAATCCGTTTTGTTCCCTTTACGCAGATATTTTGCTACTATTGTTTTATATTTCAGTTATTTAGTTTGATATTCTCCTTCTAAATTAGACTTTTGTGAGAATGTGTGAGAAAAGCAGATTTTTCAGAACACTAATGGGTATTACTTAACTTAGCACGTGGTGGAGCTCTCGGCAGAGGTCAAATAACTTCGACCAAAAAATCAGAATAATTTTTCTAGATGCCTGATGCTCCCACTATTGGTTCATTAGACATTTACGTTGCAGCTTTTTTTATGTGTTCCAGGTAGCGACTCATTTGTTATTTGTACAAACAGTGTAGTTTTGCTAGTGTCTAAATAGGACATATCGTTTAAAACATTAATTTTTTTTTAATTTAATGATAGATCATTAATATTAACTTAAAGCTCAGGTGGTTCAGATATAAATTATCTCATTTGAACTTTTGCAACTGGGCGGTCTATGACAACTGATGTTTCACAATCAGTCTTTAAAGACATTAAGGTATCGTGCCGTTTCTAACTACCCACATCTGCTGTAGGTATTACATGTAAATATTAACCCCGTCAATTTAATAATTGTAGCTACAGAGGTACATTTTTAATATTTTAAAACGTAACATAATATTAGTTTATATTTACGTTAATTAAACAATGTAACATTATTAAACAATGTATTATAAAATATGCTTCTAGGAAAACCCCATTCATATTTATAATATTGTATATTTTAACATGAATCAAAAAATTGTAAATTTAAAACTAATCGATATGGGTACAAAAATATCAATCAGACCATAGTTTATTCTCATGAATTACAAATTGCAAATGGTCATTTCCGAGCTATGGTGCATGTTGTTTTCGGTGCGTGAAAGCAATGCTAAAGATGAAGAGTCGACAGTATTAGAAAAACTAGCTTGTTAGTACTTACCTCTGTTATTTGTAGCCCCGAAGTCCTCTACAACAATGTGGTAGTGTCTACATAGATGCCTGTGAATTTTTTTAATATTCTTACGTACATGTACATGTCATAGAAATGAGAGTTTTCTTTCTCACTTTAATGGCGACACCTAAATTCATTACTATTATTACCATTTCAAATTATTAAGGTTTAAACAATCTTCCTTTATCAAAGTATTCCACGTGAATCAAAGAAACTTACGAAAACCATTACACTGAATTATATCAGTTGTTATCAACTAGTAATAAGATTCTCCGTAGAATTAAAAGCCTAACTACTGTATTATTTATCTTATATTATGTAATGCCATTTTTTTAGGATAAGAGCCCGGTAAATCCTGCTCATTTTATTAAAACCAGGAAATTACTTTCTAAGTGTTATTCTCATTGGATATGGAACAATATTTGACTCCTATAAACTTTGAGTAAAGGTGCTAATGCAAGAAGTATAAAATGTTTTAATTAAGGCTTTTTTAACGATTACTCAAAAGGATAAGAGTAAACCATAAAAAATTACAGAAAAAAGGATCAAAAGCAAACAATATTTTTCTTATTTTTACCAAAATACTCCAAATACCTTTTTTATCTAGAATGTGATTCTTCATAATTTTTATTAAAATTTTACACCTTCAATTAAAAGGCTTTAGTTTTTCTTTTATCACACTTTCTCTGACGATGCCTTCCTCATATTTAAATATAAAATTTACAAATTCCAATATCTCTCATACTCTCTTTATCTTATAAAATTAGAAAAATATTTAATGTACAATATTAGTAAAACGTAGTCAGTAGTGAAAACTATTAAACATTAATGATGGTTTCCGGTGTTTATCTAATTAAAGATAGTATAAGAAGAATTTACTATGAGGCTTTATTACTAACGATCTACGTTATTTATATTTTTCATCATAATATGACTTTTACCAAATATGATGTTATGTTTAATTGGTTATGAGTGATTGAACCTACATCATCTGTACTATAAGTCGTATATGTTAAAATACGCTTACGTCGATAATATAAAACCAAAAAGAAGTATACTTTGACTTGTTTTTATTAATTTTCTGTTAGTTAAGCGGTTGACATAATGTTAAAATTAAAACCGAGAATGGCGTCTGGATTTCATATTTCGAGATCACAAATGTCTACAAAATTTTTTAATAATATTGTATGTGTTTAGGTAGTGCCAAATTTTTATCACAGAATAACATGCGGAAACGGAAGAAAATCGGTCTAAATTTTTGAAAGCAGTTTTGCGTTCATTCAGAATGGGTTCCGTGCAAATGGAACATAACCCTACCTTATAATCATTAGGGATAATAGTACAGTTCAAAAAGTTGAATTTTTTGGGTTTTAAAAGACAGATACACTTGCCAATTTCTGCAGTTTCATTTTCTTGCTAGATTCAATGCTTATGAATTGGCAAGTACCTTTCAATAAATTTCACTATATCACTTTTCAATGTGTGTACTTCTATGTCATTATTATTTCAATATTTGGAACGGGCTGGCAAATCGGGGTTTGAAACTAGAAACTTTCCTCATAGATCATGATATTGATATCGCACTTATTTCTGAAACATGTTTGAAACTGAAAATGACTAAAACGTGAAAAATTTTTTGTGTTTACTGTCCACCAAGACATTCAATTCAATTTTAGAACACTTGGTAACAGATTTATCGGTAGTGGTGATTATAATACGAAACATACTTTCTGGGACTCTAGACTGATAAACCCTAACTTTGATAAAATATGTATTGGTGAACCAACTTACTGGCCAAAAGATTTAAACAAGATACCTGATCTCTTAGATTTATTTATTTAAAAAAAAAAAGCCAAGACATACATTAAATCAATTCCTGTGATGATCTTCTGTCATGTCACTCTCCGGTTTTGCTATTGATTTGTACTTCAAAGGATTCATTCAAAGAAGAAATGGTACGTATCTAAACAATCGTCACACAGATTGGGACCATATTCGTCATCATCTAGATGGTAACTTAAATCCAAGAATTCGTTTAAAATCATCACAAGATATCGACTTAGCTGTAAAAAACGGAATATATCCAATTAGCAGACAGAGAATAAACTCTATCACCATAAAATATCATATGTCTAATAGTTCAAATGCATATATTAAAAAGAATCTGACAACAAACAAGATTTCCAATAGATAAAAATAATTTTAATTGATCATCCCAAAGTTTGAAACGTTTGTTGGAAAATCTGAAACAAAGTTATATTCAAGACTGTCTCAAAAATTTATCTAACACTGAAGCTCTGAAGCTTCTGATTATTCATTATAGAAAGCTACACAACGTGGTAAACAGCCACTACACTATGTTCTACCTTTACGTCAAGATAATGGTTCCTGTGCTAGAACCTTTAAAGAAAAAGCTGATCTATTTGCACAGTATTTACAAGAAGAGTTTTCTAATTCATTAAATAAGCCAGAGGAAGAAATTGGAGAATTTCTAAGTGCTCCTTTGCAGTTATTTCCCCCAATAGAGTCTTATTCTCTAAATGAGATTCGTATGTACAAATAACAACAAGGATTTTAAATGGGCTTAAAAAAATGGGATAATCATTATTCGGTTTATATTTAATGCAATCTTGAGCTGAATAATCTATAACTTCCAGTTATAGATTAATTAACAAATAGTTTTTTTAATATTATATCATTAAGGTGGCTGGACATGAGTAGAACACCGTTCAAACCCGCATAGTAGTCATTTGTTTGATCATTAAATCCAGCTCTGTATCCTTCTGCGTACATCTGTACTACACAAAGTACGTAAACAACATGAAAATCTGTTGTCTCTATTTTGATTATTAGTTTTAAAAATATGTTACTGGCGACATCTAGTGACTATATTGGTTGATACAAAAAATAAAACAAGACATTTGACATCTGTCATTCCTTTGAAAATGGCGTCAGGAAGTTGGCGAGCGAACGTGCGTTTACGAAGAAGTAAGTAAAACCATGTTAATATTTTATGTTTTTATGTGATTTCATAGTTTTTATATAAAAACAGTTATTGATAGTATAAACACTAATTGCTCAAAGTAATGTTTTACCAAAAAAATAAAATATTCCTAACATAACCTTGATATTATTTTCTATGTACTCTCCAAAGTACAAAAGTATGTAATTACTGTATTTCACGTCTGTCTTCCCGAGTACTATATAAAGTACGTTAACAATATCTTAATTTTTTTAAGATTTGACACCTAACCTTATCGCAGAAATATTGAATGACTCCGACTTCGACTATTCTGGAGATGATTCAGACGTAGATTCCGAGTTTCAACCACGTGAAACCAACCAAACAGTCTGTGATCACCGTAAAAGCGGTTCAAGCATTAGTTCAAGCGAAGATGAAGCTGATTTGATTATTTCTGTGCCTTCTTCAACAACATCGGACAACTCGGATTGTCCTTCAACTTCGTCATACTTACCACGAGCAAGAATACGTTCAAGGAGGACATCTCGTGGGCAAAGTCGTGGTCGTAGCCGGGGTAGATGTGAGAAAAATTATTATCCACTCGTCGTATAGCTATCAGAAATCGACAAAATAACTCTGGAATTCAGGATACTTGGATACACGAGACACTTAATACAGAAATAAATAGTTTAATGCAACCTAAAAACTGTTTTGTAGCTATGTTCGGATCTGAATGTATAGACAACAATCTTTATCGTCAGAATTGTCGCTAATGTAATGTGCTCATTGTTCGTAGGTCAGCAGTATACAATAAATATACATTCGGAAAATATATTTAATCAGCTTTTTATTATATTAAATATATTAGCCTATATTGATTTAAATCACTATAAATGAACGATATTTGAAAAGAATAGGCTCATATTTTTATGATAATTAAGAGTTGATGAATTGAGTTTTTGAACAGTTCAAAATTGACCAGGATTTTACGACAATTTAAGGTTAAATTGGAAATTAAATTTAAAAAAAAAAAAAGTACTTTTATTTAAATCTGATTTCATATTTTACTTCTTCGTGTTATTTAATCGGAGAAATTGGCGAAAAAATTATACATACATCGCGCATTTATGTATAATTTATTTCGTATTTTCCGATTTCTTATTTCATATAATTTTTTCGTCTTATTTAATTGGTTGCAATTTAAAAAAATTAAAACATAAAAATAATATTATCGTACAAGACGTTCAACTTCGTTTGTTGACAGCATGTATGCATGCATCTAATGCATCTTTGTTCTGCTAGTAACTTTCGAACGCGTTTTCTGCTGTGTATGAAATTTGTTACACACATTTAACACATTCAGGTTAGTTGTTATATAGTTTTGAGCTTCATTGGGCGGGCGATCACTGACCTCGGAATACTAAATTTATTAAATTCCTCTTGCTAGCAGTATGATAATGTTACTAATATTTATGTGGGAGATTATGATAAAGAAAAAGAAAATTTTAAACCAATTATGTTAATGATTTGTAGACAAGTATATTATAACCAAATGCGTATCAATTTTGTATTTTACTGGTAGTCTACGTTCTCTGCGTATTATCAAAGAATATACACCTAAACCAAATCGGTCTCTCAAAATAAAAAAAAATTTTGGACGCCATGTTGTTGAGATGTTCTTGTCGAATCTAACTTCACATGTAATGGAACTAAATATTATGTTCATTATTTGCTTACTGCTAATTGCTATCTTTGTTTCACATTATATTCTATATTACATTGTTGCTGTCTTTGTTTCCTGATATACCAGCAACATGGTGCGATTTCATTAAATTTGTAACTCAAACATCAAAGAAACCGACAACAAGAGACCGTACTGATTTAAGTATATATTCTGTGATACTACAAACAATTCTTGTATACTTTGTAAAGATGACTTTGTCGGTACATGTATATTATCAATCGCTAACGCATTGCCTGTTGGAAACAATGCATTATACTTTTGTTATATAATAACATTATAGTGTCAGCATTCCATTATCAATCATTTATAATACACACAAAGGGGTAACTGAGCTGGTAATCTATAATAAAAGTGTGCATATGAACATTTATTGTCAATTAGTATTACAGGAAGGTATACAAAATTAATTAACAACCTTTGTGAATATTCGCATTAGCTTTTTCATTTCAAGCAATTCCTTATCCATGCATATTTCAAACTAGAAATCTGTATATTTTTACCGATGCTTGCAGAATAAATAAATTTGTGTTTACTTAATAAAATTGAAGGCAAGAACAATTTATTCCACATAAATTAAAGTTTAATGTTGATTGTAATATTGTACCTACTTGTTACTTATATTTAGTCAATATGATTTTTGTTTGTAAAATAAAGTAAAGCTTGAATAGTTTTTTCTCGTTAATATTTTGTTTAATAATAAAGTGTTAATTAGAAGAAAATGATATAAAATACGTTAAAAAAATAATATTCTCGTAGGCTAAATTTGTTTTTCTTTCGGGTGATGATAATTAATATATTACTTGTTTTATATTAATTAATATAAAATTATTTGTTTTCTATTAATTTTTTTAACATGTTAGGATACCCGTTATGTTTCTAAACCATTATCTTTAATTTAAGAAGAAATTTCAAAAGATAATGCTTTTAGAGTAAAGAATGAGTACGTATTTTAAAATCTTCCTCAAAAATTAGTTTGTCATAGAAAACCACGTTTATTGAGGAAGTATGATTACGCTCCAAACATTGATTATCGCAAAAAAATTTAATGAGCCTACAGAAACAATTATTATTACCCTTTTTTGGTGATTTTGTAAACGAAAAGAAGTTTTTGTCATATCCTGCACATGTGTTTATTATCCCTCTATTATTGTAAAATACTACTATAATTTCCATTAAAGAATTATTTTTAAATGGATATATAATTTATAACTCGCTGAAAAATTTTCGCTGGTATCAATATTTAGATTTTAAAAAAAAAAAAAAAAAATATTTCTCTATTTATCCTTAAACACGAAAAAGATGCCATCTACATTTTATCATATTTAAATATAGAGGATTTGAGACTTCAACGTAGCAGAAGATTGTAGTAAATTTGATTAATCAATAATGTGTTTACACGTAAGAGAAGGAAACACGCAAAAATACTGATAGGTTAAGTAAATCCTAGAGCCAAGTTATCAAATAGCTACTATTTTCTTAGAAATAAAAAGATTTTGGACTGTAATTTTACTTATAGTTTAGTTTACCTTTAAGGGAAGATCTTTTATTATTCCTGCGTCTATTTATAAATTAAACACATCGATAGAAGGAGATAGGTTATTAAAACTTTGATTGTAAACTAAAGATCTAACATATTTTGAAATTTCCTTCATTTTATTTTCATGACAACTTCTATAATCAGGCCCATTTCTATTTGGAGTTTGAACTTCTAGGGTAGGGAGGCACCACAGTTTACACAAATGAGCTTAAAAATCATCTTAAAGAGTTTGAATATCAAGCTAATGTTTTTAAGCGCACACTGTTTTTTTTATTGTAAATACTTCCAGTGCAACAAATTTGTATATAAAATGCTAGATTTTTCCTCAGCTTCAACCCCGTTAACTTTGATTATTTTTGTGTGTGTCTTAAATAGACGGTCTAATTGCAAGTAATAAAGTTTATTGTTTTAATCGAATAAATTGAATAAAATTTGTATTCAGATCAATATAAAATTAGATTAGGTCTTTTAAAATGTTTATATTAAGTCACATTCCTATATGTCTGTCCGAGTGGAATTTTGTAATTGATACTAACTGATGAGCTAGATACTTGGCTTTATAAATTTGGAAATGAGAAATAAAAAAAAATGAACAATATGTTCACCATACGAAAAATTCCAATCAAACTCAGCAGTAAATAATAATTAAATCAAAGCAGAAAATAATAATAAAATAAAAATTATTTTTTTACTGTACCTTGTTTTTGTAACGGACTAAAAAGTATAAAATAATTCAAATGAACAACATGGGATGCATGTAGCAGATAATGGATACACGACCAATGTATCTCGTGTGAAACTAGTGATATTGTTTTATACTTGTTAGTTTGTTATAAAAATATATCACATAATTGCAATTTATGTGATCAACGTTCTTGCACACCTTCAAAATCACTTTAATGGTATTTGCCTCTCCTGAAGAAGTTGTTCTTAAATAAGCACATAAGATGCGTCTACTCAGTTGTGTTTCAAGGATCATCCTGCGAATTTTCGAAATAATACATGTTTCTTACATAATTTCTCCATAAAATTTTGAGATCCACTTTCATCCTTTTACGAGTTCAGGGGTTCATTTTTAAAACATACATTCTAAGCGAATTCGGATAGTATCAGCTGATTGATGCGTTGATTTCCTATTCCCCCCCTTAACAGTTTAAATTTTCAAAAATCGTTTCTTATAAAATGATAAAGTCATAATAACTATATCCGTGCCAAATGAAAATCCAATCCGTTTTACGATTTGAGCAATGCATTTACAGATCCGTTTGTACACTTATAGAAATTGAAAACATAATAAAATAGTAATTTTCATTAGCAAATGCTTTAGTTATCATTATATTGTCACACATTTAGTTTTCTATATCTAATAATGGTAACGTTCATTTATTTATGCTATGTTTATGGTAAATAATTATATTTACAGAAATTTATATAAATATATTAAATATATAATTATAGGGGTAGGATATTCATAATGTGGTTAAATTTTATTGCATTCATTATAATTATTATTAAATTATGAAACTATCAATCACTTTGATGTTCAACGTATAATTATGTCACAAGAATCTAATAAAATATTATAATTATTCAAGTTTATTCACATGTTTATTTACGTATTGTAAACTGTATGTATACGGTATTATACCTATACGTGTTCATATTCATAATGTATAGTTTGGTTCAAATAAACTGTGACAATGAGAAGCAGGAAAAAAACTTTCTAACTGATTAGGGTTTTTGTTACTATTCAATACATTTAGTTGAAATAACATATTACAATTTTTCTCCCTACAATCTCAACTTGTTATTAATTTAAATGCCTACACTAATGCCTAGCTGAAGCCCGTGTTATCGTCGGCGTGGAATGTGGTTGTAAAAATAATAATAATAAAAAAAGTCATATTTTTCAGATTGTATAGGTTAGGCCTGGTTTAGTCAAAAAATTTGTTCACATATAAAATAAACCAAAAACCTCAATATTGCAAAAGAAATTCAAAATTTCAAATCACGTATTAGAAAAATAAGTAAGATAAAAAGAACAACAAACTTGGAAATCCTTTTAATTTTTATTCCCTTTATTCGATGAGTTTACTATTTTTCAGGCGTAAATAGTGCAATTAAACTAAGAGTAGCCTCAATTGAAAACACGCTACGTAAAATTAAGTATGCATAAAAGAGTCCTACTTTAAAGGAATATTTTTTAATTGAAGGGAATTGAATGCGCAAAAATTATAATTTCTCCTTGAGTAGACACGGTTTTATAAGTTGCCTCTATTACATTACGATGAAAATCTTTAAAATTAAGCCTCAGCTTTAAAATAACGCCCACATTAAAATTTGAACCACCGTTTCACTTTTTCAGACAGAAGTTAAATATTTGTTTGAAGTGAATTTTACCATTGTGCAAAAGAACCTTTTAAATAATAATTTTGAAACTTTTTAATGTAGAGATTAGAGCTTTCCCTTGATTGAAATACCAAACTGTTTAATTGTTGTGCTATTTTTATCCGTTTTGCCTACGTAACATCATGATCCTAAATTAAAAATTCCTAGTGCACTGACTTAGCGACTTGGACTGTAGATCGTTAATTCAAAAATGAAACCCTATTCATATCTGTGGAAGGTGCATTTTAAAAAAATTAATAAATAATTCTTAGTACACACCTACGTTTTAACCGGACCCTTTCTGCAAATTTAAAGCTTCTTGTCCAAAGGGTTTAAATATTTAATTCCTTTTTTCACCCTTGTGGAATATATTTCCAAAAAAAAGTACTTCTTACGTCGTTTACAAAATTATCCAGTCTTAAGGTTTGCTCACACGGATCAAGTTATTTAATCAAGTAGCAAGTAGTTTTGTTACTTGATGTGTGTGTACAGAAACATGAGTCAAGTGTTTAGTAATGTTGGTTAGTCAAATAGATTTCTTAAATTCAATTTTTTGTGAACAAGTTGTACCTCCACCACTGTTGTATCACAAACATATAATGAAGAAATTTGTTTGAGATTTCATAAAATTTACACATTCTCTCACATTCATAAAATTTAAACAGTTTTGTGATATGAAATCATATTACATAATTGTGACTTGTTACTTCACAAAATTATCAAATTATAATTGTGATCAATTTTTTAACTTGTTAAGTTTTTAGTAAACTAAACTACTTGGTTTTCAACTTAATATCTTGATGAATGTGAACAAGGCTTTAGTTTGATAAATTTGATCTACATCCCATAATAAAATTGAGACTGCCAGATTAATTTGATAAAAAAAAAAATTAATGATTTTAGAAAAAATAGTTTAATACTTAATATGAAGGGCTAAAACACTTTTATTTAATGTTGATCTAGAAAATGAGTTTCATGATAATTGAGTTTTTAGCACAAAATCTCAAATGGAATCCTTTTCTGGAAATAAATCAAGCAGATAAATTGAAGATTCAATCATATAGTATATGGCATTCACATTTTTATTAAACTTTTTTTTGTTTACATTATTTTTAAGGTGGCGGTCGGAACTATTTCGAAAAAATCCAAGTTTAACATCATTTCCGATGTCAAAAAGATGGGTTCGTTGGAAAAATTCAAAAATGGTAAAAAACTGGACTTTTATATGGTACCTTTTTTTGCTGAGCTAGTTTATTGTCCCAGTATTTATTTATAAATGTACTAGAATATATACCACAAAGCTCAACGTTACTGCTACTACTTCTCTTTGCTTCTGATGGAAGAGTTGTATTAGTTTCATCTTCTTATTTGAAAAGTTGTTTCAGTAGAACATATTACAATATGTTTGATGAACCTTCCATAACTAATATAAATACACATATACAGAGTCTACTATTCGCCTCAAACTGTGTCAGGCAGGAAGAAACAATCTCAAGAGAAGTAGAATTTTGTATCAAAATACAGTAACATAGAGTGAATTTGCTATGCAAATTTGTGTACTCACAATTTAGTTTAACGAACCGAATAAGAATACAGATATTATCAATTTTCATTGCCATGTATTACAATTTCGCGTATTTTAAACCCTAAACAAAACATTTATCGATTGATCGAATAACTCGTAAAGAATTGCAAGTAAATAAATTTTTTACAAAGATAAAAGAATAAATGGCACACATTTGTGTATATTACATCTACATGTAGTATTTGTTTATTACAATCATGTAAAAATGCTTTTACCTTTTTATTTTAAATAAATTTACCTTTTTCCACTTAAAACTTTTTATTGATAAAATAGTGACTATCTATTTTAGATTTTTGTTCATCTCATACTGTAAAGAATATATTATTATATTTATTTGTTTTTAAAAATATAAACAATTACAAACATACAATAAATAAAAATTAAGAATTGAATGAAAATAATGTACAAAAAAAAAAAGTAATTAGTTCAGTTTGATAGGTCTATAAGTTTTGTATTAAACTTATACACTCAATCCAATTTATAAACAATGTCAACGATTATCAAGTTAATTATTAGCAAGGTAAAAAAAAAAATAGTAATGAAATAAATAGTAAACAAGTGGTCTAGGTGCACAAGGCCCACACGTTATTATTAGGCAAAATTAAGGTTACCTACTTAATTTTGCCTAATTAAGTAGGTAACCTTAATTATAAACTTACAATTTTTAACGAGTCATTAAAACTTTAAAGGTTGTTTTCATTCTTGTATGGGTTGAGTTTAAAAAACTATTCATTAGTTTTCGGGTTACATTATTAAATGATCATCTTATCAAAACATCACTGCCTCAGCGGTTCGGACTGCACCTTGATATAAAAAATTTCAAAATGAACTCCCTCAGTCCCCGATTTGGGAAAATTCTCTGTGGTCCACGGTTCTTTATAACACTCTACTAGTCTAGACTCCTTATTGATATCACGTTAATATATTATATTACGAGTTAAAACGTGACCGGCAGCCTATGCGATGCGGAATGACGTCTAGAAAATTGTGCGATATCTAATAGATATCTATAACTATTATCTATTTCCATATAAAACTATTAACTGCAATTGTAAATAATATTTGGATGAATATACATATAATAAAGTGTAATCAGTCGGAACAGTGTAGCCAATGGCTTTTTTCCTTTTAATGGTTCTTTTTTTTTGTTTTTTTTTTTAAAATCTATAACGTGGATATTTGTTTGTTTCATTGAATTTTAGTATATGTAAAGAAATAATTTGCGATTGTAAATAATTTTTAGTTGAATATGAAAAGATAAAAATAAAATAAAATTGAAATGAATGAAGTAGGATTCTAATCGAGGTGCGTTGATTTCCCTGGCAACTATGTTAGACATTGGGCTGATGCTCCTATACATATACAATAATATGTATTATATGTACAAACTTATACATAGTGGTGTCGCTAGTTCAATGGCTTTTTCCATTCGCAAAAAATGCCCAACGTGTATAAAAAAGTACCCGTTTCAAAAAAAAAAAAAAAAAAACTATCAATCCGTTATTGAATAACGTATGTCAGAAAATTTAAAGTATCAACTGATGTTGATGGTAACGTATGATAATATAAGATTCAAGAAAATCATTTTCATATTATAAACAGTTATCCATCCATACATTCAGTAAAATTTATTCAGAAAATATCGATTATATATAATATACTGTCATCATCAAATTTACATTGAATATTTAGGAATACATCAAGTATACATTTTAACCTTGGTATTACAATATTTATAATGCGTTGCATCTTCTCAAGCATCGTTTTATTTAATCATGATTATCTATTATATGTGTATTCGAAAATACAGATCTCTTGAAAAATTTATTATTAAGCATTTTTGTGTCGATTTAAAAATAAAAATAGTTTTAATATAATTATTTCATAAAATATGCAAAAGTGATTAAAAAATTTGGTGATGCTTCACCACTCCGTTTAATACTTACAAAATTCTTCATTGATTGATTAATAAACATTCTTATCAGTAGCGAATTTAGGTTTGAAAACGCCCTAGACCCGAGACGATATGGCACCCTTTTTCTTTTAACAGTATATATATTATGATATGAGGCTGGCCACTTGTCAAATGACGCCGGATGGACAATCCCATGTCAGCCAGGACGGAAACATTGACCGGACTGTTAAGTTTTTGGATGCCTCGAGTGCGCGGGGTTCGAATTAATAATACGCAAGACTTAAGTAGTTTAAGTTAGGCTAAGTCTGGACTCAAGAAAGGTGTAGTTATAACCCGAGAAGACATAAGACATCCGGGCACCGCCGTACAGTAGGAAGATGAGCCAATGAAGGAAGGATTCGTTAAATCCATCAGGCCGGACGGGGCGAAGGGTCCGACGTTTGAATTCGGCAATTCATTTTAGTCATCTTGAAAATTTTGGTGCCTCTCTAAATTTGCCGCCTGTGCGGCCTGGGGCTAAGCCTAAAGCCGCTACTGATTCTTATAGGAAAATAAACTTTAAATTTTTTACACTGCATACCGAAAATAAATTTTAAAAGTAAGTGAAAATTAAAATATTAACGACTCATGTTTTGCATTATCATTTAGTACATTAAAAATAAATAAAAATTTGATAAAAATTATCCATTTCATATTACTATCGATATCGGAATTTATAAACATTCAACAATGTAAATTATTATGCATCTCCTTCAAGTATTTTTTCAATACAAACATTCTCTAAAAAGTTTAAGAACCGATTAAAAACATTAAAATAATTAATTTTAACTTTTAAAAAATTTTATTGATAGATAATATATATAAAAAAAAAAAAACTTCTGTTATAACAATGTGTTACAGAAAACATTTTGAAGCAATTGCAACATTAAAGCTATGGCTTTTTATTGCAATGTTGCAACAATTTACTTCGCTCATTTTTAGAATTTTAATTATTTATTTTATGAAATAAATTTGGAAAAAAATTATTGCTTCATTCTCATAACTATGTGTAGTTTATTCTAGAGTAATTTAAAGCATATGCCAATTTATTGAATTCTAGACTGGTACCCACAGAGGCAAAAGTTTTAAAAAAATAATTTAAAACGTTAATTATAAATAAACAAAATTTATGCGAATTCAGCAATTTATAACTCTAAGATTTAAAAAAATTCAATTGAATCCATTTCTTTATTTAAAAAAAGTAATAATCAATCATGGATTCAAACTTCATACTGTCATGTTGACATCTAATACTTTTACTTCAGTCTGTATCTTCCATTCATCCTTAAGTTCACTAATTTATTTTTTACATCAACGAACATCAGTTTTAATTAGGAATATCATTCAACAATTTTTTAAACACAAGTGTAACTAACACCGAGTCTCTCACAAAGTGTGGTCACTATCACTAAAATCTATATGGTAATTCTAATGATTGAAATCTCTAAAGTCTTTAAGTTCGGTCACTATTGTCTAGTAAATTTAATGCTAATGTATTTGCATGTGTTTCTTATCTTTCTAAGTACTTTACACTTCATTTCAATATTTCACTTTTCAGTTTGTTCACTCCTAAGTCATTATGGATTTCAGTATTTGGAATAAAGTAGGGGGCATCGGTAGATTGGAATCTTTCGGGAATTTCAATATTGGAATTTGATTCTGTGCCCCAGAGTTGGATTCCATAAGTCCAAATTGGTGTAAAAGCAGCTTTATATTACCAGTAAAAAAATAAGTTTTAAGCGATAACTGTGATTTTCTGCCTAAAAGCCAGTAATATTTATTGATTTTGAGACCTAGTTATTTCTGTCTTTTCCAAATGTGTGGGCGCCAAGTTAAACTTTTGTCTAAATTTCTTCATTCCGAGATACTTTACGCAATCAACTCTTGGTATAGATTTGTTATTTATATATACTTGTGGTGAAATACCTCTGCACTTTGTGAATACGATATGAGCTGATTTTGTCTCATTAACTGATACACGCATATATATGTTCGGATCAGTGTGCTTAGATAATATAGCTTCATCTTCAGCAAATGTAGCCATTGTAGTGAGCTCATTTGTTGATAGGTCAACAGTATATACAATAAATTTAAAGTCGTTCCAAGAACACTTCCCTGAGGAACGCCTGATTTTATTAGATGTAGCTCACTTGTTTCATTGCCAAATTTGATTTGAAAGATCTTTCTTGAATATATAATTTAATGATATAGTGTAATGAATGGGGAAGCATTGTTTTTATTTTGTTAAATAAACCTTCGTGCCACACTTTGTCGAATGCTTGGCTTACATCAAAAAATGCAGCGGAACAGTAGCTCTTCTCCCCAAATGTCAGGTTTATGATTTTAACCAATCGATGAACCTGTTCAATAGTTCCATGCTGCTTGTGGAAATCAAATTAATGTTCTGGTATCAACTGATCTCTGGTAATTATTGTGTTCAACCGTTCCAGTAAAAGTTTTTCTAACAGTTTTCCAAATATTGGCAATAAACTAATTGGTATATAGGATGAGATATCATGTATAGGTTTTCCTGGCTTGGGAATCATAATTACCCGGGCAACTTTCCACTACATGGAAAATACCATAGTCTAAGAACGGCATTACTGATTATAGTCAGCATAACTACATCCCTTCAAGAGAGTTCTTTGATATTTTTCCAGTAAAAAGATCGTATCCTGGTGACTTATTTATGTTTATACATTTAGTTACTTCTTTGACCGTGGATAGTTCTGGAATTAGGGTCATTCGATATAGTGCAGTGAGGAAGTTAATAACTTAAGTTCTTCCTCTTCTGTACATTCAGAGGGTAGTGGTGTGAAGACCTCTTATAAATGCTTAGCAAAAGTGTTTGCTTTCTCCAGATCAGTACGTGCCCAATCGCCATTATTTTTTCGAATAGGTGGAATGGGTTCACGTGAATTACTTAATCTCTGGGTATACTTCCAAAGCGATTAATCCTTTTCTTTGGTCGTACCAAGTCCTTAGCGGTAACTATTGAATGATTCATTTTTAGGCAGTTATCAATTTTTTTTTGTTCTCTTGGTACTATATCATAACGAGTTTTGTCTGATGTATATATATTTTCTAAAGACATTTTTATTTCCCTACTATAGCTGTTCTAATACTTATATACGTACATATAACTTATATTCGCTACTTTTTAAGAATCCTTAATATAATATAGTTTTGAACTAACGCTACCGATTTTATCTTTTCAAATGTTTTAAATAATTTTATTGAGTTTCAATCGAGTTTTTTTTTTCGAACCGGATTCGAAAAAAAAGATTTTCAATTCGACAGTGTAGATACCACCGATTTTGATAATTTTTTTTTTTTAGTAAGAACATATTGCAAGAGTAGCACACCATAATAAGGAAAACTAGAATCTGTTGAGGGGAGAGAAGAGGCAAAATTAATTAAATTTAATCCAAATAAAATATTTTTTGTGGTTGTACACAACACTCAAAAGTAAAAATACAAGTTTTTCAAAAAAATTAACCATGAAAAAAAAAAATAATTTTTAATTAAAAACTTCTATAAATAATAACTTTGATAACAATTACCTTTCGAATTCGGTGCCAAAATTATCTTTCGCTAAAAAATTGATTGGTTGGTGACAACTCAGAAATGTAATTGGTCACAAGGTTTATAGAAGGTTGTATAATTTATAGAAGCTTGTATAATTAAAAATAATTTTTTATTTTTTATTTGAAAATTTTTATTATTCGTTCCATAAATTGTTAACTATAGCAATTAAACCAGAAAATATAGTAATTAGTATATCTATATTTATACTAAATGCAAATCAGATGTGATTTGAATTAATAAAAATTCCGAAGAAATATTGAAAAAGGATATGAAAAAGAGATAAAAATGGTTTGCCATTAATGAAGACTCGCTGTTTCTACTTATAATTGAAATCATGGAATACTCGTGAATTAGTGATAAATTGTTTATTTAAAATATAAACGATCTAAACGTGCCACCCACATTTGGTGACGCCAGAATATTAGAAGAAATAAAAATAAGATAAAAAAAATTAAGTAATTCGTCTCAAGAAGAAAAATAGGATGATTTTGTATATTTAAAATAAATTTTTCTTTCAATTGTTTCACATTATTAGAGAATTTGGTATATAATTTAGGAATAAAAGAAATTCTATTATTTTTACACATGCTGTATTTCAAATGTATTACTTATTTTAAATTTGTTTTGTTCTTTTTTTTTTTTCATTTTCTCAGAAAATAAAGCGTCCATTAGTTATAATACTTGTTATAATGCGAAGCGTTACGGAATGCCACTCGCTCTTCTTACATAGGATGTTATGTCAAATGTCGAAGAAATTTGAGAAATTTTGCATTGGTCAACTAGAACTCTATATATTTTTTAATTATTTGTACCGAAATTCAGTTTTAAGTTCATGTTTTGGAATTTTGAAAATATATTTTTGATTAATACATTTAAGCTCAACGAAGGTTTAGAGTCAAACATAATTCGATAGCTACCAAATTCATGTTTGAGCTTCTACCAAAAGGACGTTTGAGCTTCAATATAAAAAAAAAATTTGGAAAACGGTTGACCCTAAAGACCATCCCTGCAACTTCCCGCTAATTCCATACCCAAGCACTGAAAATTTAATATATTTCAATGTTTTTATCTCAAAATTTTGTTTTTGAGCTTTGAAGTTAAAAAACAAACATGTTCTCGAATATTTCGTTAACGATATCTCACGAACCAATCAACCGATTTTCACGTTCTTGGCGGCGATCGACGCGGTTTTTTGAGATTTAATAATTATTCTCTTTCATCAAAAACAATCCGAAAAGAAATATTCGTATTAACGGCAATCGACATGGTTTATTAAGGTTAAGAGCTGAATAGTTTTTTTGAGATTTCTTAAAATCTAAAAGTCCGAATTCAAATTATTAGTTTGATGAAGCCCTTTCGAATGGTACCAACCGCGATGAAATCGATCAGGCCGTTCAAAAATTATAATTGGTTCATATTCTTTCACACACACATACATTCATATAGTGACAAACTTGTAGGGGTAGTCACGGAAGCTTCCTGTAACCTCATAACGTCAATATCTAATGAAAACTCGATTTTTTCCAAACGGGGTAAAACCAATATCTTCCTGATTTTTTATTTTCTTAGCCCGTAGTTAATAATATTTAAAAAGGTATTCTGTTAAGTTTTTATAAATAGGACAAAATCAACTAGTATCGAATGTTAAATTAAATAGTAAAATATATAACATATAGGCTTGTTTTCATTTAGATTTGCGAATGGTTTAAATGGTATACATTTAACATCACATTCACAATTCATCTAGATCTAGAGTTATATAATTTATTTTCTTCAGTTGACATAAATTTCCTAAATTTAGATTGATATATTTGTGTTTGGTTGGACAGATTTATTTGTTGAATTCATTTAGTTGTATATACAGACTGAGAAAGGAAATAATAGAACAGAATTTGTAAAAGTAGCGTACTGATATTTAAGAAAACGGTGGTAAATTTGTTTTTCTTGCCATTCATTAATAAAAGAATTATATAGCGGTTAATTTGCAGGTTTGATAAACTAAAAAAAAAAAAAATTTAAAGGACTGTTTTATCGGAATATCTGTTTTGTAATTTATATTTTATTTTGTACTTTTTATTATTCTCAATTACGCTAAAAAAGATACTAAACGGTGGTAGTTATTCAAAAATAATATAGATAATTAAATAATTTTAATTGAAACATTAAGCTTACGTTTGAATTAGCATTTAATGTGCATTCAAATTGTCACAAAAATAATTTTCAAATGACAAATAAAAAATTTTCTTCTTTTTATTACTTAAATGATTTTCATTAGAAGAAGTCAATAATCATTAACATCTTGGAGAGTAGACAGATATCTCAAATATGATCACTATCTATCTTAATCTTCTACACCCACGAGTAATGAAAGGGGAAAATAGATGCAAGCCACAAGTGATTGTTTAATTTTTAAATACTACCCTTGTTGAATTATTTTTGGTGCTCTTCGAATTCCATGCCTTTCCTACTTAGTATAACGACGCTCCAGACTCTGACTACTGTATAAGATTTCAAACAGGTTATTCTTAGAAAAACTTACAAGCGAGGGTTCCAATACTCGCAGATGATGTGAGACATCTGACATCAAACTCTGGTAGTAAGCAATATTATAATTTGATCATTAAAAAAATGACTCAGCAATAAGTTGAAATCAGTTTTAACGAAGAATAATTCTCTATAATAAAAATTATATTTTATTTTTTTCTTTAATTTATTTATTTTATCTTTTTAAAATTAAGACATTTTTATTTATTATAAATTTCTTTTCTTTTATATTATTTTATATTATTTTATTTGATTTCAGCTTTATTATTTAAAATCTTTCCGCTCGAAATCTTTGCGAGTGATTTTGTGACGGAAGTGCGTAACAGTGAAAATGTGTACCAAAAGCTAGGAAAATGAGTGATGAAAAGTTTATTTATGAATTATATGTTAAGTGGCTGTTTTCATATGAGAGTAATTTCTTAAAAGTGTAGTTATGTGTAACATGTTCTTTTTTAACACTTTATATTAATATGTAATATGTTATGAAAAATGTGTAAAAGGTTATAAAATTAGTTAGAAGAAGACAGTTACATTTTAATATTGTTATGCAATTCGGTCTCCTTTCACGAAATGATCATTGATACTGAGCGGATATCTCTTAGATATCTAAGCCGTCAGAAATTTATTTTCATCTTTGAGCTTCTCCTTCTCTAGAATTTGCAAATAACTTGGAACGATAAACTAATTAGATACTTAGATATAATTATCTAACATACACCACATTTACTATTGAATGGATCAGTAAATGATGCTGACTCTAGCCAAACTAAAAAAATACCAGTTGGATATAAAATTAACATATTACATGGAACAATCAGAAATGGTATAAACTGCATGCTCAAAAAATTATACATCTAATAAAACAGCGGGACCTGCGTACAGTGAAGAATGAACTATTTGAAAGATGCAATAATATAGGAAATAAGGCTCAGTAGTGAAGACCAGAATGAGATTTTTCAATCTCTCTTTTATTACTCTTGCTATTTTAACATTAATGATAGGAAGTTGGCTGTGTGGTTCATAATGATGTCTCTCACCAAACGGATGAATTTTAATGCATTTTTAATGAAAATACAAAGACATTAATTGAAAAAATACAAAGATGAAAAAAAAAACATGTTTAATTATTGAATGTATAAAACCAACAAAACAGGTGCATATATAAATTTCAATTATTGGAATACAATTATCTATTGTAACGTATAAATGCTCTCTTTGATACCAAAATCATGCAATACACCAAACGTCCATGTGTTAAAACAAAAATATACGAGGGTGTCTGAAAAGTTTTCGACCTAAACGAGAAGATATTTATTGAAGCACTCGTCGTTAAAACTAGTGAAATTAGATGTTACAGTTACTCACCAAAATTTCATCAATTTTGGACGCATAGTTGATATTTGTTGTACAAAAGCAAAAAACTTACTATAAAGCTGTCATTAATTATTTTGTTTTGTAATGCAATCCGCATATGCAAATTTAAAATGAGTTAAACTCTGTGTAGGAGGACTCTGTACCATCATTTACTTCAGTGCAATTTTTGGCACCTAAATTTAAATGTGCGTGTGAAAGTTTGGGAGACGACAAACATTCAAAAATTGCAACTGACGATAACATCAAGTTCACCAAATGTTTATAAATGACGCCCAAACGAAAGATATAGCAAAGGCTATGTTATGAAAAGGCTCGAAGAACGTATTTGTCATATATAAAATCAAGATTTAGGCATGAAAAAAGCTGCCCGCATGTTTGGTGCCATGTTGCTCATGTTAAAAACTTGCTCGAATGAACATTTCTAATGCAGTTAAAATAATTAAAAAATTAATTGATTAAAAATAATAATAAATGGTTTTTCCATTTTTTTATTATTTTTAGAAAAAACACATTTTTGGAAAAAGAAAATCCTATTTCACCAAGACAACTCACATCTCATCAGTTGCCATGAAAATGCATGAATTACGGTTCATTAACACATTAAAGTTCAATTACACATTTTCAAAAGAAGAAAATACTGTTTCACCAAAATTAATTCCCATCTCAGCAGTTTTCATGAAAAGGCACGAATTACGGTTCGAACTTTGCCACCCGCTTTACTCACCAGATAGAATCCAAAGCGACTTCTGTTTGTACCCTCATCTAATAAATGCGCGCTGAGATAAGATATTTTCGTACAATGATAAGGCAACCAGTTTCGTGAACATTTATTTTGCAGATAAAAAGGCCGAACATCATTTGCACGGGTTAAAAGATGGGAGTATCAGGGGAAAAATTGTGTAGAGTTACAAGGTGATTGACTATGTAGAGAATAATTATAAATTTAAAAAATGTCTTATATTTTTGTTTGGTCGGAAACTTTTCAGACCACACTTGTATTTATTCTGAATAGATGTCTTAAAATAAGTTTTTTTTAATAATTGATTTATTACTTACTATGGATACTAATCTAAGTTAGCAGTCTGTGAAAAATTAATAAAGGAAGTTTTCAAGAAATTTGCTTCGATAACGTTCTTTAGTCTGCTAGGATATTCAACTAATAAACATTCTTGGGTCACTCTTTCCACATGCTGTCTTAAATATAGATTATTATCTTATGATCCCGAGGTTATTATTATTCAAACAACTCATCACCCTTACCATTTGTTCTGCTCTTCAATATTATAAATTATTATCATTGGTACCGATTTTATAAAACCATATTTTCTAGATTGGGTATTTATATGAAATATATTTAGATGAAGGAAATTAAATATTCTCAGGACTTTAATACTAGCCACAAAAAGGCACTAAAATTTCGTAGAGTACAGCCAATGCTTAAAATATAAAGAACCCCGGCTTGATTTTTGAAAATAAGAAAATGGCTGCCGTATATAATATAGTAATGACCAAGAATGTTTTATGGACTTTTTCAAATTACCTGCTAAGCTGAGCTTATAAGAGAAAAAGCAGATACTTAAAAAACCAGAAAAATGATACGCTTGAAATTAAAACCGGTTAATAAGTAGTAATTATAAGAATAAATAAAAAAATAAAATTAAAAAAAATTTGGTTATTTTTTTAATTGCTGTAACTTTTACAATAATTTATTGAATGTTTAAAAAATTTCAGAGAAGATGCTCTATAATAAACTCAACAAATACTCGAAATCGGAATTCTGAGAAATAAATAACTCTTGAGAAATTCGCTTGTTTATATAAAAAAGCACTCAAGAAAAGCTGCAATTTCCCAGTTCAAGGTGATATGATTTTTATTTTGAACAATGCATTTTACTCTCAGATGTGATTGTTTTATGTATATGTGGTGTACTGTGATGGCTATGCGGTGAGAGTAATATAGTATTAAGGCTTATATGTTTTTTTTTGTTAGTCACTTCATAGAATTATGTTTTTTCTTTTTCATTTTCTTTATCTATTTTTTTTTTTTTTTTTTTTTTGAGGAACACTCTCACGCTCAATTGTTATAATAACTTCTCTATTTGTTCAAGTTTTACCCTGGCTTCTCAATCACATATTTGTACAAAATAAACCTTCGATTTTTCAACAACAATTTCTTTATTTTAATCGAAGCTGATATCTGCATAAAATTGTTTTTGATAACTCTTCCGAAATAAGTTCTTTAGTGACTATAGAATTTAAGGCAATTTTTGTCATTTTCCAAGCTCCTTTTGTTACAAGAATTGTAGATACGTTTAATATGAATGTTGTTCAACAGCGCCAATCATAGAAGATAAAGATACAAGTATGAATGAAGACTGGATTGTAGATTTTATAAAATGTATGTATCGCAACTTTGTAAGATCACCAAATTTTGTGGAAGATTTGTATATTTGTGCAATTATTTTTTTACCATTTTCAACAATTATCTGTTTTTCTGGGTATGTATTAGAAAATATTAAGGAAAGATTAGGTTCTTCTGGATTTGAATAAAATTTATTGAACAATTTTATTTTTACCCTCTTTATAAAACGATGAAGTTCTTACAGAAAAATTTACAGAAATCCGATAATCGAAAATCTGTATAATAATCTCCATGACTACCCTTATTACGTGTGCAAAAAACAGTTTTGTTGTTCTGAACTGTCAACTGGGCTAGATTCACAAGTAACTCGATGTCTTAGACGACAATCATTAATTCTCAAAATTCTCAGATAAATTGATTGCTGTTTTAACAATCAAATCGGCTGAGACCTTATCTACAATGTAAGTTCATACAGACACTTTATTTAAATTCCAATGCTAGAATTTCATTAATTCTTTTTTTGTTTTTATTATTGTCCAAAATTTTTCTTGGACAATACAAATCTGTGGATGTGTGTCAAATATTATTTCACAACCCACATTTTTTAATTTTAAACGTTACATTGTCGGGATATTCATCGAATTCAATGTGGCAGTTATTAAAATGTATACAATATAAATTTGTACAATATTTTCAACCGTCTTGGGCTATTACCATGAAATCCATCCTGTGCAATAGATAACCAATATCTACTACGCAATCTATATTTTTTGTTCAGAGATTCATCTTATACATAGAAAATTTTCTAAAAATGATAATAGATTTGGCAGATTTGGTTGATTGAAAAAAAAAAAAAAACGGATATGGAGCAAGTTTCAAAATATCGCCCTTTCTAAAAAAAGCACTTGGTGAGCTGTATGAATTCATGTCGAAATTTTTTCCCCTTATATCATGCCTTATAATGTCTTTTCTAGAATTTTTAAATGTTCCGACTTGTAGTTTTGAAACTGAGATTGGTTATCGACCCTCGTCTAAAGTTCCAACTCGATGAAATGAGCCTTTTTGTGTTCATTTGCTTGAATTTAAATTATGAACTAGGAAAACATCAAATAAAAATAAAACATTTATTTCAAACATTCATTCAAATATAAGATATAGTTTCAATTTTTAAATGTATTATATATATAGAGGAAAAATAATAGAGGTATTCCACCAGAACTAATGGAAAATAAATACAGTTTTATAAAAACAGTTAACCATTTTCAATAGCGCATAGAGTTCTGGATACTCAAAAAGCTTGAAAACATACTAAATAAATGAATATTGGAATAAAAACGTTCCGTAAAATAGTCCCGTTTGTTATTTAACGATGGTCACCACTAATCTCTCACGTTGACTTTTCATAGTTTTCCTGTTGGATACGATATCGTTCGTTCTCTATTTGTTTGCATTCCGTAACTAAAGTATAGTTTATGCTTTAATCATTTATAAAAAATTATATTTATTTTTTGAACTCCTAAGCATTATTTAAATTGTGCTAATCAGTTAATTTTTGTGTGTGCTTGATTATATATTTGTGGCATCAAAGTTTTCATACAATTTTGGGAATTTTTTTTCTCCTGAATATTTTGAAATGACATGTTTAAATCTACTATCCGTGTTCGTCTTGTTTTTCATTTCTAACGTAGCTTCCTTGTTTACGTGGAAAATATTTGTTGTAGTTTTTTAAATTCTCCTCAAACTATACAAATATATTTAAAAGGTGACTTTATCAATTTTATTAAGTTTAACCTTACTAAATATTAAAATTCAAAAACAAAGTGTATAAATCGCATTGAAGTTTTGTTCAAATCCTTCTGGAATAACTACTAAGTATATTATGTTATCGATTAGATGTTTTTAAAGCAGATAAAGCTGTTTGGAACACAAGTTTGTTATGTTGAAAGTTATTCTTCAATACTTTTCAATGAGCTTATGTCTCTTTCACATTCATTCCAAGATACTCAAATGTAAATATAATTTTTTTTTTAAACCGATTAATATTTACCTCACCTCAAATGTGGTGATCTAATTCATTTTACATCTAGTGAGTTTTTCGTTTTTGATTTAGATAACGTTTATGTCTACAATTTCTCGTTTGCACAATATATTATCACTAATACATTTCACATGTATCCATGTCCGATGTTTTTCTGGCATTTATTTCATTTAAAATATACTACTAATTTATTAGCTTTTGAATACTATCGAGAACTGAGTGCTGAGTATCGATAGTAAATTGCTTCAAAAATAATTTATTAACTTTATTCTAACTTTATTCTAAAATTTTATAGCCTAAAAATCTTGGTGGTACTTATGAAAAGATAGGTGTCGTAAATTTTGTGAACATTTAAAAGCGAACTAGACTTCATATTTCATTTTAGTTGATAAGGAACATTATCTTCCAACGAAGAGTCATGCATCTAGAATCTATCTTAAAAGCTCAAATACAAACTATTTTCGTTTCCTAAAGGTATTGGAATAAATACAAAATAACATCAAACAAAATGTTGCAAGACACTACAGTATGAGTAAATAAAAATAATACTAAGTAAAAAGAATGTATCTTTATTAAAAAATAAAATATATAATTTAGATATAATTTACTGTTATCCGGAACTTTGTCAGTTGTAAATTGTTAAAATTTTAGGCTGCATAGGTCTTTTATAGTCATAAATATACAAACAAACATATACAAATTAAATCCAAGACCTCATTTAATATTGTATCATAAAAAAATACTTAAATCTTATATCTTCATTTACTTACGTGCCTAACTATTAAATTTGAGCACGATTTTACATATTTCATTAATCTTTGTAATGTATAACATCTTTCCATTTGTTATTTATGAATCCCATTTTATGAAATACTACGAAAATGCGCAGCAGTGTCTAAGTGTAATAAGTGGTTAGGTAAGTGCACGATTTTTGAAAGGTTTATGTACGAATTATATGTAAAATGGATGTTTTTTTTATATAAGAGTGATTTCATGAAAAGTGTAACATGTTACTTGTTACATGATACCAAAAATGTGTAAAAGGTTATAGATGTGTGATTAAAAGCGAAATAAAACGAACGAAATGAGATTAATAATAGAAAAAATTAAAATAAACTCTAAACAAAGTAAACTCTACTTCGCTGATAGCATAAATTAAATACATACATTAAGTTTATTAGCAAGCGGAACCAATTAATTCTCTTTCGGTTTATAATTCGAGTGGTCAATACGTATGTCAGTTTGTATGATATTTATGACTGAACTATGCAGTCTTTAAATAAAAAACTTTCCAGACCACTCAGATTTCTTCCAAAGTGGTAAGTCCTTCTACATAGTAGCTTTCACAAATGCTGCCATAAATTGGTGCGATGTAATGAAAGTTGAAATTGAAATATCAACTTTAAGGCCTTGTAAACAAGTGAAATATTTGTAGAGTAATGGTGCAGGAGCAGGTTTTATAAGTTTTGCTCAAGGAGATATTGTAGGTTATCCTCCACGTATCCCTTTATCTCCTTTAAAAAATGGACAGATTTTACCATGATAAATTTTATGTAGCACATCCGCATGTTCTTCAAGTCCCAGCACAGTCCTAATGATTGCAATATGTACTACAGAAAACTTTTTATTTGGGTTCTTCATTCAACAACTAACTTAAAATGTGAAAAATACTCGGAAAAGCATATTTCGAAGGATAGATAGATTGCCGATAAAATCTGGAGCTAGAAAATATGGGTCTTTACAACAAAACAAATTTTTCCATATTATATACAATTTCTAAAATTTTCGATCAAAATCCTTGAAGACTTTCAAAGTAGATGTAATTAAATAAAATGCTAATTATGAAAATCAGACAATTTAAACTAGATAATAATAACTTGGTTGCCTTGAATAATTATTTTTCTTTATACCAAGCATTTATTTTCAAAAATGTTCAAATTATTCGGATACGTTACAATAAAATAAGTAGATATCTATCGTGTAATATTCACACGATTTAATATTTATATTGTTATATATTGAGTTAGTTGATTGTTCAGACTTGATTTCATATAACATTATTTGTGTATTTATTAAATAAATAAACAAAATGAAAGAGAATAAAAACTGTATATATTTACTTAAAGCACAAGTCATATGATTTGTTAATATAAAAGTACGAATATATACACAAGACGTATAAACAATATAAATTTAATAATAGGAAAAATCAATTTTTATAATAACAAGTATAAAAATAATGTTTGTTGTTAATGTTTGATTGAATTTAAATTTACTCTAAATAATGTGCTATTTAGGTGCAGCAAAATTAAACTAGATGCTCAGATTTTAAATTAACTAAATTGTGTCATTATGATGCACTGCTGCCGTGAAATCACGCTTGGTTAAACATTTTGAAAAAATAACGTTTATAATAAAATGTTATTACTAACCTTTTAGGTTCTTTTATGGTGTACCAGAACATATGTATGGTGGTTTTGTATAGAGCAAAAAAACTAAAACATTTTACATTGCCTTCCATTTTGAAAAACATGAAACTTGTTTGTCATTGACATTATTTTTTTACATTTCGTAAAAAAAAATCATTATAATAGTGAAACGTGTGCTAATTGTGTTTCAAGGTCTTCATGACTTGTAATTTGGGTGTTAAAACCTTTGTAGAAAGAAACTTCAGATTTGCTAATCTGGTTGGCTAATTCAAATCACCAACTCGGGCGGTCAATATCAACCATTGAAGATTTTTGTAATTAATAATCAGGTTTTATTTATGACTGTACACTTCATCCTTTGCCGTTGTTTGTCGTCACCAAAAACCTTAGAAATCTTGGAAGCGAGCAATGTAGAATAAAAAAATTTCAGCTAGATGTATGAGTATTCGATTCATAACTACATATAATGATTACATTTATGTATCAGCTTAGTTGGTGGTTATTTGACTATTACCATTTTCTAAGCTGAAAATAGACCAGTAAATAGATTCAGTAAAACTAGCTAATGCGTGCCGTCTTTTCTGGGTAGCACCATGTCTTACTTTATGTTCATTATTATCATTTCATACCGTTTACTTTCTGGAAGTGCCTTTATTAAAATTGCATATTAAATCACTTTAATCAACATACATGTCTAGTCAAATCCAAAAAAATAAAAATAAAAATTGCGGTCTGTGTTTTCATGTTATCATGTTTGAAATTATAAAAAACAGGATAATGTCTTAAGGCATTTACAGGGTATAATTTTATTTACCTAAGTAAAACCTTCATTTATAACATAATCATAAAAATCGTGTATTTTCAATTTTTATGAACGCCTCTTGTTCAGGTTGATTTTTTATACTATGTAGTTAAAAAGGAGTTTTTTAGGAACTAAATTTACTAGTATCGGAGCTCATTTATGAATAAACTTCTCAAATTTGTATATGGATTATTAACGATCAGTGTAACAACTTTTTTCCGTACGAAAATTCTCAAATGTGGACCATTTTCCCATTGTAAGTAATTTGTACCCAGTAAAATTTTCGTTTCCCCCCACAAGAAAATTTGTGGAAGCAGTCACAATTAAAATTGACGGACGGGCGGATTTGTTTTTTTCTTATTGTTATACGAAAATCAAATGACGTCTGAATTTATTACGTGGTGTAGAAAATGGTTTTTGTATTTGTTATTGAATCTACTTAAAACAATAACAAAAAAAATGTCTGTAAAACTAATGGGGACAACTGAAAATTTATGAGCTTAAAAAAAATGGCTCTCTTTTCTAGAGGAAAATCTTGTTACACCAATTATAGGTTAACCATATACAAATTTCTAGAAGTGTATTTATCAATTATATGATATAGGCTTTTGGTTAGCACCAAGTCTATAATAATTGCAGTGGTTATAAAAATTAAAAATTATGTCACATTTTCATAATATATTATTCTTTTTTAAAAAAGCTTTTACAAATTGTTTTAACCAAGTTTATCGGTTACTCTTTTCGTTAATTATAATGTTGTATACTATTAAATTTTCATATAATTTTGTCATAAAAATATATCAATTTTATTTATAATAATATGATACTATATACTAGCGCATTAAAATTTTAACAATAACCATATATTTTTAAATTTTAGAGTCTGTCCCTGCGAATTATTAATTGTCAGAGCAAGTCATATTTTTTCTCTATTTGTCATAGCCAATTTCAAATAATATTTCTCATGAAGGATCGATATATTAAAACTTTCAAAGCGCTTTATATCTTTTTGGAAATGAATTTAAAAAATGAAAATCTCTTTGGACTAACTTACGATATATATCAGTACCCCGAAATTTCAAGCCTCAGCTTACCATTTCTGTCAAATGGTGATTGATATATAAAAATTGATCTCTTCTGAACTCCTTTAGAATAACCTGTGGTACATGACAGTTATATCACACACCAAAAAACACACCTTATAAATTTAATTTTAATTCATCTATTTAACGTAACATTGCATATAGAAAAAAGATTTTTATAACTTTATTGTTGTGCACCTTGTTCTCAACAATTATAATATTAATTGATTATCCTTTGAGTATGCCAATGAAGTCTTTGATTGCAAACATCATAATAGATATTGTTATTTCTCTGAGTAAATAAATTTTCACTATGTTACTTTCCAACTACAAATGGGTATCAAATTTTCGTAGAGTACATCCAATGCATGAAATAAATTTCTTGCCCAAAAATGATTTTTTGAAATAGCAAATTGCCGTCCGGTCATGAAAAAGAGTTTTTTTTTCGACTTTTTCAATAAGTGGCTCTACTAATGTTTTAAAAGGATTGCATATATTGCTTGTAGATATTAAAAATCCTCCCTATATAAAAAAGTGCAAATTAATTTATTGCGATTTTAGGCCAATTGAAAATCTTGAAGGATGATTAGAAGTACGTTTTTGAAGGTATTTAAGTAGATGTTATTAAAACTAAGAAAAGAGTTAAGAGAGAAGCATCTTGAACTCAATTTTATTTTCAAATTAAAAATATTGTCTAGAATTTTTTAATTCATTCCTTTTATACACCGAGATTTTTGGAAAGGAGCTTAAGCCTATTTTCACATTTATATTTTAAAAAGGGATTTCAATATACTTCTTGTAAGGCCTGACCTGAATATACAGAATTTTATTTGTTTACTGTGTGGTCCTTTTTTTATGAATAAGAAGGAACATTTTGTCTTTCCACCTCTTCTATTTTTAATTTAAATTGTAGTTCTATATGTATGGATTATAATTTCACGCCTGTAGAAAAACTAGTTAAATTCCTGTTTTATTTGTAATCGTAAGTACTGTGGTAGGGCAATCAAATAATTTATGTTGATTAACCCCCCCCCCTACCGAGTTAAAAGTTAAAATCTTTTTCGCCATCTGGGTAAAGAACTATCATTCTACTAAATTTCAAGCATCTAACTAAATGGGAAATACTTAATAATTTTGATGAGCACTCATAAAACGTGTGTACAGTATATTTATTCTAATTATTTATAATACAGTCAAACATGAGAACTGGATTAAAAGAAAAAACTGGGTAAAGGTTTAGGTGAGACCAATTTGAATTTGTTACTGGGCCCATCATTTTAGCGTCTAAAACCTCTGTGTATGACAAATAAAAGCCTCTAGTCGTGAAAGTAAAAAGAAATAGTCGTGAACCCTCTTATATTTGCATACATACGTACATTTGCATATCTACGAAATGCGTATTAGTTGGATCATTTATTTAACTAACCTATAAGAGTGATACAGCTCACTTTTAACATCTATAAGCTAGAAACAAACGTTTATTCCTGCATATAAGCTGTACTATTTATTTACACTTTAAGTGATAATAGCCATTTTTGTACATTTACAAGCTAGAAACTCGGTCTAGGGACGAACCTCCATAACCGAAAAAAAATTACGGTCCCTTGAACTTCCGTTTACCGAGGTTTGACTGTACACGCTTACACGTGTTGTATTATTATTCATATTACAAGACATCTTTAATATTCATTCTAAATAAGGATAATAGTAATTATGTTTCAATGTTATTAATTTTGCGATGTTGGTGTTTGGTATTTGTATTTTTGTCTCTCAGTTGAGTGTCGTAAATTGACAAAGAAACACAAAGTAACTAAATAATTAAAGTGGATGACCGAAATACATGTTTTTATTTTATTCCTAGCTTTTGTTCTATACAAAGAAAATTGCCACAAAGTGAGAATTAAAACAGAACTAAAATCGTATTAATGTTTTTCTTTCTTGAAAAAATTATTATCTCTACCAGAAACATATATAGAAATCTGGTCGTATAAATATTTGATTGGTATTATTTTCATGAGCAATTTGTGTTTCGATATGAATTGGTTTATACCTTCATACTGTACATGCATTATTTATAAGCATAGAATTACATTTCAATACTCTTTCGATTTAATCATTTTGTCATTATTTTCACTACCGGAATAGTAATGTGTTGTTTTTGCTTGCCCTATGAATAGTTTAAAACCTACTAGAATATGATATTTTTATATTGTTAAAAAGACGTTAACTACTAATTTTTTCACTTCGGGAGTTCAGAGTTTTAAAATAAAACTTTTCCAACATATAAAATGCTTCTATTATTTGAGTCAGTTGAGTTTATAATCTTCAAATCATATAATACACTATAATTTTTTAAGACACTTTTGTTTTAGTTATTATTTTATTAATTTAGATTCTCTATTTGTTGGCACATAGATGGTTGAAGATATCTCTCTTTTTTTTCACAACAACAAGTCTGGATTATTTTGCAGCACCTTCAAAAATGTTTAAAATAAAACTTCAGTTCCATAATAAAGTGCTTAAATTCCTTATATAATTCAAACACAAATACAAATATTTAAATATTAACTCGCATATTAGTATTATACTAGAGGATTCGTAGGCTGCTCCACAACATTTATTTTTGATAATTATTGAATAAATTAAATTTTAATCTAAAATTCTAAGCAACTGTGGCATTTTCCAAACGGAGACCTGATACTATTAATCACTCAAATAATTTTTTGATAATTTTGAGTGACTCAAATGAAAGGCGTCACTAAGTCACTTGAGTCACTGAGTGTTCTTAAATCAAAACGAACACACTATCATCATTATAACTGCAGATATTCAAAACTATCATAACACTTGGAGAAAGAAGAGCCCTATAAAAACTTAAGAAAGACCAAAGACAGAAGTAATCTAATTCTCGATGCTTCATCTGGACACTACCTTTGATTTAAATAAAAAATTATGTAAATTGGCTGGATAGAATGACCAGGCGGAAATACTAAAAAATTAGGCCGTGTTTGTTTCATGAGTCACTAAAATTTTCGATCCAAACTGTAATTGATAAAACTCGGTTAAAAAAACTTCGACAACATGAACATAGCAATTTTTAGGAGGATTTTTGAAGTTATACTTCTTTAGGCGCGTTATGAAAAAATGATGAGAGTGAAATTTTAAGATGCGCGCGCATCACCATCACACAAAATTCACAGGTTGAAGTATGTTGTTATGATTAATGCATTACACTTTATGTTAGAAAATATATATATATTTATTTAATTTTTCAAATTGAAACTGAGTCTAATTGACTTTGTTGACTATTTTTCTCCAGTCCTTTTATTATTTTATTGTAATTAATTATTTGCATGTAATTAAAAATTGTTTTTTAATGATTCCAAAGAAGTATAACTTCTGACGCGTGTACATAACGCACTAATTTTTGTTAAATGGTAAAGTTGTGTGTATTTTTCAAGAGTAAAAGTTGCACACTGGCAATATAAAAGCTACTCGTGAAGCGACAGCTTGATATTAATCATTAAAAATTCTCATAGTATGAACAGTATACTTATGTCTTTAATGTAATATTAGTTATAATGCACTTTATAAGCAAGCTACGATTGCAACGTCCCTTTTTTGAAAATATTGTGAGATACCAGTTTGGAGACTTGCTAGTAGATTAAATATTAAATTTTTATAGGCTTTGGTCAATAGAATATTCAATTTCGTAGTTTTTAAATATTCAGGTATTAGGAAAATGAAATGGATTTATTGTAGTGATATTGTTTAACATAATAATGTAAAGATTCACCCAATGTACAGCAACTATTACAACCTTTGTCTTTCTATTCAGCTATCTTGATACCATCGTCGTACAATACATATTTATTCAAAATCTTATCGTTACTTAGATTGAATAATCAAACCAATCAAAATCAATGTTAAATAAAACACACGATTATCGCATGCACAGATAGTTTTAGGTTTTTATATAATTACGATATTTTTATTTTTTTTTTTTTGTAATTTTAATTTGTTTTTTGAATGATGCTTGTGAATAATTTAATTACGAAATGGAATATATTTTCATTACAAAAACCAAACACAATTAAAAGCGTTCAATATAATAATGCTTCACTAATTTGTTTTTTATTATATTTTAGTAAATATTTATCTTTAATTATTTTGTTTTTAATTGAAAATAAATGGCTAATCGGTTATCAAATTTATTCACAAAAATATTTTTTTTTTTATATAAACAATTATTGAGAAAGACTGGAATCTTTTCATTACAAAAATACCTAAACATAATAAAAGAAAAATAAAATTTTACACGAAATATTTTGTATATAATAGGAATTTAATAATAATACTAAAAAAATAGAATAATTATATCACTGGAGGCCAAAAATAAAATTATAAGTTTTTCTTTCAATACAAAAATTGGTTGCCTAAAACCCACTTAGAGAAATTTTTAAATATATGTTATGGGGGGCTCGAGCTGCATGATCTCTCAAAATAAACTTTTTTTGGTTGTAAAAATGAGTAAAAATATAAATTTACAATTTTTACAGTTTTCATTAAAAGCAGCTAATATTTATTTGGTACTAATTGAGTTCAATATAAGTGCATCTGGAAAAAGAATTATCTTCAGATATTTAATACGGAAGTATAAACATCTATATACTGAAAAAAATAGATAAAAAGTTGAACGCCCGTGTCTTGCTCTTTCAATCTGAGTGTTTAATTGCTGAAATGAATGGCCTTGCGTGACTGAATGACCATAGACCAGAACCCACTATCTTCATTAGAACTGGAGTTATTTGGATATTAAAGTATCACCACACTTGGAGAAGGAAACGCTATATAAGAAATGTATATTATTAAATATAGCCTTAGAACACCCAGTGAGTCAATACCTATATCATTGTAGCTAATAAAAACACTCAAATTGGATCAGTTGAAGATTGTTGAGAGCACAACTCACATTCATCACCTTATTTTGTGTGATTTGAATGATTTTTAGTATCAGGTCTGGTTGGAAAATGCCTCAATTGTTTAGAATTTAGGAATGAAATTTAAGTTATTGAATTATTATCAACAATTAATATATAATTGGAGCAGCACACAGATCCACTAGTAATAAATAAAGAAAGGCAATATAAAATACATGCATGTCGTCGGACTTCATGTTTGTTCGGATTCTTCTAGAACTATTCACTACGTTAGTTATATTTTATATATCTAAATAACATTAATAACATTAGGTACATACAAAAACTTTGAGTATCGTAAAGAAATATGTAATTTAATGTGAAAATCGAGGGTTAAATAAATAAAATATGTATAATATGTTACATAATATTTACAAACGATTTGGATTTTAACAAAACATAATATTACAAACATTTAGTTGCATGTAGTACATACCTATTGCATTTGTATCTATGTGAGTAACTTACTGGGTGTATGATTATGTACTAAACAACTTTATATTCTACTACTAGTCGGCTGTGGAATATTCTTGAATAAACTAGTAGTCAAAATATTGATTTATCGTGTGTAAAGGAGATAATAGTAATGATAATACACGATTTATCCAAATAAATTAATGTCGGTCGGGATATCAGTTGACTATATAGCTAACTGCAATGAATGTATTTTGCCGAGTTGGGGGTTTAATTATCGCCAATGCAACAAAAATTAATTAATGTGACAAGATGGTGAAAAAAAAATTCGGTAAAATGCTAAGAATGCCTATTTGTCGTCCTGCCCAATAAATTTTATTCGTATAATCTCAGCGGTTATATTCTTATGAATTTCATCAAAAGAATGTTTTGGAGTTTAAAGAAGCAAAGACGTATAGAAATCGTAAATGCCATGGATATTGGCATATTATATTCTTTTATCTTCCAATACTTTGGTTTATAGTTTGCGATAGCAGTTGTGCATTTAAACCTACCTGTTCAGGTGTTTTATAACAATCCAAGTGGTATTGATATATGATAATGCAGTATTCTAACAATCACATTGAATAAAACTAATTAAATAATTTTTTTTTCTTTATTTTTAAAAAAAAAAATAAAATAAAATAAAAAAAAATAAAACTAATTGGTCTATTGGAAAATTAGGGAATATTTGTTTTGCTGCAAATTCTTTTAACAATTTGGTTTAAATTTATTTTTGAGTTCTTTTATCTACAAAGGCGGTGGTTATTCATATTCATTTTAAAAAAGTCAATATTTTTAACAAGTCCTGTAAATAAAATATCTAATTTTGAACCTAATATATTAAACAGCCATAGGGGTGTAATGCATAATATAACCGACGAAAAATTGATAGTATCAGTGTTCGAGCTTACTGGTTCTAGATAAATTTAATTTATTTAAAAAAATATTTTATTTAATATCGTAGTCTAACAAACGAATTTATTTTAGTTGTCAGAAAAAAGAATTCTAAAGCGCTTTTATTTTTTAAGGTATTCAATGTATGGTGCATTCGACGTCTTAATGACTGCTTAAAGTGTTCTTTTTGAAGATAATTCTGACGTGAAAATCAGAATTCTTTAGGTATTCTGTCAGAAGTCATATTATTATATGGATACAGGCTTGATTCTGGGTGTAGATTTCTTGAATGCAAGTGAAGTGGGTGGCTTCATTCAAATCTTTTAGGACTTAAGATTATAAATATTAACGAGCTCTTAATTGGATAACTATGAAATCCTTCATACTAAATATTTTCTGCTATTGTGTGGTTATTTTCCTTTGCATTTTTTGTAATCCTTATTCTTAATCGAAATAGTTTGTGCTCTTCAGAAAATTTTTCTACATAGATATTTTTAACTAAACTAATTCGTTATTGTCAAAAAATAAAGTATATGTCATTTTTTCATTCAGTATAAGTTATTTCCATTTCCTAGCATAGCATTTTCGAAAAAGTGATTTCACTTGTGAAAGTGCTTGTGATACTTCAAGATAATTACCATCGAGGTGCAACTGAATGAGCTCCCAAAAAATATTATTGCCGTATACCTTTATAGAATTTACATGCATATAATATACATGTAAATTCTATATGTATGAGTGAAAACTTTAAGTCACTTTAGGATCGGTTATTTTTTATAATGACCAAAAGAGTTTCATTTTAATATAAAATTTGTGCCTTAAAAATTTTCATTATGTTTTTCTAAGTCTTACCCTTTTTATCTCAAACTCCCACTCCTATGAAATATGTAAAATACAATATGATACATCACTGAATAAATTTAATCTTACAGAAAGTGGTTACTCAAATCTTTCACAAGCTCTAAATGTAAAATGGAGACTTTTACGGTTTTTATACAAATGTAGAAAAACAAATTGATGAAAAGGTACAGTAAGATACTGTACCATTAACTCAAACAATAATTACCATAATTAACTCAAATCAATACATTCGTTTTGATTTGAGTTAATGCTTTATTTAGAAATTTTCCATTCACCCGGTGCTTATATTACTGACGTTGTATACATAAATACACTGATGTTTTGCTAAACATGTAGACATTCCAGTTTTGTACTGATTCCATAATAATTGTTGTATAAAATCCAATACATAATTATTGGTAGTGTTACATACATTTTGTTGAATTCATATTATTCATTGTATTCAAACTCAATTTAATTCACAGAATACAACATCATTATTCTGTATATGACAATGCTTAAAATTTTCATACAAAATTATACATGCGTATTGGTGTTAGTTTGGATTTTCAAAATAAATGTTACAACATTTCCTATTTTAAATTGGTAAAAAATATCCATTTGATTGGTTTGCATATAGCTAGGTTTACATATATATAGGCCATGTTATTATTAAAGCAGATATGACAATGGCATTAACAAACGTTTGCATATTATATGATGAATGGATGAATATGTTTAGTAAAAGGTACAATAACATATGTTATATATCAAGTAATACTGTAAACTGCACATGTGAAGCAATAAATTGTAAAACGTTACTCAAAATCGTAATAAATAGTTACTATCTCACTTTACCGCACCTGTCTATTATGTAAATTTGAAGTATTATTCGAGACTTTACCCAAAGGAAGGAACGATGAAAAACTATAAAGCAAATTTCCAAATAATTACAAGCTATTTTTTATCCCCCTCAAATGTTGGAAAACCCTTAAATGTACCCACAGAAATAAAGGTAGGTACAGATTCGACTTATTTGAAAACTTCTAAGCGCTGATAGCTATATTTTTTCTAATAATAGCCAAAAAGCAAAATTGTCACTTTTTTTATTGTAAAATTTTATTTATTACAATTTTATTTGATAGTTTTTTCTAGCTGTGACCATTTTTATCCAAATCCACTCCCCCTCCCTTTAAAATAAATAAAAGATGACTCATCACTGAAAAAAATTACTACCTCACAGAAAGATCGTAACTTAAATCTCTCACGAGCTCTTACATTATTAACAGCTTGCATTTTATTTCAGGTATGTTGAAAATAACTTCAATCAATTCGAATACAAATAATTAGCAGTCGCATTGGTAAGCATAAAATAGATTACTAAATGTGTTTTAACAAAATATCTCTTGCCAAAGAATCATCCCCATCTCAATTGTTCCTTTCAAAAATACCAGTTAAATAAACTTATGCATTTTCGATAAGGCTGCGTTCTGCCTAAACTCAGAACACAATCAAGAAAAAAGTCAGTCTTCAAAAGCCTTAAAGAGACCTATGACTGGTTGATAAACGATCTCCAGTTGCATCGAACGCTTCTAAGTTCAAGTTCCAATTTTCCTTCGTCATTTTATGTATATTTTCCTAGTTATCTTAGGTTTATTGAACTTTCTGAATCAATAAGAAGTCTTTGTAGAAATGCATCATATGTGTTTAACTGCACTTCTATGGCAATTTTATTTTACTAAGATGTACATTGAACAACCATTTTGGAAACTTCTTGTTTTTACATTACATTATCAATGGAAATATTTTCAGTGGTTTATCATTGTGCCGATTTAAAATGTCTTGATCTGTTTATTAAATACCATTGAGAAAATCCGGCATGAAAATCACAATCGTTAAAGTTAAAATTTGAACGTATTACCTACGTTGTAATCAGTAAACCTTTTATTAAGATTAGACAGTCTACAATATACTAACATTGTTTAATGTATTTAAACATATGAAGTCAGTCAGTTATGAACATTACGATAATGTCATTCAAGAACTAGAGAGAAGAACGAACGACTTCAATGGTATGTAGATGAATATATACTATATGTATATAGTGTACGGCGAACTAAATGTTCTTTTCCTAGAAACTGATATTTAGTCAATCAAGACATTTTTTTGTTCAAAAGATATCCGTCACTACGGTCGTATACTTGAGTTTACTTTATGATTAGATTTCAAATAAATGTATGAATTTGGATGAGGACTGTGGAGGAGTGCAAGACTTTAAAACTGCAAATCCTTGGCATATGTTAAATCTTCATACCAGTTTCAACCATCTAGTTTAATTTCATAATTAAACTAGACTTTACACTATGGTTTAATTATTTTGAAATTTAGCTCTTTAATTTTAAATATCTCTCGAAAAAAAGTTAGTAAATCATTGCTTTTATTTGCTTCAGTAAAACATATTTAAATTTTTATGTTGCACTGATTTCCTATTCTAAGATAAGAAAGATTCTTTCCAGGATATGTACAAACATCAATAAACATTTGCTGTAATTAATTGAACTGCTGGGTCAAAAGAAAACATTTCTCTGCCTGAGATAAACTTAGGACAAAGTATGGGGCTTATGTTAGTAAATAAAAAGAATGCCTCTTAAACAATACTTAAGCGAAAGATTTTTAAAGTCAAATTAAATAGCACATTGTGAAATTTTCTCTATGACACCTTCGAGTATCTAATTTACAAATTCGTCGTCATATGGATAATTGAAAATGATGCTGTTACCTAGTTAAATGTTGTTGACCCAATAGTCTTTTATAAAACAATGTTCAAAAACTCTTAGGGTTATTTATTAACTCAATGGTGGACACAGTTTCAAATCATTTCAAATTTTATTTACTAACTCTCTTCCCAACAACCCCAAGTGTCAAAATTTTAATTCAAAATCAGGTTTAAAATTCCGCCTGAGGTGATATGTGTTAAATATGCTTCAATATCTCGACATCAAGGATAAAATATGCACAGGCGCTGCTGAACATAAAACGCAATTGAATTGAGTTCATGTCAGCGCGTTTTCTCTTTAGCATTTTAATGGGCATAGTGACAGGAGACGGAATTCAAGTTGAGAACTAACCCATGTTTAAAGTCTCAAATTAAACCTTTGAGTTTGAGTTTTTTGAATTGAAAATACAATTGAATGAATTTCTGGTTATGCCTAAGCCTACAAGTTAATTTACCTTTATAGAATAGCTGATTAAAATTGATCAACACAAAACAAAATTTAATTTGCTTTTACAAAATCTTTAGTCACACACAATCATATTTAACAAAAAAAACTATTTTAAGTGTATGCGTTGAACTGCACACATTAAAAGCAGTACGTAGTAGAATTTTCGATTTTTCGACAGTTTCTGTTGGTTTTTTCTAATTATCCTTTACCATTCTAGTATTTAGCCGAACAACAAAAATTTCATATCGGTAGAGTTTGCGTTCATGTCACAGTTTTTGCGAAACTAACACGAGGTAAATGTTATTGATATATTTAGATTTAGGACATTTGTGAGCAGTTGTATGGTTCAGCGAATGATCCTAAACTGTGTAGCTTTCTTGGCCAATGAGTGAGTTTTTTAAACTATTAATAAGCTGACTAATATTTTTGATTAATTAATCAAAATTATACTTTGAATGACATTTATTATTTAAAAAAACTTTGACTACATAAATGACATGTACTGTATGTAAAAAATAGTGCACATTACTTGAACAGAACGTTTTTATTAAACCCAGATGTAAATGCATTAAGTTAGGTATGTAAAAGAGAGTGTAGTTAAAATTTCATAGTGAATAGACGTTCTATATATAACTGTTTGATGTTATTCTGTTATTGTGATCCCGGGGCTCATCAGCGATGGTGTCCTCAGCGTTACTTTTCAAATATACAATTATTATACGTTAAGTTTACCTACATTACATTGCTTTTTCAATCTGTACAAAGTATAATATGTACTAAGATATGTTAGATATAAGTTGACTTTTTGAAAACGTTATAGTTGATAGTTCAAAATGGAGTGCAATTATTCACTACGAGTGCGAATAATAAACACTTGAGTTATCTATAAGGAATCTGTATGAAATGTTTTTCAGGTTTATAGATTCATAAATATCGATTTTAGCATATAAAACGATATAATCATAGAAAATCTAAATGCAAACAGTGTTTATATTCTATATATAAAATAATACGCCTGAATTGAATAATTTTAGTCTAAAGTTTGAAACGCTAGTTAATCAGACCGTACATAAAAAATATTTTATCAAAGTGTTAAAAGAAGCACTCACTATATATTTATATATATATATATATATATATATATATATATATATATATATATATATATATATATATATATATATATATATATATATATATATATATATATATATATATATATATATATATATATATATATATATATATATATTATATATATATATATAAATATATATAAATATATATATATATACATTTATATTCATATATATATATGTATATATATATATATTTGTATATATATATATATATATATACATATCTATATATATATATATATATATATATATATATATATATATAATTTGAGCGACTTATTATTATTTGCATGCTTACATTAACAAAGCAGCTCTAAGGAATTTTCACTTGAACACTGCATACCTCAAAGCACAATAATATAAATAAATATTATAGTTACATTATTTTGTTTTTACAATAACAAACCACAGTTTGGTTGGAAGTAAGCTCTACTGCATTGTTTTTTGTAATAATAATAACACTTACTTGTTAGTAGGTATTATTTTTTTTTTACAAATTTATGTTACCTATAGAATCTATGGATCATTGCAGCAAATAATTACAAAAATCTGTTATACGAATTTGAACAGTAGGACTAAAATACTTTTGAACAACTAAATATTTCAGGACCAATTTTATTATTATCATAAATTTTTACGAAATATGGAATAAGAATTTGTCTTGACATTTTATCTCATATTATGATCATAATTAGAAGATATAGAATAAAATGAAAAGTTTTTCTTCTTGACAATACAAGTCAATTTAATAAGTACATTGAAATACAACAAAATGCTAAATTAAAACAAAAAAATAGATGGCGCTACTAGTATCAGATACATGTGATTTTTAGTTAGCCTTAACCTTCAAAAGACGCGTGTATGAATTTGACAGCTTTTGCACTATTAATATCAGAGTTTTAGCATTTTTAGTGAAAGTTTATGTTGTTATCTTTAAAAAATGAATAAAAAGGAATTTAATGTGTTAATAAAGCATTGCTTTTTGGAAAAAATAAATACTGTTGAAACCAAGGCTTGATAAACATTATTCTGACTCTGTACTAGTGTACATACAGGCTGTAACCGACGAAAACATCCGCAAAATAATTTTTGATAACCATACAGTGAAGTAGATTGAGATAGCTGAAACCCTTAAGATATCAAAGGAACATGTTGGTCATATCTTGCATGAATATGTGGTTATGCGAAAGCTCTGTTCAAAGTGGGTTCAAAGATTGATTTGAAATTTGGATACTGAATCAAAAAATCGATTTTCAACGCATAAATCAAAAAATTTTATAAATATAATAATATGATAAAAATGAAAGGGGAAATAAATTACGGTCGATCCGAATTCGGGAAGTGGGAGGGGTGGGTTTTTAAGGGTAAAAAATTGTTTCTCTTGATTTCCGTCAAAACTACAAGTCTAACTATTTATTAAAACTATTCATTAAAATTTACACTTTAATTACTCAAAAAACGTAAGATTTCATGTTACATTGATAAACGAAAAAATTGCAAATTGAAATATACTACTATAATTAACAAACAAATAAGTTAATATTTAATATAACATCTACAATATTTTGAAAAAGTTGTAGAATCTTCTTTAAATAATATTTGTAGATGTCTATTTATTGCTGTTTTAAGATAATTTATATACCTGAGTGACCTACGGTAAATTTTAATCCATTTAAAGGTATTTCATAGAGAAGTGTGTGCGGACCTAGGAGGGTCTGGGCCTTACTACATACCTGTTATTTCGTAGCAGCTGGGAAAACCGTTAGCCAGTATTCGAGATACAGAGCAGTGAACAACATCGTCTTTAAAAATACACGTGCAGGCTGAGTTACTCTAAGAGAATTGTGAGAAATTTTCTTTATTCAAAGAGTCTACATAGCAAGGTAAATACTACCTATATATTAATCAACTTTAAAATATAAAATATTTTCTCTCATAAGTAGTATGTTTAACGTAACATAACTAAAAAATTAAATATATAATAACTAAAAAAAACACACAACTTTTAAAAAAACCTTCAAACATTCAGGAACATCCTTAAAAAAATTGCCTTCATTTAAATCTGGAATTTCGTAGTAATTCATATCGTATACTTTTGTTTTCTTTACTTTTTAATCTTCTTGCATACCAGTCTTTGCAGAGTTTCTTACTTGCGGTACTATTTTTGTACAAAATTATCATGTCTTTTTTAATTAAATGACAATCGAAATCGTTCTGAAAATGCTCTTTCAATATATTTTTAATAGTTGTGTAGTCTCGGAGATCTCCTGAAAATCCCTCTTTAATTTCATTGACAGAAAATTGACATTCTGTTTTGTAGTCAACAAAAGTCAGTTAATTATATAATAAGATAATTAATGAAACTTGTAGTGTTTTCACATGCTGAGCGACCCCTTTTGTTTTCTGTCCTATTGTTATGAAAATTAGCCATACAAACAGTTTGATAATGAGCTTTTACCGCGACTAAATCAGGCACATTTCTCAAACGAGCTGAAATGTTTTTATCGAAATCAATTAATGTGTTTTGTTTTTGAATATGCTGTAATATATTATCTCTTATTCTTATTGTTACTTTGAACAGATAAAATTATTTCTTTAGAAATCATACCGAAAAACCCACCGCAGAGAAAGCAATGAAATTGAAAATTAAATTTAAGAGCGTCCTTATTTATTTCTTTTCCTACCAGTGATTTCCTATGTCTTGAGCTACAGAATGTAGCTACTGCAGTCTCATCATTATAATAACTTTGACAAGTTCGGTGAGTAAAAGCTGATGTTAAAGTTTCAAATTTTAAGTATCTATTGTCGATTCTTTTCTTGCTAGACGCCTCTAAACGATTCAAAGCTGCTTTTTTTATTTCATACACTTGCTTGTCATCTGACTTATTGCAGATTATACAAACAGATTTATCCATACTGATAATCTCATGAAAAGACAAAATCAAATTAATAATGCCTTGAAAGTTTTATCATGAGTATAACTAAATTTGTTTGTATAAAATAAACGAAATGACTATTTTTTATTATTGTACTAAAATATCATTCAATTTTAATTTTTTAGTTATGTTACGTTAAACATACTATTTATGAGAGAAGATATTTTACTATTTTTATTTTAAAGTTGATTAATATATAGATAGTATTTACCTTGCTATGTAGATTCCAAACGATTCTTGGAATAAAGAAAATAAAGACCCTCCTAGGGCCGCCCACACTTCTCTATGAAATACCTTAAAATGGACTAAAATTTACCGTAGGTCACTCAGGTATATAAATTATCTTAAAACAGCAATAAATAGGCATCTACAAATATAATTTAAAGAAGATTCTACAACTTTTTAATAAATAGCTCAAAATTGTACATAGTGAATAAAAAAAAAATTTTGAATTTGAGTTTTTTTCAATTTTTGTATTTTCTGAGAACATTTACTATTGGTATGTATATTTTTTTACACCATCAGAAATTAGAGATTACGAACAAAAAGCCCCCAGATTTTTGGAAAAAGCTGACATTTTGACGCCAGAATTTTCGATTGAAAATTAGGGTGCTTTTTTGATATTAAGTTAAAATAGGGCAAAAAAATAAATATTTTAAATCAAATAAATTACACTGTATTTGGGACATAATAAGGTAAGTTTTTACTAAGTTTCTTCCACTTTTTATCATTTTTTAAGGCTTCTACTCTAGTCTAATTATCGTTAAAACAAATTAGACTTATCACAAAATCCTATTGAACTACGCATTGGCAAAAATATTATACATGAAAAAATTTATGAAGTTGGATTGCAATATATGTTACACTCTCAGAAATAGACAGTATAATTATAAGCAGCTTAAATGTCTTTAAAATGTTAACTCATTATAAACAGTATGAAATATTTAATTGTGGTGATAAGAAAACTAGAAGAATGTTTGCTGATTTCAGAATGTTTAAATTTTATTATGAAATAGAAAAAGTAAAAGGGGAAAGAAGTGTTCTGTGTAATGAATACATTGAAAGTACGCAACATCTTTTAGTAGAATGGCGAGACATAGAATTGACAGAAATATTCTGCAATTTCGAGATAGTAGTATAAGGAACATTATGAGTCCATGAAAAAAAATAAGCAAAAATTCTTTCGAAAAGTGAATTTAAACTGGACCTTCATTCATTCTGTCTCAAACTATGTAAAAGTACATAATACAAATTTATAATACTTATATTATCGATCAGATGCGGCAATCAGATGTTATATAGCATCAGATGTTATATCGATCAGATGTTATATAGCACGTCACCAGGAACGTTCAAAACGGTTGATATTTCCTTTAATTCCAACAGTCTTTATTATAATAAATGAATAGAGGCTGTTTTTTAAATTCATCCTATCTATTTTTTATTTTTTTTTTTTTGTAAATAATAGAAAATCTAATATATAGCAAAGTATATAAGCGATATTTATATAACGAACTCAGTTGATAATAATACTTGCAAAGTATTATGCTAACTAAGGATAATAATATTTTTAAGATAGCATGCAATTATATATATACAATAGCGCTTTACAATTGTTTATGCAATGTGAATAATGCAAATACATTGAAAATAAATTACATAAACTTCAGCTTTATATATTTTTTATATATATATATATATATATATATATATATATATATATATATATATATATATATATATATATATATATATATATATATATATATATATATATATACATATCCCAATAGCCAACGCTTTTAAGGCGACTGATAAATATTTCAAATAGAAAAAGAAATATTACAAGTTAACGGTATCTTTTACATGCATAATAAATTTTCGAGGCCATTAATTCAAAGCCTTGATTTCAGTTTTGAGTACTGAATAAATATTTACCTTCCGTTATAACTTTTCGAATATGAAAAACCTCAAGTTAACACAATTGTTGAAGTAGGTTTTTATAATTTGGTCTTTACTAAAAGAAGTAAGAATGTTGTTTGTAACCATGTAACTCGCAAAACTTCAGAGTCTTCATTTAATACCGATTAATAATGTTTTTTTATTCTAGTTTCCATTGTTTCTCTTGTTTACTGGAAAAATAGCTTATTCCTCATTAAAGCTTTTTTTTAGCATTCATATATTAAAAACAACATTTTTACTCATTTATCTTTTCGTTGACTTTGTTCGAGATTTTGTTTGTAAAACAAAACAAATATTCATTATTTAAATGAATGAGGAGGGCTTAGTATACGAATTTGTTGTAGTATTGCGTTATTTGGTACACAAATAATCAACACAATAAATTGTTTTTGAGCATCAACACAATAAATTAATTTCACGCATTAGATTTAATTTTTTCGGCGGCATAATAGTTAAGAACTACCCTGAATACCTGAACACCTATAAGAGAATTTATAAAAATAATTCCAACTTTTTGTTTGGGTGACGTAGTAATTTTGAGATATCCACGTGCTCTTTAATATAACCTACAGTAAGTTTTTTTCTGAAATTTATATTATGTAAAAAGTTTATATTTATTCAAGCTCTTTCGGGTATGTTTTCTAGTTTTTTAACCTCGTAACATTTTAGTGTTAACTTTATATAATTAAAATCGTATAATATGTATTATGTAGAAAATTTATATTTTTCTTTATGCCCTTTTGGGTATATTTCGTAATTAATTAATTGTGGTATTTATATTTTATATTATTCAAATTGCATAAGTGATATTGCACCTCGATAGATCTTATTTTTATATTTTATATTTGTTTATTAGTTTAAATAAATTGGCCTTGTGTGGTATGTTTTCTTTTTCAATGTAAATGTTGAATATTCATATTTGGTGTCCGTTTTTTCTCTCCTAAATACTACCACTTTTTAAATAAGTTTATGAATAACACTTATTGAGAAATTATGAAGCATTTTTCCGAGGAATATCAAATACTTCTTCTAGTTACTATTTGTAAAACCTCTGAACCTGACGGAGAAAAATATGAATGGTAAATTATTACACAATTATTTGACTACGTCAGGTTGGGTCCAGTTCAACTTTATTTTGTGCACTCTAAAGATTAAATTTTCTCTTACAATGAAATATTCCAATATTCCGATTGTTTCTTTATATTTATTCTTCTTTAAATTATATTATCTATCTTTTCCTTCCTATATTCCAAATAGTGAAAATATTCTACGTTTCATATCTAGTAATAACTCTCAAAGATTTAATAGAAGACTGTTTGGTCGATAGCTCATTTTATTTTTATTCTTTTATTTGAATTAATCATTATATTTAATTTTACAAATATTATTTATTACAAATTGCTCACAGAGCTATAGAAAGACGCATGCTGTGAGTAACTAGGAGGAACTCGGGGTAATAAATTGACTCGACCCAAAATTAATATAATAGATATACGTGTAGGATAGTTCAAAAAAAATGTTTTAATACTTTTATGTAAAGAGAATTTATGAAAGATTGATGAAAGAAGTGTGGCTTTTTAAAAACTTCATATATGTGATTACATATTATTTCGAATTAATTTCTCGATGGCTTTTTATTTCAACATGATTTTTTATTGATTTCACTTGGCTTTATAGTAGAATTATTTTATTGGAAATTACTTTAGTAATACGTACAAAGTCGAATACATTTTTCCAAGTGAATAAATTAGAACTGTGTCAAGCTTCATATACACCGTAACTATAACCGTAGCTATTGATGGACTTCCAAATACACTGTAATTTTTTTAGATTTAAAATATTTATTTTTTGGCTTTATTTTGAATAAATATCGAAAAAGCACCCTAATATTTATTTATTTAAGGTTTTTAAAGTGTAAATACAAAAATTGTAGATTTTTTTATTACCTACAACTTTGCCATTTAACTTTTTTACATAGGACTTGTAGCTTGGCCGGAAAACGAGATAAACCGTGTTTTAACCTCAAAGCTTCCACTTCCCGAACACAGATCGCTTGAAAGAATTCTACACTGGTCTAGAAGGTAATTAATTTATTTGTTTCATGATTCTTTTTACTATTACATTCATTAGTTTCAAATATTGTTATGTGGTCAAATTGAAATTGGTGGCCGGTATCTATAACATGATTAACCACTTTTTTACGTTTTCTTTACATAAATATGTTTTTAATTCCACAATCGGTATATAATTTTACTTATTAGCAAGTTAATAAATGCCAAAATATATTCCAAAGAACCAGATATTTAAAGCCATGTTTAATGAACGAAACACGTTGTTTTAAGAAATAGATTACAATAAAAATACTTTTTTCATCCTTATAACAACCTTGACCTATTTAATTTAAATAAAAATTATGTATCTGAATGAAGTTAGTTGTTATAACAAATATTAAACAGTTTTAATGATAAAAATTTAATCTCACAGTCGAACTTTATATAAATATAAACTTTACCTCATAACTAACATGTCGCATTATAATTTATAAAGTGATTGATGCATGGTTCACGATGAATCGGCTTTTTACACAAAAACACTCATTGTCGAATTTATTTACCTGCTTGAAAAGCTGCATAGCTTCGTGAACAAACGATTTAAAATTCGGATATAGTGTACAAAAGTACAGCAAGAAAATTAAGGTTGGAGGGAGGCTATTCTACATTTGTATCATATAACATCGATCTGTCTTAGACCAACTCAGTTTGAAATAAATTTAGGTTGAAACATTAATTCGTATTGTTCTTCCCCAATACCCTCTTATACACAGGCACATCCACGAAAATTTCAAATCAAATTTATTTTGTGCGACTTTTTTTTAGGTAAGTACAATAATGGAAGTTTTTTTAAGAAAAGATAGAAAAACAATTTTTTTTTTTTTTTGGTACACGCACATTAAAATTAAGAAGCCATAATCATTCCATCTGATTTCACTACCTTTATCTGGCTTATTCACAGCAAAGAACAATTTCGCGCCAAGCTTTTATATCATATTATGTAATGACATTCTAGTAAATTTGTTGATAGTAAAAGTTTATTTTTTCTTTTTAGGGAATTTCAATAAAAGCTTGTTTTTACTTTTAATTTATATTATGCAACATTGAATTGAAATGTCAGTAATATTTGAAACCTTTGTGACTTCAAATATTTCTCGCGTCGCGTTTTATTATTTAGTCTTTTAACACCAAATAGTGGATTTTATCGGTTATTTTTGGAGTACTCAATTCTGTTATGTCCCAGACAAGTCGTCTTCTGCTGATGAAATAGAAACGTATATGAAATAAATATGGCTGTACCGTTTTCAGATACTACATTTTACTAATATAACGTCGATCAATGACTTCTTTTTTTTTTAGAATGAATACAAACAAAGAATTAATCTTTCTTTAACATTCGTGATATTAATTCTTCTTTAGAATTGAAGAAACTATTCGTGTTGTATTGTGTTTATTATATTATATTAAGTATATTTATAAAGCTAAGAGTACAATGCAATATAATATGTAGGTATGTATGTACATACAAAAGCTGTACTAGATTGGTAGGTAGGTGACTTTACTTATTGTATATTTCTCAGAGGAGTAATTAACTAAATAACATTAGAACTGTTTCTTTAAATAGCAATTTAATTTATTCAGTGTGTTTCCCAAATGTGCACTTCTTACAATGATTTTATATACCAATGAATAGATAGAAACTTGGCATATAAAAGTTAAACGATGCGATGTTTTATATTTATAAACGTTATTATTTTCTATTAATAGTAGACTATACAGATAGAATATACTAATATATTTAGTTTCAAGTAAATGTTACAGTACAGTTTTATTGCTACGTTTAATGTACAATGAATTCCAATCAAGCGTAGCCTTAGAGATGTTGAATTATTTACGCCTAGGATTTTCTTTTATACACATACCTTTTGTTTACTTCAAATAATAAATAAAATCTGTAAGATTATAAAGGTCTTTATCCCAAAAAATTCGCTTCAATTGCAAAGTAACCCATCCTTCAGTATTATTGTTTAAACCCGGCCTCCGGCCTCAGTGCTTGCTTCGCTCATAAAGCAATTCAGCAAGGCTTCAAGTTTTAAAAGATCGATTCGCTCACAAGATTACCATCGTTAGGTTTATAAAAAATGAAAGTATAGCTTTCTAAGTCAAATTAATTTCTTAATAATTTTATTAATAAATTCATAATTAAGTTTAATAATTTATTTATCAGTATTTAAAGCGTGAAGACGTAAGAAGTAAAAATATAAACAAACAAACAACATCATATTAGCAGTGTAGAGATATGAAAATAGTGTATGTATTTAGTATAGTTGTTTTGCGACTTGATAACCGTAGACAAAATAACCGTGGCAAAATAATTGGAAAAAAACAACCGAGAGCATAATATTCAAAAGACTCCTTGATGTAATGCTTTTATTAATTTTATTCTTGTTATTACTTCTATTCTTATTATTATTATAATTATTCTTTTATTATAATAATTTACCTTTATTTAAAATATTTACATGTTGTTGCTCCTGTTCTCAAGTTTTATTAAAATTGGATGGTGTTACTTTAAACTTGAGTAGTCTAAATACTTGATAATTAAGAAATTTATTTTCTATTTTGTCGTTCTGTTATCTTGTCTTCAGTTATTTTGTCCCTACTTATTTTCTCATAGTTTATTATAATTTGTTTAAATTTGTTCTATTATAATGATATATCAGTAGTAGATTAATTAAGTAATATCTAAGTTTGAATCACAATGAAAAAACGTCAACAAACTACTTTAAAAAAATGATATATCCGTAGAGTAGTTAAGTTGTATCTCAGTTTGAATCAATGAATCAAAGTTTGTTACCCTGGTTTTCTTAGGAAATTAAAAAGTCTAATGCCATTTCATTTGGATATCCAGTTTTATTAGGTTTGGCGCATATCGTGGAGCGTGTGTTTATGTTGTGTGCTGCTGTTTTTATTAGTTTTTTATTCGTAGATTCGTGAAACGTGCAACTCGTAGCGCGAAAACTGTGCTTCGCGTTTGTTGAATCACGCGCTTCGTATTGTCTTGTAGTTTATTTGGGCCGATACATTCATTGATGTATATTACAAAAAATTGTAATATACACCAATGTGTCAAACGCACCGTATTATGTTTCAGGTCTTACAATTAGACTTGGTGTTTCAAAATGGTCAACGGAAGTTTTTATTGTTTAGTTCTCATTGCATAATGAGATACTCAAATCAAATGGTATCTGATTTCTTTTTAGGCTAACAGCTATTCATATCAAACTATATCAAATTCAATATCATATCATTTTGTTATTTGAATTTAATTATTTTACACTTTCAAATTAATATTATAGAAAGCAGAATGTTTAATGCCACAGTTAGAAATTTTTCCATTTCTAATTGTAACATTTTTGCTTCACCTTAAGCTTCTGTAAAACATACTAGTGTTCTATTTCTATTGAGAATATTTACTACAATAAAATTACAATAATGAATTTAATAAAAATTTTTATCTCTTTACTATTGATAAATTTTATTCAATTAAGCAATAATTATATAAAAAACAAGTTTTATTAATAACAAAGGATAAAGAGAATATTTTATCAGTTTGACTTGAGGCTGTGTCATTACACATACAATACATAGTGTTCTATTATACAAACTTAAGATGAAATGTCTGTTTGTTGTTATTCTGGTGTTATGTTCAACAATTTTAATCGATTCTCGACATTTACATAAAAAATATTCATCAAATAATAAGTATGGTAAGAGTTAATTCAATAAATTTTGTTATTTTTTATTTTATCAAAAGCTTTACTTGTACTTTCAATATAAAACAATTGTTGTTGCATTTTATATTTAACTTATATAGAATATTATATTTAACGTATAGAGAGAGTATGTTAATCATAGTAGAAATTTACAACGTTAAAAATATTGAAGTGAAAAACGGAACTTTGGTATAAGTGTTCATTGAATCATAAAATTAGTACATTTCTGCATGTCAATCAAGATAAGATTCCGCAATCAAGATAAATCGAATACAATAAAATGAAAACAGTGAGTTGTAATTTGGATAAGTATTTTACACATAAAAATGGAGTTTAAGTTTATGCATGAGTATAACCGATACCATTTGATGTAATGGATCCATGATGAAACTTGAAAACCATAAAACTTAGAAGTAAAAAATTGACGATTTCGATGTTTGTTTTTAAACATATGTTAACCACAATTTCAACTCAAAGAAGCACATACATTTGCAATACATATTATATACATCTTTTTAATGTATATGTATTTATAACTGTATGGACACCATATTTAGAGCATTTAAAATAAATGAATGATTAAGTTTAGCGTTTGTTTACAACGCTAGAAAATATTGAATGCGTTAATAAAATTTTTTTATTGGAAGTGTTAATCAATTACGGCATTCAAATGGAGTAATTAATGTTGTTTGTTTATCGACCCTTCTGTCTGTCTGCCATCATAATAATTCGAATTCAAAAAGAGATAGTGAATAAATTTTCAATAACGTATTCTAGACTTAGAAACTGAACTTTAGTTCCAGAATATGTTTTCATAAACTGTATAGATTCAAAACAAAATATTATATAACAATCTTGTATCACTGTATATACTGCATATCTAGTGTATTTTATATTGGCTTTATACTTTTTTTTTATAAAGTATTGCTGTAAAACTTATTTACAGCAATGCTTTGATTACAAATAATTTATCTATTTTTTTTAGAAATTTATTTTGCAATTGAAATATTGAATCTTCTAATTTATTTAATTGTATTTGTGAATAAAAATGCAATAATCTTGGCTTTTTTATTGAATTTTATTTTCATTATCCAATGTTACTTCAAAGCCAATTTCTGATAAATACTAATTTTCTTGATTCAAGATAAGACTTGTTTGTTAGAATTCTTATTTTTCAAAATCACTAGTATCTTAGTATTCTTTATCAATGTAAGAACGACTGTCGTTAACATTACATTTGTCACACAAATATGTACATGTTAGTCAATTTTTGGTTTCGCTGTTACAATATATGTTTTTACAATGATTATTTAATTAGAATCAAACTCATTAAAGTGCTTGATCAACTATTTTAAATTTGTAATTTAAGCAGAGAGTTACATGTCATTTCAAACGTTATGACACCGCCAATAAAACCAGGCAAAAAGTCAACAATTTAATGGTAATTATCCCATTTTAAACCATAAGAATAAAATATTAGAGTAATATAATATCTTTACATTACCTGACTTCAGAAAATTAATGGACGCATTAATTCATTCTTATTTTCATAATGAACTTTTGCAAACTTTTGAAATTGTTATTTTAGTTGCACACTTATTATTTCGTATCTATTCTCAATAGCGTTTTCGTACAAAAGGAAATTATTTATCAATGATTTGTTCAATTGTGTTATTTTTTTGCCACACACTTGTGAAAAATATAAAAATCCACTATCAATAATATGCACTACATTTTCAGTTATTGGAGAAACTTTAATGCCTTTGAAAAGATCAAAAATTTTCAATTTAACATTTTATCGAAAACCATTTTCTTCAAAAGTGATAACGGAAGCTTACATTTTATTTTTATCGTTATAATCTCACGTTTAGTTTGGCTGATGACTGAATACTTCTCAGAGACGAAACTTTGTTTCAAATTATAAAAAATTAAATATTATTTCCTATTATTTATGCAACGCATTGCATACTTACTTCATACCAATAATACTAGTCTAAATAATCATTATATCGGACGTCTGGAAACGGATTGCACTTAAAAAATTATAGTAATTTTTCAAAAATTAACACCCATCTCTTCTCGCCATGCTTGATTTCATGGAGTCAACATCTTGTTAAGACAAATAATAAGAAACCTTGCAAAAATTTTCCCCTTTCATTGTAGATTTCGACTAAAATTATCATATTAAATTTTGATAATACTTTTTCATTCCGCGTCCGAGTCAGTGCACCTCGAGTGTTAATTGATCTGATTTAAACCTGCTCTGAGATAATATATTTTCAATCTCAAGAACAAAACTTTTTAGTGCGTCTAATCACGAAGTGGCTATCTATTGTAAATAGCCAAAACTTGTAATCATCCATAACTTATATAGATGTATATGAAATGATTTTGCATAATTATTGTAATCGCTTACAATAATTAATAGATGCAACTATAGAATCGTTTCTTCAAAACTTCAAATGTAAATCTCAGTCGCCTGAACGTTCTGATTTTATAATTTTTTTAACTATTGCCAGCATGTCCCAATATTGAATCCAACGTTCAGTCCCATATTTTAAATTTCTTCAATCTGTGTCTAATAATTGTTTATTCTTATTTTTTCAAATCTTTTTTAAAAATTCTGTACCTAGAAATAGTGCATCTAACGTTATTTTTTCTTCTTCTGTTAATTTAACAGATTCATATATTATGATAGCCAATGCAACTTGAAGAAGTAAATGCAAAAGCCGTAAAAATTGTCTCATATTCGCTTGGATTATTTACAAATCTTAATGAAATAATTTTCAATGTTTTGTTATCACAACAATTTTTGTATTAAAATATTCCATAAGTCCACTGAAACATACCGATTTTTTTCTGAATATTTAAAATAGATCCAAGCAGTATTCTCCATCGATATTTTTGATCTCCTGGAATTATCGCGAAAGCCATTTTTAATAGTTCTTTTCAATCACTAAAAATTTTTAATTTCAAAATTTTTAATTTCATTGAATTCAAACTTGCCAATGAAATTCGAAGACGGATGCTAATTTTTACGTTATTTTCACTTATTTTGTTTAATATTTCCTCTCATTGCAAAACAAAACGTCACAAAAAAAAGTAAACGAATTGTTTGACAGATTTTTTAGTATACTGTGTTGCACCATTATTTTTGGCATTATTCATTAGTCAATATTGAAGGCACTAGCAAAAATTTCGTAATTTTCCGTCTGCTAGTCCTCTCGTCTAAAGTACAGATAGCAAAAGATTCTGCTACGCTAATCATTGGATTATAGAACTAACTTTAAAAAAGTAAAATATAGCAATATGTAAGGAATTTTATTGATGCTATCAGCTTCATTTAAAACATTCGGTTTTTTAGTAGAATTAATAGCTGTCTTTAGAATTTCAATATTTGAATAAATTTTAACAATTTTCCTGCAAATATTCATTGCAAAAGTCATTTTGGTTTTTTATGCATTTTTAAGAATGTTGTTGTTAAATGGTGAGTATTTAAAGTTTTTATTTTATAACAAACTAGATACAAAAATGACAAAAATGAGAGAGATGAAATACATTATCTTGAAAATGCTTTATTTTTTTCTATCCAAAAACATTGTAATTATTTCGAATACTTATGCCTATATTTTCACTAAATTGTATTAAAATTGAATGATTTTTACGGGTTTTTACGGAAAAATATTCAAAACAAAGGTTCTTTTTAATATATAAAACTTTACTATTGAACATTTTTTATAGGACCCCAACTTTGCAATTTTTCGCCGTGAAGGCTACAAAATTACACCTTGCCTCGCTAGATCACGCATTTTATTTTCTACGTTTATTTAATATGTTGCTTACACATATTTCAACTTACTTAAGAAAAAATTTGGTAGCTCTAATGTACAAGTATCTTTTTTACCTAGATATTCTTGAAGAAGATGGTTTACATTCAACCAATTTATAAATTTATTAATTAGGTTTGAATCCTAAAATACTATAACAATAAAATAAAAAAAGCTGACTTCTTTCTCCTGGATATTTTTCAATAAATCTCATTCTATTTGGACATTCCAAAGTAAACAGTTGTAATATTTTTATAAAATCATTTAGATAAAGTATTCTAATCAGCTATTTGAAATGACACAACATACAAGGGAATCGCGTACACAAAGATGCACAAACGTAGTTAACATAACTTATGCATGTTGTACATCATAAAATCTTTAATTTAGTTCATTTTACAATTTACATTTGATTAAGTAATTTATATATATATATATATATATATATATATATATATATATATATATATATATATATATATATATATATATATATATATATATATATATATATATATATATATCCATTTGAAATTATACTGATCTTTGAAACTTTTATTAGAAACCATTTTAGAATTTGGAAAGAAATATTATACAAATTTTCTATAGAATAAATTTTGTAATTAAATAAATGCACATAAGAATTGAAATATTTTAACATTTTCCTATAAAAAAATAAAACATTAAAAAATAAATAAAAATTTTTTTATATAAAAAAAAACTTAGTACATGACGCTCTCAACTCTCAAACTCAATTTTGAGGTGATATGGGAATGTTCATATCTTTTGAAAACAAAACTATATGAAATTCGATCGTGAATAAAGGAGAACAGGGGTTGAGAGGTCTCTGGTTTCACAAAAGTTTCCTTCCTTTGCCTAAATATAATTATGATTACGTAACTCCCATGTTATATGACTCAATTTAAAGTGACTGTGTTTTTGTTAAATTAAAAAAATAAGCCTTTGACATAAGCAGTTTTTCTCCCGGAAATTACTAGAATCAATCCTTGCGCTAATATCTGCTGGAGATATTAAAACGTAGTGGGAAATAAATTTTATATATAAAGCTTATTTCACTCTCTTAATAATACATTTTACCAATTAATAATAAGTTATTATTTATTTTTAGAGATAATTCGAAAGGCAGATTGCACATCAAAATCAAGAGCTTCAGTGTTTCACAATCCAGAAAATACTTGTGAACTGTGCCATTGTTTCAAAGATGGATTGGCTAAGTGTTTTGTAATTCATCGTTTGTGTGGTCGTCTAAAACATACAATTATATTAAATGATAAGGATATATATAAAACATAAAGAAATTGTTTGAGGTCAAATGTTATCATCTATATTTTATAATTTAATTAAGTGTTTAAATTAAAATTAAAATTTTTCTTTATTGGTTGTTGTTGCCTTTTATATGCGTCACAATTTTACCCACATGAGTATTGTGAGTGTTTATTTTTAAATCCAAAATTTTAGAAAGTTTATTTGAAAAATAAGCATGGTATTTACAAATAAATTATTTGAATAGCTTGGACGCTATTAAATTTGGTAAGTCGCTAAATCATTTGAACAGCACACAAAAGTTCCTGTGTTTTAACTATTTAAGTGTCACTAGTAAACATTTTTTAGGTTGTATTTGCATTGGTTTCCGAATTTTTGCACCTATATGTCTATAACGTTGTTTGCAATTTACATTTTCTGAACCAAAAATGTTCCTTTCTTCGCTATTAAAACTCTTATTAACGAAACAGTACAAAGAAATAAAAATATAAAATAATAGAAATGATCAATAAAAAACAGAGTTTTCATTAATCTTGGTATTTTATAAACGAATTATTTTCGCTGTTTTTCATGATATAATTGAAAAGTTTTTCAAGCCAACAAATATAGATAGATAGATATACTCATTTTGGTATTTCCAGCACGTACAACTACAATGTGACAAATCTGTTGTTATATTTATCTGTTAAGATATACATGCACTACGTCACATTACATTATTTTTGTATTTATACGCATGAGAGTGCGTTTCAATAATTCAAGCGGTAGGATTCTGTACCCACATATCTGTAACAATTTTAGAAAATAACTAAGTCAGCAATGCAAGGTTGATAGAAAAACGAGTTAAAAAAAACTATTCATTTGCATTTGTAGATTTCTTATCAATATACATATATATCTACTACATAATGTTTGTTAATGTAGTTAGCTATAGAGAAACCCACATTCCTAGTATTGCGATATCCATGTCGTCAAAATTTTACACTACATTTGGATTAAGTTATCGAAAATAATTATTAATTTCATAAATTTATACAATATAAATGTCAGATTTTTTTTTTATATTTATATATTGATTTTCAATTGAATTTTGTTATATTATTCATTACTGTAGAATAAATAAAATCCAAATTTGTGTTTCAATCAAATGCTTCAAATATATTAAAAATGGCAAATAATCTAAATTTAGACTTTAATTTGTGAATTCAGTTAAATAATCATTTTTTCCTTTGTTACTTGATTTTCGGGTAGTAGTCAAATTTGATTTTGAAAATATTTCGTTACACATTAAGGAATCTTAGACTTTAATTACTCAATTTTTAATTTTCATAAGAACAAATGAAATTTGATACCGTTCTATTTTCAGTTTAAATTTCGATTACTCAAAACGAAGTATTAACTAGAATTTATATACGTCCTTTTTACCTTTATTACTACACTAATACTACTACTATTACTATTATTAATACTACTTCGGGTAGTGAAATAATCTATAAATTATAAAATGTTATTAATGCACACATTATCCACAGAATCACCTTATTCGACGCCAATCCAGAGTTTGCAGTAGTTTGTTGCAGCTCACCAGATTCGACTATGATTACTTGTGTTTGACAATATTTTATTTTATTAAGTTTCAATCACTCTTTTATAATTCTCACGAGGAATGAATAATCTTTTATTCAGCGTTTGTTAAACAATCACAACTGCTAGATGATTAATAACCAGTACATTACACTATGTCTTGACAGCTTTCAAGCTGCTATATCTGGATCAGTTGCAAAATTTCATCGGCTTTGTTAGTGAGTTTTCAGAGCTAAGCAAATCATTCTAAATCTCTACCACGGAAAAGTTCAAACCAATAACACATGATAGGATCAGTCAAAGCCTTTTCAACAAGTATCACATTGCGTATTAGGTCACAAATATCTTTTTAAAACGTCTATAACACAAACAAAGGCTTACAATACCCTGTTGTCAAAAACGTAAGCTCACATGAAACGCGAGTTAAGCTGGCTTAGGTATATAAGTAGCTCTTACTATTTACCACCAACATCACCATCTAATATCAAAAATCGGAAAATAATTTTTAGATATGTGTTCAATGTATACTAGCTGATATTCTTAAGATATACAAAAGGTTCGCATTGTGTAAGTACCACTTTGTAGCTGTATTTGTGACGTCATGAAGTTTAATAAGATACTTTTGACTTAAATATTAATGTTGTATCTTGCTAAACTGCATTGGTCTTCACGAATAGCCATTTTTAACGGAAATATATACACCCAACATGAAATCTTTAAAATGACTTCAAAAAAGAAAGCGATTCTATGTAAGCCTGAATATAATTTTTTATGTGTATCGATATAATCATCAATTGTGGTCCAATAACTTCTTTTGTTTGAAAATATAGGTATACAGTACAGATTTCATAAAAATTTTCAGCAAAAATTCTTACTCTACAGAGAAGGCCGACCAAAACAAATTTTTGGAAATTTAATATGTATGCGTATGCGTGATACGACAAATTTTTCGTAATTGTATGTAACATTCAAAAGTAAAGCAATCCTGTAATGGTCCAACTGGTTATAAAAAAAATTTTCTTGGTTGTAAATTATTTTTATTTATGTTAGCTTACTATTTCATGAATTTTGGGTCAATTTTAAATATATTTTATTTAAAAACATTTTCCTTTTTCACTCATCCACGATCTGATAATGATATATCAAGGAGACCGACTTCCAAAACGATGAGGTTTTATATTTGTCATACCATTATCATCATTATTATTCATGTTGGTTTCTACATATATTTTATAGACAAGCCCCGTTTTCTATGGGCTTTATGAGTGTGCCTTAGGAATGGTGTCATAAAAATGTGACGAAAAAATAATTTATATAAAGTTAAAATAAAACGTATTCATACAATTCTCTGTAATAATTACAAAAAATCATATCACTTTAAAAATTAAGGATGTAATTGATTATCGTGTGAAAATCTTATCGTAAAGCACAACGTACGAGAATCGAAAAAATCTAGTGAGTTGAAATGAGTTTTACAAGAAGAATGAAAAAGGTTTTTTAGGTTTTTTATTGTTTTATTTTCGTACAAATCGTGTTAAAAGATCAGAAAAACGTGCATGATTACATATCAGGCGCCTTACTTATAAAGCGCATGCTTGAGTTTTCCACTCACAAACTTGAGATGTGACTGTATCCTCTAATGGATTTGTTCCGAATATTGTAACTGTTGCTTAGATAATTGTAATCTAGCAATTACTTCGAGATCCAAGTAAATAACATCACCAATCTAAGAATATTTTTTGAAATAGCTACGAATACAAACAAGAACCTAGCCTCTTTTATTAGATTTATACTTTAAATGAGACACAACAGTAAAATAGCATATTTTTTGAAGTATCCGGATGTCAGTTGCATTATTACGTATATTATACATTGTCAATTTAAATTTGTTATTTAAATCACATTTTATTAATTGTTTTTTCTATGCATACACGAGACTGTGCATAAAGTCTATTCTTGTTTGGCATTTATAAATATCATTTATATAATAATTGTTATTGTTATTATTTGTTCTGTGTTTATAGTTTATTTTGTAATACTTGATTTAATGTTGTTAGTGAAATTAGAGCAGTAGAACCAGTCAGTGTTTATTAGTATGCATTTTTTGTGAAAGATCAAAAGGTAAATTTATTTCTGTGTATTTCTATAACATTATTATGCATTTTTTATTTTCATAAAAAATTGTTTTCACTTTTTACTAACAAGTAAAAAGTCAAGTTAATACAATTTACTAACAAGTTTAAATTAAATAATTTTGAGGCCTTAACATCTTAAGATATGTATCGATCTGTTGTTCCAACAATGATGGTTGAAAACACATCATGAAGTTTTGTGTAAGTTCAAATCTATATTATGTAAGGTTCACACAAGTTTTCATGCAAAGTTTAAGAGTATGAAATAATAAACAGCTCCGAGTCACAAGTAGTCTTGGGACAACTCAACAAACTTGGAGTTATACCAATAAATGATTTTTATGCTTTTATGGACCCTAACCGATACAATAAAAACAGACAGGTTTTAGAGAAGGTAATAATCAGGGAAAATAAATCTTAATCAAATCTCAGACTGTGTAATTTGCTTGTATCGGCGTAAAATTTGATAAACAAATGCCATCCATAAGAAGTTGGCATCTCATCTGCGAAATATCTTGATAAATTTTAAATTTCTGATATCATCTTTAAGAGTTCTAAATCAATTTTATAAATACTTATGTCGTTTAATGCATTAAAAGTGGTAAATAAAAGTCTGCATTGCTAAATTCAGAAATTTTTGATCTTTAATAGCGGTTATTTTTTAGGATTAGGAATTATTAGGATAATTAATTTTTTTCACGAAATTTCTATTCAGAGTTTTTATTATATCCCTAATAAATTTTTAATTTTTATTATTAATCGAAGCTCCAACACCCAAAAGAAAAGTTCTGACTAAACAAATTTTCAATTTTCGAATAATGAACTATAAGCTGCAAATTATTCATTTTTTAAAAGTTATTTTTGTTGCAATGTTGCCATCCGTGTATCGTTTATTGAATGCTTCTTAAATTTAAACCCTTAGTTAAAACCGTATTCACATGTATGTTATAAGATAATGAACTTCTTTCATATCTGTGACCATAACAAATAATGTTTTTGAAAATAAGAATATTGCACAAGATCTCGACACGAGTGCAATATCTTCTGCAGTTAATTTTACCGTACCAAAATTTATTGTATATTAATGACACTAACTTCATCATGTTTATCTTAAATGATTCACGAATGTCTAAACCATTCACCAATTTCTTGAAAATTGGGCTGAAATGCAATATGTTTCTCGCGAAATCAGTTTTTCACGTTTCATCGTTATGGAGTTTTATTTGCTGCCATTTTAAAGAGAAGTATACCATCAGTTATATTTCTGGGTATTAGGTATCATTCAACGCATGGAGTAAAGTAATTAAATTTTCCGTTTGTCTTAGAATCTTATGAATTTATTTTACCTTTCCAAAATTCAATTTAATTTGGCGATTCTCTGGATTCGAGTATTTTATTCAGTGATATTCGTTATAATGGTAGACTCTTCATAATGAATCTCAGACTTTTATTAATCAATGAGTTGAAATTGTTTTCAGTAATTGCGCTACCTTTTCCAGTTGAACAAACTAAACGAACTCTCCCGTCTAAATATTTAAAATGACTCAGTATAAATTTGTCGATTCGCATAGACAATTCGTCTAAATATTCAAAATGACTCATAATAAATTGGTCGATCCGTATACCCAATTGGGTTTTAAGCACTCTAGTCTTCAATTTGAAAAACTGGATTTCAATAAAAGAAAATGTCGCAATTATAGTGTCTTGTTGAAATTACGGCGTCATTATCCCTGTGCACAAGAGTTAATAAGTAATGAGATTATTTTTTTGTAGCCTTTATATTATAACAAAAAGCGTTCACAATTGTGAATCATTAAATACATTGTACATCATTGTCAGCCCTAGTTTTCCACACAGTTTCGTTTTCAGTTACGTCATTTACATTATCATCAAAAGCTCAGCCTTGGATTATTTGATTTTCATCTCTTAAATGTATTTCAGATGATAATTGCCCAGCTTTTAAATCTAGGCCTAATTTGTCATCCAAACATTATTCAAACAGTCTTCTGAAAATTACTTTAAATAATTACCATTCATTGAATACGCAAAAATATCTGTAAAAGAATCATCCAATTCAAGGTACCTTTTATCTCAAAAATTCCCATTTAGCGATTCTATTTATAAAGTGGTTGATGTTTAATCTAATGAAGCATTGTGTTACTCTATTTTATTAATAATAGTACAATATATTAGAAAATTATTAATTTCCCGATTCTGAAATGCACAAACAATCGTTAAGAAAAAAAAAATAATTCAGCAGATTTTTCTCCATTGGAAAGAAGTTCTTTATTCTTTATCTATGTTTTCAGTATTATCTATTGTCAGGAACGAACTGTTGTATTTAACTATTTTATGCAGTATTTGTTGTTTCTTTGACCTGTACATATTAAAAAATAAAATTTAAGTCTATATATGAATTTTATGTGTCATTACAGTAGTCCTGACGTTGTAAAAATTGTTGAATTTTGTTTGCGATCAGTAAGTAATTAAAACTTAAGGCAACAAATTAGTGTCTAAATAGTTGTAGAAACTAATTTATTGACTTTAGTTTCGCGCTAAAATCCTTTTAATTCCCTTTTTTTATACAACGACTGAACCTTCAAATTCCAAATCATACCCTTTTGAAGACTTAATATACAAAATGCCTGTGATTTGCCTACCAAATTTGTTGCATATGCCTTTAAATCGTACAAAACACTTAGCATTGATATAGATGTAAAACTTTAGCATTTTGGTAAATGCACATGGTTTTTTTACTACCATGTTTTTTTAGCAGATCTATTAGAGTATTTATCTGATTGAAATATCATGTATTTACGACTGCAACGAATGTGTATTTGTAATTTAAAATTGATTAACGAAATAAAAATAATGTGTGCATTTGACTGCTACTCTTGAAACAGAAACTACTTCTTTTGAATCATTACTTTGAATCAAATCGCTTTTCTCTGTTCCAAAAGTTTTTAATGCAACGTTATACATTCTTCCTCTATCATTTTTCTAAATCTTGTAAATATGCTTCGGAGTGATATGTTACCCCTCATTTGTAATAATTTCAGATAGAAGTTAAATATCATGAGAAGGTGTAAAAATTTTACTATTTACAAAAATTTGTATGACAATTAGGTATTCAATCAGAACACCGAATAGAATTGTTTATTTCGCAAAATAATTCAACTCTTATGATACTAATACTTGTTGAAACTTTTTGATTTTACCTCTGAGACAGCTTGGATAACTCATAAAAATTTGAAGAACTTTAAAGAGTGCAATAAGAACATTTGGGTTTGAGCACTTAGAGTCTTAAGAGTGCAATAAGAACACTCAATAGAACTGCCAATTTCACCAAAAAAATTTCACTTACAATTTGTTTAGAAAATTGGAATTTCAAAAGACATTGCTTTTATGTTTGGGATTGTATACCTTCGATAATTCAGTCAAATTTGTTAATCTTTAAGAGTGGGATCAGAATTTTTAATAAAACTTTCAATTTCAAAAAAATAAAATAATATAAAAATTAATAAATAAATTCTTCCCACATATATTTTAGAAAGTTTAATTTTTTTTCTAACATGTAAGTTGAGTATTCTTACGAAAAATCTTAGAGTTATACAAATATTTTCTTAAAAACAAATCGTGATCGATATTTAAGGAGCTACCCATATCATTAAAATTGATTACATTAAAAGTTTGCACTCCGTGCTTGCATTTGTATATTTATACATTTGAAGGTCTGTACTTTTAGGAATTTTTTCTAAAATAGATAATGAACGAACTCTTAGGTGCTATTAGAATTCTAAGGTTTTCAAAAATATTTGGAAGTTGAAATGTCAACATCATAGGACTATTTATTGCATAAAATAAAGTTGGCCTGGAAATTCATGCATTAGTTGTGTAACTTGACAAGTCTCGTATGAGAAAACCCATAGCGTGACTTTGTTGCATCGAGTCCATACGATTTGTTTTGGATTTAGTTTTAAAAATAATTAATATAAATACGGGATAATTTTGAGTAAGTATATTTCGTTAATTACATTAGTCATTTGTTAAAACATTTCACCATTTTCATAAACAAATGAAATAAGTACTGTCATTAACACTGCTGTGTTTTAAATTAATTAATGAATATTGTTTATGCTTTTTATTTACCTTATCGTACTGAACAAAAATTTGTACATATATAAAAAAATATGTTATAACTACCTTTTTTTACATGTCTGTATATAAAAATGTAAATAATTAGTGGAAGCAACAAGGAAAACAAAACTTTTAAAAGGAGCAATTTATATACATATTTATGTATTTATTTATTTAATTTGTTCTTTATATCTACCTCACGTTGAAAATAAGTAGGGCTGTTTTAAATATCTAAAATTCTTTTTTGTCGCTGTTTTTCCAATATCGCTGGCTTTTTTTTTCTATTATATATAGCAAAATATAAATCTGTGAACTTTCATGTTTTATCTGGCAAAATAATACTTTTTATTTTAAATTTTTAAAATACAAAAAAAAGGATAACATTTAAAAAATCCATGCAATCAAAAGTTTAGGTGTATACGTTTACCATCATATATTTTATGGATAAAGATTTTGAATATGTATTTTAATTTTTTATCATACTAATCCTATATCATGCAGATTCTTTTAATTTAAATACAATCTAGCTCACTTACATTTTAACTACTAACTTTATTTTGAACTCCTAAATTTTATTTTGTTTCAGGTATGTTAAAATACACGAATTAAATTGGTAAGCTTTAATTAGAATGTTTTATTTTATGCTAAATGATAATTAAAATGAAGAGTAAATATAACAACTAAACGTGTTAGTTGTTTAGATACTCAAATTTGGTTGAGTGAAAATGTTTGAACTAATTTTAATCGTAGCAATATGAATGTGTTTATTAGCTGAAACGAAATTGTGGCGAATCTTAACAGTTCATAAAAAGAAAATTTTCCCTTCTGATAAAAAAATATTTTTTGTTTATAAACCTATATTCTATTTGATATTGCTTATACACAAACTTTTTCGGTCTATAATACGCCACTAAGAGTTCAGCTAGATTTCTTTTTTTATATAAAGTCTTAACGATGGACGAATTATCGTAGACGAACACAGGGACGGACTGAAAGACGATTCTATACCAAAATTTTAATAGTTTCTTGAACACTTTCTATAGACTTTAATTAAAATACTAAAACACATTCTAAATATCGAGTAAAACAAATGTTTGAGAGTGTTTCGATTGCTCTCCGTTTCTTATCATATTATATTCATATATATATGATAAGATAATATGATAAGAAAAAATATAATATGATAAGAAACGGAGAGCAATCGAAACACTCTCAAACATTTGTTTTATCTTCAAATTGTGAAGTTGAGAGTATCCGAGAAAAAATTAAAGGTTTTAATTAGAAAACAAAACAAAATTTGTAATTTCTAGATTAGTCTTAAAGCATTTCTTTGGCTAAATAAAATAATATTTTTTCATAATTTATCATTACACAATTTTTTGCAAACAATTTTCAAAGGAATTTAGTAAAACTCTGTTGTTACACCCAAAACATCTACGACCAAACCAATATCCAAAACACCTACGCCAAAACGAAATACTGCCACCGTTTAAGACATACGGATTGTGCACTATGTGTGCTGATATCTGTACGAAATGGTAGCAGATATCACAAAAATAATAACAATATGTACCTTAAAAAGAGCTAGAACTAAACGAATATAAATGGATTTTGCATTTGTCGTTGTTTCTGGCGGTAATTTTATTTTTTATATACAGTGTGTTAGTTAAGTTGGCAGAAAATGGGAAATATTACCATGGTTTTTCCTGAAAACAAACTGAAGGTAACTGTTGTTACTTTATATCAACAATAATAATTGTATTTTTAATATATTAAAAATAAGAGTAAATTTGATGTTTTATGACTGGTTAATGAAGATGACTTGTAACGTGTTTTATAAGAAGAATGCAAAATTGAATTTTAAATTGAAATGGTAAAAAATTCCTATAGAACTTTTCCAATTTATAAAAAAGTAATACCTAAATACAAATCCTGTAGATTGGATATCAAAAGTTAAAAGCTGAATCCTAATATTTTCGAAAGAAGAGATTTTTATAAGGAATTCGTAAACCTCATAATAGTAGACACACTGTATATAAATGTTAAAATTATAAATAAAAGACAAACAACCATAGTTTTCAAATGAAAGAGAGTTTATTTTCTTTTAAATTTCTTGAGAAACCTTCCTGTGGTTTGTGTTCAATAATAAACGAAAATTTTTCAATATAATAAACTGAATTTTAAGGATATGTATCGCTTGTAAATAAAAGAGGAAAAAATTCATAATTTAACAATTTAGAAACACGAAGTTCTCCTAATTATAATTTCAAAGACAGAATGCAATTAGCAAATTCAATAATGGAATTTAATAACAATCAATAAATAATGTAACACTTTAAAATGGGATAAGTAGTCATAAGCTCCATGACTTAATAAATTTTTAGGTATTTAAAGATATATGTTTGACTATAAAATTTTAAAAAAATGCTTTTGCAATTTTTTTTATCTTATCCTGATATAGTATTGTAAAATATGTTATCTTGTACCAGTGGGTAGGGTACACAAATGTATTAATGTGTGATGGGATTAAGAAGAGGGAGCTCAAAATCATGAAATGGTTGTGACATTATTTATGGTTGATTCGTTACTAACAATTGAGTAAAACCTCTTTTTGTTTTTTTGTTTTTTTTGTTTTTAAATGTGTTATAAAATTTATCGTGTGACCAATAATTTTCTTCTGAATGGATGTAGGATACTTATCCCATTTTAAAGTGTTACATTATTTATTGATTGTTCTTAAATTTCGTTATTGAATTTGCTAATTGCATTCTGTCTTTGAAATTATAATTAGGAGAACTTTCTGTTTCTAAATTGTAAAATCATGAATTTTTTCCTCTTTTATTTACAAGCGATACATATCCTTAAAATTCAGTTTATTATATTGGAAATTTTTCGATGATATGTTGAATCCTATTCCATATATAATTTTAAGATATAGACTCGTGCAATTCTTATACCCGATATTTACAAAATACATGAATAAATCATAAATGTGCCGTTTATAATGCTGGGATACCTTGTCATGATATCTTAAAAAAGAGACAGTATAGAAACCGGAAATTTTGTGAGTTTTTTCCTCATTGGATAGGACAAAAATAAATTTTATTTTAAACAAACAACTTTTGTTTAATACATATATTGATACATATACTGTTTCAATTCGCTAAAATTTCAGCTTATAAATGAATTTTTCAAGTGTTGATTTATCGGGCCATTTAAAAATTGTAACTGTTATTTTCACTTGCTTCTTTCTCTTATTGAAATTGCAATAGACTACTACATAATTTAAGCACTTGCAAGTTTTATAAAATAAAAATAATAACACTTTTGAAAATATTCATTTATTATTATCAAATAAAATAATTAAATTGTTTGTTGTTATTTCAATTAATATCAGTTCAGTAGGTTTTTGATCAGGTGCGTACTCTATTGTTAACCGACCATTGTTTTTCAAAGAAGTTTGAAAAACAATGGTTTGCAAACAGTGATTGGTACGTCCTTCAGGATTTAAAAATTAATGATTATTAAGACTTTTACATTAATGCTATTGGAAAGTTTGAGTTTCAATAAATTAAAATATTTCTCCTAAGGTTAGTTTGTATGAATATTCAGAACATGTACAATTAAATATATATTCTATCAATAAAACGGTCTATTTTATTGGGAAATCCTTACAGTAAAAAATAAGAAAATACTTCATTTAAGTGACCAAAAAACAGTTTTTTGGGATCATTAGTTTACCATCACATTACAAGACTAACAAATGTATTAATCAGTACAAACTACCTGTACGCTCCAATACGTCAAATAGGAAAATGTAGCAGGGACTATCTGCCGTATAAAAAAATTTCAATGTCATCGGTCAGGTCGTAACAAAGAAAACCTTAAGCCATTTACTTTTTTTTCTCTTAAAAATATAAAACATGAAACGTTAATAAATTTAATTTTCTTAATTTGAACATAACTAGTAATATAAGCTGGACAGTGCATGACGCGATATCGTCCTCTAACCTTATAATATTGGCTTGCTTACATAGAAGATTTCGGAATATTTGCAAAGGTAATTCGGTTTTGTTAACTTTGTATTATGCATTTTTTTCTCTTCAACTTAAATACGGACTTTTATGTTTGGGAATTCTGAGTAGCCTTTGTGTTAAAATTTTTATAGATAATAGAATTCTTTCTTGACCATGAATTTATATTCTTGATTAGAATAAATGTGAAACAGATTTAAAGAAAAAATTTGCGAATTGGAGATTCACATGCTCATATCACCAGAATTGAAACTTGTTGTTAGTTCCAAAATATAGTCAGTTTTGTAAAAAGTTGGTTTGTATTAACTAGTTTGTTTGTTGGTTTGTATTAAAAAATGTATAAATGCCTTGCCGATATATTGGTGGAAATGTGTTTAGTATTTTGTACCGGTTTAAAAACCGCTAAAAAATTTTTTTTATCACATAGTTTATTATAGTATTCACGCATTCTTAGATTGATCTTTGGTTACTGATATATATTTACAACCTTTTAACTTAAATTTTTATTTATATTATTACTGTTTTTAAAACCTATTTTTATGTTGCTACTGTCATTTTTTGAGACTTTAAATCGTTTATTTATTTGCAAGTATATTGCGAAAATAATTATTATTACTAATAACTTTGATTATAAAGATGTGGAATTTCGGAATTGAATTACGGTTTAAATGTTATTAAAGTAATCAATGTATAATAATGACGAAATTTAAAGCTATTTCAATAAAATTGATGCGGCCCTGTTTTTAATCATTTTAAAAGTGTACAATACTACTATACTGATTATCAATGCAATATTTGTAATTAAAATAATAACAATTATAATAACATTATGTACAATTGAATATGCAGTAAAATATTTTATTTTTTATTTTTAATAATTCATTAGTATTTTTAATAATTTATTTATCGTGTACACTTATTATTGTAATTAAAATTTAATTAAATGAATAATAAAAAATTAGGTGTGATACATTTAATTGAATATACAAATATATTTTATTTAAATTTATACATTATATAATGTTTGCTTAAGGCAATTATTGTTATAATAATAACCTGCAGGTAGATTGCAAATGGCGATACCTGCAAGAAGATAGATACAGGCATTTAGGTGGTAATTTTAATTATAACGTTTTTACCTAAAATATTAAAGAAATTATCACTTGAAAGAAAATTAAATATGTTAGTTGACTATTACTAAATTTACATATGAAAATGTAATACTACAACTCAATACTATAATAAAACTCCAATATTGAATTTAAATTTATTCGTATAAGTTCACACATATGATTTTGCTAGTGTTTCTTATAAAACGGACCATGGCGTTGTTGTTTGGAATTTCCATAAATAATACATATTATGTGAAGCAGATTCTAAGCAACGATACTCAGCACCTATGTCAATGCATTTTAATCCTATCTTTATATAATCCAGAGTTTTTTATCGGTCGCACGGATTTTACAAAAAACTATCAATTACCTGTTCGTCAAGTGTGCACACGATTAATGAATTTTTATTCAACATCTATATTCACTGGAGTGCGTAATATCATTATAAACATACCTTTGAAACTTAGAAATCTATATAACTGTTCTTCTAAATCTGATAATCAAATTCAGATCATCAAATTTCCAATTATAAAAGTTTAGCAATTCTTTAAGACAAGCAATATATAATATTTTGCATTTCTAATTGGTTAAATAAAGCATTGATGTGGGACTAAGGAACCCTTTCATTTCTCAATATATTACCCCTTACATTACTAAATTTATCTCACTGATTTCGTTATCAAAACTAAAGTTAAACTTAATGATATACTTTATTATTGTTGAAACTCTTGTTTATTTTATTCTCAAATAATAAAACTGTTGTATTAAACAAGCAAATGTTATATAACATTTTTATTTATGTACATGAACATGTATGCAATTTATTTGAACTAAAACAAATACATTATTATAATAATAGCTATTATTATTATTTAAAATTTGAAACAATAACCACTGACCTCTTTAAGAGACATACATCTATATAAGACAGCTCAGTTTGAAGATTGTATACCTTATTTTCTGTCTATCCGTCAATCCACACGAACTCTGAAAGTCCGTCCGGCAAGCTAGAATGACGATCCACTCGAGAGAGAAGAGCATATACGGGAAAGAAAACCGATAACGAGTACTACTTTATCTCTCAACTATTGTATTACTACAACTCAATACTATAATAAAACTCCAATATTGAATTTAAATTTATTCGTATAAGTTCACACATATGATTTTGCTAGTGTTTCTTATAAAACGGACCATGGCGTTGTTGTTTGGAATTTCCATAAATAATACATATTATGTGAAGCAGATTCTAAGCAACGATACTCAGCACCTATGTCAATGCATTTTAATCCTATCTTTATATAATCCAGAGTTTTTTATCGGTCGCACGGATTTTACAAAAAACTATCAATTACCTGTTCGTCAAGTGTGCACACGATTAATGAATTTTTATTCAACATCTATATTCACTGGAGTGCGTAATATCATTATAAACATACCTTTGAAACTTAGAAATCTATATAACTGTTCTTCTAAATCTGATAATCAAATTCAGATCATCAAATTTCCAATTATAAAAGTTTAGCAATTCTTTAAGACAAGCAATATATAATATTTTGCATTTCTAATTGGTTAAATAAAGCATTGATGTGGGACTAAGGAACCCTTTCATTTCTCAATATATTACCCCTTACATTACTAAATTTATCTCACTGATTTCGTTATCAAAACTAAAGTTAAACTTAATGATATACTTTATTATTGTTGAAACTCTTGTTTATTTTATTCTCAAATAATAAAACTGTTGTATTAAACAAGCAAATGTTATATAACATTTTTATTTATGTACATGAACATGTATGCAATTTATTTGAACTAAAACAAATACATTATTATAATAATAGCTATTATTATTATTTAAAATTTGAAACAATAACCACTGACCTCTTTAAGAGACATACATCTATATAAGACAGCTCAGTTTGAAGATTGTATACCTTATTTTCTGTCTATCCGTCAATCCACACGAACTCTGAAAGTCCGTCCGGCAAGCTAGAATGACGATCCACTCGAGAGAGAAGAGCATATACGGGAAAGAAAACCGATAACGAGTACTACTTTATCTCTCTGATAGCATTGGTGTTGATTTCAAAATCTACTTCTGTCTCATAAAGTGTAACAGCACATGAATGGCTGTAGTATGATAATAATTATAAGTAAAAAATGATCTAGTCAGCGACAATCCGTTGACAGATACAATCAGTGATGCCATTACACCACTGATTAAAATACATCTAACCGCTGATTCTGCTAACTGGGCGGCGCAAAACCGTTCAAACAGTTTAAGTGGTTTCATAAATAGGTAAGTCTACCCTAGTCTATCTGTCATACAAATCACAGCAGTAGTCATTTAATTGCTCCATTAAAAGTGTATTCTCAAAGGAAAGCACATGTTCTCTTGAATACACCCCTTACGTTTAACTTTTCAACGAAAAAGTTAGTGCACGTATCTTTTCAATGTTTCGCTGTTTCGAGTCTAAATTCGCGTGAAATGATTATTCCATACTCGATATCAGGCAGTATCTCTCACTGAATTGACAACTTGAAGTCAAGTTAGTCTATGCGTTGACTTGTAGGATGTCTCAGTGAAGCCAATGGGAGAAGAAAGTGTACACGTTGCTGTATAGGTAAAGTATTCAATCTAGATCAAACTGCTTGTATTTGTGAGATATTTGTTGACAATATAAAGCCCGTTGTTGAAAATTTACGTGTTTTGAATACAAAAACGACTCAATTTTCAACGAAGATTTTTCGCTTAGAGACATATTGCTATATGAGTCATGTTTAAGTCAAATTTAAATTTTAAGCTTTGAGGCAGAATAAAAAAACAGAAACAAATTCGATTAAAATCGAATTAAAAAGCAGGAAACATTGTGATAAGATGATAGAATAAAAATGTAAGTACGATTTCGAGTAATTATTGTTTTAGAGGAATTACAAATTATTATTTTAATATCCTTTTGTCATGTAGTAACTTGGAAATAATTTTTAAAATATTCTGAATAGAGAAAATCCATAAAACAGGCACGTATATTTTTTCGGGCCCATTACTCAGGTAATTTGAACGATAAGCCATCATTGGTGTCCTGAAGGACTTTTGGAGAATTTTGTATATACGCATTTGAAGTAGGAAATTTATTCTAAACTTTATTCATTTTTACACCTAAAAGAACAAAATATAATACTACTTTATATAATTCTGAATAACTCCGTAAATTAAATTGTAACAATTACAGTCTGGAACTCTAATATCAGAATTGCAGGTAAACCAATAAATTTTCTAGATATTCAAACGGGTAAACAAAATTGATTTTGAAAGATTAATTTTATAAATGTCATAATACTTTCAAAATCATACATCTGTTTTTGCAAACTATTTATTATATTTACTCAATATCCCAATAACTCCTGAGAGCTTAAGTAAAATTTCAAAATAAAGAATAGACCATATAATACACAATGAAATGTGAGTAAAGTCAATAAATTGCTGTAGACTACTTTTTATTTTACAGTATTTGAGACTACCTTTCATCAAAGGCGTTACGAATGAAACTAGACGAAAATCGAATTCATAAAATAATATTAGAGAATCATTGAAGTGCTTCTCTACGAAAAAATCGTCATCCAATTGTCTATCTGTAGGGGCTAATTAAGCGCGCTAGTCGATACTGTCCCAAAATGATTATACTAATATCACATAACTAATCTTGCCGACAAAGAAAAAAATTTTGCTTTAATTGTCAAAACGAAAAAAATTTTTAGTGCGACTAACCTTACGAATAATTTCTACTGTTATTACTATATTTGTCTACACTTTTGTGTGCATTTTTTTAATGCACAAACCATGAAATTCAAAGGTAGCAACTAAAACTTTGTACTTAAAATTTGTGTGTAGTGCATCCAATAAAACTACAATGTTACTTTAATCAGGTAAAGGAACTTTTAATTTAGTAGTTAAATATTGATTTGAAAACAAAAACAAATTATTTCCGATAGATTTTGTTTCATGCGAAAACCTAACGATTCAAATGAAATTATTATGTTAAAAAAAAGTTTATTTATACAGAAAATAAAAACGTAGTAACAGCAAACTCGAAAACAAACAAACGAAATTCGAAGGAAATATAAACATTCGTGTTATTTATTCTTATGTGAACAAAAATAACATCAACGAAATAGTAATCTACAATGAAAAAAGAAATAAATATTAATAGACCATGAGCTTGGTCAAGCAACAACAAACTGACTACATGTTAGAATGGTCATGATTGATTGGATACATGTCGATTTCCAAAAAAACAAAAACACTAAAGTTTTCTACATATTATATGTTCTTGTTTGTGAAGCTGGTATTATTATCCGACTTAAATTCTAGATTTTAGTAGAATTGCTATATTAACTTCAAAATTTTTAACAAAAATACAATCAAGTTCAATAACTGTTACAGGAGGAAAATTTGTACTATGCTCATGTGTCAAAAAATTATAAAATTGTGTGCAAATTTTCCGGCTTTATAATGCTTTTTCTGTCTTTATTTGCATGTATTGATGGGTGAAGATTATTAGATAATAACAATTATACCTAGTAAAAAACGTAGTTAATAAAATTATCGCATTTTATTCTAAAATTTAGGTTTGCGCCTTCTCTGCCCAAAGAATTTAAGAATACGATATATGTTTTAAAATTCTATTCAAATACTGGCCTTTTTGTTTCAAAATTGGAAAGATATATATACTTTGTTACTCTGTGCGGGGTATTTTCAATAAAATGATATTAAAAAATTCAATTTGTGGCTTTATTCCTGAAATAATCCCATTATAGATAATTATCAATTCAGTTATAGATTTTAATAAAATATACAGGTTCATACTTTGCATAAAATAAATTATATAACGATAGCTGATCGATTAAATCTCATGAACGCATCATAGTTATTTTATATACCGTATTCATATCGTGATAAATCATATCAGTTAACACATTAATTATTTTCTGATATAATAATAATTTTGCTACATATGGGTACCGTATGTATCAACGATAAAAAGGATTATGTTCTCCAGTAACTGAATGAAAAATTTGATTTTAGTTATATATAAAGAAATCTGACAAAACTCCATTTTTAATTCCGAATGGTAAAAATATTCTGATAAAAATATAGTTGAAATTCCATAGCTGTAAATATAAAAGAAAACGAATTGCAGAACGAATTAACAATCCAAAACAACCAAAGCCATAAGCTTTTCAGCAATGATCATTCACTACGGTCGTCTAACTAGATCATGTCCTCAATATTTTACTCCCTATATTTTTTGTGAGCTTCATGATAAAGCTGTTAAAATGGATTGATATACCATTATTTATTATTCTTTTGAATATACCAAATCACATTGTACCGTCATTATACGTTCAAATTGCTTGTTACAGAATGCGCCATAAAAATATCTTATTCATCCTAAGTATCCTTTATCCTATAAGTTCACTTACTTTTTTTTTTTCATTTAACAACTTTCTTTTGAAAAAACAATGATTCGTCTAGCCAACTAATTCGTCTAGGCAACTAGGTTAATATTCCACTTTCTTAATTTTCATTCAGTGAAAAACAAATATATATTATGAGGCCGATTTTGTAAATCCTGAATTTTGACATATATTTACGTTTCAGGGTCACTATTACTCAAAATCAAAGGTTTTTAGAGAGATTGCTGTGGCTGTGTATGTATGTGCGTTCGTGTTTTTCTTCTTGATTATCTCGAGAACATATACCGATATCGAGAAACCACTTTCATTCCACGCGTAACAACGTGCCTGAAAACTGAATAAAATTTAAAAAAATATATATTGTTTTTTTATTTATCCTCATTGGGAAGTTTGCCTCGTCGTAATAACAGAAGTTTTGTATTGAAAGCAAAGGCTGTTCACTTTATAATGTCGTGCAAAGAATAATAACTAGTTATTTTAATACTAATCTAGCTCCGATTTCCATTCACAATTTTTCGGCCTGTGTAAAAGTAGTTAGTTCCACGATTGATGTTGTGACATTAAAAATGAGTTGCTATAGTGTACAATGACCCTGGTCAATAAACTATCATTCAAATGAAATATCTACACGCAATTTCGCATTATCTGTATAATATGGCGATAAACTTATAGTTTTTATCGCACTCGGTTCAGTTGATGACAGTAGCACCACCATACAGGTTTCTGCAAGAGGGTATTTATAATGACTTTTTGATAAATATTCTATCGTGGAAAACGGACTCTTTCTACACTTGTTTGAGTTTTGGCTTTTATAAAATATCCTTAAATATCTGTTTAGCATATAATTAAATTAAATTATAATTTCATTATATGTTGTCTTGTGAGTTTTTTTTTAATTAGAGGTGCTCCTATAGTTTTGATAAATTTAAACATTTAACTTTATCTCGTGATAGCACATCATTTACTTTATATGGTTGGAGGTTAGTCTACCACAAATGAAGCTGTCTCTTGAGAGAGAGAGATAGAGAGACAGAGAGAGAGAGAGAGAGAGAGAGAGAGATTGTTATCATATATAATGTCAAACCTGGTTTTCTCTTAACGAAATCTGCAAAGATTATCCTCTGTGAGGTTTATGCGTATATTTTTTTGAGTTTGCAATGACCCTGTATTTTTCTAGAAGCGTATCGTCGTTTTTTGCCATGAGAAACTTTTTATTTTAGCGTTTGCACTAAATTTGCTGTGAATGATTGTCCAAGAATGGTTTCATTCGTGTATTAGTTTAAATATGCATAATGCGTGCACTATTAGTTTTAGTTTCTATAAAAGCATGTACATATTTTGATCACAATCACACACATTAATTTTATCATGTATGTACATTCTGTATATGATGGCCAATGGCTAATCTGTATTATATGTCATATACTTATTATCTTTTGTTTTTCAAATAGCTGTTTGAATATTTTATTACATGTTATAATTATAATAATGATATTTTCTATAATAATGTGTTACTATATATATTGTGTATATAACATAAAATATACAGTGAAAGTCATTTGTAAAATCATTATGAATATATGTAATATAGAACCAAAGAGTAATGGCTAATTTGCAAGTAACCAATTGGGTCGAACTGGGTTTGAACTAAGTCTAAAATTGTTATTTTTATGGTGCGTATTTACAATTTAATACAGAAATAAATAATGTTACGACATTTTTGTCATCATTAAATTAGTTCTATATGAAATGGTATGTTTCTTTAAGTTTGTTTAAATTTCATCTTGTTAAATAGCAGACGTGAAATTTACCACAAAACTAGTGCGGTTACTAAACAAAGCAGTGATATATATATATACACTAAGAACACTAGAAAATATTGTCCTTACAAAATGATTCACCAACATAACTCAAAACGAAAAGAGATAGCAAGTTTAAATGGAGACGTACTTTAGACCTTAAAATTAAAATTTGTGTAAAGTTCGTTAATGAACAAAATCGGGCCATTGGATCCAATTAAGCTTAGAAGAAAACTTCAAAGACAAAAAAAATGTAAATCGCAATCTTGAAAAATAATTTTGTCAGACAAAAACCTTACATTTTGGCCTACTTGTTGAAAAAATAATTTTGGATTTATTATTGCATGATTATTCTATACTAAAAGCAAATCATCTGCCGTTTTTCGGAAATCAAAAAAATAACCCGGCCCACTTTATAAAAGTTTTCTAGAGTTGATACTTGTAATATTTATAATAATTTAGTTATATACAAATTTTTAGGCGGTAATTTAAAAATAATTTGTAAGGTCGGCACCAATAAAGCTTGATACAATATATGCAAATAAGACACAATTTTTTCACATAGAAATGTTACGAGTGTTCTGAATTAAGGACAATGTATGGTTGTCATTTGACTATAAAAAGTTGATATACCGATATATGCTGATCACGGTTATATTTTTTCAAAGAAGATTTAAAAAAAAAACAGATGAAAAAACAAAAATATTCATTAAAAAAATAAAAAATGCATAACAATTTTTTTTTTTTTTTTTTTGAATCTTTGAAAACTTTTATCTTGAACTGTATTACAGAACAATGCCCATATTGGTATTTGTCCATATTGGTAATAACTAATGTGCTAATGGACATACAAAATATATAATTATACATAAATATATTTGTTTGTAATGTGTTATTATTATGACAGACATAGATTCTGTATGACATTTATGTTGCTTGTATTTTTATTTCCATCACCCTTCCTCTATGCACTACGTACTTTATTTATGTGAACGTGTAATATAGAAATATTGTATTCAATATTGATTGGTAATTGATATTACTCTGCTAGAACATAGCTAAGTGTGTATTAGTTTGTTAATGTGATTATGGTTCATAGTAACTGAAGTGAAACTTTTTAATCCAATACCATCAACGAGGGTTTATCACCACTTTACATTTATATTTAATTCAATTCCATCTTAAGTTTGTTACAAATTTCGGTGTACATTTTCAAAGAATCACGTATTTAGTCATTTTTCTTCAGACTGTCCGGATGGCAAAAATACTATTTTAAATCCCGTCTAAGCCACTACTTTAGAACAAAAAGCTGACTTGGTGAAGTTCGTAAGTGAGTAAATTGTATTAGATCGTATAGTTGAATTGGATTTAATGAAACCGCAAACAATCGTGAGCGCCTGAAAATATAATTGAAATGAGTTACAATAAGTTGTTTAGATGGGATTTAAATCAAATATTTTTGCTCGAAATCAGTTAGTTCGTATATGACATCAATTATAGTTTATTTATCTTATTTATAATAAATTATTCAAAATTCTAGAGCGTATGTATAGGATTGTGTAAATAATATAAAGCAGGAATGTCCTAGATCATCATTTGAAGCAGGAATTCCTTTAAATGTGACTGCAAAATATGTAATTATTAAAAAATAGAAACTATTAAAATGGGATATAAAAGCATTTTATTGATACTTTTACTTATAAACTTAATAATGCTAAAGATTCATTTAAGATCCGCTGTAAAAATAAACGGATACAGATACGGATTTATCTTTTCTTGCCTTTTCTCGGATTTGAAGTAAATAAATTCCAGAAGGTTTTAACGCTACAGTATAAGTTTCAGACATAAATTATTTTAAGATTGGTCACACTCTACGAATGCATACGTTTGTTTGATACAAGCTCAAATTGTAATAGCATTTCACTTCTTGCATTTGTAGGACACGATCTATGTGATAGTTTATGTCCAAATTTTTAATTACTTGTTATTTTCGTTATTTTATAATATAAAGTTTTCGGCCCATTGTTAAGGCCAATATTCCAACAAGTTAATGTAGCAATGGTTTCGGTAGAAGCTTTGTCATGAAAATAGAGGATAAAGACTGTTCCAGCTTATGCAAACATTAGAGCGTTTAAGAAAGAGGAAATGATATTGCTCAACGATGTATTTGCAATGGTCGATGAGACTGTTATTCCAAAAGTTATCGAGAGCTTTTTGTTTGCTTTAATTACGTTTACTACTTTTCCCTTATATAAATAGGTCAATAATTTATTGAGATTGTAATTATCATTTTCTTGTGAATATTACTGGCTCAACTGTACCATATCTTCAATATCCAACTCAAAAAAAAAAAAGAAAACACAATGAGTTCGAAAGTTTTTATTGCATATGGAACAATTCGTACAAATTATTTCAAATAGGAAAATTAAAAATAATTACATAAATGTAATAAGCTTACCGGCTTGGTATATTAATTAAATAACGACTTTCAAATTTTCCTTAAATTTTGTATTTAAAAATTAAATATTCTCCTGATAATAAAACCTATTTATTTTATGTTCAAAATTAAAAAAATCCTTAAAAAATAATTACTAATTCTAATCAAAGCATGATCATTATTATCACAAGATAGTACAATCGACCTAAAAATACTTTTTATACACTGTCTCTATACTCTCCCCCCTCTCTCTCTCTCTCTCTCTCTCTCTCTGGCTTCCACACATATCGGTTAATGGAGACTTCAAGAAAAAAACTTGTATCTTCTTTGTAAATCCGTCGCATAGCCACTCATGTAGCCGTCGTTTGAGACGCTTCCAGAACTCAATATTTCAATTGTCAATGCGACCTGATGCACTAGTTCTAGAATGAAGTAAACACATAGAACCACCCACCTGCAATCACAATAAATAAAATAAATAAAATTTTGTTGTTCTTCTTATAATTAGTTATATAACAGATAACAAACAAATTTCTCAATTTTAATAAAATACAACAACAAAGAACAATAAAGTTGAGCAACATTTTGCACAGTTAATACTTGGATGGGTGATCGCATAGAATTCCTGTGTTTGCTGAATAAAATGTCATCTTAGAGTGTTATTTATTAAAAGATTAATATAAAATCTATTAGAATAACATAATTTTTTAAACTAAATTTTATATCTATACAGAGCTTCTCCCAAAAGCGTAAAAATCATTATCTTATGTTGTCGATCTTGATTTTATGTTTCTCATTAATCTTTCATTGTAACATATGGTAATAAACTTCGGGAACTATTGAGCACAATTTTCTTTCTAATACCATTAAAGTATAGACCTTGGATAAATAACTAACTTGATAAGTTTTAATGGGAAATTACTATTTAATATAAACAAGTGACTTTTTTAAACTTGACATATACAGAGTATTTTTATTTATTTCAGCCTAAAGTTTGTAACGTTAACAAATATAGAAGACACTTGTATTTTCGTCTCTCCGTTCATACGTTTGTCTGTCCTCAAGATAATCCAATAACGGAAAGAGATAACGTGTTGAAAATAGCGTATTTAACATCTAAGAAACAAAATTGGTCCATTGAGTTCAATTCATCCCTAACTCAACTTATAAACCGTAACATATAGTGGAAATTAAAAAACTACTCTTTTTTTTAAATATTATTTCGTATTGTTCAGATTCGCTACAATCTGGAAGCTCATATATTACTTATAAACATATAATTGGAATATATATTATTAATATGTATTTAAACTGTATGTATAAAGTGTATATTTAGAGTATTTAATGAACTCATATGAGAACGCATCTAAACAAATAATAATGTGACTTGTTGTTATCCTCACTTGTTTGAATACATATGGAAGTAGTTGTAAAGTGTGTTTATACTAAATTGCTTGTATATTTGCGGTTACATATTTAGATATATACGAATGTGAATAAAATGGATGGTTTTGAATTTTGTTGGTGGTTGTTTTGGAATGTTTGGTTATTATTGATTATTGATATCCAATTAATATATTGTAAACAACTACCAATACGTTTTTATTTTTTAATATTTGTATATATCTACGAATATCATATTATATGGTTATTTATTTGTTGTTTACATTGGCTATAATGGTTTTTATAGATTTATTATGTAAGGTTATTATCCATACTTACTCTCTATTATTTATTTATTTAAGTAAATACTAGTAGTTCTGTAAACTATAGACCTCTCTCCGCAGTAAATCAAAGGTATAGAAATAATTAAGTATTAAACAGATCATTTTTCTAGTACTTAAAAACTGTCACTTTTCTACTTTTGTATTTATTACAGTTATATATAAAAAATTATTGTTGTGGTAATTTATTTTGTACCGTAAAATACAATCAAAATCAAAGCGCAATAATTTTCAGTTCATTTAATTATTAAGGATGTAAGTTCAATTCTCATCATCGTCAACCTAAATAAGTATAAAAAATATATAAAATGTATTCATTGCAATCTAGGAAAGTGAATATTATCAAAGCTATTATTACTACATCATTTTTTTCATTTAAACAAACGATATTTTTTTATATCATGATTGACTCAAATTTTTAGCAAGTGTTATCTAATTTTTTTTAGTTTACTATTATCGCAAAAATTAACCTCAACAAGTAGCTAACTAAGTAGCATTACATAGTCAGGTAATATCTTGCTAGTGTCACTAACCAATGGTGAGTTATAACTAATTTATTAGCAAAATCGTCTGGTTAAACAATAAATTTCACTTCGTTCGGTCAATAATTGATATACTTCAAGTATATCATATAAGAAAAATAATGTATGTAACTTTAAGTCAAGTTGTTTATATATTTTCATATATGAGATTACTAAACAAAGATTACTATAGGTAAGAATTGATCGATTCAGATAAAATTCAAGATTGTTATCGAGACAAACTAAAATTTAAGATTCTTTAACTTGTCATTGAAAGTTTAAGGTGAAAGCTCAGAGTCTGGTGAAAACTTAGAGCCATATGGAAGTAAATGCTTACATTCAACTCCCCAATCCCTCGCTGGAGCCTAAGATATACTGTTGGAGTAAAATTCTCACAGTATATTTATGTTAATACTTCTTTGCTACAACAAAACAATTCGAATTATCAAAATAAATTTCACAGTTTAAATAATATTGATTGAAACAATTTTGAGGAAGTAAAGTTTTAATTGATAAAAGAACGAATCGAAAATTTTTCAATATAAATTTCTCGTTTATTACATTTGTATATTCGATATATTTATTTTACATATATTCGGTAATAGTATTAAATTTTATTTATAGATTTGTATATAACATAAGCTTTTCAAAGTATATAAAATGTTTTAGTGTTATATCGTGTCAGAATTTCTTTTTCATGTTTTAAAAGTTTTTTATTTTTTTTTATTTTATACAAAATTTACATCATCATGTTTTTTTAAACATAACATACACAAATAATAAATACATTATGTTTAGATTTATCGTATTTAACATGATTGATTTTTTTGTATGTATGTTATATCCGTTTAAAGAATTTAAATATTTCAAAAGAATAAAATATATATATATATATATATATATATATATATATATATATATATATATATATATATATATATATATATATATATATATATATATATATATATATATATATATATATATATATTTATATACGATTCATACATAATAGCGTAGACTACTGTGCAAGATCCAATAAGGACATCGACATTACTTCTTAATATATAACCAATGTGCTATTGTAATGAAACATGGAGAATTTCCAAAATTGATTAGATTCAGATATTTCATTAAAATGTGTAAAATAATATTTGTTCCACAAAGGTAATGGTATGGTTTACGAATCCAAAATATGTGAAAGGCACGTAGATGTGAGGATGTAGACAAACGCATGAATCGGATTTTGTGCACCATTGTCTTATAAATATTTTAACATTGAAAGGTCCTATCCTACAGCTTATACTGCCATACAAATTGTTTCTTAGACTTTTCCTGTCTTACATTTGAAAGATTTTCTATTTTCAAATAATCGTATCTGCTTTAAATTAATGTATGTCGAGAATATAGATGACGTAAAGAGATATTGCTTAGTATTGCTCTTCGATAATTCGAAAATTGTTTCAAGATTTGTTGTTGGAAAGAGTTCAAATATGAAATAAAAGTATCACTTTGTTACTTGTGAAATTTGACTAAATATTTTGCAGGGTTAGAAAATTGTAAAGAAGCGCCGAGATTTTTGTAGAATTCATTCTTTTTCCATGTTTGTGCTTTGTAAATGCATTCTGATGCTTGTAAACGCAACTTGTTGAGCACCTGATAAAAAATTTAAAACCTATCACATAATTCTTAAGACAATTTCACCTTACAATTATACAAAAATTAAAAACACGATGGTATAAAAATCTTCTTGATGCCGATAAATAACTATTTGACGTGAGTATGACATCTTGAGAATGGAGGATTCGTCGACCAATGCATAACCATCTTAGGACATACTCTTTCGCAGTTTTCACTTAATTATCTTCCAATTAAAGCTCAACTATTCCTGAAAAATACTTTTTCTCACCGAAACGAAACTATTTCTGAACAATATATTAGTTGATTATATAATCGATGCTTATAATCTCGAAATAGGTGCTGGCACATGGGCCCAAATATTATATTTGACTCATTCAAATAAGGTAGAAAATTCTCTTTGGCCCATGTTCGTTTTACACAATGTTTTAAGTATATTCATACTCCCTCACTGGTAAATTGATTTGATTGTATATGTTTAGTAAAATACGAGAATCGAAAATATTGCGAACGTACAAAAAAGAACAAAAAATCAAAACATATAGAAATGTACAAAGTTATAAAAATGTACTAATTTTTTCCTATTTGTACAAATGCAGATGACGAGGCTCCGACGAGGCAAATAAGTAAAAAAACAAGAAGAAATGACAAGGTATATATGACAAAACTGATATCTGTCTACTATGAATGTCTCTTTAAAGTTTACACAGAAACACCAGATGTTTTTCCAAGTTTTCAATTCACTCTAAGACAACTTACACACACAGATGTTCTAAATATTTATATTTTATCCTCTTGTTTCATTTTCTACTCGTAATGCTCGCATTTCTCGATAAAACTTCTTTACCAATATTTTTTTCTAGTATTATAGTACCAATGAAATAGACGGAATAAATATGAAGAATCTAACGTAGGTATGAAATTTTTCCATGGGTAGTTTTGTCAACGTAAAATGTCACATTCTTGAGAATATTTCATGCACCCTATTTCCTTTTTCAAACATAATCATTTTCAAACAGAACTTCTACAAAAAGTAGAGTGCTTCTTTTTTATATTCCGTAATTTCTGAAAAGTGTGGATAAATTCGATGAATTAATTATTATCTAAAAGCACTGAGGAAATAAATGATTATCGCAATAAAATAATTTTTAGAAGAGATTACACGCTACAGTATTTAACACGTTAATTATATTAATTCAAAATTTAAAATAAATAAATTATGCCTATCCTCATCTCCGCCTATGTAACTTAATCTTCATCCAAATCGTCCAACATAGCCTCTTCATTCTCGCCATCGGCTTCGCCCATGTTCAATGCAATTGTTTCAACATAAAGTTGGATTGAATACCACGGCAGTGTATTGACGTCAAGAAATTGGGAAAATCAGCATTAATTTAAATGCCAAATTCTGAGATAATGAGTGTTTTCATAAAAGATAACTGTGGGATCAAAGGAATAAAAAATGTAATGTAAATGGGAACGAAATTTTTCAACAGACCATCGTCAAATAGCGGACTCATTAGATCTGTTGAATTTGTCGCTGACTACAATGTACGCAGTTTATCAAGGATGATAATTCTGATTATGAACCTTGAGAGAAACGTTAACCGAAACAAAATATAGAATTGTAGGTTTTTATATTTACTTTCATATAATTTACCTAAAATTATATAAAAATTATGAGTGGTCCCAAAATGAGCGTTTTAAATTATATTTATGCCTATATATTTACGCCTATGTATTTGTATGCACCGATATTTTCGTCAATGATAGACCAATTTCCAAAAATATTGTTGCTAGGAGGTATATACTGTTAAAATGACCCCATTTTCAAGTTGTCATCGATGATGGACTCTAAGAAAAAGTATAACTTTTTTAATTCAACTCCAGAAATCTGTTATTTATAAACTGATTTGTAAAATTCCTTCTTATAGTTAGTTCCATTTTAACCGACTCAAGAAGAAATGAATAAGTTTTCCAATCGGTTGTATTTTTTATATAACCCAAAATACAAGTGCATAAATACAACAATCAAAAGTAAAAAATTAAAAAAAAAAAATTTTACGCAAAAAATAGAATAAATACCATTTATATCTCTAAAAGTATACTGGTTAAAATAGTATAGGAATATTGTATTTTGTATGTATAAAAAGATAACTAATAAATATATAATAAAAATAAATATATTCATTATTTGCGAATTTAATTTCAATTTTATGAAAAACTACTAATTATATTTCATGAGCAATGTTGCTAGCAAAAAAGTTTACTTGTTTTACCAAATCAGTCTAAATAACAACAGAAAACCTTCCTTTTACAATCCATATAATCTAAATTGGTAATTTCGCTAATATTCCATTTCAGTAGTTTGTTTAAATTAAAGTAAACTTTAAAGTGCTGTGCTGTAAACTTAACTGGGATTGGACCTGTATTCATTCCAAGCCGCCAGAAATTCAAAAAAACTTAAATACATTTGAAAATTTCTCAAAAAATTGCATTACTAAAATTTTAATTGATAGCGTTTTCTATTAAATATAAAATAGCAAAAATATTTGATAACATCTAAGAAAAATAATTTAGGTATTTATTAAATGCCATTGATTTTTTCTTGAAAATTTTCGTTAAACTGTTTTCCTGAGTTAATGAGAAACTCCTAAAAATTTTTAAAAGAAAAATCTTTTTATGTCAAAAATTCGTTTTGGTTTACTTTCAAGTCTATTTCATCTGGACTATTGCAGGAAATACTCACAGTAAAACGTCTCAATATGGATAATGGATTACATTTTAATCATACCTGTAGCATGTATAAAATTTATGTATCGATCTTGTCATGGTAATAGTAATTGTCTATAAAAATGATATTTTGAAATTTATCCAATGGATGGTATTCTGAAAACTAGACGCAAATTAAAAAAAAACCGATTATGCAGGTAGGCGAATATAATATTAAATTCTAGTTCTAGTTACTTTAAAAATTCGAAAAGGTCACATCAAGAAGTAGAATTATTTATTTTAAACAATATAATTTTCAACCGAGTAAGTTTAAATGGTGGAAAATCAATTTCAAAAGGCGTATCCAGTCGATATAAGCACCAATACATTGGTCGTGTTAAAAAATGTGATGAACATTAGAAAATCAGCGTTCAACAATTATCGACAAATCGTATCGAAGTGAGAATTGATTATAGACCTCGGATATAGTGACAATAATGTTAACCTAGAAGAGTCATTCTTGGATGATTACTGGGATGTAGCAGTAAGACTTTTCATAGTTTTTCGATATTCCCATTTATTTAAAAATATCTGTAACCTTTTCAAACTTCTTTCTACCTGCACAGAACCCACCAGTTATTTCTTAAGCCCACCTCTATGTATATCAATAAAGTATTTCATAATTTTTACGGGTGCCCCCATTACTTAAGTGTTATAATCCTTTGAAATTTCAAGATTCTATCTATATGGGAAGTGGTTTTATTATACTCTTTGAAATTTAATATGTAGGCCCCTCGTGAGAGTGCCAATAAAATAATCAATAGATTATCGATTTTTTCTTTTACTTGTACGTAAATTTCTATTATTATATATGTAGTAGTCTGAGTACACACATACACACAATGTGCAGCTGGACCAAACTTGTTCTGCCCCACTACCGTGTGTATAGACACCAATGTGCCGGATATTCATTTTCGTATCCGCTTCTTTTTCAACACCTTAAACGGATATTTTGAATTTTTAAGTTTCACTACGTATATGAATTTATAATTAAAGGTAGAAATAAAATACTCTTAAATCCCAATAAAATGGTCTTAAAAAGAGGAAGATGTTTAGAACACCCACTTTAGGTACCAGGTACTCCTTCTCGAATCTTGTATCCATGTTAAGTGACCTCGAAAACCTCCGTGTAGAGAGTTTAGACCAATTATATGATAAATTACTCTAATACTCCAGAGGAAGACGTTTAGAACACCCATCTTCATTGTGCGTACTTTATATTTGGCAAACTCCCCAGGTACCCGAATATATGTATAGTATAGGTATTAACCTAAAAGTTGCCTCCATAAATTTTCAATACCTAGACTATTTTTGTTTAATACCATTATATTTAATATCAGAAGACGCCATGTTAAGTAATAAAAACTAGGTTAACCAGCTAGCTACCGTATGAAAAAGTGTTTTGAAATCAAAAATTAAGTTTTAAAAAGTACAATGTTAAAATCTTATTTTAAAACAATGAAGATAACAATTAACTATGTTAATTGGTTGAATACACGAAATATGGTTGAGTATCTATGATTGAACTCTAATTATTATCATTGGTAAACATGCACTTAAAAACAAATGTAAAAAACAAAATACATTTTGCATGATAATAAGTATATGATGGTTATACCGACCGATTTCTGTACCTTTTTATATAGAATATAAAGAAAACAATGTTAAAATATTCTTTTATAAGATATGACAATTATAGAAATAAAGAAACGATATCTTTGTGACTTATAATAATGGGGATCCAATATATAATGGAGGATTCTAAATTCAAGTTGTTCTAATTAAGAAATAAAGAAAATTTATATTTGAGTTATTTTCTATCATTTACAGTTTAAACCATAGGTTATGGATGCATATTACCTAGTGAACCGAATTCGCTCATTCACTATCTATATTTTTTCAAACGTAAGAATGAAGTATCGTAATGTATCGGAAGAATTAAGTTGGAACGTAAAAATTTAGTAAAGTTTTGAATAAAATTTTTGTGGTATAATCCTTTATATATATATAGTTATCTGGTTTAACTATTCTGTAATATATCACCATTTTGTTTAATGGATAGTAGTGAGCAAAATAAACCCAAGAACTTAAATATTATGATGTATGATACTATATAAAATTTAATATAAAATGTTCTTAATTTTTTGGAATGTAATTTATATTCATTTATATAGAAAAATTTAAAAAGACCTCTTCAGGTGAAAGAGCTCAAATTATTATTGAAAGGTTTTCTTTTTCACCTAAATCTCATTTATTTTGTTTCAAAAACGTGTTAAGTAAAAATATCTCTCTGTTAAAAATAAACACTTTTACAACCATCTTATTTGAAATATGTTAGAGCGAAGCTCTCCCAGCCATTAATGTTATAAAAAATCCAAGATAAGGGAAATTATGAACTGTGTATAGTTTAGCAAACATACACTATCCAAACCTAACTGTTACAACATTAGTTAATATTTCGTTATAAAAAAATTGTAAAATTGCATGAAAACCTTCATTATACGGAAAGATAAACTTTTTAATTCTGAATATTAAAACTAAGCATAACACTGACACCGAACTACATATTGTTTTTTTTTTCACAATGTCTATAAGTATGCGTAAACCAATTCGGGCAATTTATTGTTTGCCTGCCCTTATGAATAGAAATTATTTCTTTTATTTATAGTAAATCTTTTATGGAAATATTTTCAAATTTATTTTATTGTTTATGTTTTTAGACGGTACATTTAAGGCTATTCAAACATCGTTTACGTCTTTTCATACGATACTTACTTTGTTAGTTAAAGTTTTCTGTAAGGAATAATAATTTAGGTTATATTAAAATTATATTTAACTGGTAGTTACACAGCTTTACGACATTTGCTGCATAATCATTTGTCAAAATTCATACTGTTACATACGCTGATAGGAGCTTCTGCATGGCGATATGTATCACCTAAGTCTTAAGAAAAATTGAAGGAAACTTGCTTTATATTATTGCTTGTTAGTTGGAAAACTGTTTATATATCTAACTGGAAATTATTGTGTGTATGTAACGGTATGTGTTACATATCTTTCCTTCAGATACGTAACTAAAACACACATGCACGCACCCACACACACACAGGCATAGATTCAAAATATAATGACAGATACAATAAATTATTTATGTATAGAAGTAAAAAAAGCAAACTCAGAATTTATTCTATTAAGTAAATGGGCAACATGGCAAAATGGGCTCACTGGCTTATCACTTTCAAATCAAACGTTCATCCCTGTTTCATTCAATAACTGATTCATTGTTCCCATTGGATCCTCCAATCAAACAATTCATTTGCAGCCTTGTGTCGTTATTTTTTATTTTAAAATGATAGTTGGTATATTTTTTATACGAAGATATTATGTTCTTTAAATCCCTAATTCTAAATTCAGCGTCGGATAAGGTGTAGATTTTGGTATACATAAGGCTTCCTTCCTTAAGAAAATTGTCAAGAACTTCAATAATTACCTTAAAGGAGTAGTTTTATTTTCAACAGTTTTGAACCCATATATCACTATCGTACCTTAGAATTCGTAATACCAATTCATATCCATCTTTACTCTTTTAGCTTTTACACACCTTCGTTTCACGTACTCATTGTAAGTCCCAATAAATGCGAATAACTGCTTCTTTACACAGTTCTTTCAGCCTTTACTCACAATCATAATTTTCGTCCATTGCTACAAAGCAGCATTATTTTGAACCACTCTCATAGATTTCCTGTTGATTTGAATTGCAGTTCCAATAACTAATTCGCTCTGGGCAATATTTACTTATAAAATGGATTGTAGTCTCTTGTGAACGATTTATTCTTATATCTTTCCATTTTTCATACAAACCCGGAGGTAAGAAGACGATTCACTCAGGCATTACCTACCTTCGTTTAGGTAAAAACAAGCCGTTGATGTTACCGGGATAATTACATTTCTGTACAGCGACTAGTAAAATATAATCTAGAAAATTACGTTAAAAGAAGCCTATCATCCGTTGGGATTCCATGTGGAATTTTAAAATCGTGATACTGCTCGGTACATTCCAGGCAATTCAAACATCGTTTACGGCTCTTCATACGATACTTACCTTGTTAGCTAAAGTTTTTTTGTTAGGAATAATAATTTAGATTATATTAAAAGTGGTAGTTACACAGCTTTACGACATTTACTTCAAATCGTGATACTGCTTTAAGCTTCTGAGTCTTCCACAGAAATTGAGTATTGATAGACCATTGTCTTAACAACCAAATTCAATGAGCATGGCGTACCATGTTGGTATCTGCATTGGCTGATTTTTTTACGGAGTCGTATCGATAGTAGGATTTATAACTTGCCATAGAGTTACTTTTCAACCTATTTTGCGTTTTTTCAATTCCGACGATGACCAGTGTAAGAGCCACGAAATATTCAAAGATATACACATTTTAACTTTCGAAGTTGAAACAACCATCTCGCTCGTATACATTGCATACATTTTGAAATGTTTTGGTTTGATCAGGTCCTACGTAGGCTTATTAATCTATCATAAAGATACGTCATGTCCAAAAAATGTAAAGATAATAAATGATACAAAACGAATAAAATACAACATGGTGTAATGATACGGTAATATTTTCTAATATTTATAGGGAATGTTCACTTTTTCTCATCACCGTCTTTGCACACAGCACGATTTTTGCGAGGCTATTAAAATTTCATAAGCTTTTTAATTATTATATTATTTTTCCGTGAGGCAAAAATTGTAGTTGAGAATATACGAAAAAATCATTTTGAAAAAGATCATATAAGTAATTTTTCTAAACATTTTTTATGGCTAGTTAAATAAATTTATTTCAATTTAACTATGCATACCTATCTAAGAGCTTGTTCAACAAAATGCTTTGGCTTTCTGTAGTACAATGTCTATAACAATTTTCAGCTTTAATAAATTCCTTTAAATCATAGACCATATAGTACAGTCATTTAGTATTTTTACCTGGAAAGTTTTCCGGGAGTTTTGAAATTTGGCAATTTTATAGATTTTGGTATGCTCTTGCCATATTTCAACTTTGCCACCTCGTATGGCTGCCGCTCGCGCCGCCATATTGAAAAAATAACGCCGAAACACAGTTTTTTGATAATAACTCCTTTCTGGCGCATTTTACAGGAAAAACATATTTATACAAAATAAAAGTAGAGAAAATTTCCTACAATTTATGTCTTAACCTTTTCTTTCCTAAAATCAATAGTTTCGGCGTACGAGTACCGTAAACCATTATACATCCACGCCAACGTGTAATATTTACTTTAAACTGTTCATATTGTGATTTGTAAATTATAAAAATTATACGAAGGTTAAATATTGTTCCATAGAATGAAAACCTACCTAACTACTAGTCTACCATGCCTAGCTAGTCTGTTATGTCTCCGCAGGTATAAAGGAATGCGTCCCTTTTGTATCAGGCCCCCTTCTTTCCCTTCTAAAAAACATCTGGCCCCAGCTGAGCTCAATAGAAATATTTAGTCTGAGTCATCAGTATACGTTTATCATTTAACAGTGTCGTTTGCATTTACAGAGCCATGGCTTCTAATGAAGTAAACTGCTTTATTTGTGGTGATATACTGCAAGAAAGTGAAGTTATTGAAGTGAAGGAAAAAGGACTGGAAACTTTTCGTAAGTCAAGTATAAAAAGAAAAGACAATACAAACTTTTGGTGAGATTAAAATCCATAGTAGTTCACGATGCGTGTCGAAAACGATATAATAATGAGAAGTTAATCGCTGCAGCTTTGCGTAGAGGAACTGATGGTACAACTTCTCAAGTACAACTAAGATCTACACGTCCAACGTTCTCATTCAAAAATCATTGTTTTTTATGTGCTGCTGAGATAACAGCGAAGTTCATATCTAAACAAAAACAGACGCGTTTATGTGACCGCAATATCGTTTATAGTGTGCGTAAATTGTCGAAACGAAAAAAAATCCCGAACAATGGGGATGGATAAAAGACAAGAACGGGCTCATTCCTGTTACTACATTCGATCCTCCTGCTCCGGAAAGCTTACTGAAACTTATTTCTTGCAAATGCAAGAAAGGTTGTGAAAAAGCTTACGGATGCAGAAAAGCAGGACTACAGTGCTCCGTTGTGTGTACGAACTGTGGTGGTTCTTGCTATAATTCGCCATTTCCGTCACAAGACGGCATTGAAGAAGAAGAAACGGACACTATTCTCGAGCAAATAAACGATGACATCGAGAACGAAGAGGACCACGATGAAACTGATGATCCCATCGTCGATGATGCCGAAGAAACTTCCGTCTTCGATATTTCAATCGGTATTAAAGACGATGAAGACCCAGCACCTGGTCCGTCAAGAAGAATGAAGCGACGGAAATTGACCTAAATACTTAAATAGTGAGTCAGATGTGGATTAGACCTACTGGAGATACCACGATAAAAAAAATGCGTCGATTTCTTTACCTCATGGTGGTGTGGAAACGAGTATTTCTGCCGAAACGTGTATTGAATTACACTTTACGGCGCTCCTACGCCGAAACTATTGATTTTAGGAAAGAAAAGGTTAGGACATAAATTGTAGGAAATTTTCTCTTCTTATATTTTGTATAATTATGTTTTTCCTGTAAAATGCGCCAGAAAGGAGTTATTATCAAAAAACTGCTTTTCGGCGCCATTTTTCAATATGGCGGCGCGAGCGGCAGCCATACGAGGTGGCAAAGTTGCAAGACCATCCCAAAATCTATAAAATTGCCAAATTTCAAAAATCCCGGAAAACTTAACTCCCGGTAACCTCTATATTTTCTGACCAAATGACTGTACTAATATTTTTATAGCATATATTTGACACCTGTTTGACCGTTCGCTTAACTGATCGCATAATGTGTGTGTACAAAACTACACTAACATAATCCGCAAATGAAGTAAAACCAAAGTATTCTTTTTTAAACTTGCTCTAGGTCTATACGATATATTGAAAACATGCATTAAGTAAAAATTTTATGATTAAAAAAATTATATGTACTCCTACATAAATTTTTTTTCAATCTTGATAAGTCGTTGTTTGAATAAATAAAAAACTGAGAAATATTATTTATCCAGAATAAAATCAACGCTGTTTTTATTATTCTACCACACAAATAACAGAAAATTTATAATTTCATATTAATTATATATTATGCCATGAATTGTCTCCTAATGCTATGCACATTATGGCATTGATGGCCCATTATAGCATGATAAAAACTATTCTCGTAGCAAAAGATTTTTTCCATTTGACCTGTATAAAACATTAGTTCGTTTCAAATCTGCTACGCCACAATCGCTTTCAAAGGCCTTAAATTTTTTTTAAATGTTTAGTTTTGCAAGAAAAGATATTTTCGTAATTTAATTTTCAAATTTATGTGAAAAAAAGCACTAAAAAATATTTACGATAAAACGAAATATTAAAACAACTAAAATTCTTATTTTTGTTTTAATAAATTATGATTAAAATCTATAGGATATGTATAAACAACAGTAGTTATATATCAAACTCATGAAAAATTCAATTTTTGTTCGTTTTTCCGCGTTTCCACAATTTTGCAAATTTTCTTGTTAAATAAATTGTCACCTGCCAAGTATTTGTATTCATCGAATTCTTTGAGTTACATTACTATGAAGGGATCGCATAAAAGTAACAGCCTGTAATAGACAATTTCGATTATCTATGAACTCTTAACAATTGTAATGATGTATTTACTTCTGTGGATTTGGCATCTCAAGAGTTCTGATAGTATTCAAAAGAGTTCTTACGCAATTTGAACTCTCACTAAAATTATCAATTTCATACAAAAATTTCACTACTCGATAATTTTTATTAATTAATTTTTTTTTGAAAATTGAAGTATTGAATGGTGTATTAAAGCTTCGATTAATAAGAACAATTTGTAGACGTATTAAGGCTGAAATATAACCTCTAAATAAAACATTCAATTTCAAAAAAAAATTTCTTACCTCATAATTTACTTGGAAAAGTTGAAATAATTAATTTCTTGAAAAAAAAAAAAATACTTTTTCTTGAAACATTTTTTCGTAAAATATTTGAGTTCTCCACAATTTTAGCCTAAATTTGGCTTATAAATATATGGAGATAATAATAATATATGTTATTATTATAGACTGGGTATTTATAGTATTTTATGAATGATATTTATAGTATTTTATGAAAAATACTCCAAGGAATGCAATTCAATGATTCGTCGAGTATCTAAACAATTAACTCCATGTTATATTCACAAGATATAATCTGAATTCTGTTAAAAGACAGCTTTTCGAATATCAACTCTTGCTTCATTAAACTTTTCAAAATGTTCTTACTTATTTTCACTTTCTAAGAACATTAAGAAGAAATCTATTATTGACAAAACTAACAAGATTTTAATAATTGATCTAATTTTATTTCGACGTTGATTTCAATAAAGTTTTAAAGATGCTAAAAACTTTAAAAACTTTTTAACAAAAAAATTAAACACCGAAAAAACTGAAAAGCAAAAACTAATAAACCTGTTTTATTTTCCGTAACGCATTACGTAATAAAGTAATTTGCTTGTTTAGAACCGACTCAAAATTACGTTAGGTTACTTACAATAGTTTATGAACTTAGAACTTATTATGGTTCAATAACAAAGATGTAGTATATTTACTTTTCAGTTCTTTCAGCAAATCGATTTTTTTGTTAATAAGTTTTATTTCATAATTTTTTGTGGCTATAATCTATTAATAACTTCATGCCTAATTTTTGAATTTCACATCTCAACATTTAAATCTGTGTGTGAACAATAAATCACCCCAATTTTCTCACCCTAGGAGACCTATCTTTTTCCTTATTTATATAGGACATACTTCGAGCTAAATTCTATCTAATAAAAATATTATAAAATTCGGGCTACTCGAAAAAAAATAATGCGTGGTGATACGTTACAATCCGTGAGTAAACAATCATTCCTATTTCCTACACCTCCTATTTTACAATTCTGGGGATTGAAATTGTTTTTCAAATATATATGGGTCCAACTTCGGGGTTTAATAAAAAAAGAGGTATGAAAATCGGACTACTATGTAAAAAGTTATTCTTGATCATGCATTGGAATCATTGACTTAGCAATCAATCATTCATTCTCTGTTTTCCTAATCCTAGGGTAAATTTTTTTCCCAAAAATAAATACCCAAAAATTTATATATCCATCCAACTTTGAAAAAAAAAAAGTAATGATAAACGCGTAGTCTTAAGAAACATCCTCTGTTTTTGAATCGGTATAAAAAATAAAAAATATTAGAGATGAGAAATCAATATTAAGTTACAAGTGGTGGTAATAATGCTGACAACACACTATATCTTCTACTAAAATGTTGAAGTTGTAAGTCGTAGTATGTAATACAGTATCAGATCAGCGAAGACTGTTCGTAGTTATAAAATAACAACTCGTACAGTACGTATTCTTTACTGTCAAATGTATTTCATTCATTAAGTTTAATTAATGACTAGTATTTTAATTACGAATCTGTCTTTTATAATTTAAAAAGAATAATAATACCCATCAATTTACATTCTAATAAATGTACACGATGTTCATAATTTATTAACTATATAGATTACTACTTCATGATTCTAATAATATAGAATGTTATACTTCATATTTATTATAAAGAATGTTCTTACTATTTAATTGAGGTATATACGATTGTAAACATTACAAATTTATAAGAAAACGAACCAGGGATCTATAAATTGAAAAGAAGTCGACGGATTTGGAAGGACCTGGAAGGGAATTTTTGAAAAGTGAGAAGTGTGTTACGAGAATGAATACAGCAAATAATATAACATTTGAATAAAATGTGTAACTGCTATGTATAAAATATTATTATGTATCTAATAAAGTCTATTCTTAAATTCACGTATTAATTAAATTAAAAACTCAATTGCGTTTCTTGTATAAACACAAGAAACGCCAAAGTTTCTATTTCAGGTATAATTTAAATATATATTTTTTTATTAATCCAATCCACACCATAAACTATCTTTTTTCCTGCCACTTGACAAAATGGTTTTCACATTTCTCTAGCAACGCCTGAGATTATTTTTAAGGAAATCAAGACACAGGTATATAGGTGTCTTGATTTTCTTTACATGTATGGTATTAATATCATAGGATTTATCAATTTTAAACAAATATTCTAAATTATTTATATTAATACAAATATAAAATAATAAGTTCGCTAATATTATTAAATCTGTTTAAAAATTGATTTTACTTGTCAATGAAAAAGTGTTTTATTCGAGTAATAATTTATTTATTTATTGTTTGATTTATCATATTTTAAAAATTTATTGAGAAAAAAGTTTAGCGAATATACGCTAATAACAATTTTTATTTGTCTTTTGTTATTTTCAAATTGAATATTTTCATTTTAATAAAAAATAATAAATAGATTACGTTCAATTTAAACTATCTGTAGATGTATGATTACCATAGAGAAAATATACAAATTATATTAAGTTCCAAAATTATACTCTTTGTATGGTGCCGCGTTGCGTGTATATGGTAGCAGATCAGAATATAAAAACGAAAAAATCGATAGTCTTTTATAGAGCGTGTCAAATTTAGATATGATTACGTGCTGATAAGTGCTTATTTTACTAATCTTAGAGAATGGGAGGGTCACAAACATCAAATGAGAGGGTCAAATCCTCATAGTAGTAAAATGTTCGTTTTTCAGTTCGTAATCAACATACCATATATAAATCTGATGCGCTCTATTAAATCCAACAATCGCTTTATTCGTTTAATTATTCTGATCCGTTACTCTGTATGCGTGGCAACATATAGAGAGGTAAGATTGGTTGGAGGTACTCAACAAGGGATAAGGTATCTCTCAAACCTTTATTTGACTCGCTCGAACTAATCCAAAAATCCTCGCTTGGGATTCCCTACCATTAACTTTTTTCAGAAAATGTGAGATATTCTTGAATAATTTTTTAATAATTTTAATGTAATATTAGAAATTATTACGCTTTTCATTTTTTATCAAAATAGAATAGAACGGTGATATACAATTTATTAAAAAAAAATTTTTTTAACAAAATCAATTAATAAGTTTTTAATTATTTCTTTTTGTTTCAGGTACGTTATAAATAGAAAAATATGGAGGCTGAATAATTTATGGGTAAATAAATATTATAAAGTGCTGATTATTAACTTCCTTAATGTGTTGATAATAAGTTTCCTCATGAAGAAATCTAAATTTAAATTAACTATTCTTTATCTAGTTTTTTTGTCTGTTAAAAATTTCTCACACTATCTATTCGACCAAAGTTTTTAGCCTTGTATGAGATAGTTATGAGCCAGTGTTGTAATTTTAAACAAAACAACATGTAATTCCCAAATATTATTGCAACGGAACTTTGCACATTTTTCATTTCATTCTCCTTTTAAAATCCTTAAAGCTAAAAGAATAGCACCAAAAATTCTCCTAACACGAAAACAAAATAACCTAAGCATGAATTCAGTATGATCCCACTTTACTAGTTAATTATAGTAAAACAAAATTATTAGTCAAATTCTATTTAGATAGTTGTTATAAAATTAGGAAACAGCAAGTTGTAAGTTTTTATATATTCTTCCATGACATCTTACTCAAATTGCATACAGATTTTGGAAGGTCTCAAAATTTACGAAAATATATTTTAATACATCGATATTTTCATTAATTATGAATCAATTTTCACTACTTTATATTTGAGTAAGATTTCATCAAAAACACACAATTTGCTCTTGAATATTTTTATCGGATCTCGAAACGAAATTTGACACTCATTTGAAATTTTTTTTTAAATTTTGTTAAAAAGGAAATCGTAGTGGAAACTCCTCATATTTTTTGTTAACACTAGGCTCACAAATTAAGGTCAATATGGACCATTATTTCTTAATATTTCAGGGTAATTCATCAACATCTACCAAGACATTTTTAGAAAATGTCATTTTATTCGTGTTTTATCGATAATTTTTTATAATGTAATGATATATTTGTTTAATAATTATAGTCATATAGTCATTGGAGTGGTTAAGTGTTAGCGTGCGAGGCTCTTACTCTTCTTTTAGACCGACGAGTAAAATTAATTTTTTTTTACATTTTAAACCCAACCCAACCCAACAAAACAACACAATAAAGTGAATAATATTTTTCAAATAAGATTTTGTTATTATAATTGAATAATGTTTTATAATGTAATGATATATTTGTTTAATATTTCAAGTAATTGAAGTGGCTAAGTGTTAGTTATATAAAAATCTTAGGTTTCAAACTATAAAAAAGTTTCAGTTCAATTCAAGTCGTCAAAAGTCAAGTTGGAAACAAAACATCTTATCTTATATATTTAAATGAGCATATGTAAAAAAAAAAAAACTTATAAATATATCAAACCATACACTTAATTTCCAACTTCTTCTTCAGTAATTCAGTAATATAATTAACATTTTAAATTTTTTATAAAAATTGTTGGTCTCAGCGTGACGACTTGAATTGAACTGAAACTTTTTTTATAGTTTGAAACCTAAGATTTTTATTATTTTAATATACATTACGCCTAATTAAGTGTATGGTTTGATATATTTATAATTTTTTTTTTTTACATAAATTAACTAAATCTGTTGTATATTTTATTAAAATTTTTCACTCCTGGTTGACAAAATTTTTTTGCTACGGTCAGTACAAACTTTGAAACAATCGATATAACAATTTTCGATAAAATCATAATTAAAATAGAATTCTGAATTGTGTCCTCTAATGGTCGAACAACATTATATTTACGTTTCGTTGACCATTTACTATGTCTTATGAGTTTCGATAGATGGATGTTGTTACAGGGCAGATAGGTATGATGTCATTAAATATGATATTTAAATTGTTAATCATACTAAATGTATATTGTCAAATACTTTCGTCCAGTATACTAGAAAATTGATTGTAAAAAAAAATGAGTGTACTTCTTTGGCATCATTAAAGAACAATTTTAATAGCATGCAAATAAATAATTACAATAAAATAATTATATTTTGAATTAAATTTAATTCTTTATTTTGTAATTTTGTAATAATCAATAATTTTTCAAGACTTAATGAGCGGTTTTGCGGACAGCTTCAACCTGTGAATTTTTTGTGACGGTGATGTGCGCGCATGTTAAAATTTCAATCTCATCATTTTTAAATAACGCCCTTATAACTTCAATAATCAAATGAAAAATTTACATTTGAAATTTGAATCGTAATAAATTTTTTGGTTCATATAAACTTTTAATATATGTATAAAAAAAACTTTTAATAGAACACCATAAAATGAACACGAGTTTCAAGAATCAAGTATGAACCAGTATTTTTGTAACAGGATAAAACAATACAAAAATGTAATTGTTTATATGCATCCATAGATGAAAGTAGACAATTTTACCGAATCGAAAGCGTTATAGAAAATTTAAAATTTTATCCCTGTATAAAATAGAGGTAGTTTGTTTATTTTAAAGATGTGATTTACATTCAACGGATATTGTAAATACGAACTTAACTTACATCTAGTATATAATAACTGTCATCTAAAGAACGATATATAGAAAATCACTTTACTTTCATTTCAATTTCATTTTAATCTACAAAAATTCATTGTATTTATTCTATGCTGAATATATTTATTTATTTTTTTTTTAATTTCAGCCTTATAGGGAAACAAATGCGTATATGACAGTGCCAATGATAATATGTAAGAAAAAAAAAAGATTTTTACTCCATTAAGTTGATTTTTGTGATTCAATTTCTTAAGAGTTCGAATATCAACAGTAGTCTCAGTGCCGATATGATGAGATCATGCCACTGACAAATAATCTTCTAAAAATTTGTATATGGTTTAGTCATAGTGTGTGGTTCTATACGGGAATTCCGAAAAGTGGACCGGTTTCTGTTTCGGAACTCGTAAAATTTTTGGTTGTATTCCCACAGGCTTGGGATTGGCGGAAATCAATTTCAATCAGACAAAAGTGTATGTGCCTAAACGGACAACATCAAAATTGTTATTTCTCATATTTTTCAGATTGTCAGACAACGGACATCTGTTTTTATAAAGTGGCAAACAAAATGGTGTTGAATATCAAATGATCTTCCTACACAATAAAAAAATTAGAATTTTTTTGAATTTGAGGCCTATGGGGATAATCTGAGGTTTTAGGAATTTTGAAAAAGAAAACCCCCTACTTTTTAAAATTCTTGTACAGGAAAAAATCGTTGCATTAATCAAAACTAAACCAATAAAAGTGTAGTTATAAATAACACGATATGATTACAGGCATCCAGCCTACGACGTGTCTGATATTTTGAAAACTCTTTGTATGCTCTGATACAGTTTAAAATTCGGTAGTAATATTATTTAACCCTAAATATGAATATTTTAAACACTCTGTTTGAATTCATAATTTATTTTATAGTTTCAATAAAATCCAATATAGACGACAACGTAGCAAGGTTCACCTCTTAAAAATTAAAGTTAAAAATAAGTTATTGCTTACTATTATGCATAAATGCAATTTTGGCATCATGGTTCTTCACTATCACGTCTAAACTTCATATCTTAAAATGTAAATTTTTTAAATCCCTATATCAGAGGAAATATACTTTCATCTGAACGAATAACATAAATTGCACAAAGTAACCGTTTCCATTTTTGAGAATTCAATTTTACGAATATGAAAAAAAATTTCTAATTTCGCTGTTGTAAGCTTTAAACTAAAATAAACAAACCATAATAAAAGTTTTTCAAAACGAATAAAATGCTTCTGTAAATCCAGATAATATCATTGCTGAAACTATACAAAACCATGTGTAGTTATTTGTAGAGATGGAGCAATCTCTATTCGATATACCGGGATGCTTTTTCTTTTCAGTAGATAATTTGACAAAATTTAACCCGTTGCTATTTCCATATTTTCGAAAATCTTAAGAAGATGTCTATATAACATCAGCTTTATTAAATTTTTCACTAAAATTGTGAAAGGAATGCGAGTATGCAGTTTATGGTAATCGAATCAATCTGGTTCAAAATATGGCGATAATAATAGAAAAGAAACTAATTTGGTAATCCAGGGTAAACACACCCATACACTTTTTTTTTGTATTTTTGAACGGAAATAGTAGTTAGAATGAATATACATCAAGTGACAAATTGAGAAGAAAATATATTAGGGGTATATTTAAAGCTAGAAATTGTGAAAGCTCTACCAAAATTGAGATATTGATTTTTATTTTAATTAATTAGTACATTTACGTCTTTCCGTCCGTGATCAAGGTAACTCAAAAACGAAAATAAATATTGATTTAATATTTTGATGGCGTGTACTTAACGTAAAAACTTAACTACGTAAAAAATTAAATTCATGAATGAGGGAAAAGAGTCGATTGATTTCCATGGATCCATTTCCCCTTAACACTTAAACCGCACGAAAAATTCAAGGTCAAATAAGGTTCGTTTCTTCAAGGTAAATAATTTTTGGAAATAATAGTTGGAAAGATTAGTATGTAAACTACATTGGACGAAAAGACAGGATTTTTCAAAATTTCATTACCAAGCATTTGGGGGAGGTAGTAAATTATTTCCTATACGACTCAATATCTCTGAATAAACTTGCCTTCGAGCTATCAAAATTTTCACAATTTTTGGATTTTTAATTTTTATGAGCAGAACGGAAAGGAACGTTTTTTACACAAATATTTGACTTTCGATAGATATCTCGAGACCAACATAACCTTAAAATAGATACCTGCATAGCCTTGCGTGTAACCTAAAATTTACACGCACTTTTGTGTTTTTGTATTATTTTGTTTGATCGACCAAGTGCAAATTCAAAATTTTAATTTCGTTTTTAGTTGCGTAGTTCTTTATACTTCAATTTTTTCACCTTTCATTGATATATTTTTTGAGCTACATTTTTAATTTTTTCTGCTTTTTTCTGTTTTTTTTTTTTTTTTGTTTTTTAAGGTCATTAAAACTCAAATTTCGATTATCTTAAGAACATATTATAATATCGACGTGGAATCACTTTCATCGACGCGTAATTATGTAATAACTTTAAACTTATTCACTTAGTCAAAACTAGCACATATGTTTTTTATTAGGTATAAAAAAACTAGTCATGTCGTTCATTGGGAAGTCAGTCATGTCACCATACGGGTCGAATCTAGACATATTGTTAGCAGTTGGTCGTAGCTGATACTTACAGAATATTAGTGAGTATGTGTTTATGATGACCTTACACATTAAAAAAAGCACTAAAAGATCCTTGAATGTTTTAAAATGAATTTTTATACATCTTCGTGGTAAAAATCGTTGTCTTTATGTCTACTTTTCATTAATGTCTTTGAGAAGAAGGGGAGGAGGATGTTTAAAGTTCGACTTACTCAATTTCATACAAAAACCGGCTTAGCTATATAGACATTTTTAGAACTGTATTTATCAATCATTTTATATGATTATTGGCACCGACACTAATTGTTCACATATTATCTAGAATGCATGGATTTTAAATTGTTAATAACTGTTGTAGCAAATATAAATAACATTATATCACATTTTTTTATTAAAAAATAATTTAATTAACTGAAAATATTATATGATTTGTAAATAATACAACTATTATTTATTTATCTTCCTTTAATAGTGAATTTATAATAATCATTTATAATATATTAATTTCAAAACCACAATAACCTCTGGCAAATCAAATAGTTATTCATTGATTCATGAATTGGGGGTATAATTTAATATTATAATGTATTGGAATCTTTAATTGGGCAGTATATTGTATTATTCAATGATGTGTTAAAATTGTTATAAACTATACTAAACTTAAATTATTATAAATTTTGTTTAATTCGTGTAAAAATAAAGTAATTCCAATACAAAATCCCCATTAATTAAACGATTTATTTGTGGTTTCATTTGTTTTTGGACAATAAATTAGACGACCCGCTCATTTCTATAATAAATTATAGTCTTTGCAAATTTCAGAGAGTTTAATAACGAAAAATTAATTCTTAGTTCCTTTATGAAAGAATTTTCTTTAACCTCAACTCACCCAACCACATATATTTTCCAAGATATATTTCAAGTTCTATTCATTCATTTGTTTCAAAAATTTTCTCGTAAAAATGAAAGGAAACAAAAAATGCAGTGAAATTGGAATAGTGCCATTTCTTATAAGATCGTTAAACAGTGAAGTAAACACAAACTTAAAAAAAAATATTATTTTTAATGAATTTTTTCTAAACACTTTAAACTACTCTGATCATCAGTGACGACAGTATTTATTAGCAAGAATAGTAATCACCGTTGAATATCGGTTCAGTAGGTAGGATATTTACGTGAAGCTTTCTATTGTAGTTAACAAAAATTATTTTTATCAATTAGATTAATTTTAATGAAAAACTCTTAAAAATACATTGCGGATTGAATCACTGTCGCCATTTGTTGGAAACTATTGTGGCGTTATGCACTAAAAAGGCTTTACAAAATTACCTTAATTGGGTATGAAACGGACAGGGAAGCACGGGTAGAAAAGCTAAATAATTTTTTTCATAAAAGTCTATTTAATTTTATACATTAAAAAATTTTTTTAATTCGTCCAATTTTGTAGTATACTGAAGTTTAATAAAATCAAAATTATGAAAATGACACCACAATTAAATTTTCACTCATTGTGTAAATGGGTATAATTGGTTTGTAAGAGCCATCTTCTAAGAGTAAATAGTTACCATCGATGGTTATCGACAATTAAAAGAATTGAAAAAGGCCATTTTTAGGGGTAATACAATTGCACATTGTATTGCCAGTCTTTACTTAAGGCACACAAATATCACATACTTACGAACACTTGCTAACAATTTTATTACACTCCAACATAGTAAAGAATGTACTTTTGCAACAAGTAGACAGAGCGTGAAATATAGCATACTATGATAAAAAAAGAAAAAAAAAAGAAATTCAAATTTTTTATAAATAAATGTATAGAAATTGGGTTGATGTTATGAGTAGGGGACATCGACAGACTGTTTGAAATACAGCCTAGATGTAAAGTGGATTTAAAAAGGGGTAGACCATATATTATATATGTGGATGGAATAAAAAAACTCAGAGATTAGGCTAAGATGATAGATTGTGTATGTAAGTGACTTAGTACGTACCATAATCGTATAAAAATTCGTAGTTAGATATCTTTAACGGTGTGGTTTATGTATTATTATTGATGTATTAATTTTTCAAAAGATACAAAATTTTCATACTCTTGTGTATAATGTAGTGTACGTGATAGGAGCCTGGTGGCATTAGGTTTTATTGTTACGATATTGACATGTTTCTATTTTTGAGCAATGTGAGTTTATTATGAATCGCAATGTTTGTGTGGTAACAAGTCTTAATTTGTTTATCTACGAAGATAATATCGTTAACATGTATTAGTTTAGTTTATGTTATTATAACTATTATTATTAGTATAAAGTAACTATCTACCCAATTACTTCCGTAAAATGCTGAATAATTACGCCTTTATCGGGACCAAGCGCATAGTACTAGGTTATTCTTGCAATTAAGTCGAACTGAAACCATCTACAGGTAAGTTAACAATTATGATTTTGATAAACGTATTAACCCCAAAACACTGTTTACTTATCCACTTGGTTGTAAAAATTATCTTTTATTTGATGTTTTATGTTATGTATTACTTTTATTATTTTATTCGGAGATGTAGGTAGCAAGCACAAGACGTGTAGAATTTATAGTTTTTTAATCGTTTTCATTGTTAATCAGTAGCAAATCCTAATTTTTTATTTTTTAGCAGTAAATAGAACGATGGAAAAACTCCAAGGGTAAATATTTAGATGAAAAATGAAAAGAAAATTAATTTCAAATTAATTCAATTTGAATCAAGAGTTACAACTTATAATTCTAATTTGGTTATTATGGAAGTTAAAAAGTGCAATGTTCATTTACACCTCAGCACTATCGTTTATATTTACGACTTCAGTCAATTATGAAGATTAGGTCAAATTTTAAGTTAGTAGCTTATGGGGTATGTTTCAGTTTTATTCAAGAATTGTATAGTAAGATCTTTATAAAAAATAATATTCAATAATAAAATTTATTTAATATTCTAGAAATAGCTTATTTAATGTTATTTAATGTAAAGCTAAGAATTTTGAAATACAATGGTTTCTGCACCTGTTACAAACCTGTACACTTCTTCGAGTAGCATAGTTTATTTTATTAATATTTGTTTATTTATATTTCCATAATTAAATTTTAAATATCGTACACATAAAGGAAATTTAATGTATAAAATATTTTGAAACATATTTTCTCTCGCCTATACACATTTTCTTAAACATTTAATTAAATTTCACTGGCATGCATTGAATACTTTTAATTTTACTTTAATATACACGATGTAACCAAAGTGTATTCTTCATATTAATTTGCATTATGTCTTATATAAAAATTTGTAAGTAATAAACCATGAATAATTTTACGTATGAATGATGTTAGGTGGCATGCAATCTTAAAATACTTTTAAAAATAATTTAAAAAATTTTAATATTCTAAAAAACAAATAAAGCTCTTCATTTAAGAGAAATTTTCACATTATAGACAAGTTATGATTTTTATTTAAAATTGTTGATAAATAATATTCGTTACATATTTTACTTTTATTTTCTACAGACTTTCGAAGAAATTATAGTTGTTATAGTGGGCAGGTGATTTGTATACGTTTTAGGTGTACTTAAGGCCACTGATACTCTACACAAATATTGTTCGTTTAATTAAAATGAACTAACATCATCATTGTTATTGAAATGTTTATATAACTAATTCGAATTTCATGCAAATGGGACTACTGGGTTACTGGGTTATGATTTTTCCAGCCTTCAGCGGTTTTGACTGCAAAATAACAAGCATGAGTTCCTGTTAACAATCCCAACTTTTATTATTTTGTTAATAATACTTTCACTATAATTTTACTTAGAATTTGTATTCAAATTGAACGATATTAAACATTTTATCGTCCAAAAATTTAGTATTCACATTAAATAATTCGATCAGCCAAGATGGCCTTTCATAATAACGTCGACCTTGTTACCATTTTTAAGTGGACAATAATCAAAAAAAGCTGTAACGACCCAGAGGTTCGAAATAAAAAACAAGAAAGTACGCCACGATAACGATTGATAAGTTTCACAAGAGTCAAATTGAGGAGAAAGAACATTATGCAAAACGTGTACGTGGTTATATATAAGGTTATATCATATAGAAGGTAAGGCAAGTGCTAATGACGAACGTTTATTAGTAATCACTAGCACGTAGTACTGATAATATTAGTATAATGTTCAACTTAATGATGAAATTGAATGTTCCAAGAGCCGGCGAAACCGTTTGCTGGCATTTCCAACTAAGAATATTAAATACTAGACACTTATTCTACTAGTCAAAGCATTTTTTTAAAATTAATTTAGTTTATCTATCTTAGAAACAAAGATAACTCGTGAATGTCACCTGAAGATGTATACCTTAATCAAGTATTAACATCTTTTATTATTTCTTGTAATCCGTGGTTCTAAAAGAAATAAAGATGTATTATGAACGTATCTATGGTTTTGTTGTTTTTATAACATAAATTAATAAACGGGAGTGTTTTCTAATTCAAAAATTATAAACATTCTATCACATGCAATTTTTTCAATTGAATGGAATATTAAAATATAAAACAATTTCAATATTAATTAACAATTAACCTTTTGTATACACCATCAAATTTCTATTCAATATAAATTTATATCACATATTTGATTCAACCGATTATTATATTATAATTATAATTTTATTGCAAAAGGTCAAACAGTTTAATATAATTTACATTAAATTATGATAAAACAATATGAGCAGCTAATATGTATTGTTTAATCTAATAAATTATTCACTGTATAGAATAATATTTATATACTCAGAGTTCTATTGAATAACAGGATGGTTTCATTTCAAAATCTAATAGACTAAATTATTATGAGTGATGTTTAAATTTTATGCGGAACAACGAAATACTACCTAGCGATTTAGAATCAGGAGGGTATAAATGTTGTTCCAAACAGAAAAATTTAAATTTTTTGAGATGTGCAAAATACTTTTGAAAATATGTTTGAAATACTAGTAACTACATTTGTGTATTGTATTGGAGATACAAAATTAAAGATACTTATAATATACAATACAAATATGTATTTTCAAAATACTTTAAATACATTTTTTAATTTTTTCAATGAACATTATATTACAAACATCAGTTAATTGAATATTTATTATATTCAACAGAAACATATCGCCCTGAAAGCTATTTGCTCCGTAACATCTTTGTGCACTTAAAAAATTGCAAAAAAGTTTGTTTTAGGTATTGTAAAGGCATAGTGGTGTCAGATATTAAAACCGAAGATGATAAACACGACTTATGAAGCAACTTCTGTCGTATTAAGAACTCGCACTGATGAGCAACCGGCATCAGATGTACGTTATAGTTTAGTATAAATAATGAATAATGACGAATATAACCTCCTTTTTAAAGTCGGTTAAAAATACTAAATAAACTGATAATAAAAACGCAATAAAGTTAAATGTTTTTGTTGATCTTGCAAAAAAATAAAAATCATTCATTGATTAATTATAGAGCATACAAATTTACAATAATTACCAACTGTATCCTCGAAGCGTAGCTCCAATATAAGTCAAAACATGATTTTTTCCGTCCTAGTCAAAAAAATTTTGAGAATGTCTTTTTGTATGCCAATTATTCCTTTGTGCATTATTTCGCATCTATTACACAATCAAAAAATATAATATTAAAAAAAAAAAAAATCCTCTAAAGAAATAGTATAAGTACTATAACAAAAAAATATTATCATTTAAAAAAATAAAAATTATATAATATAAATAAAATCAATAAAATAATAATTAAATTTACATTAGTAGTATAATTCCATACTTCTTGAAGAAATCTGGAATTCTTACTTCTTTGTCCAATTGTTTCTGTTTAAAGAAGGTCTCCTATTCATATTCTGGAACATTACTACAATTTTTTTCTGGAACATTATTGCAATTCTTCCGATAATTTTATAAAAAATCCTATACTAATTTTCTACAAATATAATATCGGTTGTAGATTTATACGAAACGTGTGTGGTTCAAATTACTGGTGATGCAGATAAATTTTGATACTTACGTAAAGGATTCCGAGACCGGATGATTCCCAATCCCAATATTTGGTATTTTAAAATAAATTCGAATCTCTAAAGGATTTGAATTATGGAAAACAATTGTTTTATTCTTAGTGATTACATAAAGCTCATTGGTGAATAAAAAGCACTGTTCAACTGTCCTGTTCCTAATTTCAAATAATGTATTGTTCATGAATCAAGAGCAATAACACTCAAGCACTTTCCGATCAGTTCGAAATCTTGATTACTTTAATCATTATCATCATATCAAAAGCTTCGAAAGCTTGTTTCACAGCAAAATTGATCTGTTTCAGTTTTGATTTCAATCGTTATTTATAACATTCATTTGCAAGAAAATTTTTCTCTATCAGCATATGCAAGAAGCATATGTTTTTAACAAAACAGACTGTTTGCCTTGAACTTATTTATGCTTCTGGGTAGTCATCAATACAATAGTAATATTCGATGACTACCAATAGTAATCAAATACATCAAATAGAAGTGATTCCGTAATTTTGTCTTACATATTACATATAGTCAATAATACAGCTAGCTCTATGTGGCTTAGTCAGTAATGATAACGTGGATTACTTGTTTGGTCTGGTCGAAATCCAGAAATTGAGAGAACTCATCATAAATTCTTAGACTGCAAAGAAAACTGTACATTCGAGCTGCCTTATGGTTTCTTTGGATTTCGCTTGTAAAAATCATCTTCAATTTCACCTTTTATATCTCCCTAATCTGTTAAGAAAGATGGAAGTTTGGGTTTTTTCGTCACTAATTATTATAATGCTTAGAGCCTATATTCCATAGAAGGGAATATGTAGTATTATTACTTTCTTTCAAATTTGTCTACATTGATATTAGCTATTGTAACCGTAGACGTTGATAAATCAACATGTTTTGTGTTGTAAAATGATACACTATGGAACTTTTGTACTTGATCGGTTATATTCCTCGCCACTGGCAAATCCCACATTTAGCCTGATTGCTGTCGGAGAAGCTTCTAAATGAGGAAACATAATATTCTCTTCAAAGCCTGTTCCATGGTTATACCTAAGTACATTCTAGGCTACTATAGTATAATGGACTTGCGATCTTATATCATATATTTCACCTTCAGGAAATTTAATCCCTTTGATTTCATGTAATAAAAAGCGATTTAACTAATTTCCAGATTTCGATAATTTAATATACAGCTCGGCTCTTTATTGGCGTTTTAAAAAACTATATATACCCAAAATTCAATTCAATTATTTCGAATAAGCCATATTTCTGTTCATTTCATGCACTAACTTCTATTTACATTACTGGAATCCGTAAGTTTAACGGAACAATTTGGAGAAATAACAGAAGTTTTAATATTTATTATTATTATTATTTTATATTGTTGTATTGTCATATTTATTAAAATCAGATATATATTGATATATTCTCCATCGCAATTTTTTTAATACAAAAATGTTTCAAGCAAGGTTTATTTGTTTTGAAAAAAAATATATTTTTTAGTTTATAGAACTAATCATCTATCATCTAAAGTTTAAGAGGTGAGTGATGGATCCATAAGACCCAATGAACCAAATTTGCTTATTCACTTTCCAACAATCCCATTCCCCGTTTTCGTTTTTGAGTTATTTCATATGTACAGACTATTAAGGAGTTCTGAACTTGTACATTAGTCATACCAATATGAGTTCTCGAAAGCCGTGGTTGTCAATGCCTATTCTCAGGCATGTTGTATCATCATTATTTCTGATGCCAGCAAGCTCAAGTTATCCAAGTATTTTTAACAATACTGCTCACTCTATTATTCAACTGTTCACTTTGTTACAATTACTCCACCGTAAATAACCAACACTCCCCAATTTTTTGTTTTTATGTTCCAATTATTGTTCTACATTTTATTCTGCATTAAACCGGTTGGTTTGTTTTTTGGTAAAAGTGAGAATATTAAATTTTACATCATTAGTTATTCATCAGGATTGTCAACTTTTCTGTGTATACATATTTAACTCTAAAAATTATATCAATTCAAGAAAGACATATATTACTTTCATTAAATTTAATTAAATGTATAAAGTTAATAATCTATTTATAAAAATAAAATGCAAATACATTTACAAATACAACATATACAAATAAAAAATTATGTGAAAATAGGGACAAAGTTCCTACCCAAAATCCCGGTCTATGCTGGTATGGTATTAAAAATTGTTTTAGAGTTTTATATTCATAAACTTATTGAATATTTATTATCAGCGCTTCAAATATTTTCCAGCATGTTGTAGCTAATACGTAATAAATTCTGATTTTTACTTAATCAACTTATTTTTTTTTTTTTATATTTATTTATTTATTTATTATTTCTATTATTATTTTTCTTTGGTGAATTTATTAGATTTTTTATAATCTATTTTTATTTTACTTTTATGTAATAAAACTGTTGAAAGTAAGAAAAGAATGGGTGTTCAAGAGGTCTCATTTCTTTTTCTTAGTACTATCTCCTGGAGGATTGCAAACAAATAGTTTCATAAGGTTTGATAGAACGAATTTATTCAACTTTTAAATGTCCAATAATCTCCTCCGGATGCTATAAGACTCTATATTAATTATAATGACTCTAATATTAATTTTTTTTTTTTTTATTTCCATGAAAATCCACGGTAAGAGTAAGTTCAGACTGGCTAAACTCATTCATCAGTTTGAAACGATTTTGAAAATGTTCTTACTATCTACGGATACAGATTTATAAAACATTGAACCTTTGGATTAAAGAACCGTGTACAATTAATATTTCTTATGAAAATAATGCATTCCTAGAAAACTATATTTAAATACTAAAACAAATACATTCAAAATACTTATTTGTTCAGAAAATAGTAGAAATTTCAGATTAATTTTCATTATACAAAAATAATTTTTATATTAACGAATCTACAATTTTTATTCCAGTAATCATATTGAAATACTATTACTGCTTTAATGCGATGCGATATGAATGTTTTATGTGATACAAGTGCCGATTTAATCATGAGATAAAAGCGTTAGGAAATCAAATATTGATAACTTTATTTTGTGAATATTTAAATTTATACTTTTAAAAATAATAAAAATTTTGTTCATTTTTGTACATACACGGAATGCTTTTTCAGATATAAAATTCTTGAAAGTGGGCTGATTTTGTGAATCTTGAATTTTGATATACCTTTACTTTTTAAGGTCCCAAGAATCCAAATACGTTTTTAGAGTCTATTTCATGCCTGCGTGTTTGTATGTATGAGAAGAAATAATGGTATTGACGTGGAACCACTTTCAAGCGATGCGTTATTATATATGTTAGAACTGAATAACTATTCAACAAAATAGATCCAGCCGTGTTTGAGTTGACAATGAACAAACTAAAGAAAAAAAGACAAACAATACCAATATTCGTAATAATCAATGAATTATTATTTTTTAATAGCCGTCATTGGGTGTCGCCTGGAATTTGGTGGTCGCCCTTAGACCTGTTATTTCACAAATAATCACTTCGGATACTTGGCAGAATAAAGGTCATAGGAATCAGCCGGACTAGAACATCAAGCGAAACCATCTGTAATAAAATCTGACGCGTGTAAATATTTACAAATTAAGATTTTTTCAAACATCCGACACGAGCTTACGTTACATCAAAATAGTAAAAAATTTGATAGTGTAAAATATTTCAGTACGTTAGGTTTAAATATAGCTAGTTCAATTCATGCAGAAAAGTGTGTATTTCACAAATCCGATATTTTGTAGTCAATTGGCTGAAAGTAATGTCCCATATCTATATGATGAGTTCCAGAAATGAAAAAAAAAACCCTTAATGGTAGACGTCCCAAATTTAAAGATAACATGTGACACCGTGTATATTGATGATATGTATGAATTTATAGAGAGATAAGCAATAACGGTATTTATTATCTTTCAATACACATTTCATATTACAAATACACTACATACATTTCAAATTACAAATATGAAATCTAATGGCAAATATAGCCTATTTGTACACCAACGTACACCAAAGGTCATACACACATTACACATATAGAGTGTCCTGCTTTAATTCTGATCACTTATGTAAGCTTTAGTTTTTTTTTTTTAGGGAAAACTGTTATAGGCAGGCACGTTGGTCATTTTTGAAACGGGAAACCAGCATTGAACTGGGGACTCTGTTACGACATACGCTTTATATATATATATATATATATATTTATATATATATACATATATATATATATATATATATATATATATATATATATATATATATGTATATATATACATATATGTATATATATATATATATATATATATATATATATATATATATATATATATATATAATATATATTACGGGTAAATTGTATACTCATGTTTTAAGAAAAGTTGGAATATAAATAATTTAATTATAATAGTTTAAAAAAACTAAAAAAACACGCATGCATGCGTAGTTCGCGCACTAGCTCTATCTTTATTACTCTCATGCAAAGGATCCGTTCAGATGCGTTCTGCAGCCAACTTCAGAGAGTTACCTACAGACAAACAAACATACGAGTGAAGCTAATAAAAGCGTGTTAAAAATATTGGTGCAGAAAAAAAAAAATTTATTTAAATAAATATAATACAAAAGGCTGTAATAACGAAAATTATTTTAATTAAAAAATGTAAATAAATTAAACAAATCATACTTTTTTTTGCATATTATATAATATGTCGTAGTAAATTTCTTTTTTTTCTTTTTGTGCAAACTATCACCAAATTAGCAACGTGTAACATCTCAGACAATCATTACTAGCTAATTCATACTGATGATGACTATTTTGTAGTCGAAATACGTATATATAAAACTACAAAATAATTTGATCTACGAAATTGGGGAAAAATTGAAATTTATTTGAAAAATCCTAGAGTTCTCCTTAATAATAAAAAAATAAAAAAATAAAATAAAAATAATTATTAAATTATAAAATATGTCGTAGGTTATAATCACAATTTTCGTCCTAGTTTTTCAGGATCAATACGATGGGAATCAAACAAATTATAATAATAACATACTTTTCTTTATTATAACAGTTAAATTTTTATATATTTATTTAATTTTTTTTATATTTATCCACAAATTATATACAATGTACAATTGCAGATAATATCCTACCATTTACTTATTTTCAATGAAACAAACATATGTAACATCTAAGAATATAAATAAATTAAAAAATTTAAGCAATATATAGCAGTTTTTGTTGAACACGTACGTGATAGAAGTTTCACTTTTATCGCGTACAGTGTCATTGTGTTTTTTTCAACATACTATTGTAGACATGTTTCAAAAGTTATTGTCATTGAGAAAATCATATAAGTGTTATGTAGCAAATTTATTTACAGTGTTTTAAGAAGGACAAATTCTTAAAAATACAAATATTACGTTTGAAGTCCACCTCATTTTGAAACACTCACCTCACCTATGAAAAATGAGGAACTATAGTTTGTATAAATGCCCCTTAAAATTTTTATTAAATTATTAGAATTTTTTTAATGCTATAGTATTTTGTAATATAAAAACATAAATTTTACAGGGAATCAACAGCAAATCTTTCATAGCGACAAGGATTTCATAAAAAGTTATTTTGACACGAGTATTATTTGTTTAAATTCAAATTTTGTTCACCAATCATTTGTTTAAACAAATAAAAAAACCTAACTAATGACATATTAAGTAAAAAATAGTTTTGAAATAAAAAATATAATAATCTAGTACGACCTGTGTACTGCTCCGCAGCATTCATTCTTGCTAATAATTTAGCAAGCTGCTTAAACTTTAATCTTAAATTCCAATCAACCGTGTCATTTTTCTCTTATAATTCCAATAAATTGTGATTCTATTATTAATCCTTCAAATCACACAAAAAAAGGTGACGAGCGTGTGTTGTGTTTTCAATTTGACTGTTTAATAGCTGAAATTATAGGTTTTGAGTAAGTTAGTGTTCTAAGGCCATATTATATAATAATCATTAATTTATGTTTTTTGAAAGATTTAAATACAAATATTTCCTGCTTTAATGAAGATATAAAGTCCGTTTTGGTCAAAAAACACTTAAGGCCTTTCATTCGAACAATTAAACATTCAAATCAGATGTGATGAAGGAAAACAATGTGCGGAAATTTAATTTTTTATAAATTCTTTTATTATATAGATAATTTCCTTGTAACATATTTTGGGACTCTCAACAAATTAATTTTCAGTTAAGATTGGAGTTTAAGTTATGATTGGATTCCGGTAAAGGTAATTGATAGCTAAGAAATAATTTTTTGGAATTTTTAATTTTTAGTGATCATTATTTTTAATTTTTACTTAATAAGGGTAGTGAATATAACTATTCTTTTGGTATTCTTTTGGCTCCCTTACCCTCAAGCGTTGCAATATTTTCTTTCTCAAACTCTTATAGTACCCCTTTGAAAATGTGATGCACAAAATGGAAAAAGAATTATTTAAATTGGTTTTGAAATAAGTTCTTTATTATTACGCTCTAAAAAAAATGCATAATAAAAAAATATATGCAAGCGAACATGGTACACCCATTTTATTGACTGGTTCTATTTTTTAGCCATGTGCTTTAGTAGGAGACACCATTCTTTTGAACTTAACGCAAAAAACAATTATTAAAATCAGTTTCTAAACAAATGAAATAAGGCATAAATGAATTAAAATTGTATTTTTTTTTTTGCCTTATTTTTAATAAAATTTCTTTCGGTGCTATTTTTTGAAAATATTTGTTAGTTACTATTGAATATTGCACACAATAACGACAAATTTGCTTAAATTTCATCAACAAAAGTATATTTATGTTCTTTTCATTTTAGGACGATAATTTTTCTATATATATTAGGTCGGGAACCAATTACTAAAGTCGGAATATTCTTTTAAACAAGTTTTTCTTTTTGTAAGCGGTGAACATACATTAAAATGAAACCATGTGTGCAGTGGTCATCGCACATACAGAATTTCTGGAGTAGTATAAATAAAGTAGGGTTAATGTCTTATGATATTGATGCCAACTATAATTATGCATTTTATTTACATATATCTATATATATATATATATATATATATATATATATATATATATATATATATATATATATATATATATATATATAGGAAATCCCATTTTTGAACTCACTCATCACGAAATCTCTGAAACTTATATATATATATATATATATAGGAAATCCCATTTTTGAACTCACTCATCACGAAATCTCTGAAACTATTAGGTCGATTGACTTGAAATTTGTTAGGAATATTCCTTTTGCCGAGTAGAGGTCAGCTAAGAACGGATTTTACGAAAATCCACCCACAAGGGGTCTTGCGGTTTTCGAATACAAAATGTTCCTAGCTGTGAAACATATTTTGTCTATTTTTTTCTCACATGTTACAAATCATCATTTTCATAGAAACCAAAATCTAATTTTGTAACTCAAAATAAAACTTCTTTATCTATTCAAAATAAAACTTCTTTATCTCTTCTCACTAGCAGTATGACGAATTGTCAACTATATAAAGTGTGCATATCGCATTGTTCAAGTAAGTAAGCCCCAGGAGTAAACTGGACGAACGTTTAAAGCATCGACTCTACAAGTCATGTATCCGCCCAGTACTCACGTACGCAGCCCCTATTTGGACTAACGTTGCATATTCGCTCATCACGAAGATGCAGCAATTCCAAAATCGTTGCCTTCGAGTCATCTCGAAAAAACCCCTAAGATTTCCGTCCGAAGCTCTCCACCGCGAAACTGGACACCCAACTATTCCAAACTTTATCCTTACCACCTCAAAATCCTTTTTCCAATCTTCACGCAACAATCCCTTCCCGGAAATCAGCAAACTGGGTCAATTTGACCCAAGGATGCTGCTTTTTGGGAAAATATTTCCCATGCCACACGATGTCGGTTGCACCTAGTTCCGGTGTAATCTTAATTGTATATAGTTTCTTTTTCTTTTCTTTTCTTAATTTACAGGTTAAGCTAGTTTTAGGGGTGGCCTATCCATCCACATAGGTTAAGTATTTTCAAATGGTTTTTTTTTTAAATTTTCCATTTTATTAAAACGATGTAATGAAAAATTGTAATCTCGATGTAACTAGTATATAAGATGATGTATTATAGATAAAGCTTAGGCTAGGTGCTATAGTTATAAGCCGATTTGTATTTTGTATATATTTTTGATGAAAATAAAGAATTATTAATTTGAAATTTGTTCAAGTATAGTGTTAAGACTGATTAGTGATGCAAATCAAAATGAATCAAATGTCAATATAAGAAATAGATTAAGTATAGATGATATAACTAAAGATATTTATGAACGAACAAAAAGCTTTTATGAAACTAGCGTCAAGCAACAGAAAATCCTACATGATGTAGGAATATATAATGATAACAATGTATCTTTTAAAGTAAAATATAAATTACCACACAGTTTACTGTGGAACAAATGTGCATAGCTTTAGATATAAGTGTATATAGTAGGTTATAAGTATCTGTAACGAAACAAATGAAGGGTTTTTTCTATAATTTTTTACCCAGAAAGCGAAAAATCAAAATGCACATTAACACAAAAACTAACTACTATAAACTTATAAACTTATCTGCATAAATTGTTTTTCAAACAAATAGGAACAGAAAAATGTAAAAAAAAAAAAAAAAAAAAATCATGTAAACTTTAATGATAAATAAAGAAACTTTTAAATGTAAAAATGTTCAAGTATTACAGGAATCATTCTTGGTTCAGGAGGTCCATATACCTTTCATCAAGTGTATGTGTACCACAGCAAAGATTATCGGGTGAACGCGGTCCCGGGTGTACCCCAGCAAATACCAGGTAAATACCGGGTGGATATAATGTACCGGGTCCACACCAAATACCGGTAATCCGATAAGAAAGGATTTGAAATTCTTCCCCTAAGGGTAGAATTGCATCCGCATGTAAACGATGTAATATCATTTATTAAAATGTAAAAAATAACACAGCAACCCGTAAACCGGGTGGGTATGCTTCAAAATATAAATTAATATCATAATTTATTCTGATTTGCCGCAGCTTCATATTTAGTTATAGACAGTTGAGAATATGTATGTTATTATATTTAGGAGATATTGATGTTTTTTAGAAATAATTTATATAACAAAACAATGTTTACCCGGGTCAGCTATTCCAAATAGAATTTATTTATCTCTTCTTTTCTATATTAGTGGTTCTGGACTTCCTTTTACTATTTTTCATCAAGTATAATCTATATATCTATATATATATATATACATATATAGGAGATCCCATTTTTTAACTCACTCATCACGAAATCTCTGAAACTATTAGGTCGATTGACTTGAAATTTGGTAGGAATATTCCTTTTGCCGAGTAGAGTCAGCAAAGAATGGATTTTACGAAATTCCACCCACAAGGGGTCTTGCGGGGGAGTTAACAATAGAAAATTCCCATTTTTATATTAATTTATGTGTATAGTCATTTGTTTTTTGTTTCCGTCAATAAAACAAAAGACGATCGTTTTTTCGTCATTCTTTTTTTTCCAGTTTATAAAGAAGCCGGAAAAAAGTATAACATCAACTCTACGCTTTCAATGCTTCTCCATCCACACGCTCCCATGCATCCATCCCCGCACTCCCACGCATCCACCCACGCTTCCACCCATGATGAGTGAGTTAAAAAATGGGATCTCCTATATATATATATATATATATATATATATATATATATATATATATATATATATATATATATATATATATATATATATAGATTTGTGTTACTTTTATATCAGTTGGCTTATTTGTTATTGTAGTCCAATGTGTACACGATGTTTTAGCAGAATTTTAACTTAACGGGTCGCTTTTTAATGAAGGCCTTCAGGCGTATGCCCACGAAGTATTTCAGATTTATAAACATTGAATCCGTTTCATTTAAATACCGTGGCTATAAAAATATGCTATTTTATCTTAGAAGCAATAAATATTTGTAAGTTTTGTATTTTGAACGATTTATGAGTTTTTAAGAGAATATAAAAGGATATTATTATTGCCTATTATCTTAAATAATAAATATTTGTAAGTTTTGTATTTTGAACGATTTATGAGTTTTTAAGAGAATATAAAAGGATATTATTATTGCCTACTATTGATTTTCTAAGGAAATTTTTAAATTGCTCAGAAAAAGTATACAGGCGGTGAACTCATATTGAAATTGTAATTTTATAACTCAAGAACAAGTTCACCTATCCAAACCAAATATTTAGGCTTTGTTCGGACTATTTAGCAGATTGTTTATGTGAAGTTTGCACAAAATCGGTCAAGAGCGGTTCTTCATTTATCACATTTTTTGTAAGAAATGAATACAATAAATATCTGATCATTTTGTTAATGGGGTTTTATTTGCAACCAAGCGCATCATTCTAACATGCAAGATCATTCATATCAATGTCATTAATTTTCAAATTCAACCGAAACTGCCAGGTGTAGTCACGACATATAAATCAATTGACAGTGTTATGAATCAACATGAGGCAGTAAATTATCCAATTGAATTTTTAAATTCATTGGAACTGGTGGTATGACATCGAATTGCTTGAATCTGAAAGTTGGTTCTTTGATTATATTATTGCGAAATATTAATCAACCAAAATCCCCGTGTACCGGCCCTAGATTGGCAGTGAAAAAACTATTGCCAAATTAGATTGAAGCTACGATCTAAACTGCTGAATGAAAAGCAGAAGTTTTTTTGATACCGCGTATCCGTATGATTACAACTGATATGCCATTTGAGTTCAAACGATTACAATACCCTGTGCGTTTATCATTTGCGTCCATTAACAAGGTGCAAAGGCAAACACTTTACGTTTGGGGTGTGAATTTGCAGGAGTCATGTTTTTCACATGGCCAAGTTTATGTTGCCTGTTCCAGAGTCGGTACACCCAGTCGTTTGTTTATTCATGGTCAAAATGGAAAAACAAAAAACATTGTTTATCCAAATGTTTTGCATTAAGCTTTAAAATAGATAGCAATTAATAAAATATTTTATTGTTTGAATAAATGAATTTGATGTTTCAATTAAATTTTTTATTATTTCAATTATACGTAGCGAAGCACGTACCGGGCCGCTAGTATTAAATATATATAACATGTATATTACATATATATTACATAGTACCTGGATGACCGAGCTTTGCTCGGTATTTTTTTTTTTTTTTTATAAATTGTGTTTTTTGGAAATTATATTACGTCGAGGCGGGAGACGCGTGCAGCACGCTAACACTTAGCCACTCCAATGACTATAAATATTAAACAAATATATCATTACATTATAAAAAATTATACAATTATAATAATAAAATCTTATTTGAAAAATATTATTCACTTTATTGTGTTATTTTGTTGGGTTGGGTTGGGTTTAAAATCAATAAAATAAAAAAAAAAAATTAATTTTACTCGTCGGTCGAGCCGGGATTCGAACGCGGGATCTCTCTATAACAGCCTCGCACGATACCACTTAGCCACTGCAATGACTATATGACTATAAATATTAAACAAACATATCATTACATTATAAAAAATTATCGATAAAACACAAATACAATGACATTTTCTAAAAATGATTCCTAGCTAGATCGATTTATCGCCCCCGAAACCTCCTATATACTGAATTTCATAAAAATCGTTGGAGCCGATTCCGAGATTCTATTTATATATATATATATATATATATATATATATATATATATATATATATATATATATATATATATATATATATATATATAATTAGAATCTCGGAATCGGCTCCAACGATTTTTATGAAATTCAGTAGATATATATATATATATATATATATATATATATATATATATATATATATATATATATATATATATATATATATATATATATATATATATATATATATATATACAAGAATTGCTCATTTAAATATATAAGATATATGTAATATATATTAGTATGTAGGGGGTTTAAAATCGATCTAGCTAGGAATCATTTTTAGAAAATGTCATTTTATTTGTGTTTTATCGATAATTTTTATAATGTAATGATATGTTTGTTTAATATTTATAGTCATAATTTCCGATAAATGATGTGAGAGGCTTATGAAAATTCTAAAAACTAGTTTTTTTTTTTATACTTATTAATTACACCTGTTTTTTATAAAAAGAAACCAAAACCTTTTTCTTCTACATACGACAAAACGGAATGTCTTTTGCCTGACAACATAAGATTTACAAAAACAAAAACAGCACTTTTTTCAAAATTTTTGGTGAAAAAATTATTACTACACTAATCATAACTAAGTAACATCTATTTTTAGAAATATAATTGTTAATTATAGGATATGGTTATGGACATCTAGCCTAAAGGTCAATCGCTGCCAAAAATTTGCTTGAAATATTATACTTTGAAAATAAAAATTTCAAGTTAATACCTTGGATACTGAACCTCGGATAGAACGAAGTTAATACTGAACCATGAATAAAACTTAAATAATAATAATATTAATTGTACATCACATGTCTTAGATTCAGGTACATTATCAAAAATAAAATCAATCGTGAAAGAAAATCAATTAAAATGACCAGAAAACAGGTGTTACTAAATGACTGGAAATGTTTGATTAAAAAAATTAAATAACAATAAATTTAGTACTAATTATACAAAAATTATTATTGTGAGTGGACAGAGGCCTTGGTTGGTATTTAGATTTGGAATGAAAATATTTCTGTCCTTGGGACGTCATGCTGCTGACAGTTCGACTTTTACAAATCTTTTTTGTTTGCATAATGAATAATTGTGCGAAGAATCGAAATACAAGGTACTGTGATAATTCAAATTCTCCCAAATATTCCTCCGACTGATTCTCTAGGTAAGAATAAAAAATTTATTATCCTATATGAATTATAAAACACTAAAACACTATAAATTTTAATGCCTTCTAGCAAAAGGTGACAATTACGTTATAGAAGGAGCCGCGGTTACTTCGTTTTTTTTAAAAAGTGACGACAGTGTGATCAATTCACCGCCCCTTTATTTGTTTTTAATAATTGATCAAACTTTAGCTGTCTGCATTCGAACCAGCAACCTTGAAAAACATTTTCCAATAAAAGGTTCAGACATTAAAAAAATTAAAAAAAGACAAAAAATACTCATATTGGTAATAATAAACAAATAACTGTATTTCATTTTTCCAACTGAAATTTGTCTTTTATATGGTAAACGATATTTTATTCATGAAATTATATGCAAATTTATTGATTTATTTTATGATGGGATCAATGTTTATTTTTTATTTGGTTTTTTTTCTTATATTTAAATAAAAGCTATAAAATATTGACAATCCTCAAAATGTTTAAAGTAAAAAAATTAAATAATTACATTATGAAAAATGTAAATTTATTATTAGTATTTTAAAGAAAGTCGCAAACTTTACATTAAAAAATATAAAAAAAGTACTTTTCAAAATAATAAAATAGATAAGGCAATGGATATAACTGGCACTGTACACCTCTTTTTATTCAAAATTATACTTTTTTAATATAAAAGAAGTAAAGTATTTTGAAGCGGAATACAACGGCTCTGAATAAAAGGAATACAAAGTGAGTATTCTACACAAAAATTTGAATAAAAATGCGAAAACATTCTTATCTTTACTTTGTTTACAATTTTACAATTCTTTAATGAGTTTGTCAATTTCTTTGGATACTTTCAGTTATTGTACGTACAATGGTCTAGCTATGTAATTTATGTACATGGGTTGCAAAATTATAAAGCTTGAAATAAGGAAAACACAGAGACACTGGTTCGCGAGGTGTGACCTATGATGTGAATTCAGATTATTCAAAAAATAATGAAACAAAGACCGGTAATTGGAATTTGATCTCTATAGATAGATTGTATATAGATAATCTATAGATAGATATGATTATGTAGATACGAACTCAAAAATTTTGAATAATAGTGATGCGGTCGGACTCCAACTTTTAAAAATTTACGAAAAACTTTAAAATATTAAAAATAAATTAGATATTTATTTTCCAATTTATATCTAAATTTCGGCTCAATTGTTTAAACTTTTACGTTTATATCATACGATACATTTGTATATGTAACTAAATAAATAAATAAAATTTCAAATTTGAACTGGCATTTATTTAACGATCGTAACACTTCATCGATTATGTAACTAAATAAATAAATAAAATTTCAAATTTAATCAATGTGAATCAAACTTTAACGTTTATTGTATTTTCTCGTTTGGAGAAACGCTATTATTTTTTATCCTGTTTGCAATCGAGGATTTTTGGTATATTTCTGCTAATTAATTAGTAGATACTCCTGTCGATCCTATCATGCCCCATAGTCACGTTTTCAAATTTCCATGCTTCATTTGTATTTTGTGGGCATGCAGTCATAATAAAATGTGCTATTGTACCATAATAAAAGAATAGGAATGATGCATTTGGCATTATTCAAATGTCAATTTTACAGTAAATTTTTATGAACACAACTCATTTTTCTCATTTTTTTTTTTAATTATGCAATTTTATACTCTCAATTCCATCATTTTTTTAACTTAAAATTTTCAAATGTCAATTTTATTTCCTCTGATGCCTTTTTTTACTGTATATCTTATACCGACTTCCATGAAAGGTATTTATTTTTGGGCGTATATGTATGATTGCAAACGTCTTTATTAGCTACTTCAAATCTTAAAGTGTATATTTGTTCAAAAGAGTGTGTCGGGACATTATCAATTCTAAAATAAAATAATTTATAAATAAACAAAAATGACTACAAACAAACGGAAAAATTTAAGCAATCCACTTAAAAGACCGAAACAAGATTCAGAAGGGAAAGTAAAATTAAAATAAACTATCAACAAGGCAGATTCTGTTTTGGTTTAATAGACTATTGGTTTAATGAGCTGAAAACCTATGTTAAAAATCCACATTAAGTTAAGTAGCAGTGATTTCATAAGAAAAAATAATCTTTATTACTTTTATTAACTAAATAAAAAGTTTTATTTTTTGCAGTAAACTGATTTATTGAACTATTATTATTCATTTCTTGAATTATGTCATGATTAAGACCACCGATACCGTTTAAATAAATAAACACTAAACAAATTTCAAAAATTAAAAATAATTAAATAATTTGACCGATGTTACAACTTACTACCTTGTAAATAACTTTCTCCGATTTTCTAAAATGACCTTGCTGCAAAACGTTAAAATCAAGTTAATGTATTAATATATATATATATATATATATTCAGAACATTTTCTGCATTTTCCAAAGACTCTCTAATATTGCTGCTGCTGATTTGTTCTGAGAACATTGCTTATTATCGACTTAGTATTGGATTTAGTGAGAAATATTAATAATCGATTACAAAATGTTTGGAATTGTATCAATTTCGTTTCTAAATTATTATTTTAAAATAATACTGTAGATCATACCAAAACGAAAGTAAAATCAATTAATAAAGTTTCATATTCGTTTCAGGTATGTTGAAGATTTTGTAAGAGTTGGAAGACTGTATAGTAAAGGTAAATATAATATGAATAAAGAATATATTTGTCAAATCAAACAAGTAGAAAAACGTTTTTTTTTTATTGCTTTGATTGACTATAAATTGAAACGTTGATTGTATATAGAATCCGTACAACATATGTCTAAATGTAAATGCAAACGAAATATATTGAAATAATGTTCGGATTAAATAAAAAAAAAAAAAAATATATATATATATATATATATTTATTTAAACGAAAAAAAAATGAAGCTATACAAATTTCTTTTCAATATATGTTTTAAAATAAAATTTTGTAAATGTAATTTATATTGGTACAATTACCTTCTATAAGTTTGAGTACCTTCTTCTATAAGATTCTAAATGGTCTTCGGTAGTAAATCATAGTAAACTAAGTACAGAAACCACTTCCACTGCTCTATTTCAAAAACACTAGAGTTAATAAAATAATATCAAACATACATTGTAGACTCTAAAATAATAAACAACAAAAATTTATTTGTCTTTTTTAGCAATTAATAAATACATGCATATATATTTTATAATATGGATATAAATATTATGTATACAATAATTTCTACATGCTCAGGCTAATAATATACAATAGGACAAAATTTCTTTTTATATAAAATTTTGTTCCACAATTGTTAATTGAAATTTTTTTTTACATTGACTTTTTGATCCAACCCAAGTCTCACCTCTTCCTAATTGAAAAAACTATGATTAATGACTGAAAGAAATTTAGCTTTACAGAAAAAACTTTACTCAATTCACCCTCGAGCTGTTGGTCTATAGTAAGATTTTTCACATTTTTTATTTTTTAGTTTAAGTCACTTTTCAACTTTTTCAACTACTAAAGTTATATAGTGACTACAGTGGGTATATATTCAATCTATACAACAACAGTACACAGCAATCCTAGACGATCACCCATCCATGTTCTGGCTGTGTCTGCTGTTGCTTAACTTTGGTGATCGGTTGAGATCGGTAATTACGGTACGTCAGATTGATTCACTTTGACATAATTCACTAATTATTTATTTGTTTAATTTCACCGATTATTAATTTAAAAATAAAATAAAATAAATAAAAGTAAAAAAACTTTTTAAAAGAAGCTTTTATTGAAATGCCCTAAAAAGAAAAAAATTAATGTTTACTTTAAAACTTTTATGATCAATTTAGAACGGCATTACACAGTTAGTATAATATGAAAACTTTTTGCGAGATTTAAGTATTCGTATTTACTCATTTTGAAAATTTTAATATGTTTGTTAAAATCAATCACATCAACCTATTTAATTTTTTGTTTATCTCAATAAATAACTCTCGTGAAAGCTTTTAAATCATATCAAATGTGTTAACTTGATTTTAAAAGGTTTTTTTACTCTTAATTTATTTTTTACCCTTTAGTTATTATTGGAATAAACAACCACAAATATATGTTATACTTTCTTTCATAACAATTATTTATAGTTCAAAACATCTGATTTCAAATTTAGTTTTAAGCTTTAGAAGTCCGCTATATTGGATTTAGAGTGATGTCACTTTGTTTTTGAATATGTTCTCAGCAAGCCATTTCATTTCATACCCATATTGAATGAGTGTATTGTAAATTACTGTCCCGCCATCTTCGATATGCCGCCATGCTGGATTAAGAATAACGTCACTCAGCTAGCCATATTATTATCATCCTAAGTGAAAGTTCAAAATTTCATCTCAATATGTTGAATTTATCTTTTTCAAAATCGAGTTGCAAGATTCAACCCATACAAATTACATATACTGCAAGATAAATTAACGCTTTAAAAAAATAATGTATATTATGTTTTCATTTTACTAAATTCAATTGTGAAATTTTAAATCCGCTTCTTTATATCACAGAGAGTACAACATAATTTGATCAAAAATTATGTATTTAATATTATCTAGAAATATAACATAATCCTCCAATTATAGAATAAAATTAAAAAGGGATTATACAAATGGGATACCAGTTGTATACTTACTTAACGGAATACATCGTTTGAAGGTATACATTTTGTCTTCTATTCTTTTAAACATTGGATGCTAGAAAGAATTGCTAATAATTTAAAAGAACTGAACGATCAATCCATTATAATCAATGGAGTTGTCGTCTATAAATTGAGTCAATAATGAAACAAAATTATATTCAAATACAAAATATTCACTCTAAAATCCAGACTTTCTGGACAAACAGGTAGAAGTTTTCTGATCAAGAGAAAATAAAACTGTAATAGTAAGAAACTAAAAAAAAAATGGGTGTTCTTGAAGCTCAGTAAAGCTTCGAACAAAACGAATATAATTTACTAAAATTTTTTCAGCTATCAAACATTTATACTATCCAGGAATGTAAATTTTCTTTTATAATGAGTTATTAGTATAATATGGCTTACTTTTTTCACTTACGACGTGCATTGCCATATATGTAGCCATTACCTTAAGTTAATATATATGTAGCCATTACCTTAAATTTAATTTTGAAAAATAATTATAAAACTCTTGAATGGTAAACCTCGAGATGTATAATATTAGAAGGAGAAATAGTTAGCGATTTGATGTATAGTGACTCGACGATGGACTAACATAGGTCATATAGAACAGTGTTTGGTAAACAGGGCCCGTGTAATAAATTTGGGCCAGCTAGCTGCCTCACCCGAAAACCGTTTGGAAACCGTTCACAACAGTTGTTTTTTTACAATAACAATACAATAACGCCTAAAATTTTATATATGAATACAAGTTTTGAACTCCTGTTTTCTTTAAAATGTACATACATTGTGGAGATCAATAAAACTTTTTCTCAGTTGGTCATGGCCATGTAGGCAGAATATCATTTGAGTAGTTACTCTATTAGTATATCACATTTTCAAAACATAAATGTGAAAGTACGGAAGTTACTTTTCAAAAATTATTTTGGACTATTTAAGAAATAGGATCTAAATCTATAATCTGAATCAGAACCGGTTTTTAGTATTATTGCAACTAACAGCTACCTAAGTATAACGCACACTCTAAAAATTTATTCTTTAAAACTAGAACCATCTGTTTTTCAAGATTTTCTTCTCTTTAACTTGGCGGGGATTTATTTTATAACGTAAAAAAAAATAAAAATAACTAGTAATGTAAAATATCCTTATAAAATCCTAAACTGCAATAAAAAGTTTAATTAGTTTACTCTCATTCAACCTAGGATCCAGCCTCCTTAATCTAAGTATGCACTTGAGATTGAAAACTCACTGTATACATTTAACAATATCGGTTTGGGTAGAATGTGAATTCGTTAGAGAACAAACTATGTAGAATACTCTTTGTTGATAATATGTAAAAGCTATTTCATGAATTTCTACAATTGTTATAATTTGTTCTCTTATAATACAATTTCTATTGTTAATATTGTAGCAATAATGCATCAAGTTTAATTTTTACTCGAATACAGCGAAGGTAAAAAGGTCGGGTTATGTATCTGAACTGTTTCTTATTAAATATATGTCGTAAGAGAAACTTATTAACGGCATGTCGTTCCAGATTGCGCAAGTAACACTAAATTATAAAATACAGAAACGACAGATTTTTGACATACAAATGTTTTTAAACCCCGTAAATGAATCCCATAATATAAACCCCATAACAGTTTAAGTTGATTATAATATAAATATATACGACTTAAATTCTTAAAAGTGTTTTGGAATAAGAAATGGTAAAAATGCAATCCCCAAATTTTGCCTTTATGCCGATGTCACCTGCTGCATCTTGTTTTTAGTGATTAAATTAATTTTGATATCTTTTTCCTATCGGAGTCAGTTTTTTAATTTTTTAAATGGGATACTTTTTAAATTTTAAATACATTTGGAGTTTTAATATATAATATTGTTTTAAATAGTGTTGTCAATTAATGGTTATTACATAGTTGAAATTTTTTTAAAATTTATTATAAATATTTAAAAGAGACTGAAATTGGTTTTATGCCCAAAATTACTTCACTGAATGAATTAAGTTTTAAAATGAAGATAATGGTGAATTTTATTATTCTTATTCTTAGTTTTGACAAACATTTTTTTACATGTTATTACATCTTTAAGGTGAATACAAATTATAATTATTATAATAATAGTTAATGAATTTTCTACAGGTCAATCACAAAATATTTCTTATTAGCCGACCCGCTCACTTGTTTCTGTGACAATTTTCACAGAAAAATTTTGAGAAACCAATTCCCCTGTTTTTTACACCCTTTATTTCGTTGTGGGACATCCGGTGTTTGGTATGGGTATCCGGTACCACTGGTCCCTTGATACGCAGGTTGACCTTCAACCTTGGCTATGTGTCACAGAAATGTCCATATATTATACTGGTTGTAACATTGGGTACTTCGTGCTTTAGCCTTGTGTTTTTCGAACATATTAAAAACAATTATGTAAAAAATTAAAATTAAAATATACAGTTCAAAATATGAAAATAAAGTCAAAATAATGTCAAAAAGTCACAATTGTAAAAAATTTTTGATTATAATAGTTTAAAAAGGCATAAAATGATTTTAGTAGGGTAAATAGTTTTGAGTAAACAATGGTTTTTGTTTGCTCGTTCAGGAGAAGTTGGGATTTTTTCAGCCTATATGATCTTAAATATTTATTTCTTCTACAATTTACTTCAGATATCTATTCCTTCTACAATGCTTCTACAAAGAATCTTCCTGTTTACCCGACGTAACAGCTCTAATAATCCTGACATGAGAGTTTATATACTCGAGATTGGGTGGTTTTGTCACTTTTGTCCTTAGAATTGATTATAATGGTGTTTTAGTATGGTGGGTGGTTTATACGCAATGTGTACATCTTGTTTATGAAATATTTCACCGACCCTTTTATCGTGTCACTTACGTATGTTAAGCATCTGTAACCTTTTGTCTTTTCGGTGTTACCTATTTTATATTTTTTCCATTTTACTTATTATTTCTGGGTGGAATCAATTATTTGGTGTTATAAGTTTGATGGAGTCCATTTTTTTGTTGTAGTTAGCCACTGACATTCGGGTCAATAACGGTCTATGTAGAGTTGAGTGGAATGTCGTTATTTTGTGGTTCCAAGGATGTATGGTATTCCAAGGTATAGTGGTATCAGTTTATGAATGCTTTCTATATACATTATACTCTAAATGAATGATTGCTTTTTTATTTTTAGGTCTAGGAAGTTTACCTCATTTACCTCACAATACCATCAAAACAACTAATGACGTCATCCACGTAGCGCTAACAGAACTTAGTATGTTTTGCAGCTTGCTTTTCCAATGTATCTACGACCATTTTTAAACATTTATTTCGCGAGATGTTAACAAACATATTGAAAACGTCCATAGACTTCAATTTGAAGTCTTTATTTACTTGAAAATTATTGAGTTTTTTAATCAGATCCTTCAAATTTTGAATGCCGTGATTTTTAGCAGGTCTTTTGTTCGCTAAGATTGAATTTAAAAACTTTGACAGTTTGTATGTAGTACACCCTATATTTGATACAAATGTTGTCGACTCTTTTATTCTATTTTTACAGTCTTGTTGGAATCCACTAGCAGAGATTTATTAATCCCTTTGTTAGTCTTGAAATACTTTTTATGATGAAAATCCGCTACTTAAATGATACAATCCTAGTTTTTTTGGAATTATTATTGAATTACATTTTTCATTTAACGTGTTGAACTAGGAAACAGAAACCGCGGTCTACTCAAAACTATTTCCCCCTCCTTTTATTACTAAAAACAAATTTTTTACAATACTAACATTTTAATTTTTTTTTTACAGTCTTTAAAAATTTTACTAACAATATTATGTTACATTTGTAATAACTTTGGTATTTACTAAAAAATCATTATCTTTAATTTTACTGTATATTTTTATTTTTATACATATTTGATTTTAACACATAAGGAATAATTTTTTCTATGAATACGTGGAATCCGTTGTATATAATTCAAGTGAATATGGTGTAACATCTGATACTTCTCGTATAATAGAATATAATAAAACTAGCGGCCCAGTTCGTGCTTCGCTACGTATAAAGTGAAATATTTAAAAAATTTTATTGGAAAATCAAATTCATTTATTCAAACAAACAAAAATTTTATTGATTGATTTTTGATTTTATTACTATTTTTAAACTTAATCCAAAACATTTGAATAAACAATATATTTTGTTTTTCCTTTTGCATCAATAAACAAACGGCTGGGGGTACCAACTCTGGGACAGGCAACATAAAGTTGGCCATGTGAAAAACATGATTCCTCCAAATTCACACCACAAACGTGCAGTGTTTGCCCTTGGGCCTTGTTGATGTACATCGCAAATGATAAACGCACAGGATAGTGCAATCGTTTGAACTCAAATGGCATATCAGTTGGAATCATGGGAATACGCGGTATCAAACTTCTCCTTTTGATTTAGAAGTTAAGATCGTAGCTTCAATCAAATTTGGCGATAACTTTTTCACTACCAATCTGGTGCCATTACACAGTTTTGATGGATTAATATTTCGCAATAATATAATCAATGAACCAACTGTCAGATTCAAGCAATGCGGTGACATACCAGCCGGTTCCAATGAATTAAAAAATTCAATTATATAATTCATTGCCTCATTTAGATTCATAACACTGTCAATTGATTTATATGTCGTGACTACAACTGGCAGTTTCGCTTTGAAAATAATGGCATTGATATGAATATTCTTCGGTGCCAAAATGGTGCGTTTTCTCAACCAATCGTGATTTCTGTAATTCTGAAGAATATTCGGAAAAACACATTCAATCAATTCATCTATCGATTGCGCAATTGTACAAAAATTGTTCGGTACAGCGATCAATCCATTGGTACTATCGATTTGTATTTTTCAAACAGGCATTAATTTCATCAACAGGAGTTGATCGTGGAATGACAGGCAATGCTTGACGAAAATCCCCTGACAGTAATATCAAAGCACTACCAAAAGCTGTTGATTACCGCGTAAATCTTACATTGTTCGATTAAATACTTCCAGTGATTTTGTATTCACCATTGTATACTTATCCCATAAAATAATTGACGTTAATCGCAGAAATTTTGCCATAGCAGAATTTCTCTAAATATTGCAAGTTGGAGTTTCAATCACCTGTACATTCAATGGCAATTTTAATGCAGAGTGTGCGGTCCTACCACCTTCTAATAATGTGGCCCGATTTTGTGCAAACTACACATAAACCATCTACTAAATAGTCCGAACAAAGCCTAAACCTTTGATTTGGATACGTGAGCCCCTTCTTTAGTTATAAAATTACAACGAAAAGTGGCATTGATTTATATATATATATATATATATATATATATATATATATATATATATATATATATATATATATATATGTATATATATATATATATATTTATGTATATATATATATATATATATATATATATATATATATATATATATATATATATATATACATAAATATATATATATATATATATATATATATATATACATATATATATATATATATATATATATATATTGATTTTAACAAAATTTAAAAAACCAATGAAAATGTATGCCACGTATTATAAGCATTTGAAAACAAAAAATTTTAAATTAAAGCAAAACTATTCTGTTTTACAAACATGAACATCATATTTACGATATCAATAGATAAAAATCCAAATTTTAAATTTTTAAATTTAGTATCGTAACCTTGTGGCATTTAACCCTATGGGATTATATGCATTAAGGTCAATCCTAAATTGATGATGATGATTTTAAGCTTCTTTTATCAGATCTAGAAAAAATGTTTAATGTATCCTATAAACGGTAAACGACGACATCTTGGTGAATATGCGACATCAAGATATTGTTTTCCTTAATTAATTAATTTCTCACCTTACATACTCTCTCAACCTTTGAAATCAGGCAATATGGGATATCTAAATTGTCGACTGTATAAAATAATATACATAGCTTATTTAAGTCATAAAAATGCGAACAACGAAAATAAAAACGAAAACGTACGTACAGATAAATTTAAAAATATTTTTTACAGAATTAGATTAAGTAGTTTCTGGTATATTGCATTGTTTGATGCATGCGTTACTAATTCAATAAGATAACAATAGAAAAAGCGTCAATGGTTGAACTGGTGAACGATTACTAATCAATTACTAATCTTGAAGATTTTAATTGATCGTCCACCTCTGTTGATAGGGGGATTTTCGAACAGAATTTTCATTAAGAGATTTTGTTAAAGGTTGGAATAGAAATATTTACTGTGTATTGTGCAACCGTAAGAAATAACAAATTCAGAAACATTTTCTGTCTGCACTTTAAAGATCGCCATATCCAATGAGTACCAGCGAGTTCGTCCGCGTAAAATTTTAATTCAATTGAAATAATTCGTTAAAATATTTCACATTAAGTTTGCCCCCTTCCCTTCTTACGATTTTTTTTTTTGTAAGAATGGAGGAATTATTAGTCACTCCTCTTTCGAAAACTTCCTCTTTGTGTCCTCGACAACTTCTTTTTAGTGTCTTAGAAATATTCTATAAAAATTTTAATCCCCTTTAATTTTTTAACACATAATGGGAGTTGTGAATTATTCGGCGCCGCTTTCAATGGTCCAGTTCCGCCAAACCAATTTCAGGAAATTTTTTTTTTAAACCTGTCATTTTTGATTTTTTGATTTTTTCATACAACGCCTAACTTCTACTTTTAAGTTTGCTTTATTTGTACGAACCTTCTTTGAAATCCGCAAATCTGTTTCGGAGATTAGTACCATTTTAAATGCAATCCCTTCCCATTATTTTGAAGTAGTGGTTGAAAAATGAAGTGAAAAAACTTAATCAAATTTCATATTGCAGATATGCTGACCACTATTCCGAATTTTTATTGTGATTTTCATAGTAAAATGCTATCCAGATATTAGACTTTTCCAGTGCAAATATTCAAAAATTTTCGTTCCTGCAATACAATAAACGGGTCTTTTAGATGCCATGGAAAAACTGAAAACTAGTTTTTATTTCATTAACTATCAAAATTTTGTAAATAGTAACTCGATAAAATAATCAGACAATTTCAATAGAACATAAATTAATTATTATTATTTATATGTTTGACATTCAGTAGTTTTATTTAAAAAAAAAAATGAATAATACATATTTATATTATTTATAAATAAAATTATAATACATTTCCAAAACTTTATTGAAATGTATATTATATTAAATAATAATACTTTGATGTGGTAGTCTATTCTTATATTTCAATAGATGTTGCCACCATACTATCTATGTATGTATGAATCAACAAAACTATAATGTATTCTGTTTGGTTTTGTGGTTCGTTACGCTTTCTAAATGTGGGTGGTTGTGGTTACATATCATATAGAACAACATTTCGATATCAACTTTTAATGGTTTTGCCTACTTTTAGAATAATAATGATGCAATACTACTCACTGACATAACAAACAAACTGATATAAATTTCAAAATGTTTTGTTAACTTTTAAAGACAGGCCCATATTGATAAGTCTATCACAAGAACTATCACAAGCCAGTCAAGATACGGGCTACTTCACGCAATGTGTATTTTATACGGAATACTTCCAGTTGTTTTCCGATTATCATGAGATTTCATGATTATCAACATATTATCATGGAAAGTGAAACAGATACTACACCAGTATCTATTAGCATGCACGAAAACTTGTACGTTAAAAAACTGTAGCCGATTTTCTGACATTTTTGGACGCTTTATATTAAGAATCTTTTAATTTAATTTTCACCCACTCTCAGACATCTGAATGATCTGAAATTATAAAGACGTGTTACATTTCTGTAACAAAATAACAATATTGTGCCTTGATACCTGATATGAAGGAACAATTCGAATATACGATACAAAATGAAAATTTGAATAGGGGTAGTTTGAGAAATCGGTTCATATACTTAGCATATATGAAATGTATGGATATGAGTCTGAACTTTGCCACAGGTCCTCATATAATCACTTAATTAGTTCATTTTTTGTATGTATGATGTCTGTCCGTCATCAAGATAATTTAAAAACGAAAAGAGTTAGCTAGCTTAAATTTTGATGGCATATTCTAAACGTTAAACTCACGTTTTAACGTATTCTTGAATGAGCAAAATTGGGCTTCTGGATCCTATGGAAACATAAACCATCTTTTAAACTGGATAAACTGAAAACTTCAAATACAAGAAACGTTTCTGTCATAAATACAAACAATATTTCTTAGAAATTTTTTTTCATGAACTTCTTAATTCTCCAGAATTGCAACTCAAGTTCTAGCAATTAGCACGTACTATTTCAGACTCTATTTGGCCGTATAAAAGAATATTGATTTATAGTCTAAATTTTGGTTAAAAATGTTTTAAGCTGAGATCATATAAAATAACAAATAAAATTTTTGGTTGTTTTCGTATTTTATTTGAATATTTTATATAATAAAAATTATATTCTGTTTTTAAAATGCATTACTATTATTAATTCATTTATAACCGAATTTTTTATTTCGAATTTTAGAACTATCGAACTAGGTTTTTCCTATTTTTTAATAATCTTTAAAACATTATAAAAAAATATATCTATTTGATCTACTCGAAACCAGACAATTCATAAATCATGTACAATTTTTAAAATTTGTTTATCAAATCTATGGTGTATGACTTGAAGGATTATATTTGTATCGCATTGTCTGTGTTTAAACCTGTAGTCAATTTTTAATTGATAATTAAGTATTCATATCAACGTCATTATATAGGAGAAATTTTTTAATTATTAGAAAAAAAAGCTTTTTATTGCTTTGAATAAAAATATAAATAAGTACTATCGAAAGATGCGAATTAATTATTTTATTATTTTCAATGTTATAATGTATCCTTTTTACATTTCAACTAGCATGAAAAGTTATTGTCTACATGATTTAAATCTGCAAGTTGTCGAAAAATAATGTAGATGCTTAAATCCTACAACAGATTTATACCATCCTCCATGATATAAATTATCTTTCTTTTTTCCAAATACAGTATTTAACCCTAATAAATAAAGTAATAAACAGTTAAAATTGGTAATTTATACTATATAATACATCGAGTGAAATAAAATTGGAAAACGGGAGAGGTTACATTTTCTAAAAATATTGACAGTAATAAAATAAAATAATATTATTTTTCAAATTACATTTTCACTGACATACAATTGACGTTACCTTTAAGGCAAAGATTGATGTTGAATAGCATTTGTCAGAGTGACATACGAAAGTATAAATAATATCTTGTTGATATGATGATGTTCTTTAAATTTTAATAGAATTTATAAAATATATTCGCATGTTGAATGAATAACTGCATGATATATGAAATCACATGTGCTTACATAGATTCACTTAATTTGATAAATCTTAAAATAAATTACCATACGTTTATCATTTAATTTAAAACACTTTATGAGTTATTATTATTATTCTGTATTATAAGTCATGATTACGATTCAAATAACAAAAGTACCTAACATACAAGCATTTTATACAGGGTGCATTTTTAACACACCGCTGAATTTCTGTCAAATCGATAATCGTAAAATAAATAGCCGATAATAAGTAAAAATAATAACAAGCATTGTTAATTATTTATATACTCGTCACACTGTTGTGTATAAATGTTTGTACAATTTTTTTTTTTTTTTTTTGAAGTAAAACTTCTTTAGGCGCGACTAGGGAGTAACCAGGATTTTTTTTTCTGACGGAAGTAACGCTTACTATAGTCTGTGTAGTTTCCGCCATTTAAAAATAATAATTCTGATTGGTTGTAAGTATGTTTCCGCCATTTAAAAATAATAATTCTGATTGGTTGTAAGTATATGTCATATACTACACGCTTCTTGACTTAATTAAATTTTTTGAAAATCTCTAAATATACTTGTTTATTTATTACTTTTAAAATAAGTAAATTAAAAATAAATTTTCTGACAATTGCGACATTTTATAATATTAAATAACAAGGTTATATTGACATGTGCTGATCTAACCTTCAATTTGCTACTCTCAATTATTTTAAGAAATTATGATGACATTCAATTACCTGTTTCGAATGAATAATATTAATATAACATTTAAATAATCTTTGTAAAGCACATGAATAATAAATATAATTAAATTATAATATAATATTTATTTATTTAAGTTAATATTTAATCATTTCAGTGATATATGTCGTCAACGCCAAAGAAGTTTTACTTCAATCGCGCGTAAAGGTTACACGCACACACTTTTTTTTTTTTTTAATTTTTTGCTTTAGCTACTTTTAGCTATATAGCCATTAACCAAAGGGGTTTTATTATTATTATAACAACAACAGTACACAGTACTGGTAGGTGGTCACCCATCCAAATACAGATTGTGACTGCTGTTGCTTAACTTTATAGGTTGGTCTAAGCCTGTCATTACGTTACGTCAGTCCGGGGTCTGTACAATTTTTAATCATTTAAAATTCTCCAAATACCAAGTCCATTCAGTTATAAATACATATATAATAATAAAATACATATTAAATGTGTTCAAATTATATGTGTTGTTTAGCTAAATTTGAGTTGAAATTGTTGCGAATATAATCAGTTAACATAAAATGCTTCAAACAAAACTGGTTTGATTTTTAAAAAAATAAAACATTTTTTGATTTTTAGTAATCTTTTACGAGGAACTTAAACTCAATTTTGAACTCATTTTATCTCAGCGTTACAATGAACTTTTTTATAAATCGGCGATTCCTATATTCATTTAGAAGGACCAATCCTTCTTTTCATAAAACGACAAATTTTTTCAAAGCTAAATAATTCGGTGCTTATGTATATAATGATTTTAAGACATTCAAAGATGGCCGAAAAGAGAAGTTGGAAACAGGACCATTGTATGTAAGCTTAATTTCAATTTTTATGAAAAAAAAAAGAAGAAAAAAACAAAAACAAAACGAAAAATTATTCTGCTGTTTATTTTGTAATTTCAATTGCTTCTACTGAAACACCAAAATAGTACCCTCAATTACACTTTCAATGAGCGCTTCTCTAATATTTTCCTTACAAAGTTTCTACATCTAGACTTACTAAGGATTTATATTTATATGAAGTGGATATCTATTTTCATGATCTGCGATTAAAAAGTATTTTTTCTGTGGTATCAACAATTTAAGGTTTTTTGATAAAAATTGTAAAAGAGCTAAAAAAAATGCAAGTTTTATTGTGTCCACTCCTAATGCCCACTTAAAAAATGGTATAACCTTAAAATATAATTGAGCATTCTAAAACCATTTTAAATAAACCCTGTATATATCAGCAACAGTCATGCTAATTTAAAATTTTTATTGATAATTAAATGTTTCATCATGTTTATAAAAACAATGTCAATCAATTATGATATTTGTTGAATTAAAATTGGCATTATTATGCTATCTGTTATTGGATATATGATATTACACTGACAGAAAAATGACATGAGATTAAAAATGAAATAATAACGAGTTGATTGAAAAATTGAACTTATTTATAGAAGATGTCTGTCTCCTTTCGGTCATAGGTACAGTACGAAGAGTATGTAGTACACTCGTGCCTTCATAAGTAACGAAATTGGATGATCGATGTTTTAATAATTAATTTAATCATAAACCAAATGTACACCCATTTAAAGAATTTTTGATATCAGTATTTAAATGTTTGTATTGATTGTAAAAATACACATACAATATATTCTTACATTTTTAAAATTAAACATAATAAATGTAAAATTTATTTATTGGCTTCCATTAATTATAAATAATATCACTAACATTAAATATTTTATGTTTTACATCTGTTGGCATTACACCCCATAATCATATAAGTTAGGTCTATTCGATAAGTTTGGAAGATTGTTTTAAACATATTTTGGCCAAAAAATGTACACTTTTGATTTTAATGCATATTATCTATATTATAGACTGATAACTTTTTTTGATTCAAAATCAATGTAGAGCGGAAACTACTTATAGTATTAGTATGAAATTTCGTATACATGTTCTTTTCAAAATTTGATTGTCCGATAACATGGGATTTTTCAAGACATTCATTAGCAAGAAATGGGGGGGGGCTAAAAGTTTTTATTGTACTGCTCCATATTCGTAGCTTAGAGAGAGCATTCAAACTTATACAATTTATACTTCTTTAAAATCACGATTAACGTTTTTGTTAAATTTAAAATTTAAAGTTTTCCTGAGCAACACAGGAGGGAAACAATCTCAGAGTTACCATCAATATTTGGACATATTACAGTTAAGGACCTTTAAATTTCATACATATCATCCTCATCAAAATTAAGCGGACCCGTGTTTCTCAATTTTCGGTTTTCTAGTATCCTGAGCAGTACAAGAGGTGAATACTTTTCTATTAATACAAGTAGACCCGTAAGCTGATTTGCAGCATTATGTGTGGATAATAGATTTAATAGATTTAACTTGAATCTCAAATTCTAATCAACTGTAACATTTTGCTGATACTATTCCGGGAGCTAATACTTTTCATCATTTAAATCAATCAAAAAAAGGTCATGTGATGTGCTCTCAAAAATCTCCAACTCATCCAATTTAAGTGTTTTATAGCTTAAATGGTAAGTCTTGAGATATTAACGGTTTTTAGACCAAAACAAGCTCTGTTTCTTTATTTGAACTAGAAATATTGTCATAAAAGATACTACGAGAAAGAATCGTCCCAAAAGAACTTGAAAAAATCAAAAGACAGATTTATTCTAATACTTGATACCTTTCAAATAAACAGAAATACCTTTCATTAAATGAAAGGTATGCAAATTGGCTGGATAGAATAGGCAAACATCCTCGAAACAATTTTCATCATTTTTTTTAATATAAAGATTAAAATTTATGTCAAATTTATCAACGTAGGGTCCTTTCAAATCTAATGCTTATATCCACCATAAAAATTAAGAGAACTTGCGTTTATCAATACGCCAATTTTCCTTAGCAATATGGATGGTGGGCGTCTGATTAAGTTAATCGCAATAAAATATGTTTTACGTATGAAAGAGTATGCAATATTTTGCATTGGATGTGGAATGATTTAGGGAATGAGAAATAAACATGCAATTCCTAAGCTATTTGTCTTATATGATAACGCAGCCAAAATACCAAATTTTTTTAATGCATGCTATATAGAGAAAGAAGAAATGATTTTTTTACATTCGATGAGAAACGGTTCGATAAAATGGAAAATTAATTCTTAAAATAATTTTATCATCACTTTATAGCGAAAATTTTCTAAAATATCAACTTCTTTCTATGCAGGCAAGAAAGCTGCAGTTTTTGCATTCGGTGTGAAATGTGAAATTGATTCGTTTTTTAATCTTATTGGACAAAGTATCTTACCTAAAAATATCCTTTTTTGAATGTTATTTACTAGATGTTGTTTTTCGCAGTTAATGTAAAACGTTTTGGAAAATAAAAAATTGGCTTTTATAATATAACGCCACTTCCCAATAGTATAAAGTGCAAAAATATCATCTATCAATGCCTATATAATGTATTACAAAGTGCTTCACTTTTTTTCACAAAATTCATTGATTATACTGTAGAAAAATCAATTTGGCAAATTTTTTTTCTTGTTAGGGAAAAATTTAGAGTGATTTTTCTTTAAAGGTTTTAATTATATATGATATATGATACAGGTCACATCAATAAAATATAGTATAATTGAAACGAATGTCGTCATTGGACTAGAAGCTGATTATTCCTCATATGCAATCTATAGGCATTTCTAATAAAGCATCTGTAATTTCCGTTGAAAATTTGTTATAATTATTGTCACATGTATCATTATATACAGATCTTTCAGGAAATACTGATAATCAATACATGTCAACACAAAATGGAACAAAAATATTGTGTATACTGAATCTTTTCATTAAAAAAAAAAAATGTATTGGAATGAATTTATTTCCAGTAACTATCGACCAATACATACGAATCTATAATATATCATTGATCATTATAGATTCATTCGTTTAGTATTTACGAGGGAAAACAGAGATTGGCATATATGACTTTTGGCTTTATATCTACTTTATGGTTTTCTTCGATTACACTTTACCTTTCTCAGCTTTCATAAAGCTATGCTGTAAGGAATTTAGTTTTGGCCATCTTATATATTTCATAAGCTTGGGTTTCAATAGTGTATTGGAGGATATAAATAAATACAGATCAAACACATGTCATTCCGTTTTTGGCTTCGCCTAAGGCACGTAAAAATGAAAACAAATATGAAGTATTAATTAACAAATAAGAAATTTTAAATTAAATTAATCAACCAAGCGAAAAATTTTTTAAACCTTCACTGCGTATGTGATATTCTTTAATAATAGTAGATATATAATATATAATTTTTCTATTTACATATATAAATAAAAATTTAAAAAAACCCCGAGACTTCATACTAGTCAAGCCATTTCATTTGAAACCCACATTGAGGGAGTTGTGAAAAAAATAGTAAATGCTCTATTCTTATGTGGCAGCCATAATTCACCTTTCAAACAAAAAATAACCAAAATCGGTTCAACGTTTCGGGATTTAAGATACCGCAGAACCACACATACACATGCAGACACGTCAGACTTATAGTATCCCGCCGGGGTTTAAAATTTAAAACAGTGTAATAGAGCGTTCTTCTAACATTCTATTTGAATGTTTCCTAATACTTATTGCGTATGCTTCTTACATTTTTAACGAATGATTACTAACTATATTACTATAAAAGTGAATATAAGCGAGTTTTTTTTGTTAATGACGCTTTCACTCGTAAGTTACTCAACCAATTTAAAACAATCGTTTACAATGAGTTTACTATAAAAAATTATTACGAAGGCAACCATCTGCGTGGGTCATGTTTAAAACATATGATTTCTAAACTGTAAGAGATATAGAAAAACAGTTATCCAAAAAATGTTCCTTTATTTAATATAGACAATTTTTGATGTTTATGTTTTTCGTATAATCAATATTTTTGGTATCTACAAACTGGATCTTTATATTCTAATCAATCTATTTTGATTAAACTTTTGTTATGCTAAAATTTTGTACGATTACTTTAAATAAAAGCATTATTATGTAAAAATAACGTTCGTGTTTATTCAAATGTAGGGTAAAGTTGGGAAATTATTTCAATTTCGGTAAATACAATTGGTTACTAGTAGCTCCTTTGAAGCGTATAGTGATATATCTCAAAATATTTATATTTTTACTTTTTAACCAAGTTTTTAAGAAAATATTCATAAAGGGAATGTGGGATAAAAATTTTTAGTGATTAAATTTCAGATTGATGGCTGGTTGCATTCGACAATATACTTAAAACTATAAAATAAAAAGAATAAAAAATAAATAAAGAAAAACACTTTCCAGAAAATTAACACAAAAAACTACTAATTTATCAACTTCCACAAATGAATGCTCACAACAATAAAAAAGTTAGTAGTTTAAATATAAAACCTTTATAAATAATGTCCTGCGACAACATTGAAAGGTAGGTAACTTTTAATAAAAATTTTCAATTTAAAGTAAATTTAAGTTCGTTACTTTAAGGTCAGTCCTTTTAAAAGACAGATCTTGTTTAGAAAACAGTTTTTTTTTATAAATGTCACATAGGTAAGATGAAAAGGTATTCATGGTAACAATATTCATTATATCCTGTATTTTATACAAGACAAAAAAAATAAAGTGTAATATTTTCATTTTTATTAATTTTTTTTTTGACAATTCAGTAATCACTTGTACTGTAATAAGAAACTCATATTTATTATATATCAGAATTTTATTTATTTGTTATATTGTCCTACCGTTTCAGAAGAAAACATTTTATGCCTGACTGTTTTACCATTCCGCGTGTATGATCCGTTAGTTTTTATCAATGTACCAGTTTTTTATCCAGCATGCAAAAAAAATATTATTCCAGTAGGAATTTGTTTTATTAATTTGAAATTTTTACTGTTTTACGAATCTGCAAGATCCCTATCAATTAAGCTATACGGTTGATAATTTGTATGTAGATGAAATTAATATCAAGGAGACGTCTTTTGGGTTTGGTAACGACCTGACACCCCTTCTTTTTTGTTGACGAACACAATATCATTTTATGGGTTCATGAGTAATGGAGCTTTTACCTGTTTGAAAGTAACCAACTTTTTTAAATTATTTCTTGATTTGGTTATTAGTTTATAATATATTTAATTTATTACAAACACACACATGTATATATATATATATATATATATATATATATATATATATATTTATATATATATATATATATATATATATATATATATTTATATCTTCTATCTATATATATAAAAATAAATGCAACTTATCGTTGTAATTTTATAACTCAAGAACGGGCTCACCTATCCAAACTTAATACTTAGGCTTTGTTTGGACTATTGAGTAGATGGTTTATGTGAAGTTTGCACAAAATCGGCCGAGCGGTTCTTTATTTATTACATTTTTGTAACAAATGAATTCAATAAATGGCGGATCATTTTGTAAATGGGGAAAGAAACATTATATGGCAGAAGATATTTTAAGTCGTATGCGTCATCATGCAAGATATCTTGCTTTGTTAATTATCTTGGAAATGTACAACGAAGCTTTGATAATAATTGCAGATATGTATCTAACGATTGAAAATAAAGCATTATTTCAATTGGGTATGACCGCACCAAATCGTTAGATTCATGATCTGTTTGATTGCCTGTGTCAAACAACTTTATATTGCCTGTGCCAGAGTCGGCACCCCCAGCCATTTATTTATTCATGCTCAAAATGGAAAAACAAAAAATATTGTTTTTCCAAATGTTTTGGATTAAGTTTTAAAAAAGCTAGCAATCAATAAAATTTTTGTTTGTTTGAATAAATGAATTTGATGTTCCAATTAAATTTTTTTATTATTTCACTTTATATGTAGTATATATATAGTATGTATATAAAACTAAAAATTTAAATGATAAATTACTTTGTATTTTATTAATTATTTATTAAATATGATGCTTTTTAATTAAAAACATATTTAATATTAAATATCACAAAATTCATTTTATTAATTATTGAAATTTAACTATTAAAAAGAAAATAAATACTAGATACCTATTCATAATTGTATTTTATTTATTTATTTATTATTGTTTTAAACGAATATAAACAAGCGTGTACAATTATTTAAAATACGAAAAGCAAATCAGAAGGAACCAAATTAAATTAATTACTTATTATTATAGTTTTTTATCTGCCAAATTGATTGTTTTTCATTATCCTACATAGAAATAATAGTGAAAAATTATCTAATCCTTCATAGAGTTTTCTCAAAAACGGTAACGTGATAAACAATGCTTATTACATAACATAGAGTAAAAGTTAATAAAGGAAAACTGAATTTGTTAACTTTAATAATGTAGATCCCTGAAAGTACGTTTAGCCTTTACGCTTATGATTTTGGTTCGCTTTAAGACATTATGAAGTTTAGAAAAGATAAATCCCCAGTATATTGGTATTACAATTTTTTTTTAAATATGAAACTTTCACGTTAAAATTGAAATTTGGTAGGTGTATAGATCACGAAAATAGAAAAACTTTTTAAAATTCCTCTCTAAAATTTCTATTCTCAGGGTGCTTCTATAATATATAAAAATAATAAAAATAAAATAATAATATTTTTCGCCTAGATAATTCTAACAACTTCTAACAAATTTCTTTAAATAATCCTACATTATACGGCCTTTCAATTGACAAGGGGAGGTCTTGGGATTTTTATCTTGGGATGCGATTGAGTTTAATTATTTTACTGCTTTAGGGTGTTCTCTTCGTTCAATAATAACATGCAACGCTCTAATGTTTTTTGAGAAAATTAAGTTCGAAAATTTTTGTTTCAGCCTTATATACTTTATTTATTAATATGGCATTTTATTAATAAGAGGCGGAGTGACCTATTTGGTAGAGGAACTGGAACCAGGAACCAATCTTCGATCGTCCATACCCAACGCTTTTCCTCTACCAACTATACTATCTCGCCTCTTAATACTAAAATACCATAGATGTATATAAATTATAGGAAGCTGATTGCAAATTTTTGAATGCCAAAACAATTGAGCGTTGTATGTTATTATTGAACAGGGAAAACCCCATTGGTTTTGATATAATAAAAAAAAATTGTCAAATAGTCGAAAAAAACAATAGGCAGCAAACAGCTTGGGAGAAAATTAAGTTTTGTAATTAAAAAATTTGGTATACGTTGATCTTATTGCTTTTATAAACAGAAATTTTTGAATAGGGCCACTTTCAAATTTAGGTTTTTAATTTTGTTTAACTTAGGCAAAGAAATTCATTCATGAAAAGATACGAAATTTATCATCCCGTTGTCCATAAGTATGCCTTATCATTCATGAATATATAGGTATTCAAAAATTTGTACATGATTTATTTATGATTAATCTAACAATGTTTTGTTTTCCGGATCTCGTAGAATTAATGGATTAACACCGCAAGCTTGAAATTGACGAACTATCGTTTTTTTTTCTTATTTTTTTATTGTTATAGAAAGATCACAAAATAATGTAAACAACAACTGTCCAGCATTTGACAAAATGGATTGTCTTTTACCCGACAATTTCAAAACTGCTATTATTTTTTACAATTTTCAGTATGTCGGAAAACGGGGTTTTTAAATTTGTTGTTCAATCAATTATTTAGATTAACAAAAAAATGGAGAAGCTAGAATCTTTGTGCGAATAATAAAAATTTTAAGGGCTTCGAAAAAGAAAGTGTCCAACTTTTCGAGTTTTAAAGACTTTTTTCAGACTGAAAAGTCCCGGCCCTAACACATAGATGGTGCTAGTTTTATTGCAGTCACCTTTTTTTCAGTTATTACAAACCTTCAAAAGACAGCTGTTAAAATTTCATGATATTCTATTCATTAGTTTGTGAGTTATTGTGCTAAAAGTGACGCTACTTTTGTTATTTTCAAAACAATGGATCAAAAACAATTTCGTGTTTTAATTTTACGCTGCTTCTTGATGGGAAAAAATACCGTTCAAACGAAGCAATGGAATGAAAAGTGTTATAGGGACCCCGCCATCAGAAACAACAATAAAACGTTGGTTTGCTTACTTCAAACGTAGTCGTAGAGACACCGATGATGCAGAACGCAGTGGACGTCCAAATGAGGCGGTAACACCAGAAAACATAAAAAAAAATCAATAAAATCATTTTGAATGATCGAAAAGTGAAGTTGCGTGAGTTAGTTGACATCGTAAAGATATCAAAAGAACGTGTTGGCTTTGTATTGCATGAGCATGTCGATATGTGACAATGGATGAAACATGGATCCATCACTTCACTCCGGAATGATGGAATGATTGTGTTGCTCTTGATGGAGATTACGTTGATGAATTAAGCTAATTTTGAACCAAAAAAACTGTGTTTTCTTTGTTAGGTCCGGGACTTTTCAGTCCATGTGTTAGAAATATGTTAATGCTACAATTATAACTATAATAAGTCATATACAACTTTTTAGAAGTGTATTAAAATATGATTTGATATGCTTATGGGTACCCAGCCTATAAATATCACTTTATCTTATAGTTGTGTCGTTAGATACCAATCAAATAAATTACATATATTAAAATTAGAAGCAGTACCATTTTTGAATATGGCAATTTAACATCAGTTTTAGTCAAATTAATTACAGTGTATTTATTTTATCTAGTGAATTTTCTTGGAAATTTTAAGCGGTTTTAAATGTATAAATTTGTACAAAATAATAATTACTAAATATACAATGTGTCACGAAAATGGGTACACTTATTTTATAATATTAAAGAAGAAGCGGTAAGAAGACTCTAAGAATCATAATTAACTCATTGTATTTGAGTGTCAATATTTGAGCAGTAAATAGTTTTTGGCATTAAAATTCATTAGATACAGTCATGAATGTATGAAGTATTTGTTATATTATTTGTTATATTTGTTATAAGTATTTGTTGTATTAATATTGTATCTATATGCATTACATAAAATAAAACTGAGACTACTGACCTATCAGCGCATAGCACATTCTGTTATAGAGGGTTGAAATGAGGTTTCCAATTTTGTTAATAAAAAATATATGAGAGAGAAATGTCAATTCAAAAATTTGCATGACTCTTCTTAACAATTAAACAATCACCTTGCTTGCTTGATTTTCCAAAAACAACCCATTCAATGGGTAAATTGAAGTAAATAATTATAAATTCAACGTGTATGTTATTTTGAAGGTATGCCAAGGAATGTCATAATTTTTATTACACATAAAAAGCATATGTAGCATATGAACATTGAACATAAGTTATTAGTTAAATATTTGATAGAGGACTAATAAAATTTAATGATAAATAAAAACTGTTTTTGGGAGTTCTTAGTAATTTTCTCAAACACAAATAGGTAAATACATGCTTTTTTTTAAATCTTACAAAAACATGTGCTTATTGTATGTAAGTGAAGCTTAATGAGTATGAATTAATTGATAAAATCTGTGCAATCATAAGTATGTGTGTGTATGTTTGAATATTCGATATATTACTCTCAGATCAAATCATAACCCTCGTATTTTTTCTTTTTTTGGATAGTAAAGTAAACGTTATTTTCGATACAAAACTAAATTCTGGTTAGTAGTTTTTAACAACTTTGATCCTGTTTTTTTTTTTTTTTTTTTGCGTCACTTTCGAGTCAAACCGTTCATAAATTTACCAAAAGTCTTATATTTTAAAAAAATGTTTGCCTGTTTTTTCATTTTCTCAGAAAATTGTCAGTTTCTTTCCTTAATAAATTTATTTATTACACTTCCTGCTCTAAACTTCCTCAAAATTGAAAAATAATAAGTAGATTTTGTTTCACTTGGTATTTGTAACAAAGATCAACATACAACATTTTAAATGTAAATATTATTCATCATATGTACCATTTTAAATTTAATGAAGCTTATTATTAAATAAAATGGTACACTTTAGACATTACTTTAACTTTACCAATGTATTATAAGCAGCGTGTATCTCAAAGACTAGAAGAAAATAAAAAACAAGAAAGTAATCAAAATACGATTCAAGGTTCATATGAACATTGATCCTGAAAATGGTATATAAGATTGTGGTTTGGTAGTGAATTATAGATAGCGTTCTTTATTTTAGTATTTCAAATAAAATAATTTATTCTACCATTTTCGTTACCAGATTCGAAGCACATTTGTAAGTGGCAGATTATGCGTTTATTATTAAACATCATTTAGTCAATCACTATTAACGTTAAAGTTTAACATAAATTATAATGGTATCTACAGACGCCAATCTTGAAATAAACATACAAAACATGATAATAATTAAAAATTCAGTTTTGTTTTGTAAAGCTACATATATGAAATATTCCGGGATATTTTAAATTTAGTCTAAAGTTTGTATCGCTTTATTACAAAAAAGCACTCTCAAAAATTTACTTTGACCTTTATAGAATCGCTTTAGTATCCCATTCCCGGTTGTTCGACGATCATCAAGACAATGCGCAATGAGCAAAATCAGTAAATTTTTATAAAAACCGACTATTTGGAACTTCATAACCAACTTTCTTCAAAATATGAATTTCGTGTCTGCCTGTTTGCCTGGAAATTTCATATCATTCATCTTTCAGACAACTCAAAAGCGCAAGAAAGCTCTAAAAGGAATACAGGGAATGTTAATAAATTTTGCAAACAATGGGATAAGTTCTGGGTGGTCCCAGTATACAAGCATTTCGCCTATAAATGATTATATATATCTATCTATCTATATATATAGATAGATAGGTAGATAGATACCACAAGTAAAAAACAAAATTCCTTCAAAATTGGAGCAGTTCATGACTTCTTTTTGAAGGTAGCATTAAATGTATTTCCGGAATAATCATTTATAGGCGAAATGCTTGTATACTGGGACCACCCTGAACTTATCCCATTGTTTGCAAAATTTATTAACATTCCCTGCATTCCTTTAAGATATATATATATATATATATATATATATATATATATATATATATATATATATATATATATATATATATATATATATATATATATATATATATATATATATATATATATATATATATATATATATATATACAATGCATATTGACATTCAAATTTTATCTCAATCAGCCAAACTGCAATTTATTTATTTATAACGTTAAAGTTCCGTGCCTCCCCTTGAGGTTCCAATACATTGTTTTCTTGGGAATGTATTTTTTCCTTTTTAAAATATGTCCAATCCATACATTTTTACGTCGTTTTATGAGATATTCACTGGTGTTTGTTGATATATGTTCCGTAGCTATTCGTTGGAGAGCTTTTCAGATCTTTGGATGGTAAGAATATTTCTGAGAAAACTATTTATGAAGGCTTGTAGTCTTGATGTTAGTTCGGACACTTTTCAGGTTTGAAGTCCATAAAATAACACATATTTAACATTGCTTTTGAAGATTCTCTGTTTTGAGTGCCTTCTAAGTTGATGTGATCTCCATATTGGTCATACCGTGCCAAATGCTTCTTTAGTTCCGACCTTTTCCGCATAATACATCGCATATTATGGAATTCTGAGTGTTTTATATACTTCTTTTATATTCTGGTTTTTCCTCCATTGATTTCCTCAGTTTTATCCCTTCTCCTTCTGAATTTTTATCTTTATTATATTCATATCGGTGTTGTTATGCGAGAGAAGGCATAAGTTAGCGGCATGATCTATTTTGTTTGTTTATTCTTGTTCTACACCTCTTTCGGCGGGTTTGGGTCAGTGAGCTTTTCATGGTGTATCAATTGCCATTCATAATCATTATAATTTTCCTTGATGATGTTTACCATTTTCTCATTGATGTAGTCTATCATCAACTAGGCATTAGCCATTGAATTTTTCCCAGTTCTTTTGATACTCTGTTTAAATATACATACATATTTATTATAGTAGTTATCCTTTAAATTTAAATTATTTTATGCGTGTAATTGTAGTATTGAGGGTATCTGAATGTTTTATGGATATAATTACGTTCGATGTTAAAACTAGTTACTTTATAGTAATTTGAACAATACTCTATACGAATTACTCTATAAAATAAGGGGATTTGAGTATTTTATTATAGATCTAAAATTTTTTAATGTACACACTATAAAATTGTTAATATTGAATATTTAGGACAATATTCATCCTTCTAATTGTATTTAGTTTGTACCGGGAAAAGTTTATAAGAGAAATTCAAATATGAACAATTAAAAGTTTAATTCCAATATATTGTACTAATTATGTTTTAAATGTGCCACTAGAGTCCTTCTATGGAGATCTAAGTTGCGTTGCATTTCCGACATACTTGACATTTTCGCATCACAGCAGGTGTATCTTAGATAATTTTTATAAATTAAAAAAAAAAATTATTTATTTTTTTACTATCGTAGTCTAAGAAACGAATTTCTTTTAGTAATCTTTTTCCTTTAGAATAAATAATTTTCATAGAATTCTTATTTTGAAGTTTAAAGGTCTACAATAAGTATCGCATTCGACATCTCAATGACTTCTTAATGGGTTTTTATAAAGATAAGTCTGGCGTCCCAATCATATATAATAATTCTTTACAAATTCTTCTAGAAGTTATATTGCAATATAGTTGTCTCAAAGTCACTTAATATTATAACAGAACAACAGTGATCAATACTCAAAAGAGTATCTCCAGAATGTCAATACTTATTAAGATGAAATGCTGCATCTATCGATTGTACGACATATGGTAGTCATAAAGACTTATAACTTAGTACAATAGATGATTTAAAATGATTGTTCACAGGAAAGCCAATAAGGTCATTTATTGTGTTCAAAAGCAAAAGTAAGGGCTTTTTTCTTAAATTTGGCACTTAAATAGCAACACCTCTGCAGCAATATCAAATTACTTAACATGATATAGTTTTTAACATGAAGATCTATAAAATTGAGTCTAAGTAAATAAATAAATAGTCATAATTATGTATATATTTATGACCCCGTATTATTAATTTTGAAATCTTTCCTTTATATTTATTATTTGCTTTATTGTAAATTAAATAATCGATCAGTTTCAAGTTAATTTCATAAATAATATTTAAGTTTTTATAGCAATTTCTGTGCTTTTAATTACTTTTTAACAGAACTATTCTTAATACAACACATTCCATGTTTCAAACGCTTAATGGGTATCAGAATGAAAGAGTTTTGAGTCACATAGTAACGAACAAAAAGTAATTTCATAAGTTCGCGTTTTTGTTTGATGGTACGAAACTCTCAAAATAATCAGATTAAGATAAATACTTCACCGTATTTTGAATAATTTACATAAAAAGGTAGATATATTTCATGCATGTATTTATGTAAATTTTAGAAATTTTATCGTTCAAAATTATAATGATAGAGAGTGGGTGAGAATGATGTATGTAGATGTAATCATAAAATTGTTTTGACATAAATTATTTATAAACTATTTAGTAGGAGAGCCGGCTGATTAAAAGTCGTATGATCAAATACTACTGTATACCTAAATGGTGACTACTCTGAAATTAGTGCTCTCGGACCTCATTTTATTTTATAATATACATCTACCAAATTTATATCAAAATAACCGTTTTGATGAGTGGAATAAAAGGGTTTTGCGTTGTCCAGCTCTTGTTGCATGGTACTATTTGCCAACCTCCATATGAAGAACTACATCTTCAATAGAATCTAGCATATAGAAGCAGGCAATTAGAGCTTATATCTAGGCCAGACATTTTCATTCCAGTAACCGAAACCTTTTATTTGATATAAATTTGATTAACGTATTTGTTAAAATAAGATGGTGCTCGAAAGCATCAATCGGAAATAACCTGGTTTCGAGTCAATTTGTCAATTTCAAGCGTGTTAACGTTAGGTCTATAGTAATACAACGTACATTCCAAAAATTCTCCATGTATCTGATCCATCGAAATTTTAATCAGTTTCAAGCATCGAACTATTTGGTTTGTATATTTTAATGATCTTGAAATGGTCATCCTAATTTTTTTCTGATGTACAATAAACAAAAACCATTGTTTTGTTGAAAACACTTTTGTGTTTATTGTGAATTAATAAGAAATATATTTATTTTGACACAACTTTGAAATGCTTTTACTATTGAAGATAGTAACAAAATTTTGATGTGAAAGAGTGAAATTGTCTTGGCCGCGCGTACTTAGAAGACGCCCAAGAAGATTGGGACTCGTTTATCGTGAATTCTTTCATTTTATATTCCTTAACATTTAAATCAAATCTTAAATGTTCATTAATGTGATGCAGTTCACAAAAATTTTTGAATTTTTTCTAGGCTCGATTTGTGCTTAAATCGTAACCTGCCTTTCATATAATATGAATATTATTTTATTGACTGTTGCCAACTGAAAGTTTTTAACTAAAGATTTATTTATGGCATACACTTCATTCGGGAATATAAAGATGAATTTACCGACACTAAAATAAAATGATCTTCAAATAATTACACAGAAGGTAAAAATAATGACTAAGTTTGAAAAATTCCCTTCTTATGAGATGTCCAAATCTTCCATTGTATTGACCGAATGAAGTAAAGTCCTTGTTTTAACTTGATGATTGTGCATTTGGTTAGTTCATCATATATTCGTCATTACCTTACCAATTTTCATGTACTTTTTATATTAAAACCTAATATGGAAATATATTAAAAATGTATCAAGAGTGTAAAATTTTGTTATTGTCTTAGAAAATATTATGTTTTAAAAACAATTATCATCTATTAATTAAAAATGTTTTGAAAAAAATATAAAAAAGTACAATACAAAAATACAAAAAAGTTGTCTGTATGGATTTATCTGCTATGGTTTGTTCCATTATTTGTTTAACTGACACACAGTGTGATAATGATCAGGAAACTGTATTGTTTTTAGGAAAACTTCTTCATCCGTAGAAAATCTCGAAAAATAATAAATGACACAATGCAACTATGATGCGGCTTTTTAATTTAAATTAAATTAACATAAAGAGATTAGAAAAACTATAATTTTTTATAAACCTGCATGCATTGGAGAAGCTCTGCATAAAAATTATCTCATATGTCTTTATATGCATGGTAGAATGATGCGCTTGGTTGCAAATAGATAAGGAAAATAGGAAAACCATAATTTTTGTTTCTCCCCTCTCCGTTAAATGTATTCACCATTTGTTGGAAAACTTACAAAATTTTTCCCATACAAGCTAAAAAGGCACAGTTTTGTATAATCAATTTGAAAGAAAGTGATAAGCAATATGGAAAATAAGAATAATTTTTTGTTTTTTAACAGTTATCCAGTCTATTTCTTTGCAAGCAATTGAAGATGTGGTAATTTTTTTTTCTAAAATTCACAAAACTACTAATATTCTTTTCTCGAATAGTATAGTTTGATCAGATTTGTGTGATGATGGATTTTCCTGAAAATTATTAAATCAACCCGTAATTTATGTGGCATATTTTAGTATATGTTACATTTATAATATACTTAGTTAGCTAATTATTATTTATAATCGTATTTTATCAATATTATTATTTATGCTTTAATGTGTATAAATAATATGTATGTAATGGTTCTGTCTTGTGTGTACGTCGCGTCGCGTCATGTTCGTTGTATGGTGCTTATTTATAGCGTTAAAATTATTTATTGAACATAATATACTAAACATATTTGTGGCGTTAAAACTATATTACTATGAATATTTAATTTCAATACATGACGATATAAAATTTATGTAAGCGTTAAATATTATTACACAACCCAACCCTACTATAACAATCTACGTTGATCAATATTTCATTATAGTTATCATTAAAATAATTTTACATATTTTACACTTGCTTAAATTTTGAAATTTTATTATCAAACATGTATATATATAGCCTTCTATCAATGATGTATATAGCGTAATTACTCCCAATGAAAAAACTTTGAGTTGCTGTGTTCAACATCTCCAGACAGCCAACGTAAACTTTTAAGCTCTGTTTTCAAAAGTCTAAGGTCAAAAATAAAATAATTTTAGTGTTTATATGTTTTAAAGTCCAATTTTATGAATCAACTAACTCACCCGGCAAACGAAGTTTTGCCATATACATTATTTCTAGAAAATATTTAGAAATTATTTCGAAAAATAACCAACACTATAAGTGTGTATGGATGTTATTATGAAAAAGGAATGAAGTGTTGTAGACAATTAAAGTAAACTGTTTTTAGGTAAATAAAGTGCTTTTTATAAAAGTAAAAATTTTTTATTAAATGACATTTCTAGATAGCTATCTATACATCAAAAATACATATTCATATTTCTACTACTAATCATGGCAATCGAAAAATAAACGATGATCATTCTCTTAGAGCATTGGAGTTTACAATATTTTTGATCAGCCCGTCTTTAGCTAATACAAAAAACTGGATGGACTTCCCACGCAAGAACATGCCTGATATAGTTGTACGTGGGAAAAGCATGATGTACCCAAATCTAAGCCAGAAACAGACAACGTTTGACCTTGTGACTTTTTGATCGTCATTGCGAATGCCAATCTATTTGGAAAATGTAAAAGTTTAAAATCAATTGGAACATGTGACTCATCGTGTGCAATTGCTCGTCGTGGTGTGTTAAAATATTGAAGCAAAATAACTGGAGCTGCAACTTACAATTTAGAAGGAGCGGTAGCAAGCCTAGCATATTCAATAACTCAAAAACGCAAGTTCCGTAATCATTGAGTATCGTAAATATATTATTTACATGAAAAATTATTTTCCCAAACAAGCGGGATCACTTCTATTGCAAAAGAATGAATGAAATGAAAAAAAGCAGTTCAATAACAAATAACTGTGTCTAATGTTTGGCAATCAGAAAATGACTTCATTACCTTCGAACACTCAGCGTGTTGTGAATATACAGTGAACTTTAAAATGTCCTTTAATTAAAAGGGTCGTAAAATTGTTATTTTGCTTGATAAATTCAATTTTATACTGTGAAATGATTATTCTATAATCTGTAACGACCAGCTCAAATAATATATTGAACTATTTTTTCTGATGTATTTTTAATGGTTCACAGTTTATTGGTGTGCTTTATGTTTGTAATATTAATTCACTATCTGGTTATTTTCCAATTAGAGTTAAACTGACTGTTCAGCTCGAAATTGATAAATCTGTTAAAAAAATAACACGCCATCGCTGCTTACGTACGTCTATTGGAATCTAGACAAATAAATCGGTTACATTAAGTTAGCGTAAGCTAGTAATGTACCACACTTGTTCCCGTTTAGTTTAAGCACGTGATTATTAAAAAAAAAAAAAATCAAAACTTGCTAAACAAAGTTTAAAAATAATTCTTGCGCAATGTTAAAATGGAAATTTGCTGTTAAAATTTCTCTAGATAATGTTTCTATTACAAATCAATAGAGAAAATTAATTAAGATTAATTAATTAAGAATAATTATTAAAATTTCTCACATGAAGGAAAGTCAAATATTGTGATACTAAAAATTGTCTTGAAACAATTGAATAGCATTGAATTTTATTTCGCCGTTTGCTCCTAGATAATATAATCTTCACTTTGTTGGTTGAATAAAACTAAGGTGATGGGTAATAAAAGGTTCCCGAAACTTTGTTACAGTTGATTTCTTCATCTGGTTAATTTTGTTCAAATCTATTCCCATAAAGACTGTCGCATATTACGATACGTGTGGTGCTAAACACGCATGGTACAGTGCTTAAGACACTGTTTCTCGCGCCAGGAGTCGCACGTTTCACGAGCCTACCTATGAAAAACTAATAAACAAAGTCAAACTATATTTGAAATTGTCGGATCCTGTGACATCATAAATTATGTTTTATAGTAAAAGAAAAGTAGAAAATGATTTAAAATTTTTATTTTGAAATTTCGGTGAAACCTGTAAAGTTAATGTAAAATGTTTTTAAAGTCATTTAGTGCACATCAAACAGTGGTCAAGTTCGCATAATACTTTCGTTTTAATTGTTTTATATAAAAACCATATTCTGGTATTATTGGCTTATTATATGTTGAAAACGATTGAGAAAATGATACAATTGTTAATTTATAAATGTAACGATTTATTCGCAACATAATCATAACATGCTTCAGTCTAGAACTGGTTCCAGAGATTATATAGTTCCAGTAAGACAGTCCTACTGCTCACACATCCATTGCTGTTTTAAGGGAAATCTTCTGGAACAAAATTATGAATACATTGTTTAGTCATGTATATCGCTTAATGTGTGAATACAAGTCTTACGTTTTAGCACACTATATCTATATATCTATATAGATATAGTGTGCTATCTATCTTACCCTTTATAGATATCTTACCCTTTTTATATTTCAGCATTGTCCAAAATAAACATGCAGTCAAATTGGTAGCCACTTCCAACTTCGAAAAAATGCTTATGGACAAATTACATCGTTTTACTCGTCTTTAGCCGTTGTTAACTATTTGATGATTATGCCTTTTAAGATAATGATATAGTAACGATAAAAATTATATATGTCTTTATTTTTTTTAAAAATATTTACAAGAATGAAGAAAAAAAAATTATACCGTTATAAATTTTTAAATACAGATGTATTTGTTTGTTTAGTTCTTATAGGATGAATTTGTATAGTTAGTTGTACTTTGTTTTAAAATACTGCATGAATAGGTAAATAATATTAAATAAATAATAATTAATGGTTAATAAAACTTCCCAATATTATTGTTGTAATTTTGCCAAATGGTTATTTGCCAAAACTTTACGAAAACTATAAAATTTATGTATTGGCACTTCATAAATCGTAATGTATTTCAAATTTTATTTTATTTAATCAATGAAATAAAACTTTATTTATTTTACTCTGTATTTTTGAAATTGAAGCATAATTCAAAATACTTTAATGCTGTGAGGTGTCTCCAACCCAACAGCATCTTCTTAAAAAATAAACGCCTACTATTTGTGTTTTTTTTTTTTTTTTTTGTTACATTTTCTTTTAATTTTTATTTATTTTTAAGATTTAATGTAATTGAGTAAATGTTTCAAAGTGTCTAAAATATTAGAGTAAATAAATCCAAAATCGTGTGTAGGCGCATTATGTTTTAAAACCATGGATAAAAAGGTAGAGATAATATTCAAAAATTAGTACACCACTCTTTCTTTAAAATATATTAACTTTTCTAGGAAAATGATCAAATTGATAACAGTATAACCCGTTTTACCAACTTAACCAACATATAACCAACCATGGCAGATATTTCTGCTTACACTTTGTTCAACATTAGGCTTACAATTATAAGCTTGGTGTTTATTCATTAAAAAAATAATATCACTGCTTAATCAATTGAAAAATAATCGCTTTTCGTCATTTAAAGAATCCGGAAGAATGTGGCTTTGACCTTGGCATTGTAAAAGTTGTCTATAATACTCTACTCTAATTGTTGGGTATTAAAATACCTTCAGCTAAAACATATGCAAGGTAAGAATTGAAAAAAGAGAACAACAAATTTGACCAAAATTACAAAAGATGAAGGTAAAGGATAAAAGATGGAGTAAGATATAAGACAAAAGTACAGTATTGTTAGTCATCTGAAATTAATGCCCAGAATGGCCTGATCAGACAGATAACTCGCAAGTTTCAGATATTATATTTAATTGCACATGGTATAATTATATAACAAAAATAATTTCGCCTGTTTGAAGTAGGAGTTTCAAATTTTGTAAAAAAATATTAATTAATCTTTTAATGGGGCGGTTTGTAAAAGCTGTGAGGCATATTACCTGATAGTCGCTTTACCGCCTTACAAAACATCGACTCTTTGGGTAAAAAAAATAAATAAATAAATAAATTATTCCAAATTAAATAATATGTTTATATCCTCTATATTTGTTATTTTAATTCACTTTAATAAAAAGTGGGGCGTAATACCCTATTTTTTATTGGCTTATTTTGAAAAATGTTTCAAACAAGAGTTATTTGTTTAAAAAAAAAAACAGTTTTTATGTATGCATTTGTCTTCTATTTTTTATGCTATTGAAACTTGGATCATGGATATATGGGACCCAAAGGAATGATTTTGGATAGATGGGCCGATAACGGAAATGGACTTATTTGTTGATTGTATGACAACTATACACAAATTTCCGTCATTAGTTGCTGGCGTTACATACTTCAACGAAAAATTAATGTTCTCTGACATATGGTCATACAGATTATGTCATGTATAATAATATAGTGAATAATTTATATAATAATATTTAATTACAATTGAATTTTCAAGAAGCAACTATGTACGTATCTTGTTATTCCACCAATTAAAAATTTATTCAAAGATATTAATGGGTTTTAGAAAACAGTTTTCTACCTGTAACCATCTATGTATCTATCGTAAATGTTGTGCAACTCTGAACATGCTTTGTAAGTAAATACATAAAGTCTGGATAACCTTTAAACTTAGGTACATTTAAAGATAACCTCTAGTATTCGTCTACTAAATATGTAGAGAAGTTAGCTTGTGAAGTCGGTACTAATGTATCATATTCATCGTATACTCAAAGAGTTCGGATTAATGGAAATAAGTATTCTATAATATAAACATATTATTTAATAATGTACAAAAGATGTTTGACCTTTCATTAAATAATGTTCAAAAAATATGTTTATTAAGGAAATATTATTTTCTCGGAAACGGAAACTTGAAATATTTACAAATTTCAGTCTTTTATAATTTAAAAGTAAAAACTTCGATCTTTATTATATTTTAAATCTCGCTGATCACGAAAAATTAAAACTACCTCAGTCACTATTATACTCAGTCTGTCAAAAAAGACAAATTATTAAAATGCTTAAATGTCAAAAGGGAGGAAAAACAAAACAAAAATACATAGTATAGAATTTGAAATCAAAAATGTTCTGTGTGTGTTATAATGATAATAATAAGCCGAATTCGTCCCACGGCCAAAACATTCCTTACCAGCTATCAATTTTCCTTTATTTCTGGACTTGCGCATTCACTGACCTACTGCTCATTTATTGTCTCTCCAACGCTTGATCAAGCAACCCCTTTGGCTTTATTTTAGAAGTCCAGTGTTTTTCCCCAATCCTCTAAACGTGTCTTGTCCATTGTCATTATGCTTGTAGCAGATTATTCTTATCATAATGTACTATATATTTAGTAATAACACTATTTTAATTCAAATTTTTTATTCAATTCAAATCAAACATATAATTAATTGATTTCACAAATAGCAATCACATTTTAATCAATAATCAGTTTCAGGAAATTGAAATAATTATATGTCAGAATCATAATTAAAATTAATTCGTGGTAAATAGTACTTCAAAAAGAGTAATTTGCCAGCGTTATTTCTCAAAAGAAAAGTATAGAGATGACTATAAATTATTCCTGCAGCACTAAAAAACTGCTTACTTGGAACACTTGTTGCAGGTGATGATAAATATGTGCGGGCGATCTGACTAAGACCTTCAAATTTTTTATTGTAAATTTTCCAATGTTTTAATCGATCATCATTTTTTCTTCGTCATCGTCTAATTCTTCATCACTGCCTAACATATTTGCCATGGATTCTTCCAAACTATAGCAATGCGCTTTTTCAATGGTATTTTGAATAGTATGCGAAATATATATATAATTTTTAAAGAAGAAAGCATTTTTGTTTTACATCTAGATTAGAATCACTGAAGAATTTTACTCTTTATGTTTCTATTTTTGGATCTAAAAATGTTACTAGCTGGAACAGTATGTTTCGCTTGAAAATTGAAAAAAATTACAGTTTGTAAAATAATAAGTAATAACAATATTATTGTACCAAGCCAAAACAAATCGAGTTATGACGAATACACTGCATGGGATTTTGTTTTGTTTATATTTCAGTGTGTTAAAATTTGCAATACTAAATAAAAATTAAGCAACTATATACAAGTTTTACGTGATCAAACCCTACAACCTAATTCGATTCGTTTTTTTCTATAAAATGCTTATCTATTTTAAGGCTAAGTCAAAGAATTGAAGAGAATTCCAGGTCAAACTATGTTTCAAGCCATCAAAAGCTTTATTCCAGATCTATATACAATAAATAAGGATTTTTGATATCTAATTTAAATATCAAATCGAGTGCAAATCGAGCTGACAGCTTTCATATCATAATATGTCCTCGAAATTGATTCGTTGGCGTCGACTTCGAAAGGTAATTGGTCACGCAAAAATAGAAAAAAATCTTTAGGGCAAGGGGGAGTAAGAAAGAATTTGTTAGAATTGAGACTTTAATTTTTTACACCTAAATAAACAACTTTTCATTGTTGATAGAATCTCTCCAAATTTTTGCAAACCAATTTTATGTTGGCTGGTTTACTCATTCAACTAATGACATAAATTATTAACTTTTATATGGGATACATGAAATATAAAATTATCATCTTCTTTTTTCATTTTATTTATGAATAATATATCAAATTTTCATAAATTTAAGGAACGAACGAATTTACACGAGCATACTTTCTATTTTTCCTATAAATTAAGTTATTTTGTCATTCATAAGTACTCTTTATTTTTTTGTTATTTTATTATTTTAATTTATATTTCCCTTTTTATTTCTATTTTATTAAAAACAGTATCTTGCCTATTTCAGAGCTAAGCTAGCTCTAAAAAATATTATGAATCCGAACACTGTAAGATTACAAACATACAAAGTGCCTGTATACAATGTTGTATCATGTAAATGACATGAAGCTCTCGGCATTACTGTTGGTTACCTGTTAAAGAGTTCTCAAACGAAATACGATGAAAAAACACACAAAACTCAATTCTCTTTATAACATAGTATATGTAGTAGGTATGTAGGTAATGTTCATGAATGTACAACGAACATATAATGTATAAAGCGTAATAGGTACACAGAGTACTTGTCGGTACCATGGTGGTATAGGTACTTGATGTTGATAGGCTAAGAGTACCTACCCGTTCTGCATGTACAAATACGTTTATATACTATCAATATCACAAGTAAAATGCATTATTGAATTTTAAAGTTAACTTTTAATCAATATAATATTTATTCATTTAATGTACAAAACTTGTTTATTAAATGATTTACAATTATATGTTTAACAAAAATATGTCATATAATCAAAAATTTTACGTTTTGGATAGGCTTCTACACATTTTAACCAATCTTCCACAAAAAACATATAGTCTTGCTTATGTACAAGCGTCTTCAGCAGCTGCTGTTTTTTCAAGTGTGTGGAGTCTTTTACCAGACAAAACAATATTGTTAAAATAGGCGGTTGATTTCTGCTATTTGGATAAGATTTCCCAGAGAAAATGCTTCTTTCGAAGTTTCTATAGCGAAGTTTTTGCGTATCTGAACAGTCCTTCCCAATTGAGCGAAATGATTGAAAATCCTTGGGTGCTTTTTGTATTTGAGAGTTTTTGATACAGCTACAGCTCCAATTGAGTCACATAGTGAGTGTGTTGGGTAAGTTAGTGCTAAGGAAGTATCTTTTGAACAAAGCTACATCTCAGTACCCGTTTTGTCCATTTTGCACAATAATGTTTCGTTGATTTTAAAGACTTGAACATCCATGATTTTAAAGACATAACATTTCCAAATCGAGTTAAAGAGTTGAGTGCGATGTCTTGTACTAAGACGTATTTAATAAGTAGACATTATGAGTGAAGTGATGGAGCTTTGTTGCTCACAAATCTTTTAATTAATCAATAGAGAAGTTTACCACTATAGCTAAACTTATTTTCAATAAAATTACACCCACCTATAATTTATTGCGATCAATGAAGTAACAAGACTAGAAATGAAAATTAATTATGAGATTTTAAGTCTCTTAAATTTGTGACTTTCAATTTCAGTTCGAAAATTTGAAAATACGGCTACAAAATCAGTGAAACACAAAAAAATGATATCTTACACAAAAAGAAAATCCATCAACGTTTATCTGAAAAATCGGCTATTATTTGAAACAAACATTCATCTCTTTATGCTAGAATTTTCTAGAGTATGAAAATTTATAACCCTCTTTTATATATCGTATCTTTTTAACAAATATTCTTGATCTTTATACGGTTAAGCATTCTGCAACGACTAGTTTTGCAATTCCGAAATTTAACTCCGAATCCCGGCATCAGGATGTTTTCAAAATTAATTAGAAGGAAACAATCATACAAACCGGTCTTGGTACATCATAACATATATTCAACACCAGGTATTATATTTATGAAAAAACGTAAAAAATTTTGCTTTTAACAAAATGACATATATGGAAGATAAGATATGTCTATGAATATATTTTATTGACATATTTGTAATATATTAGAGTATATTAGTATTTGGATAGGTTTTGTATTTATAGCAAATATTGTTGCCACTAAAAAAATACCATATTCTTAAGGTGTTAATACAATCACGCAATTCGTCCATTTTATTTTATACGCCTTTCATCAAGATAATTGTAAAACTAAAAGATTGAGACAGCTGAAATTTTATTGGCGCCTTTTATGCATGAAATCGATCCCCAACTCAACTAAATCATAACATAATAAACATTCGAATACAAAAAATGTTTGTTTTTGTTTGTGTTTGTGTTTGTTTTTTCTTCAAGCAAACAACTGTTATTTGAATCGTTTTTTTTGTTATCTGTTTGAATTTGCCACAATTTCAGCTGAAATTTACATTTTAAACACACATAATACGTAAATTTAATTTATGTTGTAACTGTTTGGACCATGTTTTGCTTGAATTATTCTATGAAGGCTAACGATTATTAAAAAGTTCAAACAATAAAACTCAACCATGTGTGCAGTATCTTATTAATACAATTTGTTGTTATTTCGACTTGTTCATTGTTCGTTCACTTACAATAGCGGTTAAGATATCAAGAGTGCAAAAATAAGTTACAAATTAATTCAAATCATCGTATGAATGGTTAAGGCGTAAAATGTTATGAAATATTCAGGTTTAATAAATTTATTACAAGTTTTTGGCACGTAAAACTGGCACAAACGATAAAAGAAATCAAATGGAAGCGGAAGTGTCACTTGTGTTATAAACTCAAAGGAAATTACACTATGGTGCGAAATTTCGACCCATCTTCTATTGAACACGAAGCTTAAGGTTTGATACATCCGACAATAAAAAGCTTAAGTTTTACCTTTCACAACAAAATAATTTTTTAAAATACCTCCCTAAAGTATTGAAACGAAATTTCAAACACTAAAGTAAAATTTCAAAAACAACTATTAAAATTGAAAAATTTTTGACTAAACAAGCAAAAATTGCATTAATCGATTCCTAATCACCTCAACAAACACACCCGCGACTAGCAACTAGTTTTCTATAAATATAAATTCATTTTCAAGGTATTTCATATAATGTGTTAATGTTTTGATAAAGAGTAATAAAAATCGGGTACATACATTACAACTCTTCAACCAACGATAAATAAATAAATTTTTTTGTCATAAACTCAGGTTTAAAGTGGTAACGTATGATGTAATAAATTAATAGGATAGCATACTCGTATAATAAATTATATGATTATGGACGTTGTTCGATGTATTACAACCCATATGAATATACATATCACATGATGTATAAGCACTTTTTATGAAACTTAAGTGTTGTTTCAATTCAAGTACAAGGTTTTTAACACACTCCATGCATAGCAGTTCATGCATGCGTCTACTGTTTTTAAAATGTATGTAATGAAACAAAGTTTTGTAAAAATTAGTTTTTACTATGAAAAAAAAAAAATAAATAAATAAATATAAATAAAAAAAAAAAAGTTAAAAAAAATTTGTTAATTATATTCGTGTTTTAAGTACGTATGTTTTCAAATAAAAAACCACTTTTATCATTTATAAATATTTTCCTTATTCTGCATTTTATTTTATTAATGCAAACAAAACCATTAATAAGGGCTATTTATTTCATATTTGATAAATGAGATAAAGTTTAAAATCCTGATGTAAGTAAAACAAGTGCATAATTTTAATAAAGCATCAATACATAAGCTTTTTGTATTTTAATTACTACAAAATAGACTAAATATGTAATCGTATAATTATAAAATATAATTAATTAAGAAATTGTTGTTTTTAATAAATAAAATATATATATATATATATATAAAATAATAAATTTAAATGCTATATTCCTATAATTACATGATTTTGGTGAATAAATTTGCTGATTGGTGCAAAAGTAATCACCTTATTTAATTATGATTCCATTTAAAAAAATTCATTAAAGCATCTTGTCTTAAGTTACCAATGGAATTCGTTTACACAAATAATCGATATGCAATTTTTAGAATAATTTTAATGAAAGTATGAAATGGCATTGACATGTTGCAATGCTTTTCTCGTCTATAAAACTAACTAAGCCATTTCATTTATCTACAACAAAATTTATTTGGGAATGTCTTATTATTTTTAGCAATGAAATGAAAAATTTGTTTTTGCTAAAGCCGTTTCGAAAATACATCAGGCTAGTTTGCTTCAGTTTAAAACTATTAATCGTAGAATAAAACTTAAAACATGATAACATTTTGCTAGGAAAATTTTGGAAGATGAGCCTTAGTATATAGTCTGAATCATCTAAAAATAATTATGAAAGCTAGAGAATAAACCCTATTAAGAGAATAACTAAAGTTATATTAGTTTTTTTTTTTTTTACTAACTGAAAAGTCAAAAAACATTGTTAAAGTGCGTAGACTTAGTTATCGTGAGTTTTTCCCTACGTCACCACCAAAATCTGCTATGTAAGGGCTATATATAATGGATTTCCCTGAGCCTACACATCCAGCCACGGGTTTGTGAAAAGCATCAGATGGACGTATCTTTTAGCACAGTTTGATATTATAATTGGTTTTAAAACTTCTTCTTTATAGAAACTGTAAGCGTTTTTAACCTTCTATAATTTAATTCATATTCAAACAATTTAATGTTTTCATATTTTGAAAAAACTTACGTGAGTTTTTATCTAGCCATGTATTTGTAGTATTGAATGGACCTATATTAACATTATTGTGTGACACCCAACTCGATTTTTTGCTATAGCCGATTGTGAGTTCAGCATTTCTCTAGACTACAATATTAAATTTCTTAACTTGTAAAAAGTTTATTTTTCACGCAAACCAACGATTTCCTTTTTTAAGCCACGGATTTATTATTAAATATTATCAAATGAAGTTACCTTTGAGCTACAGTTTGTTATTATAAACTATTTTAGGCTGTAGTCGTATATAAATTTATTTAAGATTTTATTTATTTACAGTATTAACACACCGGTGGCTCAATAAAAATTCGTTGTGTTTTAGAAAAATATGGAAAAATTAATATATTGAATATTAAATAAGTTATAGAAGTTTTTTAAAAACGCTTACAGGTTCTCTATAAAAAGAACGATTATAATATCAAACTGAGCTAATACCTCTATTTGATGTTTCTCACAAACCCGTGGATGGGCAAATGTGTTGTGAGCTTTGCTTCTTGCAGTTTTTAACACTATTATTTTAATGATATAAAAATAGTGTAGGCGCAGGGAAATCTCTTATATATAGCCGTTACAAAACTGATTTTCGCGGTGGTGCATGAAAGTACATTACAAAAATTTAGCTTTCCGACTTATTTTTCGAAATGTTTTTGAATTTTTCAGTTAGCAAAAAACTTAAACAACACGAATATAGCTTTAGTTTTTGTCTGAACGGTCTAGTTTTATTTTAGTCTTTTTTGGTGGTGGAGGCTCCAAGAAGTGAAAGTTTTGAATGCTCGTACGGCTATGTACTAAGGCTCATCTTCCAAGATTCACATAGCTAAAAATACACGTGTTGTAAATTGTATTCTATGATTAATAGTTTTTAAATTATTGAAGTAGCCTGTTGTATCTCCAAAACGACTCGAGCAAAAAAAAAATTTCTGATAGTAAAAAACAGCAGAAAATTTCGCAATAAATTTTATTGTGACTAGGTAAAATGGCTATTAGTTAGCTCAATAAAAATTACTGATTTTGATTAAAAGCTAAAACAAATTCATAACACGGAAGCATAATTGTCTGTGTATTATCCGTTTGTATCTGTATATAGTGTCTTTTCCTATATTTAAAACATTTAGACTTCAATATCTCAAGAACTTATTTTAGTATTTTGAAGATTTTATGAAAATTAAGCCTATATCATATACAAACGCAAAATCAAATGATTTATATAAATTCACTGTAAACTCTTTTCGCTTAAGAGCATTTGTATCAGACTAATAATTACATAGCACATATACAAGGGAAAAAACATACTTTTTTATACGAATTTTTCTCTTTGTATTTTAACTTCTGTTATAGTCTAGCATATTATGTTATTAGTCTAGGAAATGATACGTCAACACCCTAATCCAACCCATAAACCCTAACTTCATGCCACATATTAAATACTCTACATGGTTATTTGACATAAAGTGTACAAAAATTCCCGGAAACTGTTACAAAACAATTTAAAGCTGATAATATTTTCCACCGCTTACCAAATAACTTCCATACAGACCGTTCAAACCTAACATAATATTGCCAGATATTTTCCCGTCTCCAGCTTGCATAACGGTTTTGTCAATGTAGTGCACGGCCACTAAAGAACAAATCACCGTTTTTAGGGGTGTTTTGGGGTAGGACGAAATGCATGTGAATGTTGTTTATTTGCTCGGAATGTTTTGAAAGCTAAATGGCAAGCAGCAAAAATTTTTGCCAGATTTTACTTTATTCTATTTTACAGCAGATTCCAGTAATTATCTTACGCTTGGTTTCAAATTACCGCTAATCGTACCGTTAATCTGCGATGTCTGCCTCTACTTTTTCATAAAAGTATATGTTTTTTGTCACTTTTTTTGTCTGGTTTACTTAAACCTCACCCCTTTATGGTTTTGTCCTCCATTATTTTGTCCGGCTTAGAAAAATGGATGGTTTGACTTATCGATCCTTTTATTACGGTATAGTTTCTTTCCGGATTAACCCCTTATTTCACCATTATCTCAAAAATGGTCGTTCTGCCATATACATGTCCGTCCTATAGGAGAAAATGCTCCACTCCTATTACAAAAATTTGGGGTAATTGGATTTTTTTGACACGCAATATCCTTCCCATACAAGAAATGAGGATCGGCCCATTAATGGGCCAAGACAGGCAGCCGATTTAAAAGTATCGGCCAATGATCCGAATATATCATCGGCCCAAGAATGGGCGAGTATCGGACTGTAACGCCATGCCGATATCGGATCCTATGATCGGCCGAGAATAGGATCCTATGATCGGTCGATCATAGGATCCCATGATCAGCCGAGCATAGGATCCAAGCATCTGCCAAACGTACCGATATCGGATCCTATGATCGGCCAAGCATAGGATCCAAGCATCTGCCAAACGTACCGATATCGGATCCTATGATCGGCCAAGCATAGGCTCCAAGCCTCTGCCAAACGTACTATTATAAATAATTATTTTTAATTTAGAAATAAAAAAAATTTTTATTTAGAAACATTAATATTTATTCGATAAATATATTAATTTATTATACTAAATTATTTTTTATTTTAAGAGTTTTAAAAGAATATTGCACTGCAATTATAAATATAAGTAATACAACATTAAGTGACTTATTAAAAATGAAAATAAGTAATTTTAGTATAAAAATTAATTATTATTATTGTCCTCATTATTATTATTGTTGTGTTGTTGTTGTTGTTGGTTGTTAATAGCTCCTTAACGGCGGCCTCCATCCCTGTCTCCTGCATTAGCAAGAAAACTGCCGATCTTTACCCTTAACGATTTGGATTGATCCGAGTCCCGAAACTTTTCTTCAACAACCTCTGAAATTAGAAATATTTATAGATAAAACATAACTTTATTCAGGTGTAGATTTTAAACATATATATCCTACCTTTTAAACAAGTGTAAGTGCAAGTAGCACTAAAATTATGTTTCCCGATACCACATACTTTCTTCCCAGTGCCAGAATAATTCAATTTTACGGTAGGTGTAATGACCTCAGATAAAGTTTTTTGTATTATAGTTACAACATCTGATTCCCCGTACATAATAACTCTGAATAAATTCTTCAGTTTCTTTTTTTCGTCGTCAGTTTTCGGGTCGTTATCAAAAATCAAAAATTGCGCCTCATCGTTGATGGGGAATATATTTTTATAAGGCTCCATTGCAGTTGTTTTAGAAATGTTTGGAACATTTTCCCCAGTTTTCTTTAAAACTTGAGTTTTAATTCGTTTAGCTTCAGTTTTTATGGCATACTCCGTGCTTATTTTAAATGCATCCAAATGTTCATGTAATTCGTCAAATTTTCCATCAATATAAGTCTTTATACGATCTAAAACAACAGTAAATAGTAAAATATACAAAAATATTATGAGTAATTAATAAAATAAGTAATAAAACTTTTTAAGAAGAAAATTAGTTAGAAAAATATTGACTTTTCATTTTAAATAATCATTATTTTTCTCAATAAAATAGTTGGAAATAAAGTTAGCAAATTCGATGCATGTAAATACAGATAAAATATTCATTAGTTGTTTTCTCATCGTAATTAGAGAATACCTAATTTAATTACATGCGTATAAATTAAGTCATGTAAAAAGTTAGAATAGTAAAAAATAATAAATGGAAACAAATTTTCTTTTCCGCGATACGAGCAATATTCAATTTGTTTTTTTAAATAAAAACCATAAACACTTACCAAACAATATATCATCATAATTAATATGAGTTGAAATGGCTTGCTGATTTTCTGCCTTTCCCCATAAAGGTAGAATAAACTTCTATAATGAAAAAAATCAATAAAAGACATTGTATAATTATTCAACTATTATAAACATACCTTTGACCTTAAATGATTTTGCATGTTTATTTTTGTCTGAGCATGCATCTGTGCTCTTACAAGCAATCGAACTCACTGATTCCACATGATTGAGTTCATCTATATCATAATTTTAACAGCTGATCTAATTTTCAATACGCTTGCGCAGTCAAAAAAGTGTCATATCATCGGCCAAGCATCGGCTGAAGATCGCAAATTATTATAGAGCGTATACTACGGCGGGCGATGATAAGCCAGCCATAGGCCGTTAAAGAATGCCGATGCTTGGCCGAGCATTGGTAGCCGTACCTTGGCCGATCAACGGAAAATAGTTGATCATCGGCAACTTTGTATGGGTTCTTTGATCATTGTCGTTATTATTTTTATTATAATCGATTATGAAAATAGCAGTGATTATTGCTGGTAATTAATTTACAAATGATGAAGTGAATAATATTTATCTTTTTTTTTTTAGTTGTATATTTGCATTGATCAATTTTATTATTGTTTTTACGATTAAATACTGTTGATGTTTACTCAAAAAATTTTATTCATTGTTATTTTATCCAGATTTTTATTTATCAAAAATATTTTTTCGTTGTGTTTTATTTTACCACAGTGAGATTTTCAACTATGAAATGAAATCCGTAACCAATTATTGTAGTTGAGCTATAGTTTAAAAGTTTATGTATTTTCTATGTATATATAAATATTTATTTTGCTTCTTTTTTTCAGACCAACTTTTGCTATAATTACTATTCGGTATTTAAACAAATTAATATAACATAATAACAATAGAATGCCAAGCAACATTTTTATATATAGTGCTATTCAATTGTGATATTGAATGGACGACGTTCAAATTATTCCTATGTATTAATTCTTTTTAACAAAAAAGAGTTGTTCAAGTCATGTTTATTGTTGGGCATCGAGAATCAAGTGTTAATAATATGAAACGAAATTATTTATGAATTTTTTATTGTATACTACTTTGGACTATTAATGTTAACAAAGATGGCAAATTATAAATGAAATTCATAAAAACTTACCGCAAAGTAATGATTTACGCGTTGCATGCTATATGTTGTAATAATATAAAAACGTTCTGAAATTATTCAGAGTATCTTTAATAATTGACCTCCATAGCAGTCTATGTTTCGCCTTAGAACACCGTCCTATGATCTTCATATTGCGATTCCCACTTCTCCTTATGTTGTAAACTTTAACATTCAGTACTTTTTAAGCATACGTAGGAAGTCGTCGCATACGTAGTTTGTAGATTAACCATTCAATTCTGCGTGCTTAGATGAAAAATCAATATCTTGATTTTGTAATATTTTGTTCATCTCCATGTGCATTTTCTGCCACTCTGTCGTATATCTTCCTGATTATCATCCTTTCGAATTTTCTTAATCTTTCCTTACCATCCTCGGTCAGTGACCATGTTTCTCCGCCATATGTCACTACTGGGAATAAGTGATATTTAAATTTTCAGTTTTATTTTGTGAAAAATAATTTGTTTTATTAATATTTGCATAGTACGCCCTGAATCCAGCTTATATTTATTCTTTGATTGACGTCGAACATTGCGCATTGTTATCGATCAAGTTACATGAAGGTACATGAAGGATGTTCTATTAATTACAAAAATCCCTTCTTAAAATTTCTATCAATTACAAGTTCTACTGGTTTTTGTGTTTTTTTCCGGAGATGCGATCATCTCTTGTGTTTTTTTGTCATTGACTGTGAACACCTTCCTAAGCCTTTTCTTTCATGCTTCTCAATAACTTCAAAAGCCCAGATTTTGTTCGAGCTGTGTTGATTTTAATGATATAGAACCACATTGGTCAAAATGTCTGATAATAGAGTGTAGTATAATGTAGGTAGCCCAAATAATCCGTCTCCTCGTCTGACCCCTTTCATAATGTTGAATGGGCAACATATGAAAAATATTTTATCGTGTAAACCGATAGTGGCGTTTTTTGCTACCGGCTATTGGACTAAAATGCAATATATTCAAAAGTTTACCATTTTAAAATCATCCTTATTTTAAAAATCAGATGCCCCCCATTGGGGAAGTGAAAATTTCAAAATTAAAAATATGATAAATAGTTCTCTTTGATTCGAATATTTAACTTTTTTTTTTTAAATTTAGAATTCTTGTTGCCTTTAAGTTTCTCTTCATAATTTTAAATTGATCAAATAGATTAAAAATTAAAGAAGTCTCCGAAATAAAACCAATCGAATTTATCTGGTAAGTGAATGTACCATATTAGAAATAACATAATTTTCATGGAGATATGCTTAAAAAATTAGAACGATTTCAAACTCTTTTTTTTTCAGATAAGGAATAAAAATAACTCTTTATTGAATCTATTCTAACTGTTAGATAGGAATATATTTGTATTTGAATATAATAAATTGTAGGTACACTTGCTTCAAATTAACGATTACATTATTTGTATATGCGCGTCCATTGAATTCGTTAGTTATATTATTTATTAAAGTTTAAAGTTTATATTTAACTTTTATATTACTAATCTTGAAATACATCAAATAAAAAGTCATTGCAATTAGGTTAATTAATATTCTTATTCAGTTGATAAAGATGTACAGTTATCAACTCTACACGGTTTTTACTATGTTGGAACAATGTGTCTCCATACAAGTTTACTAACTTTCGAATTACACTGTTAATAGAATTTATATAGGACATATACGTTATATCAAATATCAAGAATTTATGTCAGATTCTGTGTGAATAAATAAATATTAAGTAGCCTTTTTTATCAACCAATATCTGGTAATAATAATTAATTAACGGTAGTCGCGCGTAACGCTTTTTTTAAGTAATTAATTTACATGTTTGGCGCCGATTTAAAATAACTAAGGTATACTTACACATTACTTTAAGAACATAGTCATTATAGGTAAATAAAAACGATTTATTATTGTCATTTACATTTTATTATTTTTTCTTAATCATTCTTTGTGATTTGCAAACACCAGAAATAGTAATGTAATAATTATTATTAATGAAAATATGAATTTGGTATTATCATCAACTCCTTAATTACCGTATTTCGATTCGAAAGGCATCTTAGCTAGGGAGTTTTTTCCAAAATTTATGTGGGACTTCGGGGTATATATATACTCCTTCCATTAAAAAAAGAATTGTCCAAATCAGACTGCTCTGTCCGTTAAGAAATATGTGATCATACATAAAGAAAAGTATACGCGTCGACATGAGAATCATGTTTTTATGTCGTTTAGTGTAATAAATTCGATGAGTGGTTTCTTTAATTGTAAGAATAGTATAAAGTTTTTACTAATTAAATCAGATCACAAGTGATTGTACGAATAAACAAATAACAACTAACAGTGTTAATTGTTTAGATACTCCACATGAGAGCATCAATATTTGAACTATTTTTAATCGTTATTACTAATGACATACACTCATTATTTAGCGCATACAGTTTTAAATACATATTATAAAATGGATTATGATTATGTTTTATTGGTTTAAATTGACAAAAATGTGTGGCGAATCTGAATAGTTAACGAAAAAATGTTTCAAAGAAATCAAAATATTTTGTACTGAAATTTCTCTTCTATCTTTTACGGTAAAAAGTTGAGTCATAATTCCAATAGAGCCATTGGTCTCATTTTGCTCATTCACAGAACTATAGTCGTTTTTTATGTCTTAAATACACCACCTATATTTCAGTTCCATATCTCTTTTATTTTTTTGAGTTATCTTGACGATGGATGAATGGACAGGCGAATGGACAAACGGAAATGAACTCATTAGATGATTCTATGAACACCTATACCAAAATGTTGTTAGTGCAGTAATGTTTGCTGACGTTTCAACTTTAGACTAAAACTCTGATATATTGGATACGACTATGATATGTTAAACTAAAACTCTGACATGTCGAGTATTTTTATACTAATTGTTCATAACAATTTATCAACATGAGCTATAACCGTTTATTGATTTATTTTGTTTTAGAGTTGTAACGAAGGTAATTTATGTTGACATGACCAGTGGACACTTTATTAATTAACGCATTAATCTGAATCACCATATCGATGCAGAACACGCTGTAAATGCATTTTAATTTAAGCATATGAATTAAAAATACATAATTTTATAATGCAATGTAAAAATTTACTTACTATTCAATTAATGTTACAAAACTTTTATTATAATACGAGATGAAATATTGTATACACTAAGAACATTAAATTAAACTTTTACAAGATTGTGTCATCAAAGTTTTATTTTTAACTTTTGTCGTTAGTAATAAATTGGGATGACGTGGCGGCGCTTTTAGCACAACAGTAGTCAAACCAAGCAATTTAGACTAGAAAGTCGATAATTCAAAATGTTATCACTTTTAGAAAATCAATTGAGATACAAAAGATTTCATGAATGTTACTTGGAGCTTTTTTTTCATACTCTAGATCAAGCTATTGACTATAAAAATAAAAACACATTGATACAGACTAATCAATACAGACCTTTCTCGTGACGAATATGTTTAATTATGTAGCTATATGCTAGGAATGTAAAGCGAAATTATGCATTTTTTATTTCTTAATAAAATTTTTTGTAACAGTAAGATTAATTCAATTTTGCTCGATTTTCTGTTCTGATTTTTTATTTTTCGAAATATTTTGTAATGAAAACATGTATTTAAAAACCACTAATGTAAAACTATATCACGCATGTACATACTTAATTTAACAAAATCGGATGGCTAGTTCTCGAAAATGATTTAGCCGATTTAGCTGAAACGTATGTACCTAGAAAAATTGATTTTAGTCATTATACTTCATTAAAATTGTGTAGCTGATTTATTGTATGCCTTTGACTAATTTATAAGCTATTTTGATAGAACTTGATGATAGAACTTTCTGAAATAGTCACTTACAATTTCAATATTCTTTAAATGATTTTTACATTTCATTGTGGTTTTATTATTATTGTCTAATATATTTAAATTAGCATATTAATTTTTAACATATTATTAACATAATAAAGTCACCAAATGACAATTACCAATTTATTTTTATTACATTTCTTGACAGAAATCGTTATAACTTGCTAAAAAATATATTTATATCTGAGTTAGGAGATCTATAAACACAATATACAAAACAAGGTTCAGTTGATTTAAAACTTCCGTTACACCACATATTTAAAAATCCTTTATGTAATAAAACTTTGCGTGGTAATTTGTTTGGAATTCCAGACAGATTAATGAAATAAAAGCAATCCACCTCTTGAATACTCATTTCTACAATACACATAGTAGATTTTTATGGTACTTCATATTGTCCTCTTCTTATTTTTTTAACCAGGCATTCTATATCTGGATGCGGTATATTTAACGAGATTGTTAGTCTCTCTTGTATGTTTGTGGATTCAAAAAAATTCTTCCAATTCCAATATTCCGGATTGTTACGCTTTTCCAAGTTAAGTTGACGATCAGCGAAGTGAATTTAAAAATGTTCTATCAAACTATGTTTTGTAATCCCATTATTCATCCATCCTTCATACAAGAAAATTTTAAAGTTTAAAAAACTGTTTTAATTGTTTACATATTCGACTTACCATTAATCAAAAAAATAATAGTATGATAATTATAGGATTTGACATCCGTTTTATGGATATAATGTAACAGAGGCTACGCAGATCATAATAAGCAACCTACCAAACCTTTATTTAGTTATTTTTCTGGCTTCAGCTACTTTCAGCTATATAGCCATTAACCAAAGGGAATTATTATTTTTGTACAACAACAGTACTGCTAAGTGGTCACCCATCCAAATACTGACTATGACTGCTGTTGCATATCTGTATTGATTAGTCAATGTCTGTAATTACGTTTCGTCAGTCCCGGGTCAACCTTTATATATACATATATATATATATATATATATCTATATATCTATATATATATATATATATCTATATATCTATATATCTATATATATATATAGGTATATATATATATATATATATATATCGATATATAGATATATAGATATATAGATATATAGATATATATATATATAGATATATATAAAGGTTGACCCGGGACTGACGATATATATATATATATATATATATATATATATATATATATATATATATATCTATATATATATTTCTTGTGTGCGTGTGTATGTGACTGAACACCTACACACGGACAAATACACACGCACACAAGAAATATATATATTAAGATATATATATATATATATATATATATATCTTAATATATATATTTCTTGTGTGCGTGTGTATTTGTCCGTGTGTAGGTGTTCAGTCACATACACACGCACACAAGAAATATATATATTAAGATATATATATATATATAGATATATAGATATATATATATATATATATATAGATATATAGATATATAGATATATAGATATATATATATATAGATAATTAGAATTATATATATATATATAGGTATATATATAACACTAATCAGTGAAAGTTTTGAACGAATATTTTTATTTTTATATAAACAATATACCTAAATTGTTTTTGCGGTCAATATTTGCTAGTCAAACCAAGCAATTTAGACTAGAAAGTCGATAATTCAAAATGTTATCACTTTTAGAAAATCAATTGAGATACAAAAGATTTCATGAATGTTACTTGGAGCTTTTTTTTCATACTCTAGATCAAGCTATTGACTATAAAAATAAAAACACATTGATACAGACTAATCAATACAGACCTTTCTCGTGACGAATATGTTTAATTATGTAGCTATATGCTAGGAATGTAAAGCGAAATTATGCATTTTTTATTTCTTAATAAAATTTTTTGTAACAGTAAGATTAATTCAATTTTGCTCGATTTTCTGTTCTGATTTTTTAGAGCTGGAGGTGATAATAATTTGTAACGCTAGCAAATATTGACCGCAAAAACAATTTAGGTATGTTGTTTATATAAAAATAAAAATATTCGTTCAAAACTTTCACTGATTAGTGTTATATATATACCTATATACATATATATATATATATATATATATATATATATATATATATATATATATATATATATATATATATATATCTTAATATATATATTTCTTGTGTGCGTGTGTATGTGACTGAACACCTACACACGGACAAATACACACGCACACAAGATATATAGATATAAAGATATATAGATATATATATATATATATATATATATATATATATATATATATATAGATATATAGATATATAGATATATAGATATATAGATATATAGATATATAGATATATACCTATATATATATATATATATATATATATATATATAGGTATATATATAACACTAATCAGTGAAAGTTTTGAACGAATATTTTTATTTTTATATAAACAATATACCTAAATTGTTTTTGCGGTCAATATTTGCTAGCGTTACAAATTTTAGGCTTACTATGACATATTCTGTATATTTGGACCATAAAAATATTTTATTTAATCTCGAAAAATAATCATTTGTATTTAAAATAATCTTGCATTTATTTTATTTCATTTATTTACAGTTTTATCGTCATATTACAAACCATTCTAAAAAAAAAGATAATTAAGTATATTTAATCCTTATTAAAATAAATATGAAAATTAAATAAACTTTTTATAGTAATCTTTTTAGTCTGGATTCTTTTTAATAAACACTGAAATATCGTCTATAAACTAAAACCAGTCAAAATTTTCCTTATCACAAACTATCTTATAGAATAGGATTTTATTTAAATTGGATCAAATCTTGCTATTAGATATAACAAAAAGAGTACCTCAGAAGGTCTATATAAACAAGACGTATTGTTGTCTGAATAATATAAAACATTGTAGGATTTCATTTTAAATCAATTATGCAATTTTCAGGTGTCTGTTAAAATGCCCAAATTGAACTTAACTTATTTTTGAAGAGTAAGTTACTAATTATAGTTACGCAGAAGCAGTTGTTGAATTCATATCGAAATCAGATAGAAATAAGCATAGATTAAGAAAACTTAAACTTTCCAGATCATGTTTTGTCAAATGGCGGTAGCCTTGTAAAGCTAAATTCTGCCAAATGTTATCCCAAAAACACTAAATCGCCTTTTCCCTCAGCATTCATTTTTGTAAACCCATTCTTATAACGTAACTCACTTAAAAAAAATCACAAAAAAACGAATATAATTTTCAAGTTCAATAAAAAAATAGCTGAATTGGTTACCATTTTATCAGAAATTACGTAAGCTTTATTTTTTATGAATTATTGCACAATTTCCGCAAGAAAAAATGCATACACAATAATTATTTTTTTTTTCTACATATTTTAATTAAGAAAATAGTGTTTTAGATTTTGTTGCTCAGACTTTGGTAGCCCAAATCGTAAATTTAACTATTCCATCATCATTCGAGAATAATTTTTAAGATTACTCTTTATTTAATGCATTCGTTACATTTACGAAACTAAATCAGCCAACATATGTTATCAAAACCAATATTTGTGCTATCATTAGCCAGTTATTGTGCCAAAGCATGTTATTTTATAAAACAATAAAAATAAACCTTAAGAAACAATAGATTGACTTCGAAAAAAAAATTTTACAATTTTTCAGGAAACTTTAACTTTATTAATAAATATTCTTTAGGGTATCCCTTGTTCGTGGAACATTATTTTTTAGGAAGTAACAGAACGTAATTGAGAGTTATATGTTAATGTGTCAATAAATGGCTATAAAAGTTTAAGTACTAAAGCTTGACAACTCAAAATTATATGAGAAATAAAAACTGAAAACAGGATTCACTTCTGGTAATATACGAATAAAAAAAAAAAATGATTTAATTTTTATTTTTAATGGTGATTTGGTGATACCATCATAAAAAAGCAAAAAATGCGTATATGGAATCTTACCGTGTGGATTTGCCAAAAACGCTTTATTCTACATAAAAGAGTGTGAAAACGTAATTTATGACCAATTTCATTAGCTACAGTTTCCCTCTCCGCTTCTGATATTTTTACGTGATATTAAGTACAAAAACTATAATGTACCGCATTTCGCCCCCTTGAAATCTATGAACGAAAACTAGGATTGTTTACATGGTTGGTTTAACTTGTATATAATTTTTTCCTAAGTTATTATTAGTATTTATTTCCTAAGTGATTATTACAATACATAGATTTTATGGTAAAACGAATTTTTCTTCCATACAGAATGCTTATATTTTGCTACTTTACAGCTACTTTATTTTACTCTTTAGGTTTCAAAAATACATGAATTACTACTACTGTGTCTGTGTACAAAATCTTATCATCTTCGAAGTACACGAGACTTGTAAGAAGATTATGAAACAAATGACACTTTTCACAAACTATATATACATTTATACATGGGGGTGCAAATGTAGGTATACAATATATCAGTTTGTTTTTTAATAGTTGCTTTTTGTAACTTAATATTTAACATGTTGATAACTTATTGCAAGGTAAAAATAAAAGAAAAATATTTATAACTAAAATAATGAAATAGTTAGTTCACGACTTTTTTACTTAAAAGAATAAAATGCTTTTATTTTAAGAGCAACAGTTGCGCTAACAAATCAATCATATAAACATTATTAACAACATTAAAATTAAGTTTGTAAAATTGTTTTTTTACTCTTAAATATGAACCAACTATGTCGACAAATGAATGTCATACATTTTATATCATGATAATAATAAATAACCGTTTAAACGCGTAGATACAATAATGTACGATTTTTATTAAGTTTTAAGAATATTATTATAACTCGTGCTTTCCGTTCATCAAAATTATCAATACATATGCAATCGCTGCATTTTATAATCGTTCCATCCAATGTCAAGAATATTTTATTTCAAATAAATACTACAAATATTACTTTGTCAATTTCGACGATTTCACATATTATGTAAAAGTGTGACATAGAAAGGCTGTGGCTTAAGTGAAGCGATGAAGCGCAGAGACATCGGTTTCTTACATCCTGTAATAGAAAACAACAATATTTAATTCTACATAAAAAAAAAGCAATTAATAGTTTTGATTTTGACGTATCTCAAATATAAGTTTCAAGTATGTCAAAAATTAAAGTATATTAAGTCCAAAACTCATTTTATTTTATATTTTACTAATTACTTATATCTTATCAGAGAGAATTTTTGAGATTAAAATTTATATTACATAGATAAGATAATAGAATACATTATTTACTGTATTTTCAATAAAAGAAAAATGTAAACGTTCAAAAATTTGTTTGTAAAAAACAATCATATAATTTATTCCGTAATTTGTATCCATAGGTAACAATACAAAAATATTTTACACAATGAACTCTAAACCACAATTCTTATTCAAAAATTAATGGTGTACCATTACAATTTTTTACGGTTCAAAGGATAACCACTATTTTCTATTATAGGCTGCAAAAAAAGTCTTGCCTCTACACTTGACCGCCTCCACTAAGGTTGTGGTGAAACACAGATTAATAAATGTTAAAATAAATTATTATTTACTGATATGGACTTTAATTAATTATCTAGAATGTGAAAAATTTAACTTTCTCTTAGGGAACTAAAAAGTTTTAATTAATTTCTTTCAGTTTTTTTATTACAATTGCTTCTAAAATGTACATCCATTTTAATAGGATTTATATCATTTTCATGAACACAACAACGACATTTTATTGTACAGTTGGACTTCGTTCCCAGCGACATGTATCTCCTTTCATATGCTATATGCAGTTTGCCCATAGTTTAAAAAATCAATACTAAACGAATACGAAACAAGTTTCAATCAATGAAATAGCAATGGAGCATGAAAAACAAAATCAAAATATATCATGTGGTAGAAACTGTTTGTGACAAAGCTTTTAAATAAAGTGATGTAAATCTACTTTAATGTTTTAGTCTATTTAACTTGGCATAATATGCGTTTAAAATATCCTAGAAGATTTAAAATCTTCTATTTATTTCAATTGGTTAATGAATGAAAACAATAACAGTTTTTTTTTTAATAACCTATTTTATTATGTCTCCTAAATTGATGAATCTACTATATCTATTATGTGATATTTATTCTATAAAAGTATTAAAAATAGATTCTGTGCACTGTTAAATTGCAAACAATCAAATTTATCAAGTATGAAAAATCTTAATCAACAAATTCGAAATTCAACATTTATATAAATAAAAAACTCGTTGTATTGAAGAAATGTAGTTAAATGATCAACCAAAATAAATCCCAATTATAATTATTCTATTGAAAAAATAATTCAATAAAAAAGTGAAAAGTATATTAAATATCTTGTTTAGAATTCTCACAATTTTAAAACCTACATTCATAATATTGTTAATAATGAGAGCGACGACTGTGAATTATTAAGTAGAAAACTCATAATATTTTCCTTCAACTTCAACGCAGCACTGTTATAGTATGCATTTTGAATTTTTTAGACATCGGGACTGACTATGTAGCTGCAGACACAAATTTAACTATAGCGCATACATTATCTAAATGATCTTACCACCTCCTATAAGACTAATCATTTTTTTTAAACGGTTAATTGGGATTCGTCCACGAATATCCTTAAAAAGTTATTCCTGAGATACCCAAAAAATGTTTCCATTGTTCATACTGTAAATCAATAATAATGTAAACTAAAAGGACAGCAGTGTTACACTGTATATCTTCTTATGCATTCCGGTGTATTGAACAGCATTACTACTGGTAAATATATTTTGTAGCTGTATAATAAGAAAAGTATTTTTATAAAAAACTGTAATTCTTGTAACAAAAATACATTTATAGCACTATAAAAATGAAAATAAATTTAAGTATTTGTCTAATGTTTTTAGTTTATTTTTTGGTTTAATTTTAGTTAGGTATTCAAGTCTAACAACCAGATTATAAAGTTTTTGCACATTACACAATCTTTGTTTTTTTTTCAAGTGACAAATTGAATTATAAAATTGCGTTTCTATATCTTCAAAAACAAAATTCTGAGTTAAAAGTTTGTAAAAACAAAGTGTTGTTTAAAAGACATGTAATAAAACTAAACCATTAACTTTAAATCGTTATAAATTCCGCTTGAATTCGGGGGAAACCTAAGTTTAAGAGTCTAGTCAAATATAAAACTGTGTGGAACTAAGACCAATAAATTATTTTGTTCTAAATTCTATAAATGAGTGTCATAAAATGATATATCTGTTAGAAATAGAAAGAAGATCAATATATACAGAATTAAAATCAAATGGAGAGAAGAATGTACTAATGGAACTTGGACCCTATTTTGAGTTAGTTTACTTAATTATTTCTGTTTTTATATTACAACAGTTTTTATATATTAAATTTAAAATAACATTTAGTACTTCCGAGTCATATCTACCGATATCAAAAGTTTTCTAATCATTTATAAAATTTTTTTGATTCGTTTTCAAAAGTGAATGCATTGACGTTTTGTGGCCTCTGGGGAGCTTGGCGATCAATAACATTTCTACAAACGTGCAAAACTCCAAAGCTACTTAAATAATAGTTAAAAAGCTTTGATAAACAATAGTTTACTAACATCTTCCGTAAAAACATTCCCGTCTTAGAGATAAAGCGCTCGAAAGTATAACTTTTTCACTAAATTTAACTTTCATCTGATTTTATGCAGTTATATATGTTACATACATGCGCGATATAGATTTACATTATTTGTTAAAACATATTATTTTAGAAATGCCATATAAATTATGAGAAAGTAAAACTCGAAGCAGCAAATCCTTGAAATCATATCAACTGATTGTAACAGCAATAACAGGAAATTTTATGCCACTGAAATGTTATAAATGTATTTTTGTTCCTACTATACCAGTTGTATTTTTTATAGCTATTAAAGTTAGCGAGCGTATACATTCATCTCGAGAAAGTTCTGTGTTCATTTTTGATTATATTTTTGATTTAATTTCAGTATTAAATTTTTATAACTATGTATGTAACATAAAAGCAAGTTTTAAAACTTCAAAGTTAGCGGGAAAAACTTTAAATGGGTATGTGTTTTCGATATAGGACTCTACGGTCACTATTAATTAACACAATCTATAGTGTAATAGACAATAACTGAAAAAATAATTATTCAAATGTTATGACTTTTGGTATTCACAATCTAGAATGAAGACAGAGAGCATATCGAAGAGTTTTACGCGAAAAAACATTTTAAATATAAAATAAAATTTAGATTTTTAATTTAGAATCCTTTTTCGAGAAAAACTCTTCGACATACCCTCCGTTTACATGTCAAGATTGTGTATGGCTTATATCATAGCATTTGGTTTGAAACAATATTTTATCAGCTACTTGTGCACAAAAATTGAACAAAATTAAATATGTTACTTTACTGTTTGTGTTTATGAATCTATCAAAAGCACATATCCATTTCATGAACATTTAAAACTATTTATAGTCTTCCAGGTTTCATAATTACTATACTTCTCTATTAGTCTCTCTAAATTAATAGATAAATGCACATGCATGTTTACACATGAATAAGACATAATAGACATATACAAAACTAAGAAATGTAAATTTTTATAGCCAACTGTTAGTGAGCATCACTATTAACTTAAAATCAACCCGCCCTTTCTTAACCTAAAGATTGTTGGAAATTTATATCACTCTGTTGACGGGAGATACTAAAAATCATCAACAGCAGCCATCTCAAAATTAAATTTCACTTGAACTAAAAAAACAACTTTACCTAAGCTAATTTGGGACTATATTTGTTCAAATGCGAAGATAACTGATAAAAAATATTTTTGAAATTATATTTCAGTGAAAAATTCAGGCAATTTTTCAAGTGCTACGACATTAAGGTGTTCCAACAAAAACTGTTGAGAGAAAAAAATTGTCTTGATAGGTTTGTTAGTAGGTTGTTTTCCCGTTTGTTCTTTCCCGATCAACTCGAAGTTAAAATCCCAGATATTTAACACCTTCAATAATTATACAACAATCTAATACATTGAAATAATTTACGTATCCAATTGGAATAATAATAATTATACCAAATATAGTCGATGATATATAATTATGATTAAATCATTATACAAATTATATGTGTACATCAAAAATTATATAAAATGATAAATGTCAACTGTCAAAAAACAATTGTTAATGTCTTGCAATCTTTTAGATTTCAATGACGCAAATCATTCCCTGATGGCAATTAATTCAACTTGTGTTGTTCTACTTTTTTAGATAATTTATATACGTATAGAATTCTAATAGGGGAAGAGCTAGAGCAACATTTTATAAATTATTATTTGAAAACTCAAAAAGAGTCAGTAACTTTTATTTGAATATCTAAGATTACAAAAAAATATAAATAAATAAATAAAATACAATAAAATAAAATAAGAAAAAAACTTAGTAAATATTGTAATTATAACTGATAGCAACTAGGATTAAACTTTGTCTAAGCGTTAGTTATGAAATTTCTGTAAATTATTTTGAGAAAATTATCATTACAACGTTATGACTTTTAAGGGTATTCGTTAGTGGTTATCAATTCTTTCTCAGATATTTATATTCTTAAATATTTAACAAAAAATTTTTGTTGGATAAGCATATTACAACATATTCAGAAGTAGAAACGATGTTTCCACCTCAATAGATAAAGTATATCATGATTTTTTATAAAAATGATAAAAATAGTGAAAGCATTTCACAGTCGATTTTCCCGAGATCGACTCCATTTACCTATTGATTGGATAACGTCAGTTCAATGCGTAATAGCATAGCTTTTTCGTCATATTTGTCCATTTACACAAAGTAATCAAATGGAGTTTAAACACAATTTAAACATTCATTAATTTTAATGAAATATTAGACGCACTAAAGGGGAGAATATCTTTGAGGAATGCTTAATATAACATTTTGGTTATGTATGAGTTCCTTCTTATCGAACGTCGTAATTAAATAGCGATGTAAGGATTGCATGCTGTAAGCATTGGGAAAGTGTTCAAATATATACGTATATCTGAAACTAAAATAGGATTCAAAAATTCTGGTACAAACATTAATTAAAGATTTAGTAAATTTTCATGAGAATACTCAATAAGTTTCTGACTCTTGATCTATAATGCTTTCACTATGAATGTCTTCTTCGAATCCGTACATGAAAATAACTCATAGTTACCCAAGTTACTTGTACAACCAAAGGATGCATACATACGTTCGTCTATTGGTACAGAGATGAAGAAAATACTTTTATTATTATTATTATAAATACAATCTACTCTGTTTTTTAAATTTAAAGCCACATATATAATATATTCTCACAGATGTATAATATTTTATGACAAATGAGCAGACATATATTTCTAGTTTATGTGTAGTATCTTTCTTTACATTAAACACTTTTTTTATGTTTTCAATGGATTCATAATATTAGTAAACAGACTATTTACATCATATATTCAGTATTTTGCATAAGTGTTTATTGTTTATTAACCTTTACATATGTATTTATTATTTGTGTCAACAATATTAATCGAAGAAAATACAACCGCAAAGATTTATTAAAAAATATATTTAAATGATGTAAAATTTTTAATTATATGTAATGAACGTTATGGCAAGCTTTATCAATATGGTAATGCAGTATTTTTTTCAAATGAAATGTTTTCGAGATTTTCCTCCAAGGGTATGAAGATACAGTTAAAAATCACAGTTTTCCTATTTTCTCTACTGACATCATTTAATTACACAGTATATATTAGGATTTTCCCTCAAGTAAGGGAATTGAATTTTTCCAAAATATTTTGTAAATTTTCTGAATCTGATTGATACGATTCTGTCAAATTTCATTAAAATCTAACTACACATTCGGAAGTAACAGCTGAACAAACGTTATTGCAGAGATATATATATAAGCAATCGAAATTTAACTTCTATCTCCTTCTTACAAAAAGAAGTTTCATGTCAGAATCTATGGAGACGAACTTGTACTACGTCACACATTCTCCTTACTTGCTTCATTCAGAACTTTAAGCGTTTATATTTTGCTAATTTTAATTTTTTTTTTAACCTAAAAATAACAATAAATTTTCAATCCCTGTCACTTTTTGGGGTCCCTTTAATAGGAATGCAACCATATTCAAATGCTTTTTGATATCAGATTCGTGATAAACAACCCCGAAGACCTTCAAGGAACGTTTTAAAAGGTGAAATATTGAATTTAAAGTGATTGTTATCACTGTCCCTTTTAGGCCCAAAAATCTATTACTGATATAATACGGCGTGAAAAATCGTGATTTTCTAATTTTTCTTAGTAATGCGAAGGTTAGTGGTGATGAATGTTTCTGCAGGTATAAGGAACACGCACAATCATGAATTTTTTAAATCGGAGCTGTTCCACTACTTTCTCACATTTGAAAGATTCTTCCGGCTTATTTACTGTATTAATAATACGTTTTCACTTTAGTTGCGTCTACGAAGACTTAATGTGAAATTGTAGGGATCTTATTGTTTCAACTACATTTCTCTTCTGGTGGTGGTGATCTCTTAAGTTATTAAAAGCTCCAAAGTATAATTTTGGTAGATAAAATTCAAATATTACATGAAGTTTTATCAATAGAGTATCACGACTATCAAACTATTTACTTTACCTAAGAATGTAAATAACCATAATTAATTATTTTTATCACGATTACTTTATGTATAATTAATTATTTTTTAACATGTATGTATACATAATACATTAAGCTCATTTTATTTGATACAACGAACATTTTGATGTGAAAATTATAACAAATATAAGTGGAAAAAAGAAATATGATGACAGAAATACTGCAGTACAGCCATCAGCTAGCTACCAGCCAGGATATAATATATGCACCTCTGTTTACAGATCCGAATATAACACACATATTAAGCTTTATGTTATTATTACTAACATAAATTCATTTTAAATTATTAAAAAGTTAAAATGAAATGAAAACTCGTTTCATCAATGAAATTACAACCAGTCGTGTATTTCTATTTTTAATTTTATTATGCAAAAATCATATCATCACAGTTCGCAAGTATTCACATCTACTACTTTTAACCGAAAAAAAACATTGATTTTTAATGTAGGACCACGCATAAATTTTTACAGAGTAGTCCGATTTTGATAATTTTTATTGAAAAGTCTATACCCCGAAGTTGGTCCCATATAAAATTTTAAACCCTAAGGCTATGAATGCAGATGATGATTAATTGTTCACTCAGTGATTGTAACGTATGACCGAGCATTATTTTGTACATAGAAATCCGAATTTAAATTCTTGTTATATTGGATAGGGTGGTGCCATATTAATTTGTAAAAAAACTCCTATCTTTAGATTAGGAAAATTGGGTTGGTTTATTGTTACTTTACAGATTTTAATGCTTGGTTGTGTTAAAAAAAAAATTAAGCATGTACTAATTATTATTAGATTAAAGCCACAAAAAATTATAAAATTAAAACTTTTTAACACAAAATTTAATTCGCAAAAAAAAAAATGAAAGTCCTAAAATAATAAAGATTTTGTATTCATCATTAATAACTTAGTTCTTAAACTAATGAAAGTATAGTTAAGTCTATGTTTTTGTGATCATTAGTTTTTAGACTTTTTTAATTAACCTTAATTAGTAAGTTCGTAAATTAATGTCCGTATACCTAAGTAATTTTGAGTAGGTGCTAATCACGCAAATTAATTACTTAAGTAACACGTGATGCTCGGCCATCGACTCAAAATTACTTTGGTATACTTATAAAATTTTAAAAACTTAGTTTTTAAGGTTAAAAGTTTATTATTTTTTGCTCTTCAGTTTTTTCATCGGTTTAATTTTTCTGTTTAAACTTATTTTTTGGCAGTTCTTCCGCCTTCTTGAAAGTCTTTCTTAAAGGTATTCATTACTATTCACAGAAATATTAGCTTTAAAAATTTCGATCTTGATTGTAAACGAATTTAGCCTACATAATAATAAAGAATGTTTCATATAAATTTCACTTAAATCGGACAGAAATTACAATCGCTATGGTAGATTTGGGCTGATACATATAAAAATGAATAAGACCGTTTCTAAGTTTATTTATTTAAGAGAAAATAAAGTTAATAATTTGTATTTTGTTTCAGGTATGTTGAAAATGTAGACAATTTGAAAATGTTTACTACGATGTTGGTGAATGGGTAAGAACACAATAAAACTTATAGTTGGGGAACATAATTTCAAACAGAAGTTATGATTTTAATAAAAGAAATTTTTAAATAACAATGTTTTAAAAACGGACTAAACAATATAAAACAATTTGTTCTTTGACTAGTATGTCTATTATCATGAAAGTTTGTGTGATTGTATGACTTCTAAAATTTAAAATAAAAGATACTTGATGCGTGAAACTACATGTTCCACCACCAACTTTGTTATATGAAGATTACATGCACAAACTACAGTGTCAATTTTCTATACAATAGATCACATTTTGATACACCTTTTATTCATAATTTTATAGCACGCATTCTATGTTTGTGTTTTAAATCTTTCAATTTTAATCATACCCCCTCCCCATGTTATAAATTTTCTAGTCATTATTTACTGATTCGTAGTTTTATGTGAATCAAATTTTCCTTTTAGTTTAATTTTTGAAAAGCTAACGATAAAATGTGTGTAGCTTACTAATTAATCACACTCAAAATCGATATTGAATTCAAATACCCAGCATAAAATCAATATACAGAGAGATTCTAACAGGCCCGGTGAGATATCTCTTTAACTGAAAACGTTTTAAAAAAATAAAAACCATGTTCTTAATCTTTTTCAATGTTATTTAAAATGGTGACCGTTTTTTTGTAAAAAAAAATCTTTCAATATGCCACAGGGGTTCTGCAACTTCAAAATTTCAAATTCATCCTATTCCTTATGATACCTGATTTTAAAGAATGAAATAATTGGTGGCTATTAAATTTGAAATTGGTCAAAAATGATTACATTATGGTTGATAGTTTTATATTTTATCTTGTAAGTTTTTATATTACTTCATAATTAAATAATAATAAATTTCTTGAAATCCCTTCTTTATATTTATTTATTTAAATTTACTGACATTGATTATCCAAATTTTCTTATGATACCAAATGCAATTCTCGAACATTTGCCATTTTTGGAAATACCTAATTTTTGGAATTGAGTGTTATTTAAATAATAATTTTAAATAAACCTTTTCTTTTTGATTTTCTTTCTTCTAGTTTTCAACAGAATATCAAAATTTTACTGTAACAAATAAATCGTACGTATAATCTTTTCTTGTTCAACTTATTATTGGCAGTAACAAAATTAAAATAGAAAAAGTCTGAAAATGTGAGGTAATTATTCAAATAATACTCAGAAGCAAGTTTTGACTTTTAATAATTTATTTTCGATAATAAAATTCGCTATCAGTAGAAAATTTGGATAAGCAATTGTAAGCAATTAAAGAAATTTAACATTATTAATGAAATTATCTAATTATTTATTCGAATCAATAAAAGCTTTGAACCATTTTTAAATTTTATGCCACCATTCATTTCACCGTAGAAAAAATTGTTTATTTTGGGATATAATAAGGTATACGATTTAATTTTCACTGTAAACAACATTGCAAAATATAGTTCTTGTAACAGAAATAAAAGTAGTAAAAAGTCATCCAAAAATTAAGTATCGTCTACTTTTAACATTTTTTAATAGTTATATTATTGCGTTTTTGATGATCTGATCATTATCATAAGTTTTTTCTGAAACCAGCTGCGAAATGCTTTAAGTGGTGCTCAAATGTATCAAGAAAAGTTGCATAAAAATATTTCTCTTTCCTGCAAAACTTGCATCTACTAAAGACTCAAGTCATAATTTATACAATGTTATTATAAAAATAATTTAACGTAAAGCAAGCCCTCTTTAACAACCCCACTGTTAAGCGACTGAATATCAATGCGCTACTGGATAGAATGAAATTACAACGGTGTTTTATTAAATTATTATTACCATTGTTATTAAAAATATGTGGGTGTATGATATGATGATATTTTAATCGCTTTAATACATACAAAGTGTTTCAGACATTTTTTTCCAGATAAATTATTTTTTGAATCAAATTCGTTGTTTTTTTATGTTGTTTTTTCATACAAGCATAGAAACATTATCAGATTATAAACAAAGAACGCTTTTGAAAAAAAAAGTTTCTTGTAAATATTAAGAAAACTTAAAGAAGAAAATTTAAATTTTCGTTTTTGAGTTATCTTGATAACGAAATGGACTAATAAGTGATTCTATGAATACCTACAGTAAAAGGTCAATATTTTCTAGCGTTATAAACTTTATACTAAAATTAAAATATCCTGGCATACTATATATGTCGAGTAGAAGAATGAAAAATATTGGACAACTAGCCCATTGTTTAAAAAAAATGTGAAATAAATTAAGAAAAATATTTCTAAAAGAAACAAAATTATTTCTCTAAACAAACTTTAAGGGGCTTATTACCAACAAGATAGATGTTTATTATTAAATTATGTCCCACAAAGCGTATTAACATGTTTATTCAGTTTTTATCTCTTTTAAGAATTACTTAGAATACTGAATTACAACAGAATTACAGAGATATAAAGTTTCGGTCGATTCACTTTACTTGAGACATTTCCGGACTGAAACTACTCAACGAAAATATTGCCTTATTTAACTGCAACAAGTTCAATCAAAATCACTGATAATTGAACAGTGCAATTTTTTGTGATCAAACAAATTTTCTACATACTGATAATTAATACAGAAAGATTGAATAACCTTATATTTAGCTATCTAAGAACCATTTAATTGCAATCTCAAACAAACTTCTCTGTATGACGATATGAAATTAACAATTAGATATTGATCTATAAAGTAGAGTAAAAAGCGGATTGCACTCTTTCTGAAAAACAAATCAGACACCTCCAGCCCCATCATTAAATAATATTTTACCATTAAGTCCTTTGCCTAAGGAGCGTCCGTAAACCACATCATTCAAATTGAGCTCCTTCGGAATTTTACTATTCTTCGATTAAAATGTGGTTTATTATATTACCAATCCCAGAAATGTTTTTTTTCATATTTCTGTTAACATTTGTAAGGTTAAAAAAGTTTTAGTGAAGAAGAATGCGTTTATCTATTATTTAAAATTTTCTCATTTTAATGAGAACACTTGCTTCTCTTAAAATTTATCAATTGTTGTGGAAATATATTTTTTTTTCATTTAGAGATTCCGATTCTTTTTCTTGGAAATAATATTCTAAAAAGGCAAAAAAACATAAAGAAACTTACGTGGCTTAACAACGTAACCTTTAAACTAATCCATCAGGATCTGATTTACTGGTACCATCTTATGAAGCACGGTAACAGATTTAGGTTTTACAAAACCGACAATCTTTAATGATTGTCTGTAAAATCAGTAGAGGTTTAGAGCATTTGAATTTATTCGTAACAATTTGATTTTTCGACCATATAAAAATAAAATATGAAAAAAAAGTGACTTTTCAATTTCTAAGTCATACAGTGAGTAAAGTGTGTAGATTATTATATTCAACAAAAATATTTCAGAGACAGTCACCCATCCAAGTACTGACTGTGTGTAATATTGCATTACTTTTATTATCGGTTCAGATCTGTAATAACGTTACGTCAGTAAAATTGTTTTTTTTTTTCAAATCTGGTGAGCACTGATATTAAAATGTCTCATCGTATAAATGATACATACACGTTAATAGCCTGTCGTACAGTCATATGGCTTACGTTTATATTTAACGGGGGATAGAACAGAATTTCAATTGAAAATATATACAGACCAAAATAAGCATGATTATATACATTATTACAAAATAAAAATCTTGAAATTCATACTTTATAGGCACCGTGCATTAAATTGTTTAAACAAAGAAAATTTTTCACTATTAATAATATTTGCATTTGAAAAAGATAACGTTTTTAATTTTTTCGATCATTCTTATAATTTTCAATCCAATAACTATAATTAAACGACATTCTTGTAATTATTCAATAATTAATGTTTTACATTTTCTTCTATACAATTTAAATTCAAACAATTAAACATTTAATAATAGTTTCTACAATGCGAATATTTTATTGAAAATTTCAGCTACTCGTGACGAATCATTCGATAAAGTTTGCCATTCCATGTACTTTGTACGGTACGAATAGTGAGAACCTACTAAACCCCAGGAATGCAGCTCCCATGAACAACGCTTTTTTGATGTTTTTTGATCGGTGTGATCTACTTTTCTAGTTACTTAAAGGTTCCTGACTCGTCCGCGCCTGAGGTCACTATATGAGTATTAGTGATTGAACACGAACAGCCAGAGGACACACGCATTTTTACGAAGCGACTGACTGTTAGGGCTACAAATATTAATGCAGTCGCCAGGGCATCACTTCTACCTCATTTGAAACGCATATTCAATATTCCCGTTCTGTTCATTAAATAAAATGTTCATTAAAAATTAAAAGTGATTTCAATAAAAATATTTTGAAATTCTTCTAATTAAATAGTTTATTCAACTGTTTATTGTATTTTATATTTCATATGGATATAATTTTCAAATATATTTTTCATCTTGTATTATCAAATACATTTTCATTATTATTTTAGTAATTACACTAAAAATAATTGTAATCAAACAATTAAATATTAAATCCATCAATTGCGTTGTCGTTGCAATGCTATTAATAAAATTACATTAGCTAGAAGTTGTTTCGTATATTGGTGAAATATCTAAATTGGATGGGTTAACAATACATTATTTTTTTAATCATAGACATATAGGTTTTTATAAAAATACAGTTACAGTGTTATATAAAAGTGTTGGATTAAATTGTCTATCTTCTGTTGTCGTCTCTAATGATATAACAAATCCCATTTATTATTTATTTGTTTGTTAATAACAACATATTTCCCTTTTTATTTATATAACGTTTTATAATAGTAAAAATAATATCTATCAACAAAGTAACATACATTTATTTCAGTTGAGAATGATTTAGAACGTTCACATAACATTCTGTAGGGTTTATTTTATTCTGTTATTTACGAGAAAAGCAAAAACATAAAAATATTACTTCGAAATGATTCCCAGAAATTCCGCCCAAAAATAATAAATTATGATTATTATTTTACATGTATAAAATAATCTTAATAAGAAAATAGAATATGGCAGGTCAATTCCTAAGAAAATTTGCGAAATGACACCCGTAACATTTCTAATAATCAGTTTCCTGTAAGCATCATACTTTACTGTATATCAAATGAGTCAGCTGAAGTAAACAACTTTTGCTTGTTTAAGAAACGCGAAGAAGTGAGCTAAGGGTGGATATAAAACATTTCTATTAAAAAAGCTACACCGCAAAAAAGCTAAGTAGAATTCAGGTCATGGCACGTCTACTTTTGTTTTTCCAACAGCATAAAATTGGCTAAATGAATATTAACGTCGTCAGACATCAACAAAAGATGATTATCCTTCATATTGTCATGTACACATGGATTCCACAAAACACATTTTGTAATCGAATAATTAAATAACGCATAATATTGGAGGCCTGGTGATTTCAAAAGATATCATTGTTTTGATTTTTCATGAAATATTACGTATGAAAATAATATCTGCGAGATGGGTCCCACTAAATTGATAAAATGATTTTAAGAGTGACTGGCTACGACTGACTTTTTTCAAATTAAAGAAAATGATTCAGCAGACAATGGTTTGTTTACGAAATCCGATCATTGCATACAAAAATCCCTGTTTTTAGGAACCATCACAATTCCACGTTTCTGAAGGCTTCATAAACTTACAGGGGTTTCTGTCAAATTGTACTGAACTCGATAAGACGATTATGATGAAAAATAAAAATTTACTCAGAAAAAATGTTTCTATCCTTCTTTTTCTAAAAATTGTTTGTAGGTTATATTTGATCAACCTGCTTCGAAAGCTTATCAGTAAGAACGTATGGCGTGTTTTGGTGTAGCGATTCCATGCATGTGTAATAGGCACACTGTGTACTGTAAGTTGGCCATGTTCTAAGAGATTACGGACATTTTTGACATTCAAAACTTTTCCATATTCTACTACACGCCAAATGATCAATTATATATTTTCTTACTAATAAGAAGCCTTTGAGCGGTGCCCACTGAAATTATTTCGTAGGTTTTTCGTTTTTTCTCTGTCTACAATTATTGCTAACGAAGTACTATGAAAATGAACAATACATTGTAGTCAGAATTAACGTATTTGTTGTACAAAAATTGGTATATTGATTTTATGAATAAAATCTATTTAGACATTAACCATCTTTTCAATAATGATAACTTAGTAAAATATAAATGTTTAGAAGTTTAATTATCAAAGATTTGATATGATAAGGGGAACCCAGTTTTTTATAATTTGTAATCAGATACCAGTTTTATAAATTGGTACGGAATATTACCAGAATAGATGATATATATGTTTATAATACAGTTAATATCTATCATGATATAACAACATCCTTTTATATTTTGTAATTTGAGTATCTATCTGTATGTAATATGTATGTAATGGGATCATGATTACAATTCAATTATAAAAATTACTAAACGGATTATAATGTTTTTAATGTTTTGACATGCTATTAAGAATTTAATATCAGTATACATACGTTTTAGGGTAATTTTACTACGCTATGTATATGTTATGTAATCTATTTTTTATCGGTTTTATGGAATTTTTATATTGAACGAGACATATCCAGTTGTTTGTTCACAATTTAATAATCTTCAATGCTCTGTGTATAAGAATAGAAATATATTTTACTAGCAGCCCAGTAAGGCTCCGAACGTGCTTTTTTTACCTCTATACAGTTGCTATACGGTTTCATTAAAGCCGCTTTCGAGTGATTTTAAATCAAACAGTTAAATTAAACTTAATCTTAGTAATTTACATAGTTCACTATTAAAAATTATTGAACTACCAAGCGAGGCAGTTAGCTATGGAAAAATTTCTAATCGCTGCCCACCTATTTTAAGACGCTATTGGGACCATTGATTCCATTCATGTGACTATAAATAGCCCAAAAGAGGATTTATAAATCATCCTGACTAATATTCAATGAATGTGCAAATGATAAGCTTTAAATTGGTTAAAATGTAATAATATTAGAAAAACTCAATTAAAATCTTCTTAATTTTAATTTCATTCTGAAGATATGAAATTCCAATTTGCAAATACTTCATGTAAATGCAAGATTTCCTGGGGCATGGCATGACGTGTATATCTGGAATGCATTCCATAACCTACAGTTAGGGAACGTGTCTATAATAATGGTGAAAGGAATACTTATCTTATTGGTATGTTTGTATATAATTATTAACTGAAATCAATCTTATTTGAATATTTGTTTTTCTTAAAGGGGATTTTGGGTATCCATTGGAACTGTGGTTACTTACACTGTTATTTAATGATGGTTGCTTAATGTGGATAATCTTCGACGTTTATACTATGAGGCACTGACGAGCTCAAGAAACTATATGGAACGAAATCTTCAATACGACCCTATTTTTGTTGGATTATTAACAAACGCGTGTGTCGTGATTAATGCCGGGTATAATCATAATAAATCAGGTATATTGTATAACTGGCTAATCAATAGTAAAAATTAATAAATAATTGTTATGGTTGTCAATATTTATTCTGACAAATATCTGCTGTTTATGGCAATTCAAAAATAAATATATTAAATTTCATAAAATACTTTTCCAAAAATTTCAAAAGTTATTTGTTTTTGCATTCATTATTTATATACGAAGTATTAGTCTACAATTGAAAAATACTCTTCAGACATTAAAAACGAAATAAATTTTGAATTGAAGAATTACTGAATGTGTGTTGAAATTTTACTTCCCACATAAATTATAAGACGGTCTTAAAAATTTAAAGAATCTCATCGGTATTCATATAACTGGGATTTTTCTGTTCGGGGGACATTTCAAAGATCTTTGATTGCATCAATTAAAAATTTAGATAAATTAAATATTTTGCAGCAAAAAAAAAAAAAAAATACTTGGCAACAAAGATTTCACCAAGTTTTGATGCCATCGAAAGCTTTAAACATCCATTCCATTTTAACAAATTCCATTTTTTTAAATACAATAATTTGTTGTTAGTTGATACTAAACTTGGAAGATCATTTATTTGTGTTTTCTCTTAAGTGTTTTATATTTGTAAAATCATGACTTAATTGAAAATTCAATCCAATTGTATTGATGAATTAGAGATATAAAATCAAATAGAAGATATTAGTTTAAATCCTAAATTATATACTTACTGGTTTTTGTTAAATTCGCTGTAATATATTTTCTGATATTGGGCAGACTGGACATAATTCGTTCATATTTTGCCCGTTTTATCTTCAAAAGAGATAGCTTGTATTTATTGACAAAATAAAAAACATTTTTAAAGTAAATTGAATCTTTAAATTAAATTTTCTACTTTAAAATATTATTGCGAGCATTTGGTGTGCTATTTGAATCGCCCTACGTCTTTAAGAAGTTAATTAAAAATCATGCTATAGAAAAATATTAAATTTAAATTAAACATTAAACTAAAAATATTTTTTGATTATGTATTTTCTTAGCCTATACGAACTAAAATAAAATAAAATCACAAATTAAATCAATTTTCATAAAAACTCTATTAGTTAAAATATGAACATTTAACCAAATATTTGAATAAATAATATTAAAAGAAAACAAACTCATTATTTTATCAACCTATACATTATATATCGTAGCAGTGCTTTATTTGTAACATTTTAATGTGTTGACAGACTTACGATATTTATCTTTTACAATATTTTTCTAGTTCTCTTAAAAATTGTTTATTCTACGGTGAATAGGTGATGATAATTTTAGATATATGCAGTTTATATGAATAATATTATTCTTTGATAGTAAATAAGTGAACATGGATAATTGAAGATGAATTTGACTACATATATTGTTTCATCGTTTATTTATTTATATATTTTTTCATTATTTATTTTTTTTCAAGATTCATTCTAGTCAAATGAAAACAAATAATGAAACTTTTATATAGAAAATTTACTACAAAATAATAATGGACTCATATATAAAATTGGGATAGTTCCGTATTTTTATTTAATAAAATTACCAATGACGGTAATCATTTTGGTGTGCTGTATTATATATTCTTTTATTAAAATATACATTCGATTTTATGATAAAATTTATTTGATTTTTAAAGTCACATAATGCTTTTAACTAGCGCATATACATGTATGGTTTTAGACTATTTTCCATTATATTTTTATGTTGTTTTTTATACCTTGAAGTTATTACTAACCATACGCTAGAACCTAGAATATTATTTATTATTAACTTGTTGTTTCTAACAATTTTCATTAAAAATCATTTTAGGAGAATTTAAAACCTTAATGATATATGGTTGTGGACATTGCGGAGTCATAAACTCTAAGAAAAAAAAAATTTATAATAGTAATTAAACTGCGATATTTAAATACAGTCCTGGAAATTTTTTTAACCCAATCTAGTTTGTCGGTAGGCTTGAAATTTTGAACCGACCATCGACCTGTTGTAAAAAAATTTTTGGATTAATATTTGTTTGATTCAACCTCCAAAAGAGCGGGTTAAGATATTTCGATCAAAGAACGGTACAATTCGCTTAATATGCAGTTTGAAATTATTATCAAAGAATGTTGTTATACCGAAGGCAAAAATTATGTAAGGGGTTTTTAAATTCAATCGTCAAAGTGGAACTCAGGTACTGGTGGTAACCTTTGAATCAAGTAACATGATTCTAAAAAATATTTTTCTATTGGAATATTTATGCAAAATATAATATAGCTGCAGTGTAATAAGGAATACAGAAAGTTGGGAAAGTAGACCTTATATAACAGTACACACACAATACATATTTATGAAATATAATTTTTATTTTGTTTTCGATGAATAAATATTAATAGAAAAATTCACTTTTTATTACAATTTATTTACATTCGTATGTGAAATATACTTCATAAACGCAAATTTAATGTCTGACCAAAAGTTCATGGCCAACATTTAATGAAAATTATATTATGGAGAATATTATTATAATGTAAAATAATTAAAACACTTCTAACAAAATTGTTGAGCTTTAAGTAGTACAATAATTCTAAATGAGATTCAATTTCACTTTCAGTTCAAAGTCCATTTGGTATCTGACAAGGCAGTTTAATTCATCACGAAACTGATCATAGTTATTTTTCTGATTTGTTCTTTAATGAAATAAATTTAATTTAAAAATCATGAATTTGCGAATACCACACAAGAATAAAAGTTAATGTACAGTCGTGTAATTAAAAAACACGACGAACTGAATCTTCCAAACTTTTTTAAAATTATAAATTACAGTCATTTTATGGTGTATTTTATTATTTTTTCAGTCTAAAATGAATAATTTTTTCAGTCTTACACGAATATGTAGAAATACTTACAAAATTAATTCTGATAAACCACTTAACACAACATAACGATCGACTTTTTAATGTTTTAAAATAAATAAAGATGAAAATAACTAAAAGTGTCGTATTTTGTGGTACCAGGAGTATAGCTGTTGTATTTCGATATAAAAAATTAACAAATCAAAATCCATTAGTTTCATCTCAGATTTGTACAATTATTCTGGTCAATCAACGTTATGTTACATAAAACTATTTTCTAACGTTATTACATTGTGTTAATGATAAATAATGAACGATTATAATAAATAAATAATAAATGCCTTGTTATATTCAGAATAAAGTAGGAGAACCTGCTGATTAAAGTGCCGTGAATCAGAAACATTATGGATAATAACCTCAAGGTCGGCAGCACAATAGTCCAATATTTCCCACACACATCTCACTTCCGATTGGTGCTTCCAAATGCCATCTTATAAATTACTTAACGTCATTTAATTAAACAACTTTTTAGGCCAAATGAAGTATTTTTATTGATATTTGCACTGTTGCATACTGTTCTACATAAAATATAAATTTTCGACAATACCTACGAGGTGAAATAAATGTATATTTGAAGTTGTTGACAAGAACTTCTTAAAATCACCTAGAGGCTTTGTGTTGTTTGGTGGTGTTGTTGGTGATGTATGTTGACTGCAACTGAAAATAGAGGTGAAACAGTTGTAACAAACGACTTTCACATTACTACACGACAGAAGACAACAACAATACACAACACTACAATACACTGCGACACACACTAGGGACACATGAAAATGTTCACTCTTAACTCTCATCTCAACTCAACGATTTTATTCCACAACTAAAAACAAATCTTGGTGGATGTAATCAATAGAGAGACCAAGAGGATTCTTTTATTAAATCAATTATTAGTATAATATTTGTGACTTTACATCGAAGGTAGATGTATAAGATGTTATAGTTATATCGTATACTATAAAATCATTTATCCAGACTTATTGCCAACGCACAGCCGAAACAACTGAAGTCAATGAAGCCGATATAAGCTATAGTTTTGATTTTTTCCACCCTCCATATTTCTTGGGTCACTGAACACAAATTTGAAATTTGCGGGAAAAAGATTTTACCGAACTTTGCTTTCTGTGCTGTTTTGATTAAATTTTAACCCTTTTTCAGTTTTTTCTATATCTCAGAAAATTAGCGTTTTTTCAGAGTTCATTTCTTACAAAATTAAAGGAGGCAAAATTTCCTAACTTCTAATCAATATTGTTTTTTTGGAGACTAACTGTTACGCCGCCATATACTTGGCTAGATAAATAAGAAAAATAATGATTATCAGAGGTAAGTTTTACTATAGTTTTTCAGTCGTTGTACACTAATAGAAGTTTTCGAGCAATAATTTTTCCCAGAACTGTGTTTTCTGTGTACTTTTTGACCTAATTTTGTTGCTTATTTCATTTTTTGACCTATCTTAGAAAGGGAGAGTTTTTTCAACAAGCCAATGCTATACAAAATGAAAGGAGGCAAAATTTTCGACAGGAAAAATTTGCTGAAATGAGTGCCCAGAACACAAAGTTCAAGACAAAACGGTTGCCCGTAGACATCAAATTCGTATTCAGTGGCTCAAAAAGAAAATCGAAACTATGGCAAAGTTAAGAGATTACCTTAAGGCAGGGAAACGAAAGTTTTTTTAAATTGATGATAGAAACATGATAACTAATAAATAAATACATAATTTCGAGTTTTTAATGATATTCACATTTTACACAACCAGCATTGGTTTTTTAAACAAGTTTATCTATTTTTGGAAAATGGGAAAAATAAAACTTGAAATTTTATCTATATCTATATATCTATATATATATATATATATATATATATATATCTATATATATATATATATATATATATATATATATATTGTAGCGAAAATAATAATAGAAGAAATGATGTAATTAAACTAAATAAAACAAATGTATTAAAATCTACTGATATTACGAATTAAAACTAACCATTTAAGTTAGTATTATTATAAATGGCGCTTGCGTGCTGCGTTCTTAAAACGGGTCCAAGTCAACGATTCGAAAACACGTTGACCCCCGGTTAGCACCGCCGTTTCACAATCTCCTTATTCCAGACGACCCAGCTGTTTTATTACAACTAAACTGAAAGGTAATGAGCTACATCAAAAGGTTGAGGTAAATGATTAAAGAATCAATCTGTAACAAAATTTAATATATAATAACTTTTTTTTTTATATAAATAACAATTAATCTAAAGTGCAATTAAAAAAAAAAAAAACTTAACAATGCCTAACTATCTAAACTACAATTAAACAAACCCTAACCTATAAATAGCGAACTTTATATCATATAAAGAATATTAACACGAAATTATAGTGAATATGAATATAATTAAATCCCAATTATTATCCTAGAAAATTTAAAATATTAACGATACAGAGAATAGAAAAAATTTGGTAAATTTTTACTTTAATTAGGTTGTTTTAACAACGCACTTGTGAAAAGAAATATAACACAATTTGATTAAATAAATTGAAATTGAAATTGGGTATTTCACTATTTTTTTTTTCTGGCTTTAGCTATTTTTCAGCTATATAGCCATTATCCAAAGGGGATTATTATTAAACAACAACAGTTTTAATAATGTTAAATGAATTTGTAAAAAAGTTTACCTACATACCGATTAAAAATTTGAAATATTTTTGATACGATCTTACTAGCTTTGGTTACTATTTGGTGCCCAGCGTCAACCATTCCGATATTTTGTTTTCATCACGGTATGTTCCACGTTTGATTAATTTTAATCCATGCTTGGGATACACTTCCTCTTGAATATGTGTTCTGTACCAGTGCTAATCTAAAAGAGAACGAATTCTCTCCTCTTACATTTTTTAACGACTCGTATTTTTAATAAAATATAAAACAAAATGTCCACGCATATCTTTGCTTATGACAAAAATTATAAAGGTAGTATAAGAATATCGGAATTATTTACGTCTAAAGGCAGGTTGATATGTAGCGACTTTTTCCGTCAATGATTTTTTAATATTAATTAAGTTTTATTATTATTATTATAATTTTTTTTATGATGAAAACACATATCCTTGTTCAAATGATATCTTATATATAAGATTCGAATACTATTCCGGGACTGACTGATATTTCTTTAACATAATACTTTTAACAAAATTTCTTTTAACAAATATTAATAACGTATACACATATCCTTGTTTCCCGGAATAGTATTCGAACCTTATATATAAGATATCATTTGAACAAGGATATGTGTTTTCATTTATGATGAAAACGCATATCCTTGTTCAAATGATATCTTATATATAAGGTTCGAATACTATTCCGGGACTGACTGATATTTCTTGAACATAATACTTTTTACAAAATTTCTTTTAACAAATATTAATAACGTTTAATTTTAATCGAAATATTTGAAATTTTGTGTTATAACTAAACTACTAACAACAGTAGTGACAATAGATGCGCCTGCTAGTTTTTTTAGCTAGATCTTTTATCACTAGCTGCTTTACCCGCGTTTTTAAATAACAGAAATGTATACCTCTACAATCGCTTAACTCTAAATCCCCCAGTTAAATCGAACCGAAGAATAAATATCTACATCTGGACATGATACATTCTGCGAGAAGCCGGAAGAACTAATCATCTCCCTCCAATTCGGGCAATATTATTCTTCAGCTCAATAATATAAATACTCCGACTGCGAGGCTTCTTTCTATCCAATGTTCGCAAATAAGTCTGGTTGATTTTTTTATCACAATTCACATCTAGAATCTGTTTATACGGCCTGCAGCCGAAAGTAAGCCATCATTTACTTTTTATTTATTGAAACTAATAGGTTTTTGTAATTATTTGTCTGTAGCAAAGTAGTTATATTTAAATATGTTATGCGAATAAATATATTTTCACACTTAACTGCAGTTAAATATGGAGTAATATGCGAAATATGTTTCGTAATAAAATATAAATTATAAATAAAAAGGTTAAGATAAAATTAAAGTGTGAACATTAATTTATTCGACAAACATATTTAATACAATGGAATTAATACAAATTAAAACTTAGTTTGAATAAATAGTTATAATTTACTAAAATTAAAATTGAAATAATAACTTACAAACAGTAATATTATCTTATGCCAAAAATTTTTGGAATTAATCGCATTATTCTTTAGTCTAATGATAGACTGGCCAGAAGACTCAGGTAAAGTTTTTAAAATGGTGCTAAGATCTCTTACATTAGGAGATAAAAATGGTTCGTTTTCGAATTTCAATGTGGACGTAGTATCTTTCTATCTAGAAGTTAATAACACTTATTTAGGACAAATATTTTTGTTTCGTAACAGAACAAAAAGTCCATTTTAAATAATGTTATTACATTTATATGTTATTATAACATTTTATTTTTCATAACATTACATTTACATTTCACTGGTGCATTCCTAAAATATTTTAATATTGTTGGGTTTTACAAATACAAATATTATAATATTTAATGGTATTCGTTGTATTCAAAAGAGGATGTATGCTTTAAAACTCTTAGTTTATTTCATAGATATCTGCAGAAACAGAGCGAAAACAAGTTAAAAATAATATCCTAGCAAAACAAAACAAGTTTTTTTCCTCTTTTGAAGTCCACAAAAAGAGGAAAAAAACTTTTTTTCTCATTTTTCGACGAAAAGATTCTATGTTAAAATATTTTTTGAATTTAAATTGTGTTAGTTTCGGTGGATCTGATTTTTAAAGTCAAAATTTAGATTTGGAAAATCTAGACGTATGCACTGTAACGAAAGTCGCCGCAAAGAACGGGGTTGGTTTATAAATATGTTTTATATTTCTGTATTTTCGTGGAAATTACTAAAAAATGTATTCTTAGAAAACTGATTACTATATAAAATTCTTCATCAAATGTACAATTTGATTTCCAAATTTCAACTGACTACATCATGTATACCAAAACTAATGTCATTTAAATTCGTAAAATATTACATGTTTATTCCAAAACCTTATTTTTTTATTTATTTCCTGTCAGACGACAAGGAGGTGTAGGGTCTGTGACCTTACGCAACTGTACGTATTCTTCAAATTTAACTAGAGGATTCAGAATTAGTATGTAGATTAAGTCAAAGGAGTCTATTGGGCATGTCAACCTTTCAGTTTTTCTTGTTTTACGCATATCAACTATCTTGTTTTTTTGGACGCATTCCGTTATAGTTCAAATCAAATGAAATTTACTTTTGTTGGTAAGCGCAATGTTTCTTGATAAAAAGTCTAAAAGTCTGAAACGATTTTTCTTTTTTTTTTTCATTTAATTTTTAAATATTCGTAATAGTCTGATTAAAAACCAGAAGCAGAAATTAGAAAACTTTTTCTAAATAGTAAAAGTATATTTTTATGCGATTTTTCTGTGAATTTACGAACAAAACTTTAAATTTAAAAAAATTGACGTAATTTTTCTTTTGTTTTTATCTTTAAAGAATTTTCCTGAAAAATTCGAAACAGTTATAGAGCAAAAACATCCAATTCGGCCAAAACAATTCTTATTCATTTTCCTAATATTTTGAATAAAGATCAAATTGGTTGAACAAACGATTAAGGTTAAAAAACCTTTTAAATCATTTTTTTTTTTTGTGTATAATTGTTAAATGTAAACATATCAATTTGAAAATATTAATATTGGAATATAATTTAAAAATACAATAGAAAAACATTATGTTTCGAACTAATAATAACTTAACTAACGTATAATTTTGTTCTATAATAATACTATTATCAACAAAGAATCATTAGGTATATATCAAACATAAATAATAATATTTAAATAATGCTAGTACTACCACCAATGTTTATAATATTTATTATTATTATTATATGAGCAATAAATCTAGATAATAAATAAGCTTATAGGTTTCCATTGTTTGTTTTGTATTATTACTAAATATACTTTCCTGTTAAGTTGTACATTCTATTATTATAATATTTTTGACCTAAAACAATGGAATTAGCATCGAGCGCGTACCTATACTATATTCTATCATATCGGACATATATCAAACTTATTTGTGCCATTATTATAGTATATAATATTTAACATCATTATCAAAAACAGATTATTATTGTTTGTTTTCAAATACATTAAAAAAAATAAATTTTAGAAAGGAACATTCTTCAAATATCTTTTAAAGTTTCTTATATTTTTATTAAATGGTTGGAATTAAGACCTGTAGCATTTTTACTAACCAAAAAGTCACGATTTAAAATGAAAATTTGTCTTCTACACACTAGAAACCACTACGAATGGTGCAAATTATGTGTTTACCTCGGAATCTAGTTTTGGATGTAATTAATTGTTTGAAAATATCATATTAAGAAATAAAAAGTTTACCCTTTGAAATTTTTCATTTTTTTTTTTTTTTGTTAAGCCACAATCTTCAAACTAAATAATTCATTTTACAATAATTTTGCAAATAATTTCATAGGTTACTTGTAAAGTGAAACTACCTAAAATCCTGAATTTATAAACAGAAAAGTGAAATATTGAAAATATTTCCAACTTGGAAATATCAGTTAACTTTTCATTTTATATAAATAAAAGAAATACCAAAATATTCGTTGATAAAATTAAATTTTGTTATATTTTAATGATTTTTATATATCTTATCTAATTTTTTGAGGAAATGAAAAAATAATCTTCGAAATTAATCGGAGTTGATTCTAAACTAAACATTTATACTGAATATAATTTTTTTTAACAATAAGATAAAACATTATTGCATTAAATTTCAATACTTATCGAGACAAGAATAATGGTTAAAATACTGATTTATTGTCTATAAAATACAGTTTTCTTTTTGGTTAGAATGTAAAGCTTTCGAGGCATTTATGATAGAATTTTTATTATATTTTATTTATTTCGAACTTAATTAAAAATTTATAGAAATGGGCAAATAGGCAATCACTTACCGAACGTAGCACTTATGCAAACGTTTTTCCCTAATATTTGACACAAAATAAAATAATGGCTTCCGATGTTATATTTAATTATTTTGTTTGTTCGGCTATTATATTTTTGATGTTATAAAATGTGTTCATGGAACAGTTTTTTGAGATAAAGGAATATAGTCGATTTCAAATCAGATAAATTCGGTGATTCGGTGAGGTGTAATGATGTCAATACTATGTGAGATTCGGTGAGAGGAGTGATGCACTTTTATGGTATTTCTCATTTACATTTTGACGGCTTTGACGTCACAATGTTCAAAGAAAACTATTTCTATATGTTTCTGTACCATTTATAAATTTGTTATTGAAAAATTTTCACGGGAGCATACAATCAGATACTGTTAAAATCAATAAATCAAATACAGTTAAACTCATTATAATGTACGTGGACACTTAGAACGCATTATTCAACTCCTAATAATGTGTAAACTTCGTTTCAAGTTTATTGTGGAGTTATAATGGTAAACTAAACTTAAATGAAAATTGTACACATATGCTACATCTACTATGCATATACGATAGTATATATTTTTTTTTTATATTTTCTATTTTTTTAAAAATATTTTGTAACGAAATATGCCAAAGCATAAAATTAATATAAATATCGTGAATTTTTGACTTAATATAATTTTAGTTAATTTCACGATTGAAATTAAGAAAAAGTGAAGTTGTAATATTGTTCTCTTTTATGTTATCATAAATTATAATATCCCGACACTATACAGGAATAAATCCATATATTATAGCCAATATTATAGGTAAAGCAAAGTAATACGACAAGGAAAGAGCAAGAGGTTGCTCTTGCTCTTTCCTGGAGTTGACATAGTTGGAGTAAGTGATTTGTGCCTTCGAAAAAGATTAAAAGTGGGTTATGTTGCGTCGTCATTGGGTCATTTTAAGCCAACATGTAATAATGTATGCAAAATTCGTGATTGAGTAAAAGTTTTTTGAAACGTACCAATATGTTAGTAATAAGTCAATTCGGAAGTGAGTTTATCGCGGGCCATCGTTTTCAAGTAGAATTATTCGTTAGTATGTTCAATAAAGCGTACAAGCAAGGAGCCTCTATGGGTAATGCAGAATCTGGATTTAACATACCCCGGATATATTCATTCAAAAAAAACCTTTTTGATGAAGCTGATTTCATACTTTTGAGAGTCACAGAACAAAATCTTTTGGAGTCGGAAATTGCAAAATCAAATCAGTTTGTGGTGGTGAATTAACATGAGAATGAAGATACTGAAAATTTACGAACTTTGGAAGATACTTCGATCGATGAATCTTCCCAATCTTAATGAATCTTAAAAGGAGTTTGTTTACATTGAAAACTGTACATGAATGATATTCGATTATATTTTAGAAATTATTCTATTTTTTCAATTTATTGGTCATAACTACCAATTGATATTGACAATTTGTCCAAATACGCTGATTCAAGCAAAAAAAATATAAAAAAAAAAGATACTTGTCAACCACAAATATGCATAACAAATATCGCTATAAATTATTTACATTGTGAACATCAAATTCATAAAAATAATAAACTCAAACTTTTTGAACCTATCTCTAATACGATAACCCTTGAAATATACCAAATAATGTAGTTCCACAAATTTGAGTTTGTTTTCACGAGATTAAAAAAGTATTCTAGATGTGTGTAGTAGAAGTAGAATAAGATAAAAAAAAAACATCTATTGTACACAAATAAGTTGAAAGGCAGACACAAATAAATAAAACATCAACCCCATTCAGTTAAAAACATGACATACTTTCTACATAATTTAGTGACTTTAGTTGGTATAAACATAAATTTTACTATCAGATTTCAGTGTAAAGACTAATCTCAGTATGTTTTATTGTTGATTATGTGCTTTTATTTTATACAAGCATACAACACCGAAACCTTATGTGAATACTGTTATTTTTTTATATATATTTTTACTATTAAAAATCGTGAAATAGTTAATTATAAAAATGCTGACTACATATAATAAAAAAAATAAAAAATATTCTACGATTCATATTTTTGTCATAAAACATTTATCTCAAACAAAAAATGTACGAATGTACAATCAAGACAAAAATAAAACCTGTTTACTCCCTTTGATTTTAACTCGAAGTGTTTTCTTGTCTCCCACAAAACTTTATGTGGTCAGTCAAGCTGAAAATTATGATGCAGACTCGTTACAGCGATAAAAATATAGTATTAAATTTGCTTTTTAAAAATTTCACTGAAAAACGTAAAAGTGTTCCACATACGTGTGAATATTTTAAAAACAATCACTTGTTAAATGTGTATCAAATCAGATTATTATTTAGCATCATTTGCATCGAAACCAAAATCAATAAATTTGAAATTCGGATAATTTTTAAAACATGTAGTCTTCGCAGTTATAATATATTTCGAGCCAAACCATAAAATTAATACTTTTATATCATTAATTAATATTTGAAGTACTCATGATTGAATGATGACCATTAACTGGTTTTTGAAATAAATATCGCCATTACGCCAATAAATTATATTCGTGTGTTAATTGTTGATTTGTTGAGAGTATTGACATTAGTAAAGCCGATTTATCAAACAATTATTTTTGGTTTGTAGTCGTAATTATTATTATCTTTTATAACTAAAAAAAGAATATGAATGTACAATTTTTAACATGGCAATGAATTTAAAATAATTTTTAACTAGTGATTTTATTTTATTTTAAAACTGCCTAATTGTAGATAAAAATTGGCAATCTAATCTAATCCTAAGTATTTATCTTGGATACGAACCACTTTGTTTAAAATAATTATACATATGGGTCATTCCATGTCAAATCGACAAATTTTTTACCTGACCCTCTTTGATTTCGCTGAAAATTTTTTATCTTTTACTACCCCCCGAAAGTTATTTTTCTGAATTTTTTCAATTTTTTTTTCTGGACTCAAAAAAAATTATGAATTTTTTAAAAAAAACCGCTCTTTTATTTTTAAATTGCCAGAAATTTTTCAAAAATTGACCATTTGGGAAATTTTTTTTTTAATTTTTTGTTTTTAAATGTAGTTTACGAAAAAAAATATGAAAAAATTTTCAGAATCCCAGATATATGAAATATTTTAGTTTGTTTGAAAAAACCGTAATTTTCTCTTTTTTTTTGCTCTTAAAATACTTACTTCTGCAATGATCCCCGTTAATCAAAAGATGTGACGACAATCGCTTCTAATTTTTTTTTTTTGATTATAAAAAAATTTGAAAAATAAAATTTTATTGGACAATTTCAAGTGATTATCGTCCAAGAAATTGTTATTTAAAAAAAAAAAAATAATTTTTTTCTCAAAAATTCAACAAAAATTTTTTTATAATCAAGAAAAAAAATTAGAAGCGATTGTAGAAAAAGATAGAAAATTTTCAGCGAAATCAAATGGGGTCAGGTAAAAAATTTGTCGATTTTTTACCTGAATGACCCATATATATATATATATATATATATATATATATATATATATATATATATATATATATATATATATATATAAATCAATTGCTGTTCGTTAGTCACGCTAAATTCGAGAATGGCTGGACCGATTTGGCTTATTTTGGTCTTGAAATATTCGTGAAAGTTCAGGGAAGGTTTAAACGGTGAGAAACATAAATAGTAAGTAAAGAAAAATACTATAAACGACAATTTAATTTTCGAATACAAAATGTTATTAGCTGTGAAACATATTTTGTCTTTTATTTTCTCACATGTTACAAATTTTGGAAACGAAAATCTAATTTTAAAATTCAAAATAAAACTTCTTTATCTATTCAAAATAAAACTTCTTTATCTCTTCTCACTAGCAGTATGACGAACTGTCAACTATATAAAGTGTGCATATCGCATTGTTCAAGTATTACCGGAATCATTCTTGGTTCAGGAGGTCCATATACCTTTCATCAAGTGTATGTGTACCACAGCAAAAATTATCGGGTGAACGCGTTCCCGGGCTGTACCCCATCAAATACCAGGTGAATACCGGGTGTATATATCCACATATAAACGATGTAATATCATTTATTAAAATGTGAAAAATAACACAGCAACGCGTAAACTGGGTGGGTATGCTTCAAAATATAAATTAATATTATAATTTATTCTGATTTGCCGCAGCTTCATTATTTAGTTATTATAGACAGTTGAGAATATGTTATTATATTTAGGAGATATTGATGTTGATTAGAAATAATTTATATAGCAAAACAATGTTTACCCGGGTCAGCTTTTCAAAATAGAATTTATTTATCTCTTCTTTTCTATATTAGTGGTTCTGGACTTCCTTTTACTATTTTTCATCAAGTATATGAGAACCACAGCACAATATACACGAATTGTGGGTGCACGAGGTACCGGGTGTCCCAAATCAAACACGAGTGTATATATAAATATTTCGTGTCACGGGTATCCCACACCAAATAGTGGATTAAATATCAAATACCGGGCATCCCATAAGAACAGATTTTCTGAAATTCTACCCCTAATGAGATGAAAAGCAGAGGCAAAGTTTGTATGGGACAACGGAATTTCTTCGTCCAATCTGCTTCAAATTTTGCATGCAATTGATGTAATATCAATTGTCACCGCAACGTGTCCGGGTATGGTTTAAAATATATATTAATATCATTATTTATTCTAATTTGCCTTAGCTTTCAGTATTAAGAAATAGAGGAAAGTTGTTAAGAATATGTTATTATACTTAGAAGATGTTGAAGTTAATTAGAAATATGTGGCAAAACGACGTTTGCCGGGCCAGCTAGTATTTACTAAAATTCCAGCGATTTTTCGTTTTTTATGTTTCTATAAAATATCAACATTTAATTTTCAACAGTATAACATTTTTATTCGAGCAACAGTGAATCACTAAACTTCTTATCACGGAAAAAAAAATCGAATTGTATGAGGCAATTAATTGATTATATGTCCAAATCACAGAGAAAAGAGGCCAGGAGGAATAAATACAAGTATTAAAACTTTCTATTGGTCAGGAATAACTAAGGCAGGGTAGCTTATTCATTTGCTGTCTTAAATATCAGACTCCGCATGTTTGAAAAAAGGCAAGCTTCAAGTAATGTATACAATTTATTGTGTATATACATTACATATAATTGGTTATTATACAGAAGCTTTTTCGTGTCTAATGACGTTTCAATGGAAAATCGAGTATAATATTAAAATGTAGTATAGTTAATAAATGTGTTTATTAGGTAAATTATAGCTAAAATTGTGTTGAATCCAAACATTTTATGAAAAAATATTTCAAACAAAAGTTGTTTGTTTAAAAAAAATTAATATTGAATTCGGTGGGCTGATTTTACTCATTCACAAGCTTATTCTTAATTTTTAGATATAAAAGAATATACCTCCAAAATTTCAACTCGCTATAAATATCTATTCTACAATTTTGTTAGTTCGATCAATATTTTCTAGCGTTTTTACAAATTTTTACTAAAATTAATATACCCTGACATATTAAATAATATATGCTGAGTATAAAAATAAAGTAAACAAATTTATGATACCTATTAATTATCAGTCGGCCACATTTTAGGGTTTTTAATGACAGTTTTAAATTAATTATTTATCAGAATACTGATAATTTATTGTAATGTTCAGTTTTATATTTCGTTATTAATTTTTTTTTATGTATTAATGTATTGAATTTGAAATTTACTTATTTTTTTAATGTGAGGAGGGATTTAATAAAGAAATAATTAATTTTTAAATCGGTTAATTACAATGTTTCTTTAAAATTCGTTTGTTATATTTCTGATAGAATAAGTTTGCTTGTTTAATTGAAATTAAGTATATATTTAATTAAATAAAACAATTTCTCAAGGATAAACCACAACTGATTTGAATGAGCTATCCGATATTCTATTTTGTGCTCTTCATAACTTTGCATGTTAACAAAAATCGAATGTACTCTGAGAAGAAACCATGGGAAGGAACCACATGTATATATGTATATATCAAGCTTAGTCAAATGGATTATTTATCAGATGGAGACTCATGGTTTATTTACGATGGCTGTATCTATTTATAAACTGTCTCTTAAATTTTGTTTTTTACCCGAATACTGGGTTTTTAACCGTAGGTAAAGAAGAAATTATTGTATACTTTATGTATTAAAAACTTGTTATATTATTACAATCATTTTGTACTTTGTAGCTATATATGAGTAAAATTCCACAATCGATTTTAATTTATAAAAATTTTTGAACATTTATGTTTAAAGGATAGTTTAATTATTGAAAACGATGTCCAAATACCATACATCACGTACTCTTCGATATGTTTTATTTTATTCTAAAACGCAATGTGATATTTTGTCTTTCTTTAAGAATATAATCAATGAAAGTATTAATAATAATTCATCACAATTTTCGTTTGTTAATTCAATATAAAAATTTTTAAAACAAATTTTTCTCTTGCTTTCAAACACACGAAAGCAAAATGATCTTTGTACCAAAAAAATAAAAGTTGTAATAATGCACAAGCAATGCATAATCTGTCCTTGATTATGAAATAGAACTAGTCAACTAGTTCAGTTCACTTGAGAGAATCTTTCCAAGGTTCAAGGTGTAGATGATGTTCCTAAGTTAACAAAATTTATTCATCTGTAAGCATAAAAAAATAAAAGATCAAATAAAATATTTTCATCTAAAGATGTAATACTTCTCCTCTATTGAGCTTAGACTTTTTAAAATAACCAAACAGCTTATAAACAACGTTCAATTTTACTAATTAAACGTTATGGGTTGGGGGGAGGGTTAAAGTTTTTGAAATTTTAGTTCAAATTATGCCATAGAAGATGGATAAGATGATTATAATTTGGTTATATTCATCATAAAAATAAAGATATTGTTAGAGGAAAACAAAAACATGTATAGCTGTAGACACCATGTAACACCAGATGGTTGGCCATGTTACACCAGAATTCAAAGTATCAAGAATGAAGGAAGAAAGCATAATAGATAGAGGTATGGACCAGGTAGAAAAAACCATTCTGATTTTTGTTTTTCTCGTCTTAAATTTTACCCTTGAATGTTAGGACTTATTATATAATAATAAATATTAATTTTGTCTAACTTCGCAATTCATAACTTGTAAGCATTTCACGAAAATAAACCATACAAATGATGTATCCTTAGGAAAAATTGATCGAATATTTACAAGAAAAATGAATAATCAATAATTTTTGTAATTTTTATTAAAATTTATGATATTTTCTTTGAATAAAGTAATAAAACCGAATCTTGATGAACTTCATCTTATAGTGTTTTTGTAAAAGAATTTAAATTAACCTACTATGTTTGTAACACAAACAACTTTAGCATAAAGAATTTTAAAAGTATTTCGTTAAATATTCTTGTACGTCTTTATAAAATATTTTGTATATATAGATAGGATTAGAAGTCAAGAATAATTAACCATGTTGTTATTTTAAACATTCATTCATTCATTCATTAAGAATAAAGGAATAATTACAACTAAATGTAAATGTGAAATAATATATTACTTACTTTATCTATCTATACAATATAATACGATCGAATGAAAGACTACTTTTCACTCACTGACTGATGACTGCAATGCGTCTACAAAATTTCATTCAAGGATTAAATTAATTGTAAATAATGAATATTACAACATACATTACACTTATTGAGTTTCTTCGTATCATCAACATACCGAGCACGATGTGGAGATACGTGGGTGAGATAAAATTGATCACGGCATTCTGTCAATAGAATTGTATTAAGAAAAGCTTAAATATTTAGGATGCGTATTTTGTCCAACCAATTTTGAGATGGACTAATAGGTTTGAAACTATTTTAATGATCACAAAGTGGAGTGTTTATGTAATTAGGGAAAAAACTATAAGTTTTGATGCAATTTTAATGATTGGAAATTTCATATAAATTGGAAAAATTGAGGAGTTATTTTCGTGCTTTTAACTATTTAGATCGTACGATTTTAGTTTTTTATTTCCTTTTTATGGAAATATTCGTAGACTGGAACAATTTTTTCGTCTTCTATTGTTCTTCTATGGTTTTCATTTTTCAGTTCTATACATTTTTTGGAAAATAATAAAAAAGTGATACATAAAACATTTTGAAGCAATTTTCATTAGGAAATTTTTTTTTGTTCTTTATATTCGAGTTAATAAACATTTTTGAACTCATATTTTCGAATCACCTATCGTTTTATGCTATTTCTTGCGATTTAAGGTCAAAAAATGAAATTAATTTTGGAAAAAAATTTGAAAAAATGCGTTTAAGTGTTTATGTTCATTTAACAATCATTTAAATAGTCCACCTAGAATATTTAAGGTATAAATAATACAATTTCGAATACTGTTCTCTATTTGTGAACACTAAAGTACTTTGAGATTCTACTCTCATAATAGATTAAACCCGTTGAAAAATCATTGACATAAAATAAAAATTAAAGTCGGGTTTTATCCTATTGTCATACCTACTAATTGTAGCATTATAAATGTTCATAGGATCATTGTACACTCTAGGATTTCTGGCTGTTAAAAATCTCAAAGCCAAATGGTATTAAATGGTCCAATGGTAAAAAAACCGTAATATTATTGCTAATTTTTCTTTTTTATTAAGACTTTCTTTAACATTATTTTGTGATAATTTTGGAATAATTTTATAAAACACTCAAAATCTCCTAATCATCACCAAATTGGCACCGAATTACACCGGATAATTATTTCGATAATTTATATTGATGATGGTCACTTAATATTCTAAATGAGTATTTATGAAAAATTTTGAGCTATGAAATTGAAGCAAGAATGTAAACTTTGTTCGTAAATCATGGAATTCTCTTTGATAATATTCATATTAATATGACTGCCCGGACACCTGAGAATAAATTCCAGAAAATATCGTATAAAGTTAATTTATTGCAGGGCGCATACATTTCTCAACAATGTGTAGATTAAACGGCATCTTTCCTAATTTTATATAAATTAAAACAAACACTCAAATCAGATCCGCAATTATATCAATTTCAGTTGCTTAATTTAGAAATTAAGTTATTTTATGCTAAACGAAGTAGATTGTAATATAAGTAATATAAGTAAATAATTTTGAATTCAAAAATTACAAAAATCTAAATCATTATCAAACACAATTTGAAAAGCAAAATTATATAAGAAACCTAAAATATTTAAACGCGGTGCATGTAAACAGATAAAGCTATGAAAAAAAAAAATTCTGAAAAATTGTACAAGAATAATCATAAATACCAAACCACACAGTTGTCGAGATCCGAATACGAAAATCAGTAAATTATTAACGGAAAAAAATGTACACTGTTTGAAAGCAGACAAAAGTAACGCAATTGTCATAAGGTGCATCTAGAATTCTGTAAAAAAAATTAAAATCCAATTACACCTAGATTATGATATTTACCAAAAATTCATGAAAAGGACATATATATCCGACTCATAATCTCAGGTATAAATTTGTCAATAAACAAAATTGCAAAATCATTAAATAACTAGGGAAACTTGACATCCCTCACAAATAGTATTGATTAAATCAGCAAAATAACAAATGCATATATAGCATAAATACAACACAATAGCTCAATGTTCCAATACCAATTACATATAAATGCAATTAACGCTTAAGAAAATTGCCTTAGAAATAAAGATTTATACTTACTCGAGCTCACGGAATTGTAAAAAATAACTCGTCTTTGTATAAGAAAAAATGTGTTCGATGTTTGAAATCAATCATCACTATAAACTCATACGAAATTATTTTACTCCCGTTTTATGGGTAATAAAAATTGTTGAGATTATTTAAATTTGACAATGCTAGAGGTTTCAATTCTAATATTTTATAAATGAGTTATATAATAGTGAGTAGCTGCCACCGGTAACACCATATCTTTGAATGTATTTAATGATATTTTAGGTACTTACTGAATTCGGTGATATTGTCAATGAACTTTTCAACAACGCCAGAAAATATCAGAAAAGACATGCGAGTTATTTTATTATTATTGGAATAATTGCTGGTATACGTAGATGCTACGAATGAAATCTGTCTTCCATTAGTGCTGTAATTTTTGGTAATTCATAGAAAATGTAATTTGGTCACTAGCAAGTTGTTGAGTGAAATCAAAGGTTTTTCCTATATTTTTGAGTTGAATTATATTTAACAATATGAAATAGCCTGAAATTGTTTATATTGATTAACAAAGATATATTGCATAAATGTTACCTCATTAATATAATTAATCGATTTGGAGACACAAACATTATTTATAATTTGGAAAAGTGAATCCATAACAATTTTGAACTCTTTATTTTAGTATTGAAATATTTATTTTATTAAATTTGAAATGTTATCTACATTTCTGCGCATATGACATTTTTTTTTTCTAGATAACTAAACCTGTAATTTATATTAAAAATAATACTATTGAGCATTGTATTTGAGATTTTTGCTTTTTATTTTGAATTTAATTGGCACAACTGTATAATACAGACATTATACAAATATAGATGGTTATCTCCATATCAAAAGCAATTGTTAAAGCTCTTCATATACCATCATTATCATCATCGTATTCGTATCAGTATTGTAAATGAATGTATTGCTTTTTGTTTCAGGGTTAATGATGGCAACAATAATGATAGTGACATCATCATGGTGGTGGTTTCTGGTTGTGTCGACAGCATTGTCCACAATAAGTACAACACCAGCATGCCGCTTGTCTGAATATTTCTGTGATAATGGTCGTTGTATACCGCTCAATCGTTATTGTGACAATATTGATGATTGTGGTGATTCATCTGATGAACCTCGATATTGTACAAGTGAGTATTTACGAGTGCTATTAATACATTGTTTTATCTGTTTAATATCATCTTTTGTCTTTTATAATATTTTATCTGTCAAAAATGTACATAATAGCATCCATCAAAAGCAATAAATGTATTAAATTTTATAGTTGATAACATCAAAACCATATGCGCGCTAAGCAAAAATAAATCTTATTCTGCATTATATAAAAATTAATGAGACCATCATATGATAATATACTTCATTATATCTCGTAGAAAACTGATTCGTAACATAATTAAATTTAAAATCCATCAAAATTTTTCTATTGCTATTAGTTCACCTTAAAAAAGTTCTACATAACAGCACCGTTTTATGGGGAGAAAAGAAAAACGTTGGCAAGGACCACGATAAATTAAAAGAATAAATTAAAAGAAATAAAATTTGATCAATGGGGTGCATCGAAAACTATGATAATTTTTACTAATCTACCTTCGAAGGTCCTTAGCCATAAGTAAAACAGAGTGTAATAAAAGCAATTAAACCATAATCAACCTTATCATTAGAATCAAATCACTTCAATGACCACATCTTCTTAGTGATGGGATACTTGATTAATTTATTCTTAATTTAATAGTGTATTCTGAAAATTGATAAAACAAATAATTTTTATTCTATGTTATTTATATATTTATTACTTCTAAGATTAAATAAGAAAAAAATTATTATAAAATTAATTTTTAATACCTGAAGTGAAGAACAACAATGAACAGAGTTAATTGTTAAGATACTCTACAATAAATTGGATTCGCCACAATATTAGATCAAATTTAGTTTATTTTCAAATGTATATTCATTATGTGAAAATAAGCTAAATTTGATCGACTATTGTGACGAATCCAAACATTTTACGAAAAACTATTTCAAACAACACGAATGTTATGTCTACCATTTTCTTGTATCTTTTATGGTTTTAATGTATGATTTTAATAATAATTGACCGATTGTGCTCATTAAAACTTAAACTCATTTTTTATGCCTAGAAGACATCACTAAAATTTACTTACTGTCTGGGAAAAGTGATTGCTCGCCTGTCTATGGTATTGGCACGACTATGTTTCTTCCTGATCTCTTTTCCAAGTTAAGAAAGGTATTATGCTCAAGTGCAGAGTGTAGTATAAGCATTTTAATAAACGATTATACTTTCTATGTTTGTCTAGGCGGGTTTTAACTAACGGATATATCATATTTCTGGTTCCAGCAATCGAACTCTCTCTGATTTTGTTCTTAAGACGGCATTGTACTTTTCATGCCTGTACCAATTTCAAACCAATGTTTTAAGCAAACCACTACAGACTGCGTTAGTGTCACGTGTCGGGTGTCTCAGGCCGATACCCAACAATATTTTCTTCGTTTGAATCGAAGCGGATACATCGTCAGTAGCACAACCGTGCTGGTTCCCTGGCAATGATACCGTTGCAGGTCCTTACTAATCGAATTTCGCCACCTTGTTCGCTGCCATCGGTTTCGTAGCCAGTCTTTTGATAATGTTGCCTGCTTCATTCAAGGACTCTTTGCCGCCATGCAGCACAAAGTCTAATCTAGAAATATCGAAGGTTTATATCAAGCGTTCTTTTTTTACTGAAAACGCCTTTTTGAATGTACTAATAAAAGAAAATTTCGTTTTCATCAAACTGTACTAATGATTTTTATATTTCATTGGTCAAGTTCCGTCTCGTTTTGAATATCTTTGAATCATTGCATAGTTTTTTTTTTTCTTTTAATTTCTAATATGGTTTATAAAAACCCGAAAAACGTGTTATAATAACGTAATAAAAATCATTTTAATAAAATAAAATATTATATTGTGCATTTCAACTTAATACCTTTATTAGAACATTAAATATTTCTTTTATTAGTGTTCAACTTTATGCACTGACTTTTAAATAAATATTTATTTCAATTACTTTTATATATAAATTTTTTTAAATCGTTTTATTTGCAGTGTAAATATAAAAATAAACTGTAAATATAATTAACAATTAAAACTAATTTACAATATATAGTTTACTCGTATATTACAGTACTAACGAATAGTATAAATATTTAACGAATAATTTCGTATTCGTTTTTATGTACCCGCATTATACACTATTAATAATTGAAACCTAATTCCATTGTAAATATATACCTTACAATTTTTTATGTCCAGCTATTACGTAATTTGTATTTTACGAGAATATCTTTTTGATAACAATGCATATCCAAACTAATTCAAATTTTATAAACACGGTAATTATACTAACCTAAAAGTATATAAAAATTTGTATAAATAATTACATTGTTTTTCAATTACTTTTGAAAGTTGGTAAAAACGAATAAATTACAAATTCAGATTATGAATCAAATGTTATTGATTACAAAGAAATTATTTATAGAACGTTTTATTTAAAAACAACTTCTTGGTTTTCATTTATTTTTTTACATTAATTTAAGTCGGTTTTATTACATGTGAAAACTTTTTATTTCTTCTTTTAAGCGTTATACCAACATTAAAAATTTGTTTTTTGTATATGTTACACAAATATACCTAATATTATATTTACTCTGATGTCCATATAACTTCGTCAATAAGCAAAAACTTTTCTGTTAATGTAATACTCCTGGCGATTTCATTATGGTTCAAGCGGTTTCACCTTCGATTGAAAAATTTAGTATGGTAACAAGGAAATATTTTTTAATAAATAATTTGAAAATTTTGCCTCTCGCTATTTTCGGTTTGTTATTTGCTTGATTTCTTTTATAAAGAGCAATAATGAAAATATATTCGAGGAATCATAACTAGTATGAGTAAGGTAATTTAGATTTTAAAAAAAAAAAAAATTAAATTGGTGGTATTGATAGGTATAGTAAATGTGCAGCCCAAGTATTCGGAAACGACTAAGGACGATTCTGTGAACGGCTAGAGGACGATATGTATAGATTGATTGAAAAGTATTGTAGAGCTGAATTAATAATAATAGGAGAGTATTTCAACTCAAGAATAGGGTAGGAGCAATCTTATTTTAATACATTGCATTAATAGACTAGGGAAGATAATTTAAGAGAAAAGGATTATAATATACCAAAAATGGAAGGAAAAATAATTCATGAGCGATCTGATGTCAGCAACTGGAAAGGGTGAGTTTTTAAAGAAACTACAAGTATTATGGAAAATGGCAAATTTGTAAGTAATATAAAGATCTACAACAAGACCATGACGAGTTTTACAGAAATCTGGAAACGAATTCCCAATCGAATGCATAATGTCCATTTTTAAATTAACAGCCCTTACTGTTCAATATGATCTTATAGACGCTTAAGATAACTCTGCATCACTTCATTACTTCGTTCTTAATTATAATCCTGAGTGTAGAGATTTATTTTTTCTCAAAGCCATCTTCAATACCCTCCTGGTTTTCCAAATTTTCGGGGAACAGTAAAAAATTGATGGTGAGTATTACTGATTTTAAATCTTTCGCAAGAAAACAAGAGATCACAGGTCACAGATCGAATAATTATTTCTTACTTTATACTTCAAATAACAAACACCAAAAGAACGCGAATAAAAAACCGCTGATGAAAATACGAATGACAAGGCGTACTCTGGATGGAACTATTAGTCTTAAATTTAGATGACCCAAAACCAATTATCAAAATATAGTTGCTGGTTCATACTTGTTTCTGGCGTACGTACTGGAAAATGAAACAATTCTAATAGTGGATATAAGACACTAACTCATAGTATATTTAAACTGATATCTTAAAAATCCTAATGATTGCGATATTGAAAAAATAATTAACATTTTATGTGAATTTATAATCTAGCAAGAGCGGAATACATAGAACATATATGTACCAAAAGCCCTACAATGACTAGCAGATTGTTACAGTTGCTGTTTGCTCGTATGTCTTTTTTGCTAAATGATTTGTAATATAAAATGTTCTGATTTTTAAAAATGATCATTGTGAATTCATTCTGAAAATAATTGCCAATTTACTGCAAGAAAATTTAATTGCACTTTCAAATAAAGGAAATGGAGAAAATTTAATTGCACTTTCAAACAACAGAAAAATTGTATATATAAACTACATCGGAATCTTTGTAGATGGCATCAAGTTCTTCGATCGTGATGAGAATGTTGGTAGAAAAGGGACATAAAACAACAATCGATACAATTTTTGCAAACGGTTCCAATTCCTTATAGAACGATCATGGATTATATGAAGGATATATCTTATAATTTAAATACTATAATAAAATATCTGTTGTCTTTTATTGAATGTATCCAAACGGTTCAATGGTTTATGAACTTATACACACAATACAATTATTTTATTTCACTGAGTTGCTCCTAATTGAATATAGTCTTACGGCACTTATAAATCTTTCAGGGTGCTGATTATGTATCTGAAATTAGCCAATAAGATCTCCGTAATGGGCAAGTTCTCGAACTTGAGTAGTGCTGGTACACCATGTTAGTGAGTTGTGCCTTCATCATCTTCAATCTTTTCACACATTTCTTACGATGTTTGCGAATTTAAATTTTATCGTTTTCATCCAACGTTTTAATACAAATACTTCTGTAATAATAGATTTTTAAACAGGCAATTTCAATATCTTATTGCGTCAAGGAAACTTTGTAAACAACTTAAAATAGCACTTCGATCGGAATTTTATTACTTAAAGTCGAATTTCCATAAAAACCTGAATAAATATTTAATTTATATTTAATTTTGTTCGTTTTTGGTTTATCTACTTCCGATGAGATATATATTGTAAACATCGAAAATTATGGATTCTGTCCGCAGATACTTAGAAATATTTACTGCATCAATAAATTTCCACTTTCTATAAAAGTATCCATTTCTCTTCCTGAAGTTGATTTCGTATCGGTAAATAATTGCAAGTTAATAATCGAGTCTTTGTTCGTATTTAGTATCGACCTATTTAAACTTTAAAGTCTACCAAATACCCAGATCGAGCTGGTTTTCAATTTTCTTATTTTTAAATTTCGATTAATAGGAATAATGCCAAAACACCTTTTTTATTCGAGTTTTCGTATAATTTTGGTATTCATCAGCGAGCGCTTATTTCAATTAAAAATTGGCAAAAGATGCGTGTGTATCAACGGTCCTATTTTTACATTACTGGTCAAAAATTTTGAAGTGGTTAATATGAAAGAGTGGAGCAAAACCATCGTTCTTCAAGACCATCGAGTCTTCGTATAATTATGGTACGTTCTTATGGTACATCGAGCAGTTTTTTCAAATGAGATACCACTTTTTTTATAAATAAGTTGACAATGGTAATTAAGAACTTTGAAAAACAAACTTATTTTACTTTTTGTATTGACTTAAACTTTACATGGTATAAAACAACTCGGAGAGTACTTATTAAACTCTTTTGCTGGGCGTTAAAGAGACCTTACACTAGACATTACTACTTTCAAAATGTACATCTATTCAATTATTGAGAAGTATTCATTAATACTTTATTTTAAATGAATGGGCTTAAAAAATTACTACAACCGCTCAGACATTGAGCATAAATATCAACTACAATTTAACTGTATTAAATGAATCATAGCTTAATTTCGCATTTATTTAAGTATTTACTTCTCTTTTTTTAGTTGAAAACTGTAAAATTTATTAAGAACCAAACAACTTACATAAACCGAAAATAAAATAAAAACTAAACGAAATAAACAACTAAAAATTGGTTGATCATAAAATAAAACGAGGTAATGACATACCTTATACTTCTTTGAAAAAACAACATTTTTCTGAAAACTTTTCTCTTCTTTGATGTCGGGTACAAATGTGAAGACCAAAAATAAATTTTTAGAATTTGGCGATAAGTTAAGGTTTTTAATATTTATTATTATAAATATGCGTATTGCATAGTTTTTTTTTTTATAAATTCTACATTTTGCACCCAATTACAGCTCTATCACTCCAGTTGTTTTAAAATAAATCATATATAAATACATGGTTTTAAGGAAACTGCTCCCCAAACATTTTATATTTTTCATAATAAAAACACTATTTCTATTTGCACAATTCCACTTTTAATTATTTATTTAAAATAATTTGTTGATGATCGTTTCATCTTCTTTAAGACATTATCAAAACAATATTTATATTTCAAAAAACATCAGTATTCATACAAAACATATTTTACATTTACGTAATAAAAATCAGGTGCTGTTATTTCTTACTATTTTTAAAATTGTCAAATGAATAAAATAAAAATGAAAATGAAAATGTGTAAAAATCACCTTGTCTAGATTTAAAATAATTTTAAAGAGTACATTAAAAAATTAAATAAATAAATTAGTTTTTTCAAAATAAAATAAACTCTTATTTCTCCTGTTTCTTAGAAATTTCCTTCTAAAAAGTTAATTACTTCCTCGTTACCTTTGTCAATAGAAAATTTAAATTTGGAGTTCAATGATTTAATTTTTTTTAGAAAGCCATTTAATTGACGATTTGTGCCGTCGAAGCAGATAAACACATTATCCACATACCTATTAAATATTTTATATGCTAGCCCCGGAGACAGTTCAATATTTCGTCCTTTACTTAGATATGCAAATTTTTTTAGTCTGAAAGGTCCGAAACGATCTGAATGAAAACTTTACTTGTAATTATGTACCTAGTTCCCAATATAGCCAATTTATAACAAATTTTCACCATGCAATTTTTTTTTTCAAAATTGTTTATTCTATTAAAAATTATTCATTTATTCAAAAATTATTTATTTATTTATTCAAAATTATTTATTAGCTTTGTTCTTGGAATATTTTGAATACAAAAAATGAAAAATTAATTTTTTAATAAGTGTTCATGTAAAAATTTCAAATTTTGAGCTACCCGCCTTACAAAAGGCTTTCCTGAAAAGAGAGAACTTTGTAATTTAATCATATTTAGATGGCAAACCAACCTATGTAAATTTTAATTATGATACTAATGCAGTTGCCATATGCTATTCAAACAGAAATAATGAAAAGTTCATTAACAATATAATGATTTGAACCAAAATAATGTTAGTAAAGATAGCTGCTGAGTTCAATTGTGTAATATTTATCTGATGAACTTTTTCTGATTTAATACGCTATATTGTTAACATCAAATTGATGAAGTTGTGAAATACAACGAATCGTTACAACATTTGAAAATATAACACTTATATTTTCTGTCCAAGTTCCCGTTTGTTATAGCTATCATCTTAAGTAACATGGATAATATCAATAATTTGAATTTAAATTATATGTTAGTCGTATCATTAAGTCACATTCGAAGCTTTCATTACCTTGAAATAAATAGCTCAACTACGGCAAAACAAACAAAAACTTAACCCAAAAATATTTTTAGTAAAAGTTTTATTGTTGTATTCATAGTTCGGTCTTAAGTGTAAGTGCACCTTAAGCACGAGCTTAAGGTGCTTAGATTCATATACGGCTTTCTTAAGATATACTTCAGAATTTGATCTTAGCTAAGACATATAGCTGGAATACATATTCATAATCTTAACTTGAGACAAGCTTGAGCATTAGATATTAATGATGTATTCATATTCAAATAAGACGGTCTTATAAAATACCTTAACCTTACTTTTCATCCAAATAAGAGAGTTATTTTTTAAGTCATCATTTTAGTTGACTTAGGACAGTCTTAAATGTATTCGCAGTGAAAAATGTGGTTAAAAAAATGAATTTTTTGGGGTTATATAATATTGATATCGACTTTGATTTAGATGACGATGATTTAATCATACGTATTCCAAAACGTTAAATTCGAGTTGTGCAAGATCCTTTTGATTTTTAAACATCGAATTCAAGCAAAATTACACTAGATGAATTAAAGTCGGTTGTGATGAAATCCCATGCTTCTTTAATTTTCACTTAATGTAGCAGCATCACTCTTTTTATTTTCTACTACTTGTGCATAATTTTTTAAAATTTGTAGAAAAAAAATATTTTAAAATATTATTTAGTACTTTTTTATAAAATTAGTACTTTTTTTTTTGACATATTTTCTTCTGATCATGCGGTAATAATTTTCTAGCGTAAGTTTAATTTGACACTTACAATTTTCTAAGGCACATTTGTACATTTGTTTACACTTTTGAATAAATAACTTCATTGTCAAAATTTAAGTATGTTTCAACCAATGAGATTGTAGAAAACATAAGAATTTTTACGGAAATTGACGAACACGCGTTGGCTCGGTCTTGAGTTACGTCTTACTAAAGCTTATCTTACTGAAAATAAGATCCTGCTTAATACTTTAGACTTTCTCAAGTTTATCTTAAGGAATGACTCTGAAAACATCATAACTTACAACCGGTAAGCCAGTCTTCATGAAGACAGGCTTAAGAACGAACTTAAGGCCGGACTATGAATACGACTCATAAAGAACTAAAAACCTCATACGTAAAAGTATAACACAAGAACAAATTCGTATCTGAATTAGATAAAGTGATGTTCAAAGAGATAGTCGTGGTCACATGTTGTTTTAAGAATTGTTGTAGTTTACAACACGTATTAGAGATGGCAGGTTGCATACGATTACGACTAAACTCTAAACATCACTTTATCTAATATCGGATAAGAATATTTTCTTGTTTCGTACTTTAACGAGCAGATTACCGTAGGAGAGTTTTCGTTCGTTTAAACATAGTTTTTATTACAATATTATTACATAGAATTTATTGAGAATATTTTAACATTGTTTTCTCTGAGCCATTACGTATTCTAAACAAACTATATATAACAATAAATATGCTAATTATATTTTATAATCAATGATTGAACAAATTTAATTTAAATCTTTAATAGTCACTCCGTTACATAAATATTCAATAACACTTTATAATAATAAGGCATAAAGTATTATTATTAAATGTGCAACAATAAATTATTTGGTAACATGCTTCAAACGATTCAACAATACAAAATACAAACTTAATGTGTGGTGTGTGGGTTATCAGTTATATTGGCATGGTAACTGAATTGAACTAATCCTATAAATCAGTTTGCATATTTAAATTCAGAGCACAGTAACTAAGCACCAGCAAGCATCAGTGTATGTAGTATAGTCCGGATATCATAGACCAACCTCACATCTATTCATCTATTCATAACACCTTATTGTATAAACTACATACACTTACTTCTTGTCTTCAATACAATCAATGAATGTTTAATATCCAAGCAAAATAAACCTCAATAGTTTTCAATGGAGTAATATAATAATACATTCTAATAGCAAACTTGGCATTCATTCTATGTTAAAAAAAAGGTGATTGATGTGTGTTACGAAAAAAGTTTATTTACTTACTTCTGTTTATTATAACTTTGGAAATTTATTTTACTTTATGAGTTATCGCTTCCATCTGGTGACAAATACAATCATAGAAAATAGTTGAGTAATGTTTTTAACCGACTTACAAAATAAAAAAAAAAACAACAATATTTGTTTTTATTTTTTTTCTGTTATCTTGTAGAGTTTAAAAGTTAGATAATGGATTTACAACACTCAATTGATAAATTTTGCTAAAAGTGTAATCGTGAAGATTCTTCCTATATACATACCAACGGTCAAAGCTTGTGGTCACATTGCTCAGACTGCATTATTTTTTCGTGTAATCGTAACACAAAAATTTAATTCACACCAAAGTACTTACGTTCACAAACTCACACACATACATAGACATTTTTGCGTTACGATTTGATTGCGTACATATATGACGTCATTCGCGGTTTTGATTTTTGATATGATTCCAATAACAAACCCATATAAAGAAGTGAACAAAATAAAAAATATATATATTTACTTTATCGCTAAGCTTTTATTTTAAAAATTTTATTAGTAGATGACTAATTTTGGCGATTGGTAATAAGTAACAGTTTTAATTATTTAATTACTCGACACATGGTTTGAACAAATTTTATGCATTCATAAAATACTGTAAAAATACAGTTCATACAGAAGAGTTTTATAATATGTACTAAAATTATTAGCTTAATCTGAGCTGAAATCATAGCAAATCTAAATTATTATTGAAAATATGTTATAAACAAACCTTTTTTTGTTTCATAAATTGAATTTGTTTGTATTCTTCTATCTTTTATGATTTAAGAGTTTGGGAATTAATTCACTGGATACAATCGGCGAATTTTGCTTATTAACGAACCTAAACAATTTTTTTTTTTAGTTTTAGAATAATCTATCAAAATTGCAGCGCAGTATCTTTTATCGTTTTGGCAACCATAAAGAAATACATATTTTACATTATTTCTAAAGAAAGAGTTTAGTGTTACTTCTGGGTTTAATTGCCGAATTGGGCAAGCAATGTCTTCGTTTGTCTCACGTGGCTTAGATACAATGTTTTCAAGGTAGATAAATTCTTCAGTTCTCGGTGTCCTTGCCGTTGAAATATAGTTGTTAAACTTCATGTATATTCTATATGTACCGGGCTTAAAATTTTACTTTAGACATTTATCAGATTAGTTAAAATAACTTTTCTAATACACTCAAAATTATTACTTAATTGAACTACAAAAATATTAAATATAAAACTGAATATTTTGAGAGAAGACGTAACAAAGGGTCCAACGGTTATTGTGGTAGTAGTAATAGAGATACCAGATTAAGTGATGTAGTCACACAGGATACAACTGGAGATAAAGAAAACATAACGCATTCTTGGACACCTGTGTTAAAAAAAAACTATGTTAAAGTTCAATGAAAAAATTGCAAACGAATGAACAACTTATACAAATCAGTACTTAAGTTACTAGTGAAAATTATTTGAGTATCTTACTGTACATTATTAACACCTGAAATGTTTTCATGATAAAATTATTCTATAGCACGTTATATATCGATTGTGTTATAATATAGAAGTCAAATGATGTACTGAATCTATTGATTTGATTATTATACCGTGTTAATGTATACTCCAGTACAAGGAGTCATTTAAATATTAGAGGGTTCTTGCAGTTATATTATACACAGTGTTCGTAGAATGGTGGATTGCATACATTAATTATTTCATCAGTTCTGAAATATTTTTGTACATATACGAATAGAAACTAGTATGCGGGTTGGGGTACGCAGTTAGACTATAATTACAATAGTAACAGGATAGTTACAGTAATAGTGCCAACATACCGTACTAGTTACTGCCAATGTCAAACGACGGAATTTCTTCTGATTTCGCATTCAGTCCACTTCTGTATATCCCATTCGTTCAAAGATTTTTTTACAAGAGAACCATAAAACGTGGCAATGCGGTGAGTCTAATAATGAAATTTTCATAGCTTGCGTGAATATTTAAACGCTTGTAGCTAACTTCACGTATATTTTCTTAGCTAATATTTACGGTAATCTTCTAAATTTAGTAAAAGCCACATATTGAGAAATCAGGTTTTACGTAAATGAGGCATCTAGACACCCTTTATTTTGGAAAATAAATATACTAGTAACTCCATTAAAACAAAAGGCATCACTCACTCTAATCTTACTATTAAGAAATTATACTACCCACACCTTGTAATGGGTCATATTTTCCATATAAACACTACTAGTAAAAAGCGGTATGTTTGTAGAAAAGGATTCTCATTATCACGTAAACATAGTGATTTATTTTGATCGATTGTAATATCAGATTCGTATTTTAATCGCTTTGAAAATCAAATCTCCAAACTCTTAACCACTCAAGAATATCTTATCATATTATCATGAAATGTCAAATGACCATACCTCATTTATTTCGTCAAACATTTTTGGGGAGTTGAAAAATCGACGGGCTTCGTTAATTAAATATCCTGCGTATTTTTTAATATAATAATATTTGAACCGTTTATATATTTTCTAATCAATGAATTTGTCAATATTGCTTCTTATATAAAAATCTTAGTTTCGTTGTTTATATTGGCAAATTTTGAGAACGCCTGGACTGATTTAGTCAGTTTTAAAAATATTCGTAATTGTAAAATTTTCCGGGAAATTGAAAACAACTAATAGTGGTTCATGAATGAACAATGAATATTAATCTTTTTGATTTTTAAACTTAAATATTTTGTTTTGTTCATTCTATTTTCGGTGTGGAAATAAAAACTAACGAGCTAAAACGAGCTATTTTGGCATATACGATGTCTTAATAGTCGGCCGATTAAAAGTTCTATGCATCAGAACGTGAACAAGTTTGGGTGGGTGTGTGCGTACTATGTTAATCTATAGGTAATATATAATATATAATATATAATATATAATATATAATATATAATATATAATATATAATATATAATATATAATATATAATATATAATATATAATATATAATATATAATATATAATATATAATATATAATATATAATATATAATATATAATATATAATATATAATATATAATATATAATATATAATATATAATATATAATATATAATATATAATATATAATATATAATATATAATATATAATATATAATATATAATATATAATATATAATATATAATATATAATATATAATATATAATATATAATATATAATATATAATATATAATATATAATATATAATATATAATATATAATATATAATATATAATATATAATATATAATATATAATATATAATATATAATATATAATATATAATATATAATATATAATATATAATATATAATATATAATATATAATATATAATATATAATATATAATATATAATATATAATATATAATATATAATATATATTATATAATATATAATATATGTCGACATACCTGAAATTCTCTAATTTTTCCAACATAAATGTTACATCCAGTTGGTGCTTTGGAGCACTAAATTACTTTATAAGATGTATATTTAAAATTGATATCAAAAGAAAGGTTTCGACGAGTAGAATCAAGCAGCCCGGTGCAATGTTTCGATCAAATAAAAAATTTATTCTAAAGAGGTCGACACAGTATTTCTGTGGTGCTGGTCGACGCTAAACACTGTTATTTCACTTGTTAAGACCTTTCTTATAATATAAATTTGGTTTACGTATCTTATAAAATAAAATGGCGTTCGAAAGCATTAGTCGAAAGTAACGTTCATGTTAAAGTAGTACTAGGAACATATCAAAAATTGTAAATGTATCTATCTCATAAGACAATTCGGACGGCTCTCCACTATTAGTATTTGGGAGACGGGTTGTACATAAAATCAGGATGACAGACGTACAGAAAATTGTATGTACAGCGAAGTTTTTTAACAGCTAGTATGTTTATATAAATATAGTATGTGGCCGGGTAACAGCTAGTATGTTTATATAAATATAGAATCCAAAATGAATATTTATCGGTTCATTTTTATCTGAAATTGAGATATGAATGAGAAAGAAAAGATTAAAATCAAAGTTGTTTTATATTTAGAAACGTAGCGTTTCAATACTGTGAGACTAAATTGAAACAATTTCTTACAAACGAACTGTTAGGTTCAATTCTACTATTTAAAGATATCTACACATTTTGAATCACTATTCTTTTTTTTCTCCGATGATCATTACGCCATACAGTAAAACTGAATGAGTAACTATGTAAAAAGCTTTCCCAAAATTTACAATTAATTCTTAAATAATAAATTAACCTTTATAATACAAATAATATCTTATCTAAAATTTTAGATATATTACTAACTTTAAAATTACTAAAACCCTCCTATTGTGTGCTCTTAAAAATACGAAACAAGAAAAGATTATTATCCGAAATTAGTTAAAATGATGTTTAGAGCATATTTGTGGTCACAAGCAGAAAATTTTGCTTACGTGTTTTATTTGCGGGTATATTTTTTCTCCGAATATTTTTCCGGGTTATTTTGTATCAGTTCCCGAGGTATTAAATATTGATAGTAAACATAATATTTCTGATTAAATATTTTCTGATACAGAGCTTATTAGAAGCAGTTCTTCCTAGAATATTGTTCAAACCCTTTTTACATTACATTCAGGTTGTGGTATTACTTATCACTCGTCTAAGTGCAATCAACCACTGATACACTCAGCAAAATCATTTGTTTGCGTTGTCTTTTATGTTTGATCCAACATAACCAAACTTTGTACAATCAATCCTACTTTATTTAATACTTTATTACAATAATGTAAAGGTAAACTTATAAAGACTAGATAGCCAATATTCTATTAAGATGAGAACAATTATTATCTATCACGTTTCTATCGTTTATATAAATACAAATTAGCAAGTTTCAGATTTAGAATTATAATACCAACTGATTGTGAGATTAGGTATCTAAGGTAGATATACATAAACATAGGTCTCTTGAGTATTCACAATTTTGTTTACTATTTACATCAAATATAAAATTTTAACTCTCAAAACTATTAACTATTATTTGATTACTGAATTAGTTTATACGATGTTTCTCGTACGTATGGATAGATTTCATATGGTTTGTTTAAATATAATATTATAGAAACAAAGATCTCTCCGAACGGGAGTTCTGATAGAAAGGGTTCAAGGGCCCGTTTTCAACAAATAAGGAAGATTTAGATAGGAAAGTGGAGCAGGGACTGATTCCATAGAAAAATATTCCTCTGTCAACGGTTTGGTATTAAACAAACAGACAAGACAAAAGACATGTACTTTTCTCTTAAATATGTACAATATTAAATCTAAATGTTTATAACCGTTGATAACTTTAAATAGCTTATTTTGAACATAGGTTTGGAATCTAGTTTGGCAGTGTTTCTGGCGATATCTTCTAATTTACAAGATTAGCATACTTAATTAAGAGTTTGCGAACAATTTCAATACATACTTTTGTGTTTTTCAGCAGTAAAAGGCGTTTGTATTTAGCAGAAGATCTGATATTGTGACGCATGTTTAATTTAAGGCCGGGCACCTCTTTTGTTAAATTTTTAGTAAATAAAAGCTTACCATCAATTTACATACTGGGATGGATTCATTTATGTGATAGAGAATTTACTCGATTACTTGCAAGTTGGAGATTTACATACTTTTATTACCAAAAATATAGACTTATTATTAGTTCCAAAATATAGTATATTAATTTTGGAAAAAGTTGAATTGTAAAAAATATAGACTTATTATTAGTTCCAAAATATAGTATATTAACTTTGGAAAAAGTTGAATTGTATTCAGTAAAAAAATACACAAGTAACTTCCCAAGGAGTTCGTTGTAATTGAAAATTGAAGCATATTAAAAAAATAATAATAATAATAATAATAATTTATTAAAATTGAAAAAAAAATAACAAAAAAAAATGTATAGATTATCATACAAAGCGAACATCATCATTACCCTGATGTTCCAAACGCCAGGTAAGTAGAGCTCCTGAACACAATGGGTAAAGTATTTTTTTCAAATCTTAAATACAAGGCTTGTACAGTTTATTAATAGTATTTAACCGCAACCGCGTCCCTTTTCAGTAAAAAAATACACAAGTAACTTCCCAAGGAGTTCGTTGTAATTGAAAATTGAAGCATATTAAAAAAATAATAATAATAATAGTAATAATAATAATTTATTAAAATTGAAAAAAAAAACAAAAAAAATGTATAGATTATCATACAAAGCGAACATCATCAGTACCCTGATGTTCCAAACGACAGGTAAGTAGAGCTCCTGAACACAATGGGTAAAGTATTTTTTTCAAATCTTAAATACAAGGCTTGTACAGTTTATTAATGGTATTTAACCGCAACCGCGTCCCTTGTACTTAGACCTTTTGATTCTCTGTACACGCTTTGAATACAAAGGCTAATTGTATGGACAGAATTCAAACAAAATAAACTACCATGGACAACTTACTTATTCTGAAATCAATCGTTTATATTCATTTCAAAATCTTTGATCACCTATTGTTGTGAATTTCACTATTAAAATTGAGCGATAGTGATAAGTACATCTCAATATTAAAAATTTTATATGAAAGTGTAAGAATGACGATTCCTACTTAGTTTCTATTCGATTCCTACACGATTCCTAGTTTCTTCATGGTAGATATCGTTAAAGTTTAAGTGAATGATGAGTGTGTGATTTTAAACTGGATTATAAAAACAGTGTCATTCCTTTATTGAATGTTGACGAATGTAATTGGATTTATGCACACAAATTCAGGCATGCAGAAAAAACAAGATATTTTTGCAACATGAGAACTAAAAAACTGAATAACAGTAAACTCTGCAATATCCACCCATTTTGATATTTATAATTATTCTCATTCAAAAAAGTATAGCTCATTCAAATTCGAAGGCGAGACCCTGGAAGGTGTTTTGACATTCAATTTTCATATGTATTGGAACCGTTTGAAGAGAGAAATTGCAAAAATAAAGCCTGCTATGCTAGTAGGAGTCATAATAAACGCCAGAAATCGCTTTTCTGAGGTAACGTCACCTACCTGATTTGATCTTCAAAACTAAGTAAAACAAAACTTTTTGTTTGTACCTTAAAATACCAATATTAATTTTTTGAATCAACTATGGGTTTTATTAAATTATTCAGAAATCTACTAGCTCTGTTTTAAATATTACGGACAACAATACCAAAAAATAATTAAGGGAATAAACGTGCGTCTCCAAAATAAAAAAAGGATTAATTTATTTATATCAAGATTCAATAACTGATGTTCAATACCTCAGTATTAAACCGCGAAGTGTGCTAGTCGAGAATATAAATTTTTTTATTTTTTACATGAATCATTTTTTAGGATCATATGTATAAATATTGATAAATATAAAATTGGAATACTTTCCTAGGAGGTGGCATTTGAGCCAATGACTTCCGTGTAAATACGAGCAGATGGTGACTATGTAAATATACTATGTATACTATGTAAATAGATGATTATGTAAATATTTAGCGTCATACAAATAGATTTATATAAATGTAAGATAAATATTCAAAATCATCATATATCACCAATTCTTATTATAAAAACGATGATTGCAAACAAATTTTCTTCATTTACCGCCCCCCCCCCTTTTTTAATCTGAAAAATTATCATATGTCATTTATGGTGAATTTTGATAGTCCTGTAAAAATACTAATACTCAAAATTGCATCCACCTCCATGAAATGTGAACATTCAGCAAACTTGAAACGTGTTATGTGTCGTAACTACAATTCAAATTTTCATGTTTTCAACTTCAAAGAAAAACTTAAAACAAATAAATCTAGCATATATTTTTAATCCCGACTTTTAAGATTTAGTTGAATGTGTTGATTTGGCCTTTGATTTTAATCAATTTTATGAATAAATAAATTTTATAAAAATATACTTTTTTTGAAACATCGTTTGTTCTGATTGACTACCAATGTCTATCCAAAATTACTAAGCCTAAAAATCGGTGTTTTAGGTTTTTTGGATATTTGTGTGGGAGTACTGATTCTTATTCTAAATTATTAATGATATGGTTCCGGTAATAAGGGGACAGGACCGGCTTGTAAATGTTTCTATTGTAGAGTCAGTTTTTTTTTTTAAATAAAAACTTTTTGTTTAATTCTTAAATTATTTATATAATCTGTGAAAAATAAATTTTTTTTTGTAGGATTATAATTAATTATTAGATGATGCATGTATTTATTTTTAAAAATCCATTTTTATAAAATAAGTATAAAAACTTCGTGTAATTTTTACTAATAAAAATTTTAAATTGACTTATTAAGCTATGAGACTATGACTTATAAAATCAATTTCAAGTATAAAATAATTATTCTTTTATTATGGAAAAATTTTAATTGTTCAAATTATAACATATAGACTTCATAACGTTCATATTCATTATACAATTGTTTAGTTAATTTTTATTTTTAATAATTATTATTAAATTTAATTTTTATATATTTATTTATTGAATATACAAAAAATCAAAACGGAAAGTATATTATTTTCAACGTAAAGTTTTATTCTCGGATGCTATCACGAATCCAGTCACCATAGTAGGATGTACTAGTATAAAATGCTTTATTCCCTGAACAGGGCACATCTCCTACAACCAAAACTGCACTTGCTACACCAACTTGTCTCGTTTGTCCATTCTCTTGTAGCACCATTGGCCCACCACTATCACCAAAACATGCATTTGTATTAGTTATTTCTGGATTGAGGCACACAGTATTTTTACTGCATTCATCGCGACTCCATAATACGACATTTGCCATTTTTAGCCTACTTGAACCTTCACCTGTTTCAGTTTGTCCCCAACCATAAATTGTCGCCCCTCGACCACTATAGTTTATATTGTCATCATACTGCACGGGAATGGGTCCAATATTATTAACATCGCTAGTGAGCTTTAAAAGTGCTATATCGTGGTCACTGGTTGTAAATGTTGAAACTAATTCTACATTAACATATTGGCCGCTTACCCAGTTAACATCTCCAAAGCTTACCCAAAGTGTCTAAGAATACATAAATTAATTTGTTTATATACTTAAGTAGCTGAACTACAATATCGGGCGTTGACTGCGTGAGGCGTGAGACCACAGTTATTCGAAAAATAATAATTTATGAAAATAAAGTTGTACAAAAGTTTTAACAAAGTTAGAATAAGTATTGGCTATGGAATTGACTTTGAATTAATAACAAAATAATGATTTAGGAAAGAAAAAGATTCAAAGTTAATAGTGGTTCTATTAAAAGTCCTTAAGATAAATCTAAAGTAGCCAAGAAAACTCATTTCAAGGTCATCAATTTGTAGAATATTTTAGACCATTAACTTTTGTGTCAATTGTTTACTGATTATTTTTCCAGTTAATCTGGTACCAGTAAACATAGGGTAACTAAGAAGACAATAAATGGATTTTTAAAGTTTTCTTTACAACAAATGCTTACACATAAAATTTATAGTTTCATTGTTCCGAATATAAATTAATTTATTTTCTTGTGACCAAATACGAAGTATACTTCATAGAAATATTAGAACCTATGCTTTATTGATAATTTCGAAGTCAATTTTGCGGAAAATTAGTAATATCTTTAAAGTAAAAGACATTTCAGAAATTTGAGGTATTCGCAGTGTAAATAAATTATGTCTTCTCTCTTCAAAACTATCAATAATATCTTCGTGATGATTCAAAGACGTTGTATTACATTAACAATTAACAAAGGCAATGTATTACAAAAGGATAGAAATATTTCCCTATACATCATTTTAGTTTTCATTATTCTGAATATAGATGATAAAAGAATATGCTTGCTCATTTAAAAGCATTCTGAATCTAAGGGCCATTTACAAAAAAAAATTTCAGATATCAGCATATTCTTAAACATTATAAACATTCCAGAATCTTAGATAATTGAAAACCATTTTGAACCATTACAAATCATTTTAATATCATTAAAAAGAATTAAATTATTTTCAAAGATTCTTGAATATTCTGAAACGTTTTAGATTATTCTAGGTAATTTTTAAATAATCTGAACTAAACTTTAGAATAATTTAAAAAATTTTCGAATGTAATACTACATTTTAGAGCGTTCGGGACAATTAGAAGCTCTTCTAGATAATTCTAAGAATATGCAGGTATTGTTCGAGATATTTCTATAATATTTTCCGAAATTATTAGTCCTTATAAGTTCCTAGCATTTTCATAGAGACTCAAAGAAGAAATTTACTATGCCATTATTTTGGTGATTATCCATGACAAAACCAATGTGTTAGAAAAGGATAACAATATTCAAGAGACTTCCGTACCTTCAGAACCAACTATACTCCTAAGCCGAAAATTTTTCAAAAGATAAATGATAAAGCTATTTTCATACACAAAACACTTGAGGTTTAGGATGTAAACTGTGGTTTTATATTGTTGGCAAAGAAATGAATTCGGTTTTGAAATTTGTCGTTCTAAAGAGTCTTAAACGTGGACACACAGTTTTATTTATTTTTCTTTTTTTTTTTTTTTTGTATGAAGCCTAATAATAGGATTTCAATCGCTACAAAAAAATATCGATATCGATAAATTAGCTCGCCACTGAGGATGATCAATGCTAGACACTTTTATTCCATTCGTCAAAACGTTTCTTTGGATATAAACTTAGCTTATGTATACGATAAGCTGGTGCCCGATGTCGCCAACATGAATGTGTTCAAGTAACATGAATGTGTAAAAAATTGGACAATTTCAAATTATTTTTTGAAAATGTCACAAAATATATTTTTTTATTTTTAAACAAAATTATTTATTGGATAGATGTCATAAATTTAAAATTTCATATCATAAACTAAAATGTTAATTGGCTGCGATTTAAACACAATACTGAATCATAAATCTTACAGTTACGAAATAATTAGATGTTATTGACAATCCGTTTATTTTTGATTTATATAATTGTCTAATATGTTTACATAGAATGTAGGATCATTCAATTAACTCACCTAGCTTTTGAAAAAATCGTTCTCTTTAAAATATGTAAGAAAAAACAGAACGTATTTTGATGTTGAAAAAATATCCAAAAATAGAAAGACATCATACATGTTTTGTGATTTTGACGTATACAATTACAATTATTATCCATAAAATAAAGTATTACTTACGTGACTGACCAATGCACCGTTGCCATCAATTACACAATGTCGTGCAGTTAAAGCCCAATGCGATGACACCAAACTCCCTCCACAATTAGACCAAACCACACCATTTTCTATCTTCGTAATTATTCGACCAACCCATGGTGTATTTGGTGCATCACCTCCATTAATAATTCGGTTTTCCAATTCGTCGTTTATTTCATATCGTGTCCATTTAGAATTTGTATTGTTTCCCACAGGATGACTGCCATCCAATTTAATAATTAAATCTTGTTTATTCGTAGGTAAACTATATGTTACTGAAAATTAACAACATTTAAAACGTTTTAAAATGCCATTTTTCTAAAAAGAATTAATTTAAACAATAAATCAATATGGCAAGTGTGCTTTTTTACACAGATTTTCAACATATATAGAAAAGTCACAATGTTTTAGAAAATCATCCTTAATGCGTGTATATTACGTATTTTTCTTTTATTAAAAAATAAAAATAATGATTGTTTATTATTTTTACAATATAAATATATAATGTCGTGCATTTTTTGGCTTGTAGCCGAAGCATATTAGAGTAAGTACTATTTTTTATTGAATATTGTTCCTTATACCTATCTTATATTAAAAAACCGAGTTTTGACCAAATTCAAAATGAAAATTTCTATTAAGACATATTATTGCTATAATGGCAGCCAAATTTTTTAGTTTTCTTTTATTTTCTCTGGATATTTCTGCCCGGTTGCAAAAAAAAAAAAAAAAAAAGAAAAAAACCATAAATTTATGTATGATTTATTTTAAAACCTAGACAGTTGAATAGTCAATAGACAGTTGAAAGTTAATAAATAAAAATTGAAAATTAAATTGTTTTACTTCCCTCGATATAATTATGAAACAAATGCATACATTTTGCAACCAATAACAGCTCTGTCACATTTGTACTTCTATAATAAATAAAATGACGTAAACTATTTAATTTTTTCAGGTTAGGTTTTAAAATAAATCATCCATAAATATACGGGTTTGCAAAGAATTTTTCCGAAACATTTACTTTGTTTTCTTCAATCAGATAGAAGTATCCACTGATATTAAAAGAAAATTATACAATTAGACCACCATTTGTATAAGAAACAATATTCAATCAAAAATTTGCAATTACAATGATTTGCTCCTTTATATTTTTGATCCCTCCGACTGTTATATAAGTAAATGTTAAAAATACATAATTCAAAAAATTATATGAAAAATTAGTTGTAATAAAACATTTTATTTGAACTCAATTGAGGAATCTAAACTATTCAGTGCTGAATACACATTTTAAATTTACAACAAATAAATTTGAAATATTTTTTAATATCTAATGATTTCTGGTCAAGAAACATTTGTTTTCTGCTAGATTAACTGTAAAAATTTTCATTATTTTAAAAGTTTATAAAAGTGTAAATTATTTATTAATATCGTAAGTGTTAACAATTATAAATACGTTTTCACCGGGCAAGTAATCGACTCGACGGCTTCGCTTCCTAAGTTGTATGTTTACATGTAGTGAGTACTCATTTGCCATGGCTTACTCGATATAGCATTATTTCAATATATTGTTTAAAATTACATCATATTTAAATCATTTCCCAATTTACAGAACTAGCTGTTGCCCGTGACTTTGTCCACGTGGTGTCGTGTGCTAAGTAGTAAAATGTACCATTGGTCTTAAAGAAGACCGATAAATTTTTCTCAGAACCTTTTGTATACCCAATTTCTAATATAACTGTCATCTGCTGATATCACTCGATTGCTTGAACAAGTGTCTCTCTAACAGACTACATAAAACTGTCCATTGTTTAATATCATTCTGGTCATTATGAGCATTAGCTTTTGAGTTTAATATACAGGCATACCAAAACATACTTTCTGGGGAAACTGCAAATTTTTTTACTCGAGCGGTTATTGTGGTATGCTGATTTTAAATATATTTTCGTTGCTCATGTACATCTGATTAACTTTCGTTCAGTTCATAAGCGTTTCTATTGACGATGTTAAGGACTCATAGACGTGAGTTCCGGCACAGGAAAGTTATGTATAATTACGATGTAAGTACGAGCAGAAAGCCTCATCATATTGATACCTAGTCAATCACGGACAACAATTTTTAATCATGATAAAAAAGATTAATAAGAAAAGTATGATAAACATTGAACTAATTAATTTCATTTAAAAAAAATTCAATGTTATAAAAAAAATCTGTACTCGAATAAATAAATATAAAATAAACTTGACTTTATAAAATGCAGAAAAAACTATACCTGCGTTATTGTTTATTAGACTCAGCAAATGTTATAAAAAATTTCATGTTTTCATGATTCTTGTTCATAGAATAATGGCAAAACTAACCCTGAATCTCACCCTCCCCTTTTTGTTCACAATTCTTTAAACAGTTTTAAAGACTTCTTGCCTTAGTGCTTTTGGTTATGTGTTGATAGTCAGTATGAGCAAACTATTTTTTAATAGTCTAAGGTTTTAATAGTTAACTGGCAACGAATTTTGGGCTTTTTGCAGACTAAAAATTGTAAAATATTATAGTGTCATCAATTGACGAATCCGTAAGTGAGGTTGTGCATTTGTGATTGTTTCATTACTACGCATTTGCAACAACAAAAAAAAAATAGTGGCAAAAAAATCTAAAATAAAACCAGACGTTTTTAATCAGAGTATTTCCAGACCTCTCTAAAATTATTTTTTTTTAAACTCCAAAAATTTACTTTTGGCAATAAAAAATTTTCACGAATTTATTAAGTAATTTCAATTACACCTGCAAATCGTCAGACAAATTTAGCAGCTTTAAACAATTCCCAGGCGTGAATAAAGTTTTCAAATGAGTACGACACAAAGATATCACCGAGGCTTCCCATCGGGCCTCAGCTCCTCCCTCTGTAATTGGTTTTTGATAAACTGCGTGTTTCGAGCATAGTTCGGATTCACAACAGACTATTTTAGAGTAGTTAAATTTTTTGTTTTTTCAAAAAATTGAGAATCGAAAAAATTTTTAAAAACAATAATTACACTTGCTGCATACAGAAAAAAAAATCAAATTAAATTTTCACGGTAAATTTGTTATCTATTTTTTAAAAAATTGTATATTTTTTGAAAAAAAAAAAAAAAAAAACAAAAAAAAGAAGGTATTTTATATTCAAATATAGGAAGCTCAGTTACTGACTTTTTAAGAGTCAATAGACGGTAATTTAAAATAATTATGATAAATCTTTAGTTAAACAAAATTTATCATTTCATTGGTACCAAGTTAAGAATGTTCTAAATAAAGGTTTATTAATTAATTACTTCTTATTAATAACTACTAAAACTGAAATATAAAAAACTAGGCCACAATCAATAATTCTTTTTTTTTTCACTTGATAACAATAATTTTTAATTTTTCTTTACTGACAAGAGCCCATCTTCATTCTCAACCGGATAATATCGTTTAGCTGTCGGAGTGAACAAGACTTTTTTTTATATTACTTCATTTGAAAACTTTATTTACATCTGGAAATTGTTTAATTTCCCTGGCGGTAAATTTGTCTGGCGATTTGTAGGTATTATTGAAATCAAATAATAAAGACATGATGAAAATTTCATATTGCCAAAGGCATGTTATTGAGAATTTTAATAAAATATTTTTGGAAAGGTCGCGTGAATGATACAGGTTTATAATCGATAAAAACTGCTGGTACTCTTTTTCGAATTACATAAACACAAAAATTAACCAATTCAAATAGAAATCTAGGTGGCAAAAGAATATGTTTTGGATATTATTTACAAACGCTCGAAAGTGACGAAATTAAATTTTCCAAAAGGATTTTCACAAAATTCGTTGCCAGATCTCCAACTTTAAACATAGATACACAATATAAAAAATTAAAATCGATACTTACGTGAATAGCAACATAAAATTAATAAGCTTAACCGTAGCATTTTGTTAACATTTGTCTAACAAAAACGAATAGCTTTTAATGTGATATATATGGTTTAATTCATTTATTATGATTTTATAAAGATATGTTATCCGTCTTTTTATAAATGATAATTTTAATCAAACTTTTTCTATTAGTTATAAATTATAAGTGAGGAATTCAATCAAATCAATTAACCTTGTGAAACTTAAATCAAAAAAATTTAACGTAACTAAAATAAATAAAATCATTAAACAATAAAAATACATATTGATTGCATATTAGATTATAAAGAAATATCTAAAGGACATAATAAAGAATTATAATTTTGTGATTGTATATCATTTTAAACAAAAATATTGTGTTATTTCTTTGTGACTACATACAAAATCGTTGCTTATTATATTCTCGTAAAAAATTGATGCATTGGTGCCGATTTCGAAAGATAACAAAAAATATTTATAGAAACTCTAAATAATAAATTTTTTTTTTTTTATCGGTTCAATTTTTATTCATTAAGTAGCTAAAATCGCAACTTGATATAGTTCTTAATTCAGGTCTATAAATAATGTCGACTTAACGTAAATGTAGTATAAATTCTATATTTTTTAGATTTTAAGGATGTAACCCACCTTTCTATACAGTTTATTAATTTCATTTATCAAAAAGTCAACCAAATACAATAGTTTACTTTTAACAAGTATTTAACTTTAAAAAAAAAAACTCTCTTTTTGGACCTTATTAAACCGCCCTAGTATAATAAGGCTTATTTATCTATTAACGTGTATTTTTTCTAAAATTGTGTTCCTATCGATACCTTCAAATATTAGTTAGAAAGAACATCTAATAGAACTCTTATTTTACATTTCCTTTACTAATGCAGACAAAAAAACATCTCAAAAAGTATTGTCTTTTCTAAATGAACATAGTTAATTCAAATTTAGAAAATTGACAATTTCTCTTCCAATAACGAACGAAAACATTTTATTAATTTAAAAACATATTGTTTATTAGTTGAGAATTTAAAGCAGTGCACTGTCGATTTTTTGCGCAGTAAAATGGATTTTAATGCAGTTTGTTGTGTTGTATTCGTCAGAATCTCTAAAAACTTTGTGACCTTTTCAACAAATTATGTAAAAAACGCAAATTGAATTTGTGTGTAAGAAAAATATATTTCAAAAGTGCATTTTGAATTAGACAATTATTAAAATTTCTGATACAATTTTGTTTTTCGAGGGTTTTCGGGATCGCTGACCTACAAAATAATATATGATAATTTGTCCTACTACTCCAGAGAAAGACGTTCAGAATACACGTTTATCTCATTAATTGTTAATTGTTGCTCAGTTAATTGTTTACTTTTCATGTTTAAAAGAGATTCAAAAACCTATCAGTGTGTTATGCTAGGTTTTTCATATTTAATATTATAAATATGCGATTTCTTAAGATTTTTTAAAGTTATACTTTTTGAAACCAATTACAGTTCTGTCACATCAAAAATAATTAAAGACAAACTAAATTTTCAAAATGACGTAAACTTCACAATTTTCTTAGTTTTTTAAATTATAAATAGGAATATGGTTTTGTAGATAATTCAAACATTTTGCTTTTTTTAAATCGTTTAGAAACATCCAGATATATTAAAGAAAAACTAAAAAATGTGGTCTCAATTTTGGAAAATTGGAGACCAAACAGAAAATTGAAGATCGAATTTTGTCAAAACACGTTTTTGAATATTATATAGGTATTACCAACAATAATTTCCTTTTTATTTTATTTTTTCTCTCTGTTGCTACGGCTATATAACTTAAATATTCTTTATGAAGTATTGTTAATGCATATTATATTAAAAATGCCGTTCTGTAAACAAGATACTTACAATTAATTCGTTATCAATGTTTACGAAGTATTAAAATATTATTTATTATCACAATTTAAATCAAAAATACTAAGTAAAAATTAAAAATACATTTTTGACGTCAACAAATACTATCATTTATAAAAATAAAAATAACATCATGCATATTTCTATTCAGTTCTGGGGACAGTGAAGAGCTGTGGGTAGATTTGAGAACAATCTTTCTCATTGGCTGTAATTTTTTCCAGTGATTTATAGTTCGCAAACCACGTTTTGGCAGAAACCGTCCCTGCACGTTATCAGCTGTATACATTTAAAAAGGGTGAATGTTGTGTTGCGTCAAAAGGGTGAGAATTTCAAATAAAATTAAAGGCAATTAAATTTTACATAAAAGAGTTGCTTTCTCTTTTTGCCTCACCAGAGCGTCCGTCTTTATATATTTTAACATATAGAACTTACATGCATATAAAATGTATATGAAATGAATAGATGCATGTGTGAAAACTTTTCGGCGCTCTGGCTGCGTTATTTTTAATTAAAATTTTAAATTAAAAGCCTTTTTTAAGACTTTAAGCTAAAAAATTTTTATTTGAAACTTCATTTTCTAACTTCCTACCTATTAATCCATAAACTCAACCATGATCAGTTTCAAATATATTATAGCTGAAGATGTGCGAGATTAATCTTCGCCAGAACGTGATACCCGTACTTCACATATTAAGATTCACCTCCATAAATCAAATCATCCACGACTTTTCACTCTATTTAATAATTTAATAGAGCTCTTATTACCTAATAAGTTATTATTGTATTATAAAAAATTTATTATTTCTTTTACTTCACAATTCAGTATCCGAATAAAAAACAATTGAGATTACGTTTGTAATTTTTTGTCATAAAACGTAATTCTCATATAGAAGGTGATTCAAAACGGCTTTCTTAAGATGTGAAAATAAGCAATAAAGAATGATCTACGCTAATAAATAAGTATCAAGCTGACAAAAGTGGTTTGACCATAACTGTGAATGTAAAAATGATAAACTGAAGCAAAAATTAAGAACAAATACGAAGAAATAGGAGTATAATAAGAAACAGGAGTATATTCCATGAGTATATTAGGAAATATCATAAATATAAAAAAGAGGGACAAATTTTGACGATGGGTGGAAACGAAACGAAACCAATTAAGTTTTTTAGAAACTATAGACACTTATTGATAGTTCAAAAACATCTAAAAACATAAAGGCAGAAGACTGAATCGGGCATTATAAAACCTTACAAAGAAGAAAATGTCAATGTCAAAATGGTAGTTGTGGTAGGGCAGCCTACAATTCTAAATGGGGATTTACTCTAGCGTCGTCGGGACTTACTGGATTTTGAAGATTAGCTGGTATAAAGAAAAAAGGTCATAGTGTGATTTAAACCATATTTAAGATTTGGGGAACGAGTAGTAAGTCTTTCATAAAGGTACAAAAAACAGCCACCTGGACATATTCAAGCATGTAAGATATTAATATGTGACTCTAAAGACAGAGGTATGTTAATCTACCGATTTCATCATTCACATCATACAGACAGTTCAGCTCGAATTCTTGATCTTGTTGATCTTTAATCTAAATTATTTAAACGAATATTTTTCATGCTCAAATTTTCAGAAGATATTTTTCCGATATTCATGATTTATTTCCTTCAAAATTAAAACAAAATTCGAGCACGCTCGATAATGTTCAGCTAGCTTTTATTTTCCAGGTTTGTGACCATCCCACTGCTTTACGTAACGCGTAAATCGTCAGAGTAGTAAAATATATATTTTTCATCACCTAAACAACCTATCATATCCTAATCTGATGCGCTCGGTTAAATCTATCGTTTTTTTTACGATTCTGATCAGCTATGCTATACTTGCGGCACCGTATAGAGTACTAAGATTTGGTGGAGGTATTCAACAATGAGTGAGATATCTCCCATCCATATCATAATTTGAACTTTACCGAGGTTATTCAAAATTCCCCGCTTGAATTCATCTACCATTGTGAAATCTGGAGAATTTCAAATTATTGCGCGATATTTTACGAATTGCAAGCCAAGTTTTAGTTGGAACATTGGTAGTGGAAATTGTATACAATATTAAAAGTATAGAAGACATGCGAAATGTGAAAGTCAAAAGTAAATAAGATTTACACAAAAATCGTTTCAATGCGCAAAAGGCTACATATGGTAAAATAACGTATAATTTTGTCCTACGTTTTAGAGCGACATTTGAAGCAATCAATCAATAATGCTCTGATTAAAACAAACACTTCAAAAAATTATAGGAAAACTAAACTTTTAAAATCAATTATTGAATCACAAAATGAACGTTTTTAAAGGCAGTAATATTGGTAGGTGTTCCAAAAACTCGTTTGCAAGTTATAATTCAAATTAAAAAAAAAAAAAAACAACAATAAAATCAAAACAAAAATAAGTAATTTATAGTAAAATACAAAATTGCGAAGTGAACGAGTAACAGGTACTGTTCCTATAGGATATAAGCTAAATCCTTTTCCACATTACGAATAAAAATAAAATAAAATACGTAACAAATGAAAAATTAGAGAATCGTGTCGGTAACAGGTTATTTTCGCAATAAATGTTGTCTTTTCCCTAAGATCAAAATAAAAAGAAAATCAAAATACATTTCATAGTATAAGCCAAAGTCGAAAAGCGGTTGGGTACCAGCTAGTTTTTTGTAATAAAAAGCAGCTGTCCGTTTCTCAATGTATAGCAAAATTCATCCAAAATTGGTTCAGTGGTTTACACGTATAAAGGCCTGTTATTTTAGCATGTATAATTTCACGGATTATGTCTATAGTACAAAATATATGATACGAGAAACGTATTAATTTAGATGATGGGTTGGTGTAGTGTAAGTATGAATGAATCAGGTGCACTCAGCGTGTCAAAATAAAGGAGAAACTGAAATATTTAACTCCTCTAGAGATTGACTGATCCCCATTAATAGATCCAGAGAATATAACGCATTCGACGAGTCTAGGAAGACACAATTAGATGAACGACAAACATTTTAAGAGTAGAATAAAATAATATTGTTTAAAACTTATTTGAATTGTAAATTTATTAATTGATTTTGTAACTACATACTTTAAACGAAAAGTGGTTTTTCACAAAAAAATTGTATCATTTTTTCATAGTATTGTACATCATCCAACTCTGAACTATTCATTTCCTTCATCTAGAATGAAGTTTTAAATCAACTACAATATTCCACCGAGTAGATAGATACACACCAAGCCCAGTTTATACAAAAACGTGTACAAAATATCGCCTACAGTGTGAATGTTGCCTGCGTTATAATATCTGTATTGTACACAAAGGTTGCAGACATTTTATCTAAAGCACCACACATGATATTTGATGTATTTATTGACTATATAGAAAACTTGGTTCTATTTTCATTATACTTTGCTAACAAATTCCAATTTATAATAAATAATAAAGTCAGTAAACTATTAATTTAAAACATAATATTGAACTTTATATTATAAAATGAGTGTTGAATATTGATACTGTAATTGTGTGTAGTCACCAAAACTTCATTTAAAATTAAATTAACACCAATTTAGTTTGTTATGAATCTAATAAATTTAAAGTGGTACTTTTCATATTTTACATTTTACTTCCGAGAAATATCTATGTATTGGGAACATTATGAATAAAATAAATAATCATTTTTTTATTTGATTTAAACATTTATATATATATATATATATATATATATATATATATATATATATATATATATATATATATATATATATATATATATATATATATATATATATATATATATATATATATATATATATATATATATATATATATATATATATATATATATATATATATATATATATATATATATATATATATATATATATATATATATATAAACAAAACTCCAAAACTATAGAATGGATATTTATAAATTATTCTTTAAAAATACTAGACGCGCTTTGGTTTATGTGTCCTTTTCCGAAGATGCAGCGGTCGTCGTGTAATTCAACTCAAATTATTCATCTACGTACCGTGTCTGAAGAAGCATTCACCCGATTAAATTTTTTATGTAGACGCGTCATATATTTACATGTATTCATTGACTCGTTAATTAAATAATCTTTAATTATAATTTATTATATTTTATAATTATTTTAATTATATTTGAACACTAAAGTTAGGAATGTATGAAGGTAGTTTCATACATATAATCATCATGTACTGGATATATGTATGTATAATATTATTATATGCCTATAAATCAATTGAATACAAAGATGACTAAACTTGAACTTCATATGTGCTTTCTAATAGTGATTAATATATGCACTTTCTTTTATTTATAATGAATCTGTTAAATAACATAACATTTTATTTATAATAAGTTAAACATAGTATAATACTAAGCTAACACACTAGATAACACACTAGCTTTTATTTAACTAGTTATGTACGTTTTATCGGGTTTTTACTTAGTTATAATTTTAATAGTTCAATAATAATTTTAAATCAATCACATCAATATTAAGCTAGCGTTATCAAAGTATTTTTTACAATGCTTTTTTAAAAGATTTATATTAATTGTTTAACTTATTATACTATGGTTTTATTTAGCTTTTATGCTTTAAAAAATTTAAAGAAAACTTTTACTATAAATCTTAGACTATCAACTCAATACGTATATAATTATTAAAGCTTGTCGCGAGATTTAACTATTCGTATTTACTTAGTTTGATAAATTTAATAGTTCAATAATAATTTTAAATCAATCACATAATTATTTATTTATTTGTTTATCCACACAAGTAAATATCGCTACACCCTTTGATATCATATAAATTATGTAATAACATTATAAGTTTATAGTAAAAGTTATAAACTTTATTTTCAACCCTTTCATTTGATACTCGTATTGTAGGAATGCATTAACTATAATAAGTCAACTGTCTTGGGTGTTCCACTATCTTGGATTTAGAATAATCATGCCAACCATGTATTTTCATCCAAACTGAATGTATATACTAAATTTTAACTCATCAGTTGAAGATATCTGCTTCAAATTTGAGTTACAATTTATACCGATTAAACATACATAATTAGTTAAATAAAAGCTTTAACTTTAATAAAAGAAGATGAGAAGATGAAGTGCGAATGAAACAATTAATTTAGTTTTTCTTCAAGAGTCGTCAAGTTATCTACCATATAGCCATTAAATAATTTTATAGAAAATTATTTTATTAAAATAATTTTATATTAATTTGGAAGGTAAGCTGTTTACAATGAACAAGCGTTAAACTTTAAAAAATTTATTATCAGAGGTACTTTTTAATAACTGTGCCCACCTATGGGTATATAATATTTTATTTAAACTTTCTTTAACATATTGTGTCAGAAAATTAATGTTCACGAACAAGATCAGCTTTCTGCTACAGAAAGTGTCCAAATTTCAACTAAATTATAAAATTTTTTATAAAGTTTTGATGACATGTCTTAACGTACGTGATTTAGTTTTATATTAGTTTTGTATTCGAAAATCGATTGTTTTAGAATATCGATATATACAAGAAATAAACAAACGACCAATGAGAATCATGAAAAAAATGAAATTATTGTAAGAAAATAAAACAAAATTATATCATTTATGTGTAATGTATGATAATGAATTATTTCAAGTCGTTCCAGGCGTAAAGCTTGTTAAGTAAGCAGATTAATGTGTCACGAGGAAGTTTCATGTCCATTATTGTATGCAGTGGATTTTTGTTAATTTTATGGTTCGCCATAAATAAGTCTTTTTAATAATTACATAAGGATTAAATCGACCAGTTTCACTGAGTCAAGTAATTTTACGTATGATTGTATAATCGTTTTTGATTATGGCACCCAAGTAGAATTTTGACTAATTATTACAGCCAATGGTTGGTTTTCAAATATAAGTTAGCAAAAACAAGGACATAGTGACGTCATAGTGGTCTCATGTTTTTTTATCATAATTATTTTAGCTTAACATGATCGTATGATCGGCTACTGTTACATAATTTCAAATTAGAATTAAAAAAAACAACATAAAAACAGTCTACTCAGTAGGTAGTTGTTGTGCCATAATTAACTTTTGGCTCACCACTGTCATAGATTTTTAGTAATTTTTGAGAGTTCATTTAGTACCATTATTGAATTTTTACTTTTTTACTTACCATTCGCTCACAACTTGCACAAATTAATTTTTAGTTATATCATTTGCTTTAAATTTTTTAATTGTACGGTAGATAATGTTAAGTCATTATCGAATATTCAGATACAACTAGATTAGATCAGTGTTATGTATGTAATCTAAAGGTCAATAAAATGCATAATAATTTTATTCATGGTATCAATATCATCAGAAATAAACCCTACAATTATCTTACTCGTGAAATTCTATGTTTGTATAATTCTATTATGCTTCTTTTATTTCACAAAACTTTTATATTTTTATATTTATTATTTTAAATAAAAATGGAAATTCTCATTTGGAAAATAATATTAATGACAGTTTGTTCTTGAAACACAAAAGTAAGGACAATTCTTTTTGAAAATGATAAAGAAAAGATAATTAGAAATATTTGTAATTCATGAAAATATAATACCTATCTATACATTTATAAATATACATACATAAAATATTATAATATGCTTTGTGATTTGACATATTCATTTTGTTACTATATAAATTCAATATGTTTGCAATATGGGAGACTAGGGTTGGGTGTAGGTTGGTGCAAATTATTTTGAACTCTTAACCAATAAAAATACTATTGGAATTGCTTAACATCATGCGGTACGATTCGAGCAACTAAATTTAAACAAACATTGATCTCAAAATAGAACCTGTGTTAAATTTTTTTATGCGGTTTGGTTTTTTCTTTTGTTTATATTATAAACTTAAAACTACCTTGCAGTCTATTTGAGTCTAGTCATCCCAAAATTGAAATTTTCACATAAAAAATTAGGTATTTTGTTAATTAACTATTACGTTTGTTAAAAAGAATTCAAGAAGTAATTAGAGATGTAAAGGGTACGTTGAGCTGGTTGTGTTACCAATTGTATGTCCAAGCAAAAATTCACTCGGAAACTCGAGCAACTGATTTTGATGGGCATCGAAGCCATAAGGTAGAATGAAGTTATCTGTTTTTACAATAAAGTGTGTTATTTTATTTTAATTCTTTTCGATATAACTATTACAAACGGAAGCTAATGCCAATAAAGAAATTTGTTAACACATTAACATTAAATATTATATTATTTGAATTTATTAATTGATGTGACTAATGAGCAGATCCTTACATGAAAAGAAGATAATTATAAAAGTTTAAAAGGTTTTTACTAATAAACATAAAGAAAACAGATTAAAAAGCGCTTCAAAAATTATGCTAAAAATAAATATTAAAAAAATTTTTTTTTTAGAGTAAAAATGTAAACTGATAAAGACTTATTCAAGGCACTAGTGAATTAATATAAGTATTTATTAATGTTTTTAAAATGACATGGGGTCGCTGTTTCTAAACTTAGTAGCTAAATAACTGAAATTTTATATCTCTAATTTTCAAATCGAAAATATTATGAAAACATTTATAAGCTTCAATTATTTATGAATAAAAATTTTTAAAAAAATGCAGGCTTTTAATTAAAAATTAAATAATTAAGTTTTTTTTTTCATAAATATTGTCAGTATTAGAGGATCTTAAATTTACTTTACAGTACAATTTTATGTTTGAGATTGGTTGCATGTGTAACATCAAAAATATCGATGTTATGTTCTTGATAAAACCAAAAATTTATTACTCACGTACGTTGAATTATTTTTGTTTTTTACTATTAATGACTTAACGTATTTATTTAATTAATATTGTGTTATAAATATATCTGATATCTTGACTTTTAAATGCGCGGCGAGTTTTTCAATAACAGATTCTTTTAGCTACATCCTTTACAGCTATTTTGTCCTTAATACTAAGCATGTCTTCATTAATTACTAAATTTTGATGAATCGAACCATATGGTTCTTTACCAGTACTACCAAGATAATCTTTTAAAAGGTATTAATTCACTTTCGCCACACAAGAGACACTTTATTACTTTTCCATTTAAAAGTATATCGTCTGAAATTTGCAATAACATTTCACTTCTTTTAGTTACATTTATGGAATGCGCACCATGTTCATAGTATTTCAGGCCACTGTAAAAACTTAAGAAGCGTTTCGTTCTTACATCTTTCAGAGAAATTATAAGTGAATGCTCGTATAGGGTCTTTTAACACAAAATCGCAAAAGAATGTATTTATGAAAGAAGAATATGTTTGTAGTATATTATATAATATTGTTTTTATGAAAAATTTCTTTTTCTTTCAAGTTAAATAAAAAAAATAATGTTACACTCTAAAAAATTGAATAAGACGCCGTGCCTAACACCATTGAGAGAAAGCGCAACCTATATTATATCACGACACTGTGATACTGAAAGTGCATTTACACGGATTTTAAAACTTAATTATTATTGATAGATGTTTGTCATTTTTCTTAATAAAATAATATACTTTAATCCTGTTATATCTAGTCTACCTTGTTTCTATGTCCATCTACAATATTAATCTCTGGCATTTAATTTCAGCTAGATAAAAGCAATTTTTTTTTAATTACCCGAAAATGAAATTGGTGATTTATTATAAGATACTAAATTTATTAAATTTATATTTTTAATGTGAAACTATCTTTAATATCATAACAAAACTGGAAAAGAATGGAAATTGATTCAAAAACGTTAAAATTATAAGCTTTCAAAGATTATTTTTCATATATTTCTCGAAAACGATGTATACATCTCTATGGGGATACTACAGAATGAAGTCACTGCAGAGTATCACTATCTTTATATATTAAGAATTTTATAACTCGCATAATTTGATAAAAATTTAATTTGTTTAAGGATTAAAAAAAAAAATACTTCAGTTCCCTGTTGTTGAAGTAAAGAGGCTTCAATTGAAGAAATTTAGCCAAATACTCTCTTCTACTAGACTTGACTTGATTAATTTAATTTTCAATTAAGTAAATGTTGAAATTCTTTTTGTTATTTTATTGTTATTTAATGTCTTTTCTTTCATATTTTTAGTTATCAAACTAAACAAGTTGACAAAAATCTTCACTTACCAGAAAAAAAAAAAAAAAACACACAATTTATTGATTTTAAGTGCCATAGAAGTGGAACTTCGAGATAAGAAGACAAATATAGAACTTTAAGAATAACATAATCGTAAGTTTTGTTCCTGATAATATTGATAAGAAGTTTAAAATTATTATGCATTTTATTGAAATTTACATACATTACGCTTACTCAATCTCCGAGTTTATAATAAACGATGTTATTAAAATAATGAAATTTATTTTATTATTTATTTAAATAATGCACTACGGTTGGTTATTAGGTATTTACGAATACATGTGTATAATACATCATGGTTGTAATGATACCTTTATGCAGGCGCACTCACATATACGTACCCTGCAATAAACACAGTATAATGCTATCTGTATCATTCTGTCGTACGTCATAATCTATAGATGTATATAGTTGTCTCTTTTTACCTCGTCGAGTTTGAAATCAAAGTGATACTATAGACGCTAAAATTAAAAAAATTAATATATAAATAAAGCATAAGCTGAATCAAATCATCAAAAAGTCGATAGTCATAAAACAGAAAAGTGTGTACAATGAATGAATGTATAATAATGAATAAGAAAAAACCTGTATTTTGGATCGTGACCGACTTCATTCATAAATTATTTCATTAGTTACAATTAATGTCAAACACATTCTACTAAAACTTCTCAAGAGATTGAACAGGTATGTGACGTACGAATAAGAAAAAAATTTATATTATCAGGAGAGTTAATAATCTTAAAATGTTTGTAAAATGTACTTAATTAAAAACTTAGAAACTTTTATCACTAGTATAAACTTATATTAATACAAATTCACAAAAAACTATTAATTAATAGATAATATGTTCAAATAACATATATATATATATATATATATATATATATATATATATATATATATATATATATATATATATATATATATATATCATAGCTCAGATGTGGATGACACTGCATCAAACGAAAAAGACACAATAAATAAAAATAAATAAACACAATAAATAATAAATAAAAAGAACAATCAAGACGAATAAGCATTCCGTTCACTATAAGAAAAATTCCATTTCTATAACCGTAAAAAGCAGAAAATAATAGTAATAAATAAAAAATAATTTTTAATATATCATATTTTTGGACTAAATAATTTCTCTAATTAAAAACGAAAAACATGAGGCGCAATACTAATTGAGCTATTTATGAATCAATTATCTGCTGCATGCGCTCCATGTTTTTCGTTTGAAATTAGGAGTTATTGTATACTTTTTAGTCCGTTATAAAAACATGATAAATAAAATTATTTTTATTTTATTTTAATTTTTTTTTTTTTAAATACACCATCGATACTATACTATTCTAAAATTATAAACAAATAACTGAGAGCATTCATCCCTGGTCTCCTCTACATTCAGTAAGTATAGTAAAAAATATCGTGTTAGAATTGTATGTTTAATTTTAAATTGTAATGAATGATGTACAACAAAAACATCCAGTACCATTACTTACTTGCTTGTTTTCAATACTCACACCCACTTTCTTCCAATACAGTGTTTGTTTTGTATATCGTATGCAAAGCTTTCTCTCTTCACTTCATGTTCATTTTTTCTTAAAATATTTCATATAAATCCTTATACTTTTATTTTCCAGGGAAATACATACTGCTGATCGAAAGGCTAGAGAACGTATGCTAAAATTAACGATATTTCTTCAAATAAGAGGGTCTATCAGCCATATCAATTACAGTCTGTTAAGAATCCCTCCTTCCCTCTATGTAGTCCAACGTAGCTCTTTTTCTCCTCTCCAGAAGTCCAGAAGACAGTTTGTATTCTCATTTAAAAACAATTTAGTTTACTGGATAATATTTTTATTTTGTCAGAAAATTACGTAGGTAAGTTTATCGATTCTTCCTCTAACAGAACTTTTAATGAATCCTTACTTCCCCTTAGCAGAGACATGTAGTTTATGACCACACCAATTATGCTCCAATTCTTCTCTGCTTTTAATATTAATTAGAAATAGAGTATACCTTTTTATTTTATTAATTCGAAATGATAAAATATTCGAATTACCTATGAATAAATTTTTATCTATTAACTTATTACAAGGAGACTATTCAAAATTTTTCAATCTATTGGTTACATAAGTTTTCTACTTGATAAATTAAACGTACAATTAACATACAATTTTTCTATAAATGGTTAACAATGGTTAGATAATAAATATGAAACGACTATTGACGATAGTTAAAGTAAGTAAAGTGTGAAACTCAAAATTTAAAAAACTATAAAGTATTTGAAAATATTTGAAAGACATTAAAATTCTGTTTTATATTTTCTGTTAAATTTAATTAAACACAAAAGTTTTTCTTAAACATTAAAAGAAAACTTCATTAACATGAAAACTAATTCTGAAATATGGTACAGTTTTGATTATATGAACGTATATTCCAGTGACAAGACGAATAATGAAAAACTTCGTAAAAATATTAGTTGTTAGTATCTTCACCAAATCTAAGCTCTCTATATAATCTGACGAATTGAGCGTGACGCAGGTGGAGTATCTTTTTTTTTGCAGGTTTATTACCCTCCGAGTCATTATCTTGCGTAAAACTCAACTCATCAGATTAATAAAATATACACATTTCAGCACGTAATCAACTTACCATATCTTAATCTGACAAGCTCCATTAAATCCAACTATCAATGTTTGTATTTTAATATTATGATAAAACCCTATATGCACCACATATAGAGCTAGAATTGGTGGAGATACTCAACAAAGGGTAAGTTATCTCCCATTTCTTATTATGTCCCGCTAATAAAAAATTCCCCGGGTTACAAATTTATAATACTACGGGTCTTATTTGAAAACTGTTTTTTGGTGATGAATTTCACATTTCCTAACATGGTGTACCTAAATACGCACTTTAATATTTGAGTATTATTTATATAGATATTTGTTTTCTAATACCACGAGAAATGAAATCAATATAACATTGTAATTCATAGAATTGGCGTAATATAACATATAATACACATAACATTCCTCAGGAGTATAATCCGCAGTAATACGTTATACAGTATAATACTTGTGGTTGTTGCGGTTATGTCAAGAAGTTTCTATATTAAATCCACATAATACATACTACTTGAAAAAATTCAATAAACGAAAAAAATCAAACCTTTTCATTTGAATTTTTATAATTATTTTAGAGCTTGCGTAATCCCATGAAAATTTACGTTAAAAAATATAGAAAATTTTGTTGTTTCCTTTTTAGCAAAAATTTTTAGTTAAACCAATCCATTGAACAATAACCACCTATTTATCTTCATTTGGTTCAGTTTTATCTCTTTCAGACCGATGATGGCCTCTTTAACTGGAATAACTTTTCTTTCAGTGTCTGATTAGTGATGTTTCAAAAAATAAAAGCATGATATTAAATCTTCAAAATTTATTTCACCAATAAATAGACCATAATAGTAAGGATAGTTATAAAATGAACTATCTTTAAACATTAACATGCGCAAAATATAATAAATTCAGCTCTTAAGTGTAGTTATAACACTTTAGTATTTAATAATAAAATAATGTGTGTTTATTAGCAGAATTTTAACAAATATTGTAACAAATCGAAGCATTTTACAAAATATTTTAACAAACAAACCAACGTTTGAAGAAACAACCGTTTTTGAATGTTTCTTCTGTATCACTTGGTTTAAAGGTGGTTCATGGATCCATTAGACCTAATGGATCCATTTTGTTGATTCGCGAACTTAATTTTGGTCTTAAGGCCATAATGCAAATTCGATGTCTCTGTTCGTTTTTGACTTACCTTATTGTCAGACAGGCGGACAGAGATGAATTATCTTATAAAGTGATTCTATGAAAATTTTGTTAATCAGCGTAAAGCTAGCAGAGCAAAGTATTTAAAATTAAATTAAAATATGCTTCAAATTGGTCGCTTTTTAGCTATTGCAAAATTCAATTAAGTAATCAATTTTTTTAGTTTACAAAATTGAGTACTAATGATGCACTTTTGCGTTGTATGAAGCTGGCAGAGCAATATGAAAAAATAACTTATGTAATATAATGTTACCCGAATTAGGTGATTGCATTCAAAATATGCATGTGCATTCAATTTTATGAAAATTTCCAAAAAACTATCAATGATTGACTAGCATGAATCCCTTTCTAAAGAAAGTGTCAAGCTCTCTGTTACATCTTGAAATAAGAGAAAAAAGTATTCAAAATTGAATTTAAATTTGCTTAAAATTAGATGCTTTTTAGGTGATGTGAAATAAAATAATGTGTTTAAATTTTTAATTAAACTTAGTGAATCATTATGATCCATTGCTGGCGTGATACCACGCTGTCAGAGGAATTCTGAAATAAAAACTATAACAATATATTGTTAGTACTAAAAAAGGGTTTTTAGGGAGCATCATTTATGGTGTGCCTTCAATAAAACAATTACCAAAAAATTCCTGCGATATGCTAGCTTGACACTATTTTCAGCAGTAATTCATGTTGCACAAAGTTACCAAAAGCTAATTTTGATAAAATTGATTTTTTGAAGTCACACCATAATAACACCTAATTTAAGTACTTACATTATATTGTTACAGTTTATTTCAGAATTGCTGTGCCAACCTAATTACACCTAATTTACACCTAATACTTAGATGAGGTACATAATAATTTTAAATGAAAACTGTAAAATTACAACGATCAGATAGTGAGTTTCACAGATGAATCCATACAAAATTAAAAATGAAAAAGGTGACTCATTTTTTAATGACCATACAACTGAGAAGTCAAATTTGAGTGAAATCAGATATTCCTTACAGAATTAATATGTAAATAAATCTATACCTAATACAATTTAAAGAAACAAATTGAACGTCATTCAGCACACAAAGAGTGCTTGTCTATCCATTCTAAAGAAATGGGAAAACGTGTCAAAGAATCGGAGCAAAGCTTCATCTAATGTATTTGGACAAATATTTAATAAATATTTTTTTACTTCAGTTACAAAACTCGATATATCTCTCTTTATTATAAAACTTTTTGTTCTACAGTTTACAAATTTATTATGCAGACAAATTGTCTGATTACGACGGCCAAGATAAAGTTATTCAACTAAGCATATTCATACATAACAAGGAATATCTTTGACCATTATTGGTATTAATTTACCAGGACATAACTTATTTGAGGTTTATAATATTATGTACGAATGAATACGTATGCGTTAGCTATATAAAATCGACAATCAGGACACTTACTGTTACTCTCTCTCTAAACAGTAAAACATAATGTTGGGCTTCCGCCAAATGAATGGAAACTAGGTCACGTGACAAAAACATTCAACACAAACACATTCTTCTTATGAACAACAACAACAACAACAACATTTTATAGTGCAGATAGTTCTTTATAAATGTTATATAGAACTACCTCACTACATACAAACTCACACACACCCATTACCAATACCACCAACTTTAATAGTTGTTGTAAAATAATAATAAACTTGGTATATTATAATAATAATAATAATAATTATTATTATTATTATTATTATTATATGGTCTGTTCATTTATATGAAAATTGATTTTTTAATTGATTTTTATAATTTTGTATCCAATATTTTATATATAGTTCGGTTGAATGAAAGTTTCACTGAACTTTTTTATTACTTAGTTGCCCTAATTCTTGAAAACATTAATGCAAGATATTAATTAAATGTAAACGAACATTTATTTCTATGGCAGGCTATGCGTTATAGTAACAATTTTATTAAAAATTACATATATGATAATTTTTGATAAGACTGCCATGGATGTACAATTATAACGGGCTATATTTAAAAAATAAATTATGTATATTTGCGATACAAATAAACATAATATACTATACTATATATAAAGTATAGACTATTCTTATATCCCACCACAAGCAATAGTTATAAGTGAGTTATTTATTTTAATTTTTTATTAAAAAAAGTTAAGTCTGTCCATTTTTAAGGTATTCGGAATATATTCTCCGAACGAATATTGGTTTTCATTAAGTTATTTGTGCGGGAAGGTAGCGTTTAGTTTTTATCTAGCTATACGATATTGTAAAAAATTCCATAAAATTTTGTGATTAAGGTTTTTGTTAGCATCAAAAATTAGTTTATTATAAATGAAGTACTCGAAACTAATTTTTTTTGGAAATCATTTGGCAATTTGTATGTATAATAAATGTTTAAAACCATCAATAGCGTAATGAAAAGTGATATATCGATTTTAGCAATTGCACAGTAGTAGAATGTGTATTGGATCCCGGACTGGCATTGGTGTTCGGCCTCTTCTTTCCAAAGAAAGTAAGTAAAATTTTGCTTCGAGCACAGTGCAAGAAAGGCCGGTGATCTTGTTTTAACCATAGCCTCCGGGTGCAAAGCACAGGCTTGCCCTCCGGTCACAGGCTCCCTTCGATCACAAAGCAAATATGGTAAGAATTCTTCCTAATTTCGCATTTTTCTCGCTAGTAATGAAATTTTGTCATTTTTATATAAACAAAAACAAAACACATAACATGGTAAAAATCAAAAGTCTAAATTATATCCATTTCTATACGAAAATTCATTAACATCGATGGTGATTCATAGGATAAAATAATAATAAAGTAATTTAAAGGACGGAAAGCGGTCATGTAACAGCTAGTTTTTCCGATAAAAAGTAGTCCATTTCCGCATATTCGTCCGCCTGACTGTCTAAATGCCATCAAGATAACTCGAAAAGTGGTTTGGGTTGAAATTTTGGTGACGTATATTAGACAAAAAAAGGGAGTTTATGTTCGTGAATGAGCAAAGTAAGTGAATAAGCATTGGACCTCATGAATCTATGATCCAACTTTTAAACCATAAATGATAGAAAAAAATTCAAAGATAAAAAAAAAAACTTTTGTTTGAATCAGTCATTTTTTTCCTAAATTAGATTGGTCACAATTTTAGTCGAAATTTCGAAATTAGCTAAACATATCTGCAATACTCATTATTATTATACTAGCGTTATACTAGCGTTATACAGATATGTTAAGTAAGAAGTCCACCAAGTGTATTCGATACAGATTTAATAAATTTATTATAGTTAAACTTATAATAACGCTAGTATAACGTCACTAATAATGACTTATAACAATATAATTAAAAGGTCATATTTATGAAAACTAGTAAATCTAAATTGGTAGAATGAGTGTGTTGATTCGGCATGGGAATGACCCATGAGCTAAATGAAATTAAATGACTTCGATATCGATTTTTAGTTAATTCTGTATGGTTGAAATTTAAATGTTATCGTTGTAAGATGTATAGAAAAACTATCTTGGTGAAGTTAAATTGTGGAAATATTTGTATTCAACATCAATTTTTTTTCTTACTTAATGTTTTCCGAAGATAATTATTTTTATTTTCCATGCACCTCGAAGTATCTATTTTGTACTTCTTATACATATGCACATATACAGTTAATTTAATTAAAACTTTACATATGCACGTATACAGTTTCAAATAAAATTTAGTTAGTGGTCGTCAATAACCTTGTAACTGCAAGGCAACCTTAAATAAACTAAGTAAAAAAAAAAAAATTTAGTTAAAATTTTTCCAATTTCAAATAAAGTATTGGATTATGTTATCATTTAAAAACACAAGTTTTTAAGAAAATTTATTTTATTGTATAAATAAATAAAAAGCGGTTACAACAATATTTTTGCTAGTATCACAGTATTTATTGGAAACTTCGGATCATGTTTTAGAGGAGGTTATAATGTATTCGCATTATTGGTAAAATGTTTTACAATCATGTTTTGCATTTTTTAATTATTTTTAAATAGTCTTTTGCTCACAATGACATTGGATACCAATTTTTTTTTGTATTTTTCTTGAATTAATTTCTTTATTAACTTTAAAATGATTTTTAACAGTATTAGTAAGTGTATAAAACATTTTGGCACGACTACAAAATAATGTTTTCACAAAGTGGTTATTAGACACATATAGTTCAGGGTTAATGTAAAGATACAGTTATGTCCACTGAGATTGATGATAATAAGAAGATTTGTCAAACAAAAAGCTGGGTCCAATTTTCTTAAGCAAATTTTTTAATATATAAAATTATTTAATTATTTTTATTATTATTATTATTATTTTTTTTTTAAACACAAAATAAAACAAAAAGTTATTATACAAAACATCCTTCCTTCCTGCCTTGCGTCTTTAATCACACCTTTAATCGCACCTCAAGGATTTTCAATGACTTGCACGTTTTCGTTTTATTTTGAATTTTCAATCAAAGCGTATCGCTCCATATTATTCCAATCTCTTCCTGAAGTATACATGATCTATTTCCAATTTCCACTAAAATCTTTGCCGGAAATTACTAATGAAGATGTAATTTAATATTTGTAAATCACATTTAGTAGGGGTTTCGAATACATGTAGTATATACTTACTTTCCAGATTTCGCACCGTATACTTACACTATTTTGAAAATTTTACGACAAGCATTTACAGTTTGGCATTTATTGCTTTGTTATAATTATTGTATTTGCTTAGTGGATTCTCATTAGGACATCAGCAGTTCTCCTTAATATCATGTTATTGTCAAGATACGCGAATTCTTCCACTTCTTCAATCATTGACGCTGAATATTTGCTTACTTGTTCATCTCGTCGATCGACATTGCATTATTTTCTTGACATTAAGTCTCAACTTACCACATTCAATTTCCCACACCAGGTCCTGAAGTTTTGCCTTCATAACGGTATGCTTTTAAACTTATAGACATAATCCGCAAACTAGACTTTCTAATCGCGCAACCAATGTCCATTTTTTGCCTGTTAAGTCATTGTACGTTTTTTTGATGATGTAGCTAATTTTAATTGGGATGCCATACTTTTATACAGTGTGAATCACAGTGTGTCTTTTCAATGAGTCAATGGCCGCTTTTATTATATTGTTTAATAATTATTGGAATGGTGAATATTCGGTCTTAACATCTATCGTGTCGTTCAAAGTTCAATATATTACGGATTTACTCCTTCAAAAGGAGTAATTTGTTATTACTAAATGAGTTCCTTTTTCTATTTATACTCGGATAAATGCGTTGAGATAAGTAAATTTATAAGAATTATTTTGAACACATGTATAAAATAGTATATATAGTAACTTAATAACAAGTGTGTATTAGACAACATATCCTTTATAATGTAGTAATACTTAATACTTTTTTTTAAATAAAACTTTATTGAATCTTTTAACAAAAATTTATTTACAATCGTCATTTTCGATAGTCTTGATTTCTAATATTTTTGTGTATGTTCCTACTCAAAAATGACTAATCTAACGAAAAATGTGGTAACGTTTTTTGTTAATCTGTCAAGAAAAATTATGTTGTTATTAATTACTGTAATCAAAAATACTGTTAAACAAGTGAAGATAATTACAAACAGAGTTAAGTGTTTAGATACGCGACATATGATTGATATGCCTGGGTTAGCATTCATTAAATACTTTAAATATCCAGTCTATACATTTATATATGTATGTATACATGTATAATAATAATATGTATTGTATATTGTCTGAGATGCATATAATAATAATATGTATCTCAGACATTTTACGAAAACATTTTTCAAACACAAGTTGTTTAGATAAAAAATAAAAAATGTTTGTATTTTAACTTTTCTTCTATCTTTAATAATTTAAAACTTAGACCAAGAATCCATTGGATCCAATGAATTTGCTCATTCACGAACCTAAACTCAATTTTTAAGTTAAGAATTTTGATTTTGAGTTTTGACAGTTGGACGGACGGACAGTTGAAAATGAACTAATTGGGTGTTTCGATGAACACCATAGCAAAATTTTGTTTGTGTGGATATTATTCCGTAGCGTTACAAACTTAAATTAATATAATCTAACATATTATGGATGTAAGTATACAAATGTGGACCCAGTCTTGTGTCGACGGTATTTTAATTATATTATAATATTTAATAAAAATATAAAATAAACAAATTTCACCAAAAAACGTGAACTTGTATCCTCCTCTATAAATCAATAACCAATTATACTTTATGTCGTTTATATTAATATACAAAAAAGTTACAAAAAAATAACAATATTATTACAAAATAGCTGATTGTATTTTGTAATGTAGATTACTTCTGTTTAAATAACACAGTAAATAAGCCAGAGAATGTAGAAAAAAAAAGTGTAACAGCTACGATTTTACAAATCCTTATTTGTACGTCATTCTTAGACCTTCAGAAACATTCATTAATACTCACTACTAACCTAGGCGTCACTTTGAAAATTGCGCAAATTAGCGTAGTTTTACCAAACCAACTAAAAACATTGATAAAATAATTTTAAAAACTACTAGTTTCACCACGAAAATTGAGTCTTTAGTATTTTTGGAGTCGCTGATCACAAGTCCCAAGTCAAAAAGTAACTAAGGATGGTTCCAATCCTGTTAAAATTACTAAGAATTGAAAGAGATAAAAAATAATTTAATTTCAAAATTTCTCCTCGAAAATCGTCTTTCGTCCGCTGATCACAAATTCAAAGTTTAAGTGCAATTGAGGAGAGTTGCAATCACATTAAAACCATTCCTAGAAATAATTTTTATTAATTCAATGTTTTATCTCGAAAATTGTTTCTCCAGATGTTGGCCGAGGTGAAATTTTGATTTTAAAATGTTTCAATTACTTCAAGGGTTATTTAATTGTGTTGAAACCATACTCATTTGCTTTTAGACGAATTTGTGATTAACGACCCCACAAATCCTTGAGACAATTAGAATTTGAATTTTTTAAATTTTTGTTCACTATTACTATTTGAAGAGGGAAACTACCCAAATTTTCTCAATTTTCAAAGTGACAAAGAGGTTAGTGATGATGAATAATTTTGAAGATCTACGGAACACATACAAAAAAAAATTTCATTCATTTTAACGTTTTTTCCGTCTTATTTACTGTGTTATAAATGTTAGAACGATTATTATTTCATAAAAAATGATATAAAACATGGTAAACAACATATAATATATATTGCTGGTTTTTGTTAAATCTTTGGGTATTACTTTGGGTTAGTTTTGTCTCGGTAGAGATTTATTGGCTGCCCATAAACTTTTAAAACATGGAGTATTCATGATGGTCATTATATGTGTGTTTTTTTTTATTGTTATGCGTTACATTTATATACATTTTGTTTAAGATTGGAAGCAAAAATTTTCATTGAAAACATAGCAATATTAAAATAATTTTATATTTTTCTGTAAAAACAAAGTTTTGAAAAATTAAATTTGTTGTTTACCACCAAAACACATAGCCATTTCAATAAATGATATATTTCTAGAAAGATAAGGAAAACTGCTCACGGTTTTCATAAAATCGGTCACCATTCAGAATGGGAAATATTATTGAGAAATTATAATTTCCGAATACAAAAGGTAGTAATGTTTTACTACCTTTTTTTCAATGGGAAAATTAGCAAAGCTCAAATAAAATAATATTTTAATGATTTTTTCAAGAAGGAAATTCTATAATTTTTGAATGATACATTTAGATTTGTTGTAGCTCTCTTATCAAATGGAATATACAGGATTTTTTAGTATATCCATACATATGGCTAAAGAGCTACAAACATAAGTTCTTGCCAGAGATTCTCCTTAATAAACATAAAGTTTTGATATTTTTCATTTTTCTTTTGTTACACTATTGTTTATTTTGTAAACCGTAAAGGAACAAAGTAAAAAGATTTTTTTTTAATGACAATTTTCATATAGTTTGCTGACTCACACTGGTTATCTGATTATATAAAAATGAATCGCAAAATGTGTTGGTAAGCGCATAACTCGATAACGGCTGGACCGATTTGGCTAATTTTGGTCTCGAAATATTCGTGAAAGTTCAGGGAAGGTTTAAACGATGAGAAACATAAATAATAAGTAAAGGAAAATACTATAAACGATAATTTAATTTTCGAATACAAAATGTTCCTAGCTGTGAAACATATTTTGTCTTTTTTTTTCTCACATGTTACAAATCATCATTTCCATAGAAACCAAAATCTAATTTTGAAATTCAAAATAAAACTTCTTTATCTATTCAAAATAAAACTTATTTATCTCTTCTCACTAGCAGTATGACGAACTGTCAACTATATAAAGTGTGCATATCGCATTGTTCAAGTATTACCGGAATCATTCTTGGTTCAGGAGGTCCATATAACTTTTATCAAGTGTATGTGTACCACAGCAAAAATTATCGGGTGAACGCGGTCCCGGGTGTACCCCAGCAAATACCAGGTAAATACCGGGTGGATAAAATCAACCGGGTGCACACTAAATACCGGGAATCCGATAAGAAAGGATTTAAAATTCTTCCCCTAAGGGTAGAATTGCATCCGCATGTAAACGATGTAATATCATTTAATAAAATGTGAAAAATAATACAGCAACGCGTATACCGCGTGGGTATGCTTCAAAATATAAATTAATATCATAATATATTCTGATTTGCCGCAGTTTCAATATTTAGTCATAGACAGTTGAGAATATAACAAAACAATGTTTACCCGGGTCAGCTATTCTAAATAGAATTTATTTATCTCTTCTTTTCTATATTAGTGGTTCTGGACTTCCTTTTACTATTTTTCATCAAGTATATGAGAACCACAGCACAATATACACGAATTGTGGGTGCACGAGGTACCGGGTGTCCCAGATCAAACACGAGTGTAAATATAAATATTTCGTGTCACGGGTATCCCACACCAAAAATAGTGGATTACATATCAAATACCGGGCATCTTATAAGAAAAGATTTTCTGAAATTCTACCTCTAATGGGATGAAAACCAGAGGCAAAGTTTGTATGGGACAACGGAATTCCTTCGTCCAATTTGCTTCAAATTTTGCATGCAATCGATGTAATATTAATTCTCACCGCAACGTGTTCGGGTATGCTTTAAAATATATATTAATATCATTATTTATTCTAATTAGCCTTAGCTTTCAGTATTAAGAAATAGAGGAAAGTTGTTAAGAATATGTTATTATAATTAGAAAATGTTGAAGTTAATTAGAAATATGTGGCAAAACGACGTTTGCCAGGCCCGCTAGTATCATAATAAAGTGGTTTTAAATTAGCAAGTTTTAAGAGGAATAGTTTTTTAATATAGTTGTCCTATTAAGTTCTGGAATTATACGGAGAGCTCCGAAAATACGTTTTTCCGAAGATTATGTTATGTATTGACTCTAACAGAACTCTCACTGTATGTCATTTATTATAAACGCAACAATCTATAATATTGGAGTTTGGTTGGCCTACGTACACTTTCAACAACTTTTCCATATATGCTTACAAAGCCATGATATAGGTAAATGAAAATATAAGACAAAAATAAAAATAATGAATGTAAAAACTTAACTTGTAATTCAAAAATTATCCATTTAGCTATGATAACTTTCAGTAAATAATCGAATAAATAAAATTTTGAACTGCCATTTTAATTACGGTATAAAATACTGGCCCATCAAAAACGAATTCACTCTTTATAAAAAAAATTTTATGAATAAATTTCTGTGCTTCAAATGATTGAACTTCTCTAAGAAATGTTCAAAGAATAATTCTCAGATCAATGTGGTTTATGAATCAAAGTTTCAATATTTTATATCTTTAAAATTAATTGATAACTATTAATTTAAAACGTTAATTGAGAGTCTCTCAAAGTTGGAAATTTTTTTTTTTGAAACTATCATACCCGACCAAAATTACAAATGACACTTGCTATTTAAATTTCTTTCCTAAAAATTTATTTAAGAAGAAAAAAACAAACATTTTTATTTCTAGCGAAAAAATCTGAAACTCACTGGTAATGGCTTATTAAATAGTTAAATCGTTTACTGATTAGTGCCATTTCTCGTTAAAACTTTTATCTCATCTTAGCATATGAATAGTTGCTCAAAGAAAAATTAGTAAAATCAGTCTTATCTTTAAAGGACTTTTGTCAAGTTTTTCTTAATTTAATTTTGAATACGTAGAGTACCATCGAGTAAAGATTTGATAAAGCCTATGTTCTGAAATAAACTGAATAGTTAGTACTGTCACTATTGTCAGTACTCGCACTTTATATCAGCGAGGCAAGGATGCTGTGATGACTAGGTGGACAATCATACAGTCTATTTTAGAATACGAGCTTAATATTATAATGTATTTCTGGAAGCGATTAAAAAGTTTGTCGTATCGTTCGTTCGTTTGTAGGTTGGTTGGTTGATTCTTTGGTTGTTGCTTGAATACATTTAATCACACCTCATCCTTTCATTTCACAAAACCACTAAATTTTAAATTATACTACTATACATTATATAACATTGTTTGTTGGTATTTGTTCAAATGACTTTAATCGTTTTCTATATAGGTATCAAAATTGAAAACATTATTATTATTATTGATCGAACGTAGTGAGGTCTGTAATATATTATTAATTTATGTATCTGTCAATTAATTTATCTATCTATCCGATTTTAATTTTAAAATTGGGCAGGCTAGAGTATCATATTCATGAAATTTATTCTGTAGTTTTGGGAAAAATTCACACACGTTCCTTTGGAGAAAATCGCCAGAAAAAGCAATTAGCATGTTTACTATAAGTTTCTAATGCATTTTAAGTATACACAGTAAAAGGAAAACGAAAAGTTGTCTGTTGCCTCCCCCTTTAGGGAAAATATCATTTTTTTCAATGCAGGATAATAAGGATGTGGTGTTTGCATCCAATGAAAAGTACGATGGTTGCCTGAAAAAACTTCCGACTTCAACGTGAAAATTCATAGCACTATTCAATAAAAGCTATCTTTCGACAGTTACTCAGCAATATTACAGTCACGCGTAGTTCAATTTTTGCCATTTCCAAAAAAAACATTATGATCGATTCACTCAAACGACTATCAAATAACAAATACGCCACCATGGTGAATGATTATTAAAAGATGCACTACTACAATCACTAACTTTTATTGACGAGTTCTGTCATCTTCACGTTGAGGTCGGAAACTTTTCAGGCCCATTTCGTCTTCAGAATAAGGAAAATTCTTCCTGCTTTTTAGAGAAAAACTTCTTCAAATACTTAGATTTTTCAATGCAAGCATTGAAAACCTGTAATTTCTTGGAACTCCTCACATGATAGTAAATCTTTAAGAATACGAACTTTTTTTACGCATGCTATAAAGATGGGGCCTTCTGCAAATGATCAGAACAAATAACAAAAATTTCTGTTTTCTTTTGAGAACCCTATTATTATGCTATCAAGTAACTTTGCTGTTTTTAGTTGACTTTCAAGTGAGGCCTACAGCCCACAGATCTACTAATAATATATGTATATAATATATTTTAATTTAAATAAAACTTTTCAATTCAATATAATTTTATTTAAAATAATCTTTAAAGTGTATTGTAGTAGGAACATTTATATTTCATTGTAATAATCGACGGAGCAACTTACTTAAATAAATATCAATTTAATAAATTAGATTTAACCACATTTAAATCATTTGATATATACCTACACATGGTAATAACTTTAAAGTTATGTAATATACTATTAAATGTCACTCATTACTACGCAAAATAATTTTTGTAATTTTCTTATCTAGATATCATGTGAAAATAACTTAAACAATTAATTGCTTAAGTTTTGTTCATTTATTAGGTTGGAAACATTAAATTTCAAACTAACTATTGGATTGATTACAGGGTAGTTAGAATTAAAAATATTACACATGTGCTTGGAGGGAAACTCAGAACCTTCTTATTGATATTCCAAAGCGCTTCCAACTGCAGGGTAGATGTTTGATAGTCAACTAAAGATATTGTCTTTAGTATAATGTCTTCAGACTTTTTATTTCGTATGTTTGGATACACACATGATCCTGATTGTATTATAAACTATTAGTAAGAACAAGCAATTATAACTGTACATTGTTAAGTATACAAGTGATGTTATAAATGATAAATAATGTGTTTAAATAAAAAAAAATCCGATATTCGTAAATAAAAATGAAACATTTGGCTTGTGTTTATAATAATAAGTTATATCATATCATAACTGGGTTTTTTTATAGTGATAAAAATCCCATTGTACTCCTTCTAATAGTTCAAGAACGATAGATACATAAGGAATTGGTTCACTTGTGTATTCAGCAGAAGCTGTAAATATAAAGTGCTAAAAAATGAATCAATGTAAAAGCAATACTGTACAAAATCTGTGTACACAATCCGTCGGGTAAACAACGTTAGAGTTTCTGAGTTTTTTGTTGGTTTTATTAAGTTCTATATTTGTGTTTTTATATCTCGATTATTATTTTTTTTATTATTTCGATTATCTGGAGAACAAATAATGTTTGTCGGGCAAAATCGAAGATAAGTAAACTAAAAAAAGACAAAAAAGTAATAAAAAACAAATTATTTTTGAAAATTCTTTTTTGGAAGTTAGTTTTGTGAACCTTGCAGATCGCACCTAGACCACTTGCTTTGTGCAGTCGTTGGTCCGTTATTCTTCTTGTTGAACTGTAGATTAAATTAATTCAAATTTTGTTGTTTTTAATTGTCAGTATATTACATGTATGTTATTTAAATGTTATTTTATTTATTAAATATATTTTTATGGGGAATTTATGTCTGACTAAATTCTTATTTTCAAAAAGTAAATTACTTCGAGTTAAATTTTAAGGTTGTATTGATTTGACTACAACCCACCTAGTGGGCCTAACTTGGAGCAAAAACCATTATTTCTCTTAATCAACACGTAGTTGTGATTTATGGTTATTTTAAAGAATTGTAAGACATTATGTATGAAAAAGGTCTAACATTATTTGTAAAAAGCATTTACCCTTAGAATTAAGCTAAATAAAACTAAACTAAACATGTAATACCCACCAGTGGTTATTTGAACGAGCAGCTAAAAAGCTTACATTAGAAAAAATATTTTGTTTAATGTAAAAAAAATTTTTTCCAAAATTTTTGTTCATTACTCACACATTATCAAAGTGTAATGTCAAATTTTTTTTTAAACATCACTTTATGTAAAATATCTAACTGCAAATTCAATAAAAACACCTTCGATTTTTAATCTTATACTAATTATTACTGCATATACAACAGTGCAAGAGTACAAAGTAAGTATCGCCACTTAAGATTCTCCTGAGAACATGGCAGCATCTATCCAGTTTATTAAAGTTATGAAGAAAACGAGATAAGCAAAATGAGAGATCGTCTAAATTAAGATCCTTTAATCAATTTAGACTGAGGTTACAGCGTTTAATGGATGCAGAACAATTCGTTAATTCTAAAAAACTGTACACTTCTATTTAATGATTAATAAGAAAGTAGCGTAAGAAATTTAGAGGCAGCAATAGCCAATAAAACAAAGACCCGTAACTTTTGGGCTCAAAATAAAAGCACTGGTGTTAAATTTGTTGAGGTTTTGCCAAACGTATTTCAGATTTGGTTTATTGTCTGAAGAGCTTAGAAAATCGATTTTTAGTTTTATTTATGCCGTAGTTCACAGTGTTCTGGGTAGTGGTTCACAACATCCACTACCCAGTACAACCATTCCAACCGCTTTTATAAAAATACAAATATCTTACAAAAATAGATAATAAGTGTCCGATTGAATACAAAAATAACAAATCAAAACTCCAAGGTTTTCTTGAATATATATTTCAAAGTATAACTACACAATTTTGGAGCTAACATCGATGCAAGTAAATATTGGATCACTGTCAGGCAGTTTACCCTATTCAAAACATGATTTTGATCATTGATTATAAACACTAATTAAAAATTCAATAATGCTATTAGAACTGAATTGAATTGTGTTTGTTTTGCGATATGTTGAATCTAATAAGTGACATATTTTAATTATTAAATTATGTCTATTGTACATAAATAATTTATATGGAATATAATAACCACAATTATAAATTTATTATATTAATTTGAATAGTAATTTAATTCAATTATTTATCTACATGTTATAATTAATTAATACATGGAGTTATATTATTCTATCAAATAATCGTCAATATTTGTTTCATTTTTAATCAACTAAAGCAACAACTACATTCATCAAATTAATTATGTTTATTCGGTTAGCATATTTTGATAAGTTTTTATCATTTAATAAATTGCGTGAACAATCAATGGTCTTCTAAAATTTCTTAATATTCTCATAATCTTATATATTAATAAGAATGTATTTATCTTATATATTTAAATGAGCAAATCTTGTATATATATATATATATATATATATATATACATATATATATATATATATATATATATATATATATATATATATATATATATATATATTTATATATATATATATATAATTGGAATATCGGAATCGGCTCCAACGATTTTCATGAAATTCAGTATATAGGGGGTTTCGGGGGCGATAAATCGATCTAGCTAGGAATCACTTTTAGAAAATGTCATTTTATTTGTGTTTTATCGATAATTTTTTATAATGTAATGATATGTTTGTTTAATATTTATAGTAGTATAGTTATTGGAGTGGCAAAGTGGTAGCGTGTGCGGCTCTTTCTTATAAGGAGATCCCGCGTTCGAAACCCGGCTCGACCGACAAGTAAAATTAATTTTTTTTTAATTTTATAAATTTCAAACCAAACCCAACCCAACAAAACAACACAATAAATTGAATAATATTTTTCAAATAAGATTTTGTTATTATAATTGTATAATTTTTTATAAAGTAATGATATATTTGTTTAATATTTAAAGTCATTGGAGTGGCTAAGTGTTAGCGTGCTGGACTCGTCTTCCGCCTCGACGTAATATAATTTCCAAAAAACACAATTTATAAAAAAAAAAAAAAATACCGAGCAAAGCTCGGTCATCCAGGTACTGATTCCTTTAACCTCGCTACCGCTCTTCAATATTACTTCAACCAATACTACTACGACTATCTAAGTTTATTATTTCGTATATTTGAAAAAGGTTACATTACCAATATGCAAGACATAAAAAAGTCCAAAACTAGACAGATACAAGTTTCTAACGGTAGAAGCTGTAGAAAATTAGTGACATGAACTTTATTTGCAGGATCTAATCATGCCAATAAACACACAAACAAGCTATTTTTGTATTTAACGAAAGTATAAAAATTAGGATTTTACTTTTGAAGATTGGTACTGTACTCGCAATCCTCGAGGATTGTACCAATCCTCGACCTCATATTTTTATAATTGAACAAATTTTTGTTACAAACCTTAGGATAAAACTAATGTCAAATATTTTTAATAGCAAAAGTAAGGATCAAAATTTACCGAATACATACCGTATCAATAGAAATATTTATGAAATCTTCCTTGGAACAATTCAGTGAAAGTTTTAATAAGCAAAATATATCCCGGTGAAAATCTGCTTTTTTACTGGAAAGGTAGTATTTGTATGGAAGCAGAATATTTTATTTTTACAAGGATTAAATAAATGTAAAAAGAAATTATACACATGTATGAAATATAAACCAAAACAAAAGTCTTTAAAAAATTATGAACTAAGCATATAATTGGAAAATAATAAGCATGCTCATTAACATTTGATTCTTAAGTTTCCAACGAATGTCTGTTAGTTTCGTAATTTTCTGATGATTTATTTTAATTATTTTAGAGAATAATTTTAACATACTATTATTTAAATGTTATATATTGAAATAACTTACTACATTTCATAATTATAGTTATGTTTAAATAAATATGATATATTTTCATGTGTTAAATGAAGGATTTTAATTTCTATTGGGATGTACTATTCGACAAGTATAAAATAACATAGAATTTGTTACTATTTTTGTAAAATAAGCTACCGATATGAATATGTTCATATATTTAAATATATGAATTGAGCAGAAACATTATGGGAAATAATTTCAGCATTAAGCGTAGAGAAATCTGTAAAAACATTATTAAAATGGTTTTGCATTTTGTTTTCTTGTGCTGTTTTGTTCCGCTCAAACATGCCGTTAGATTTTGATGACGATGTTTATGCATGTAAGATGAAAATGATATAAAATGACATGACTAAAGGAAATAGGAAAATCCGAATTGTTTTGGTTCCGTTTAAGTCAGGAAAGGATTTTCCACAATGAATGTGAAATGATATGATCAAGGTAAATAGAATAAATTTATGTATTTTGAGTCCCCTTCTCAAGTTGAGTGAGTTCCCTACATCTCACAGAAATTTTATTTTTTTACGGTAATATAAGGTACCATTTGGCCTAAAACTTTTAAGCAAAATAGATACTAAGACAATTATTCACAGACTTACAAATTATAATTCCCCACTTATGTCTTGAATAATTTTAACATGTAATTGTGTCCGCAAATCTTCAGTGTGACGAATCCAATATCTCACTGAATTGACTTGAAGTATATAATAAATCAGAAGAGTAATAATGATAAGCTACTCAAAATACTTTGCAGACCTAAACGTTTTTCGAATTCATTAGTTTTTCTTATTCGAAAAAATTAAATACCAAATAATAAAAATCTTAATGCATATTGAATCTTACGAGAATTTTTTGCAGGTAGTATCACATCCATCTTCATTCATAACACGGGGCTTAAAATTAACATTTAACATAAGTTGCAACACATTTAACATGAGTCGAAACACATTAAGTTTAATTGACTGTGTCAAAATAATATTATCAAATCAATTTCACTGTACCCAAAGAATGCATTAGGCATCGTTAATTTTGTCTTCTCTTTGAATCGAGAAAATCATGTAAAAAAATTACAAAAAAAAGTTGTCTACATATAAAAGAATTTATTTTTATTACTACAAGTAATTTTAAAAGAAAAAAATAACGTAAATAGTTAACACAATTTATGTATTATGTACTTTATGTGCTATTATACATCAATTTAAAGAAAATACTATGTCGAATAAGAACTAAAAATTAGTTTTGAAACTTTATAGAAATTTAATTTTGAAACTTTCAAAATTTACTTTTTTTTTACGTGTGTGTGGATTTCTGCTTTTTATTTCAACTTTCAACTACACGCAAGTGTTTATTATTTTATATATATATATATATATATATATATATATATACATATATATGTATATATATACATAGATTTACATTTATATATATATATATATATATATATATATATATATATATATATGAATATATATTCATTATGCATATATAAAGTTCAACAACTTGAAGAAAATAATTATCAAAAGTTATCATATAAAAAAGGTTCTTTATTCAAACAGTAACTCCTTGATATTCAAAAATGGATAGTATTATTTTTCAGAATATTATTATGTCTCCAAATACATAGCGGTGGTCTTTAAGAAGAGGTAAAACTCAAACTTTTTTGCATTACATTGCAAAAAACGCCGTTTTATTATTTGTTTATTATTTTATAATGGAAAAAAATTAAAATGAGAGCAGAATACAATACACGAAAAATGTACGGCCACAACCAAGGAGCCAATTTAATTATTTAAAACTAGTGACCTATTGACCCTTTCATTTATTATTAACGGGCGGTTAATTTGTAACAGCCAGTGCATAGACGATAACGTATCATTCTTCCTTATGAAACAATACAGCAGGCGGTTTACTTACCAATAGATATTGGTTTATTATTGTGGCCTGCATGAAACCATCAATCCAATAAATAACATACGGTGAATACTGAAAAGACGATTACAAGCTCAAAACAATGACAACTAAATAAGGTTCTGCTTGAGGAATGGAAAGACATTGCCCAGCTATCAGTACAGGGTATGATAATTGGCTATAATAACATTTTTAGTAATTAATAGATCTATAGAAGGCAACACATAGTGCTAACTTAAATTATAATTGCTCAAAACATTGAGCTACTTTTTTCATTGTTGCAATTGAGAATTTTAATTTTTTAGGTTTATTTCGATAAAATAAAAATTATTGCAGGAGTAACAAAAACTACGCCCCCCACGCGTATATTTAAATCCACTAATGCCTGCCTGAGCGGAAAGGTGTGGTATATTGAATTTGCTTGATATCACAAAAACGTGAAACATTACAAGTATTCCTACTTAGACAATCCACGTCACACATTCAACAATTTCCTTGGCGTAAGTAAAACACCGATAATACAGTAAATGCAAGTTCTACAAACAAGTCCTTGTATAACATATAGAATTTTAGTCGTCCCGATAATCAGGTCTAAAAAAGTCTGACGTATGCAATCACTCTTACTCGACACTAAGTGTGATTACGTAGCATAATTGAAATTTGACCATTCGACAAAAACTTATTTCCTAGAATATAACTATATATAGAAGGTATGACAAATATTTTACTACTTTAAAATTGGTTTATAATTCTAACATAGTAAGATATTACCAAATGCATAAACAACAATAATGCAAAAAATAACCTATTTCCAGAACCAAAGAAGCTTAAATTCTAAGGCGCGAGAGTCCAACGTGTGCATTGTTTCTTAATTAATGATAGGTATCCAACCACGTATTGCTACACCCGCCAATAGATAGATCCTCGTATCAAAAACTACCCTGATAAATATCAATTTCAATATATTTAAAAAAGTTGCCTGCAAATTATTTCTGATCGAAAATGATACCAATGAAATATTAACCAAGAAAATTTCTCGAGAAAAGCCTATTATTTCAACGTTTTCAGAACTTTTTACATTCTCCCAAGATGCTTCAATTGAAGAAACAAATGAATAATTGTGTAAAAATTCTAATAAAATTATCTACTACTAGTAAATCGTCTTGTATTATTAAGTCTTGTAAATCTTCCACGACTTTATTTTTATAAATTAATTTTCGCGATAATATTTATGTAACATAAAATGGCTACCGACATTAGCAGTTAAATATTAATTATGGCAATTACAAAAGTTGATTACCAAATATAAAATATAAATCTACTAAATACATTTTAATGATTTTTTAACTAAAACATATACAAGAATGGTTGGTTATTCTCATTCACGTAAAATTATAAATACATTAAACCTGGTGAATTAAGGAGGATTTAATAACTTAAATATTTTTTAAACTTCGTTTTTACATATTTTAATACCAAATGTATCAGATCGTGTACACTTAGAATGTAATCATTTTGGTGTAAACTGAAAACAAATGCATTGATTTTACGTTTTTTTATCATGTACACTTTAGCTTAACATATTTTTTGATAAAATGTTTAGATTTTCCACAATTGCAGCTCAAATATAGCTCATTAACAAATTCATTGGAATGAATATTATTATAAAACTAGTAATCCGCCCTCGCTTTGTTTCGTTATGTCATAGGCAGTTTTAGTTTTTGTCTAGTCTTAAAAAAATTGCTTTAATGAAAAAATGCAGGATGTACAATATTTTTGTTCTATTTTGTTTTGGAACACATCAAGATGTATCAGTTTTTCAACATTTCCTGTTAAGGAAACTAATTTATAATTGCCCATGTGGCAACAATAATAGCAAATAAATTTTCAAAAAAAAATTACAGATGTTTGATTTGAAATGGTAAATCTGTTCGGATCATTGGCATGGGCGCAATTTCATTTGCTGCTAGTCTAGGGAAGATATTCGTTTCGATTATATAATATTTTAATAAAACCAAAAAAATCGTAAAAAAAGTATATTCTCTATTTCCCTATTTCTAAGAAAAGGTTTCTTTGCATTTTCCAAGTTTTACTAACAATTTTAAAATTTTTCTTTCAAAGAACTCTTTTCTGGTCTATTACGAATATAAAAAATAATAATAATAATAATAATAATAATAATAATAATAATAATAATAATAAAATTAAACCGTTTTAGAGCTTGTTCCATATTTAAAATCGTTATTTTATTATTGTAAAAATATTTTATAATCAATAAAATTTTGTATTTTTTGACAAAATATTAGATCTTTTTAAGTATTGTAAGATGATATTGTTGGTACTATCTTCTATTTGGAGGGACTGTCAAATTTTTCAAACGGATCGATTGGGAAAAACGAATGAAAAATATTGCTTTCTTGCAGATATCGAAAAAACTTAATATTTTTGAAAATGTATCCTATAAAGTGCGGATTATTATAATTATAATAAGAATCAATTTACCATTTTATCAAATCGCTTATTATCGAATACAAAAAACCTCGTCTTTCTATCTTAAATATATTTTTTACAATTAACTCTTAATTTTTTAATTGATAATAATCGTTCTTTATCGATTGAAATAAAAACACCATATATCTCTACCTTGCAAATAAAATAAAAAAATTGGAATTTTACCTTAAAGAAAAGACGGATAAATAGACATTGCACTTAGGTTTCGCATACCTTAAGTCACTTCATATCTAATACAAAATATTACATGTCTCTATCATGCGTAGAACACATTTCATATTCATGCATTTAATCACCTATCCCCCTCCAATTATGCTAAGGCAAATGGAAAATTGAAAAATTTATAAACACGGGTTAGCTTAATTTTATTATAAGCAATAGTTTTAGATTTGGAGAACTCAAAAAAGTGAAAAATCCAAAAAAGGAGAAACATGGGTCCGTTTAATTACGTTGAGGTTTGTAACTTTAAAACTTGATGGTTCTAGATTACGCAGATCTCGAAATATTGATAAAAAATATGATGTTGTCTAAAAACGTTCCTCCCGTTCTGCTTAGGAAAATGAAAAATCTAAAAATAGAGAAACAAGAGTTTGCTTTATTGTGTTGATGGTTATTAGTTTTAACTTTGAAGGTTGTAGGTTATGAATTTCTGGATATGTTGATGAACAGTCTGATATTGTGTGAAAAACGTTCCCCTTCTGTACTGCTCAGGTAAATGTAATATCGTAAAATTAATAATAATGATAGTTTTGATTGAAGTAAACTACATTGTGTTATTGCGAAGCTATGAGGAGCTGAACCGTGAAAATTTTTCAAAATGTTTATTAGCAACAAATTTTCTATCGCCCTAACAAGTTTATATATGCGAAATTTCGTGCTCTTACTATAAGTAGTTTCCGCACTAAATTCATTTTGAAAAATAAATTACATTTTTATGATATAGAAATAGAAAATATGTCTCAACTATAATTGTTGTAACATTATTTATTCATTGCAGTATACACATCGAAGTTTAGTGTATTTATTTAAGGTTAATAATTAAAAATATTTCGAACAGTGTTACTTAACCATGTGTCGGATATTAAAATACTTGTTATGTTACTTGTTTTTAATTTACCGAACGCAATGAGATATTATGTTAGGACTAGGCAATTTTGACAATCATAAAACCAAATTAGTAAGTGCTCCATCTGAAAATCAGACCTGCTGATTGGGCCTTTCAACTTAATCTCTCAAGTTATTAGGTTAAGCTTAATAATATTCAATTTTGTTACATCTTGTAAATAAACGTATAAAAATGAATTATTTAAAAAGTTAGTCCGGCTATATAATAAGCACAAAAATTACTTTATGATTACATACAGTTGGCTTTGTGATTGTCAAAAATGTAATGTAGAAAAAAAATATAATATTATCATTTTAAAATAAATAAGAAATATTATTTAAATTAAGATAAGAACTTCATTCGAGTGATTGATTACAATACGTTTCTTTTAGAGTATGTTTTGAAAATCTAATGATGTTACTTGGCAATAAGGTATCATGCTTTACGCTTTCTATATTGGACAAAACTCAAGTATTATACTTTTTTGTATTTTTGTTTCTAGATGTAGTTATTCGTCATGTTAGTAATATATTATATAGTACTAAACGTTTTGCAAAATTGCATTGATCAATAGTTTTTACAATAATAAAATAACAGATGATTTCATATGTGGAATGAGCTCTAGAAAAGTTGCATAACAATTACAGTTTTATTATTTTATTATTATTTTTTTTGTTTAATATTCGTTCGTTATTGATATTATAGCATTTTCTTCTTTTGCAAATGTAGTTGCTTTAAGATCCAACGGTAATTGAATTATAAATTATCCGCCTTCTTTCATTCTCTTAACTATCTCTCTAAAGTTATCTACAATACTGTGTATGCAGATGCAATGTTATGTACGCCATCTGTTTACTAAATACTTATTTATAGGTATTCTCATGGTATCTTTCGGATACTCTCTTCTTTTGGTTTTATTTTGATATTTTCGTACCATGCTTTTACCTGAAATGTTATTATTCAGTGTTGCGTATTCGCAAACATAAATAAATCCGTACTACACTATTCTGCCATCAAACATTATACCCCAGAATCTAAACTTATCTTGCCCCAATTACTAATTTATAAAAAAAACCATAAATTAATATTGAAAGGACTGATCGAATTATTGTGGGCGATTTAAATTGCGTATGACCGACTACTACACCATGCTTCCTCAATATATTATAACGCAGAAGTATAACTCATCTTGCCCAAAAATATATAGGAAAATCATTGGTAAATATTCAAAGGATTAATCGAAATATTGTGGGCGATTTCAATTGTGTATGACCGTCGATCTCTCTCTTACGTTTTAATCACCTCTTTCTATCTCTCTACTAATACTGCTAGTACTGTTGTTGACTTCACATTCTTCATATTCTTCATTCTGGTCGTATTCGTACTTTTTATTTTCTGATGATCTATTATTTTATATGATTGGGATTCGGATATTGACACTTAATTATCATGATTTCTATGATTTTTGACATTTTCAAAATAACTATTAAATTTATTGTTTTCAAATTACAAGCGTATGATTTCTTTTAATGTTTTAATGTTTCTTTATACGTTTTTTTTTTTTTTCATTTCTTTTTATCATATTTTTATAATATATATTTTTTTTAATATGATTTATACAAGTACGGGGGAGCCCATGTACGTTGTTTGATTCTTCGTTTTAAAGGTGGAGAATTCAAAAAGTGTATAGGCAAATTTAAATCTATTTTAATTAATTTATTTCCAATACTGTTAATTTACTGCGATTTTACATTCAAAATAAATTTAAAATTCGAATAATGAAATTTTTATTTATTTAACTAATTGCTCAATTTCTTCTTGGCCATTTCTTACCAACCATTGGTGATTCGTTAATCATTACGTGTGAGACTGTATTTTACGAAATCCATGTACTTATTTTGGCGTAGCACGAGAAAATATGAGCGAATCTACTCCTCACCGAGTTGTGATAGAAAAGATGTATACTGATGATAAGATTAGGAATAGAGAAGGATAAAGGCAGGCTCCAAAAATTCTTATGCAAAAATTCGTTTTTATCGAATAATTTTTATGACTATTGTTATACACGCTGTAGAAGATAAATAACATTTGTAGAATAGTTTTACTTAAATTGTTAGTGGAGAAATATTTACTAGTTCCATGAAACAGATTCAAGTATAAACTAAATCAAAATTCAGTCAAAATCTGTATTCAATGATGACCACCGTTTGCAACACAATGTTGCTAACATTCATATTTGTGTTTGAAATGTAGGACTATGTATCTTTATGTATATCATATTATATATAATATGAACGATATAAAACTGGTTCAATAAGCGTTATCAAGTTTATGACTATGAGAATATCGTTTCATCATCAAATAAGGTCTACAAAAAAATAAAAATGATGATGAATAAACTTCTTATCTTTAAAAAAGATGACACGTTAAATAACGTTAACCTTAGATACATAAAACCATTAAAATGTTACGTAATGATATTTATACATACAAAGTGTGAAAATCTACTTTTAAATATTAAATAAAGGATGTTAATTTCCAGAGGCATTCAACTAAATTATGCAAATTTCACGTAGTACAGTTTCGTTTGAATACCTAGATACATACATGCATGCATATAATAACATGTTAGTTAATTGTTATACTATTAAATGTCAAGAAGTTTGACATCTACTGTAATTATAGAAGTACTTCGTTATTCATTAATTATATATGAAATAGGTAGGTACTTACAAAATACGAACCAAATACCAACCAAATTATTATTTAATTCTATTTTGTCAAAATTTATTTAAACCAAGTGAAGATAGCAACTAACAGAGTTAGGTAATGAAATACCTGTCACATTATTGAATATCAATAAATTAATAATAGTTATATGTACATTTATAAAATAATCTAAATACCTAGGCCATGTATGAATGTATCGATCTACGTTTGTTCCGTTGTAATTTTTGAACACGTTTTCCGATCTTTTACGAAAAATGCGGAGAATTTAAAAAAATGTCTTCTTAATTATGCATAGAACAAGATCATCTGTTTAAAAAATCAAGGGTTTTATCCCAGCAGTTCGTATAGTACCTTGATGGACATATTAAAATTGAAATTCCCTCTACACCCTTTTAGACATTAAAGAAACAAAAAAATTTCCATAGTCGTCAACTTCTTTATAAGAGCATCCTATGTTAAACCAAAAGTCAAAACTTTTAACTTTTGAACCCCGTTTTCAACGAAATTTCCAAAAATCTCCCTCTATGTGTAGTTATAGGCAAGTATAAACCAATATACCAATATATTATGTAAATATAATCATGTATGTGTCAATAAGCTTAATTTTAAATTGAATTGTGGCAAATCTAAACAGTTCATGAATAATATTTCAAATTAATTAAAAAACGTTTATTCATATCAAATATTTTTAAATTTGAAAGTTTTATGGTCGAAAAGTTAGTTCATTGGATTCAGTGGACTCAATACATCGATTTCGAACTGTCACATACTTCAATTCTCTTTTTAGATTTAGAATACACAATCAGAATTTAATATCGTTATCTCTTTCATTCTTTAGTTATTTAAATGTAAGGACAGAAGACAAAAATGAACAAGTTAGATGAACTAGTTCTTTCAGTAATTTCTACTAACTTAAGACTAACTTTAATTTACTTTGATAGGTATTTCATATAATATGTCGGATATAAAAATAACAACAAATTATGAGAGTATTGTTGTATGGTTGAGAACATAATAAACTTTTTTTTTTTTTATTTAAAGTTAATATCTAAGTTCTGATACTAAATATAAGTATACGTAAGTAATTTTAAGTCGGCCCCACAAAAGCAAATGAATTAATTATTGAATTACGTAAAGCGTGATGCGCAGCCGCCATCGCAAAATTACTTAGGTATTATTACGTTAATTTAGGAACTTAGTTATTAAGGTTAAATAATAAAGGTTTATTAATAATTACTTTTCAGTTTATTCGTAGATTTTTTATTTTTTTCGGATGTTTAAGTTTTTGTTTTTTAATTACTTGTGGTTATAATCTACTAACCACTACTTGTTTAAAATTTTGATTAACACAACACTCTTTTCGTGAACAATAAATCTTCCCCATTTTCTCCCCTTTAGGGTGGGAATGTATTTTCCAAATTTATATTGGACCAACTGTCAAAAAACAATTGGTCTAATCTGTTAAAAGTTATGCGTGGTCATACATACATCAATCATTGACTAAACAATCATCCTGTTTTCGTACCTGTTTCTGTACGAAAACCTGTTTTCGTACCTTTATGGTTGGATGGTTTTTTATATGAGAGAAAACAAAATTATATGGGACAAAATGCATATTACGTTTATAGCGTTTTCAATGAAGAGCATTACGGAAAAAAAATCTTAAATTTAATTGAATTGAATTCAATATTTATAAACACGGACTTCTATTACCTCTAATAAAATCTTTTTTTATTTTTACAGGATGTAACCGAACGTATTATGGTGATGTAGGAAAAACGTACAGTATTGAGCTACATCGACCCAAAGAAGATCGCCTTCCATTTATATGCCATTTGACATTTAAAGCTGGTGGAAATGATTTAGGTGATATTGTACAGGTAAGTTTTATAATATTAGTATAGAGGTGTATGAAAATACTTAGCTTTGAGCACTCTAAAATTGCCAGAAAATAAAAATATATCCGTTTTCAGTTGGCAATATTTATGTTTCACCGTGTAGGAATAATTAATACCAGTTATTGTAATATTAACCATAAATATCGAAGTGACAAAAAAGGCGTTATCTTTTTCTAGGATGGTAATTTTGTATTGTGAAACACATGAATTAAAAAAAATAGACGAAATGTTGAAGAGAAGAATATGTGCAAAATTCTGTTTTCTGAAAGAATTACAAAAGTAGCCTTTCATGAATAATTAAGATTTTAAAACGTTAATTTATTTGCAGACAAATGATTTAGCTGTTGATTGACACATTCGATTGGTATAAATATATCGTTTATAAATTGTCATAAATCAATTTGATGGCATTTGTCTAATTATAAATGCATTTATGCTATTATATTGTAATTTTAATTTACATAATTTTAGTACAAAATATTGATATCATCTTGAAAATTTAATTGAATATTTGTTACTAGTAGTTCTGTGAACTGTACAAAACACCTCACTCAGAAGTATACAAAAAGTATGTTAATAATACATGCACAAAATTTAGAAGATACCTTACATAATCTAAAACTAAAATGATCTAAGATAAATTAAATATTATGTCAAGAAATATGACCATGTTTCCTATTGAATGAGAAAATTTGATTTGAGTTTGTGCGTAATAATATAAAGTTTGTGGTTAAATATACCAGGGTAGATAATTTTTGAAAAAAAAAAAAAAATTATAGTAGAATGAAACCAATTGGAAACAGAAGATAATATGATAAAAATGAAAGGAAAAATAAATTACGGACGATCTGAGTTCGGGTGAGTGTTTAAGGGTAAAATAAGTGTTTATCTAAATTGTCGGCAAAGCTACAAGTCCTATGGAAAAAATTAAATGGCAAAGTTGCAGATAATAAAAAGATCTACAGCTTTTGTGTTTACACTTTTTTCGCATAAAATCAAAATTTATGTGAAAATTCAAATAACCAAGTTTTTAGTGTTTTATTTTTATCCTTAACAAAAACATTTTTTTTCCACGAAATTTTATGTTCTAAATGCTCTGTAATTTTTTTGATTTAAAATATTTATTTTTCACCTTATTTTGAATAAATATCGAAAAAGTACCCTAATTTCCAATCGAAAAATTTTGAGGTTATGTGAAAAAACTGTAAATACAAAAGTTGTAGATCTTTTTATCACCTACAACTTTGTCATTTAAGTTTTTTCCATAGGTCTTGTGCAAACCGTCAACAAATTAGCAACGAGTAACATCTCCTCAGAATATCATTACAACTAGCTAATTCATACTGATGATGACTACCTTGTAGTCGAAATACGTTTTTATAAGATACAAAATAATTTAATCTTGGAAAGTGGGGCAAAAAATCGAAATTTTATAGCACTTGTACAAAAGTGATGAAAATATTAAATAAAAACTGATATGGAATTTGTTATTTTACAATGAATATTTTATATATTATAAACATTTGTTATTTAACAATGGCGCATATAGGCAAATAAATGCAAAAAATGTGGATAAGAAAGTGAAAATACCTAATATTTTAATATTTAGCTCATTTTACTAGAAAAAACCTAGAAACGTTATCTCATTTTACCAGCTTTCATAATTCGTTCAAATTTGTTGTTATTTTCACTCATAGCTATTTTAAAGTCTGTTAAAAATCCTTAAAAAAAAACAAATTGATTATTTTATTCAACAATATATTATCGAGAAATGTTGAAAATAGAGATCAGAAAGTGAAAATATCTAGTACAAAACTATATATACACTTTGCTTGTCTGGTTTCATTATTCGTTAAAATTAACGTTTTCATTCCTTTTAGAGATTTGATAAAAATCTGAAAATTCAAATTTATTATTTTATCAACAATATATGCGAAAAATTGAAAAAATATATATCAGAAGATAAAAACATCTAGCATAAAACTACAAGTTTTCTAATTTTTCCAGCTTTCATGATCCGGTTGTTTATTTAACAATATTTGCTAAAAATGTGGATGAGCTAATGAAAATAAACTGATATAAAATTAGATAAACGGTTTGTCATTTTACTTGTTTCCAGAATCTGTTAAAAATGTTGAACGTACTCCATTTCTTAACTAACAAATCATTTCTTAAGGTATTTTTGTTTTTTAAATTCCCAATTCAATGAGTTTGGCTCATTTTTACTACTTAATTTTAATTTTTAATTTTTTTATTTATTTTTACTATTTAAGTTTTGTGTGTGAGGGCGTATGTTTATGAAAACGTATTTATATCCATAATCATCTGAGTAAAAATAAAAATTTATGTAATTTGGTCTATGTAAGCTGTCTGTATTTACTATTTACGTATTTAATCTGAACATGAAATTATAAGTTCTCCTTATATTTAACCGAATCAATTTATGTAAAATTCGGTAGAAATTTGAACATTGCATTGGATACCTGCTATGTTGCCTGTGGTTTTGATGGCTTTTCCTTTGGGGATTGCACTAACTTAGCTATCAGAATAGTTCTTAAAAAAGTGTGGCATAGCTGATTATTCTGCTTTTCCATTCCTTTGCCAAATCTTAAAGTGTGACATGGGCAAAATAATAAATTATACTATTTTTTATGGAAAATAAATTCCGACATTTGTTTTAAACTATTATAAAATCGCAAAATGGTTATTAGTAAATAAGCATTCTATATCAGCCACTACATTTACTGGCGTGTACTGTATAGAAGAAAACGCTTTATTCCTCCAAAGTTATTTAACGTAAAAATAATTTACAAACTGCGACGTCAAGATTTCACCCAGAAATGATTATTATTTACATAATTAAATATTGCTGCTATTAACACAAAAGGAAGTAAGATATAAAAGAATGATTATTGTTAATTATTGTATAACGTTATATCATACGATATATTATTGAACTGTAGTGTGTCTCAACCCATGTATTTCACGGGTAGGAAATGTTTGATTACATAGGCAAAATTTTCTAAATATTAATTATAAAATTAAAATGAAAATTTGAAATACCCATATCTATTCATAATAATATTTTATATAAATTCTTGTTGAATGAAGCCGCGAGCTTCATCAAGCATATGATTATTTTTCATAATGAAAATATATTATTATTTAAGAAACAAAAGTATACTTCATTACTCATCCACGCATGAAATGTTTGCTTCATCTCCATTCAACCCAAGTATATTTTATTCATTTATGTAATCAAACATTAATTTAATAACTTTTTTTTTTCTTTTTTTTTTTTTTTTTTTTTCTTTTTGTTTTGTTTCAAATTAAACTTCCCGTGTTTAATTAATTAACTCATTAATTTAAATATTTATATAATATCTAGATGATATTCGTAAATATAAAGTTTTATTCACTATGTTATATTTAGCATCTCCTTACAAAATTTAATTATGATATTATTAATTTTTTGAATGAAGATGATTAATCTTTATTCATTTTCATTAAAAAAAAGTTAATATTTGACTTTCTATTTTTTATTCGTTTGGACGTTATATCCATAGAGCATGTAATATCAAGTGAGTTTTCATAGGTTTATTCAAAAGCATTTACTTAAAATCAAAGAAACTCTTTAGTTGGTAGAGAATTTAAATATCATGGATAGAAAAGAAATTTAAATATAATATTATGATTTAGCATCAAACGTAATAACAAATTTACCAAAAAGAAATCTTACACATACATACATTTTATATTTTGACAACTAAAAAAATTAAATTATCCCCCATTGACGTAACGTAATTACCGATCTCAACCGATCACCAAAGCTCAGCAACAACAGACACAGTCAGAACATGGATGGTTGATCATCTAGGATTGCTGTATACTGTTGTTGTATAGATTGAATATGTACTCACTGTAGTCACTTTATAACTTTAGTAGTTAAAGAAGTAGAAAAGTGATTAAAAAAAAAAAAATTCAATTAATAGCATTCAAATTAAATTAGTACTGTTGAAAACGAATCAAATTTAAAATAGCGAATTACGTTGTATAATATTATTGCTTTTTTCGTTATTTCTTTTTTAAATACACAAAAATCAAACTAAATTATCCCCCATTGACGAAAAAATTAAATTAGAAATTACTAATTACTAATTTTTTTAATGTATTTTAAAACTTTAAGGTAGATAATACCGATAGGAGAGTCTGTCAGTTATTGTTAATATTAATATTATAAACACATTAAAAGTGATTAAATTTAAAAAACTTAAACTGCACCCTAAATGTTTTTGCATACGACAAAATTATGTTGAAATAATTTCAGTATTTCCAACACAGATATGAGAGATGTGGATTGATAGTAATGATTGTTTTTTCCTATACGCGCCATGTACTATGAATGTCACGACCATCTATTTTGTTTTACCCCATACTAAGACTCAAACATCTGTGTTAAGTCATTTTTTAAGTATTTTACATCGACTATAGATCGTGTTGTCCTAGAATAATACATATAAAATATAGATTGTCTCAAGACATATAAATCAACGAGATTCGGTAGGGCGGAAACTACCTATTAAGCACAATGTATTTTTGCATATTGGATTTCTACGACATCTTTTTTCTCGGAATGGGAGTTCAATCAAACAAAATACATTTGAAATGATAATTTAAATTTCTTTTAAAATAATTAGCTATATAAAAAATTGTACAATAAATGCGATTCTTTTGATTTCAATTAATTTCTTTGAATTTTAAAAATTGTTCATTATTATCTACACAAGAATTAAGAATAAAAATTATACAATAAAATATAACAAAATGGATTCGAATTATATAATTTAACGGAATTTAACTGAATGCAGCATAATTATATGAAACTGAATTAGAAATTGAATTAGAAATATTTATGGAAATAATTCTGTCATGAAAATTAATTAAACATTTTATTTTTAATTATTGAGCTTAATGATTCAAGGATGTACAAGAAGAAACAGACACTTCCTGACCAGTCCACTCAGATTGTCTTTATTTATTTTATAGTAAACCAGTACAGTTGATGTTTTCTAAAAAAAACAGACGTAATATCTGAAGAAAAAAAAAGTGAAAAAGGGTAATGAAAATTCACTATTATTTATTTTTATAAACTTATTTAATTTCGTTGAAATATGCAATTACGTAATTAACAGATAACAGTTTTCAATTATCCTTAAAATTATATCTATTTTACCGTACAAAATTAGCTGTGCATATATTCTATGTCCGTAGTTTGCACGGTTTGCTTATATAAAAATTTACTAATATACCATATACCTAAATTATACAATCTGGCTTATATATATGCAAATATTTAGTATCAAATGTTTTGACAAGTACTCAGTTATGTGTAATGAAGGATTCAATAGATTATATAATCCATAACATTAAATAATTCATAATAAAAACTGATATGCAGTTTTAATATTTTATATTATCTTATCAAAATTCTTTGCCATTTTGGTAAAATGTATTTCAGAAACTCTTAAAATCTGTCCTATTATGAAACAATTATACTTTGATAGTAGAGTATGTTTTAAAATAAACATGAAATAATTTAATTTGTAGCAATAATTATTTTACAAACATCCAAAATGTTATGTTGAAATTAAGGGTGTTATTAATGCTGATGGAATGGCGACACTAGGATCTGCAGAAATTAATATAAAAAAATTTATCGTTCCACCATTACTGTATACCATAAATAAGGTCAAACAAGCTTTTTCTTTATTTTTAATTATCCATTATCCATTTAGACCAGACGCTGTGTCGATTCAACGGCCTGAGAAACAGGAGAGATTTAAAGACATTATTCTGAAAAACATGTTACTAATTTTTAATTAAAATATCAAATGACAGCACAAACTGTTGCTCAAGCCGCGATTAACACAGCTTTTGATGAATATAAAAATGTATAAGGACGGTTCTACACTGAAAAATTATTGTATATTAAAGTAGTGGGTCCAAATACGTCACCCGAGTTTAATCGTTTTTATAAGTTTAGTTTAGTTTATGCGCGACTGCACGAGCTTCAATGTGAGTTAAAAAACTTCCAAAAGTAATTTTCTTTACTTTTGGATTTTATTGGTTGTGTTTTTTAACTCATCAAACTAGCGAAATCACTTAGCCGATGAATGCTTGGTTATACAATTGAGAAAATTTATTTTCGTGTTTTTATAATGTTTTTCAAAATCGGCAATGATAGTTTATATAAATGTCATATGGTGAATTTGAACATTGATTGGTTCAATTGTTACGTGTTATTGCCAAGCAATTATCCACCATTTTTGTAGAGAATCATGCCGATATTTACTTACATAGAGTGACAAATGCTCTGTTCAAAATTTGGTTTATGATCTACTCCCACCCAATGTTCATAACGGAAAACTAATTCATACTGAATTCTCTGGCTTACGCGTTAGTGAGTTTGTTTAAAATTTATTTTGATTTTACTGAAATATTTCAAGATTTAAGGAACTTATTATAATGAAAATAATCTTCATAATATTTTATTGGGGCAAGAAAAAATATTTTTACTAAGTCTTTTAGTGTTCTAAATAAATTATTTTCCTGAATTTTAAGCATAGATACAGAATATGGTGTTAGTTATACTTTAAAAATATCAAGTTAAATTATAAAAATCAATTGAATTTTTAAATTGAATATTGAATAAAAAGAATATTCTTGCGAATATAATATAAGTTAAACCGCTAGGGTAAAATTGCGAATTTATGAAATAAAAGTTTGCCTCGTTTTTACCCGCTTCGATTTATCATAAATCATAAGATAATCTTAAACTTTTCGATAACGCAATGAAACTTTAGTCAATATGAGTATGAAATCTATATCCATACATATTGCGATATATTTTTACAATTATTATAAAAAATTATAAATGAAATTTTAATTTAGATCTGGTTCAGTATTTTCATATAAACATGATGTGTATTTAGTCTTATACAACTATGATACTACATCCAGTTCCATGTAAATAAATTGAATGAAGCTCGTAGAGATAGCTAAGCTCATGATCATGACCGTATTCCTATAATGGTAAGTAAATTGCATAAAAGCTTACTGTTGAAATATTGTGAGTATCTATTTCTAAGGGATATAAAGGAAAAATATCTATAGATAAGATACAATGGTTTAGTATTTATTAATTGCTTCGAGCTTTACCGTATTTAACTACATTTTATAATAAAAATGATATGTTTAAATTAGGTGCATTAGCTTGGGTATTTAGTTTTTATAAGACACTGAGTTTTGGTTATTTCGACCATTGTCATAAACTGAAAATAATTCTGAAACTAATTTTTTATGTATTCAAAAGAGTTTATAAACCGAAAATAATATTTTATATTGTAAAAAAATATTTTAAAGTATATAAAAATTCAGACAAATGCATAACAAATATATCAAAAAAATTACAATAAAAAATCAGTAGAATGTGAAAATGTCGCGTAAAAATGTTAAAAATAATCTATGTAACTAGTAGCTCCTTCGTTACTTTTAATGCATAGGCATCGAGATCAGGCTGATAATTGTTTACAATTAAATGATTTGCAAAATTGATTCCGATATTTTCGATTTGTATTTCCGTTTCTTTAAATTTTAAAATACCTTCCATCTTTGTTAACGCATATAGACTGCAAAGATTTCATATATCCCCGATAATACAAGGTAACTTCATAGGGAACAGTAAGACAAGCATACATTGAAATCACCAGAAATAGACATTATCACAACATTTTTAATAGTTAAGTCACTCAATTATAAATAACACCTTGTTTTAATTAATAAGACTTTGATATATTTTTTACTGAATGACTATGGGTGAAGTGACCGAAACTTATGTTACAGATATACCATCAAGTTTTTATAGAATATAATCCATGATTTTTTATTGTAGATAAATTTTTTATTTTTTTTCATTGAATAGAAACCACTATAGAAGTCGCAAAATTCGACCCAAAGGTTATTGAACCTCTCAATTGACGTGTATAGCTGTATAGCAAAAAAAAATTATATGACTGTTAAAAAATGAAACAATGTTTTTTTTATCTCTAATTCAGAACCTGTTTGTTTATCCAAGAAATGTGGTAAACAAAGACTTATGGTACGGCTCCGTAAACAATAAATTTTAATAAAATAACTGATAGTGTCACATATACTTTCATCAACCATATCTGTCAATTCTTGATTAAAATCTAAAAATGTAACAAACCTGACCCAAGACATTATTTAAAGTGAAATATATAATTCTAATTTTGAAGGATGTAATTTACCAAATTAAAATGTCAGTAGCTGTATTTTAAATTTTCTTTTTCCTAGTAGATGCCTCCATTATAAAATAAACCTATACCTCAAATTTTAACTTTCAAGGCTTAATAGTTTTGACTGTGCATAGATAGTTAGTCATAAAGTAAGTATAATTTGAGATATTTATGCCCAAGTTTCTTTACATTTGGACGTCGCACATTGAAAATTGAAAATTAAGCCCGTTTCCACATATTTGTGTACTAAATATTTATTTGTATACAAATCCATCGTTATTTTGTTTGTATAATACGTAATATCCAATCAATATATACAGTAAATAATAACAATAAATAATTAGTTTTGGTATTAATATGAATGCAATGCGTTCAATAAACTTTAATTACATTCATATTATATGGAACGGAATAAATGGAATTGTCTCCGTGACCGGGGCCGTCAATGAATAATTTCAAGTAATAATGATAGAACCGACAATATTCAAATTCAAAAATAATAGCTGGTACCGGCTATTTTATTTGTAATCGGAAGATCTACATTGGTTGTGATGTTTAACCTATAATCATTTGATTCTTTTTTGATATAATCAACGATAACTACTTATAAACACAATCATTCGTCAACACAAAATTTAAAAATTTTGAAGAATGAGTAGAAATACGAGTGATTTATATAAAAAAAAAAAAAAAAACTTTCTATTAGATGACTGCTTTATGTTGTATAAAATCCTCAATGATAATTTAATTAAGAACGCTTAAGCTATTTGAATAAAATTAAATACACCGAAATCATTTTTATCATTATTATATATTGGTCCTATATAATAGTAAAATTGACTTTAGTATTCTATGCTATAAAAACAGAGCACTTTATATTTAATGTTTCAAATATAATAACTTGTATATGTAAAAACTACAAGTCCTGTAGAAAATTGCATATAAAATTACCAGCATTTAGAACAGCGTATGACAGATCATATGAGGCTATTTCAAATTATGACATGGTAGGCTTGATATATGAATAATTAAATTATTAAATATTTCATTCTTATATTGTGCTCAATTTATTGCATGAATACAAAAAATATATAATCACTTTTTGTTTTTTTTTTGTCCAGATACAGGTTTAACCATAGATGTATATCTGTTTAATTTCAAAATTTTCATATCCAAATAAATATAATTGATAAATTAAATTTGTATTTAGGTTACTGCCAATGTATTCCCTTTCCCTTTTTCGAGTTTACGAATTTCTGTCATCTAATATTCTTTGAAAGCATATTTCTTATAAAGTTTTGTAGCTGTTAACTAACTTTTTCATCTAAATCAAGACTTTCAATCATAAGATATTATACCAAATACAATTTAAATTATTATAGATTAAAAAACAAACATTATGAACAAGGAGACATAGAACAAATGTCTATATTATAAACAGATTTCAACTACCGCCATCACACTAAAAAATAACTACGTATATTGCCTAATATTACTAAAATTACTGGCGTCGGGTCTTATACTCGCATATTAATTTTGCCAGCGCCAGCATTACTAGTTGAAAATATTCGTTATCGGCACTGATCACGGAGACAGTTCCTATATGGAATATGTACTACTATATAGTAGGTATGTATTTAGTTATACTTAATAATACTAACTGAACATTAAATTAATCCATATCCAATAAATTTATTGATTGGAGAGATTTTGTTGAATGTTAAATCACATATTGTTGTGAGCTATTAAATTTTGGAAACATAAATTAAATTCCATAATATCAACGTTCACTTTAATGATTAAATTACTGCTTTGGTTGTCATAAAAAGAAACCTCGTAATTATGACAATTAGCGTATGAAACAATATATATAAGATTATTGGAAATATTGATTGGCTTAAATGGATACTGATATACAAAAAAATTTCAATTCACTTACAAAAAATGGTATTTGAAGTTTGTAAGTTATTAACCGACGAAAAAAGAAACTTCTCAATTCGACGCATATACTTATTTTTATGTATGATCACGCATAAATTTTTACAGAGTAGTTCAATTTAATAGAGGTGACTCAAAATTACTATGGTATACATTCAAAAGTTAAAGAACTTATTTATTGAGGTTAATTAAAAACTCAAAATAATTACTTTTCTCCTCCTCAAATGCTCAATGGTTATAATACGTTAGTAGTTTAAAGTTTCAAGCTTTCTCACTGATTTGTTTAGACTGGACCTTTACGGATACTAAAAAGTTTGGAATCCACTGCTCCTATTTGGGGCTGACTTTAAAAAAAACTTCCACAACGATTTTTTCACAAGATACTTGGTGATTTTGGTAGTAAATTGATAGAAATTATATCATAAAAAAAGTACCCCTTGTGGATAAGTATTTCTAAAAACATTTAATTGCTTTTTTACACTACGGTCACCCATCCAAGTACTAACTGTGTATAATGTTGCTTAACTTGGGGAGGGGGTATAAAATATAGATTATTTTGAGTATATTATTTGAAATAGATAAATTATTTAAATATTATATATATATATTTATATTTATATATATTTATATATATTTATAAATATTTTTATGTATATATCTATCTATCTATCTATATATATATAAATCAATTGCTGTTCGTTAGTCATGCTAAAATTCGAGAATGGCTGGACCGATTTGGCTAATTTTGGTCTTGAAATATTCGTGAAAGTTCAGGGAAGGTTTAACCGGTGAGGTTTTCTACGGTGAAGCTGCGGAAAATCAGAATAAATTATGATATTAATTTATACTTTGAAACATACCCACCCGGTTTACGCGTTGTTGTGTTATTTTCACATTTTAATAAATGATATTTCATCGTGTACTTGCGGATGCAATTCTACCCTTATGGGAAGAATTTCAAATCGTTTCTTATCGGATTCCCGGTATTATATGCACCCGGTATTTACCTAGTATTTGCTGGGGTACACCCGGGACCGCGTTCACCCGATAATTTTTACTGTGGTACACATACACTTGATGAAAGGTATATGGACCTCCTGAACCAAGAATGATTCCGGTAATACTTAAACAATGCGATATGCATACTTTATATAGTTGACAGTTCGTCATACTGCTAGTGAGAAGAGATAAAGAAGTTTAATTTTGAATTTCAAAATTAGATTTTGGTTTCTATGGAAATAATGATTTGTAACATGTGAGAAAAAAAAAAAGAATAAATTTGTTTCACAGCTAGGAACAGAATCCTTAAAGGAAATTGGGAAGGATGGATACAATTTTATCAAAAACTGAAAAGCAATTCAAGCGATTTCATAAATGAGATAAACGCGTATACCAAATTTCGATAAACGAATCATTCAAATGTTCCTAACTGGGGAATAAAAATCCATTAATTGATTTTTCGTATCATATATAAAGACAACAACTATTGTAAAATAATGGTAACACAAATTTGATTTGTGAAAATTTTGAGAGAGTGAACCTTACATAAACGAATGTGTTGTTTAAGTGTAAGGAACCTCAGTTTTAGGCGTAAGGAACTTCAGAATAGTTTCTGTGTTCCAGATTTGACATATATATTTACTATCCTCTATAAAGAGAATTTTGAAATATCAATGGTAAATTTTTCTGGTTTTATTTATATTTTACACTTTCAGTGTCAGTAAAAGTACGTAATTGATACCCTTTTATAATTAATTTTCAGGGAAAATTGTTTTCTTTAGACTTATATTTATTTGTAATTGTTTTAAGTTTTATTTTTATTTATATTTTAATTAATTTTGATAAAATATTTAAATTTATAAATTTTGAATAATTTTTATTATTTAAAATATGGTCGAACAATTGTTTGTATGTAGTTCCACAGTTAAATAACCGAAATACTGGTGTCAGATTCTTGGCATGAATTTTAAATTTGGATTGATGATTTATGATAAAATCATGAGTCTTTCGATACCGTGAACGTAACAACCATGCATGACAGTACATGTGGCAAGCCATACTGGTATAGATTTCGTTACCAGCTCCGTTCTCGCAATCAGTAATTCATTTTTATAAAATAATTTTTTTCAATCAAAATTACTATTTGGGAAGCTGAGAGGGCAGTTTTCGATTTTTGCACTGTGCCCCTAAATATTCCTGTGGCCAGGCATGCACTCACTTTGATTATAATTTGCTTCAATTAAAAACAGAACCACCTGTTAATATGATCCATTCTTGAGGCAATAGTAATATAATTTTGTGTCAAGAAGTACTAATGAGTTTATATCATAGTAATATCGTCATAAATAAAAATTTTACAGAATTCAACTCTTTAGTACTGACATGTATATACATTTTAACAAGTAAACATATTGTACATTTCCCAGAGTTAAATAAAACACCTTACATCAAACAAAGAACACAAAAAACACCAACAAATACAAAAAACCAATATATTAGAAATTTAACTGCGAGGAACTAAAATGTTAAAATAGGTTTATGGCTAAAAGTAATCAGGGTATACTTTCTATGCATAAATTCCCTTAGCTCACTATACATTTTCAATTTATTTGTTTTAGATTAAGAATTTACTTCTGAATATTACACGCATGCGACCTAGGACATTTATATCTTATTGTATACAATTTATTTGACAAACATTAACACAAAGTTGTTCCTGTACCATACACGTAAGGTAATTGAAAGGAAGGGAATATAATCATAAATCAAGAAGCTTTTCATTGCTATAAAATATTTTAGTTTTTTTTATCTTATTTTGGTTGTTCTTACTGTATTATCAAAGTATTAAATAAAATAAACACAAAAGGGATATTTTGGAAATTTATTTAAAGTTTGCCAACCACTTCCAGTTGTCGTCTATTTAAAAGGTTTTTTTTTCTAAATAATCCAAAATAGTCCTAATTAATTTTCAAAAATAGTCCTTATTAATTTATAAAATAAAAGATAAAGTTTGTAAAATGTAGCATAGACCAGAAATTTTACAAACATATTAATAAACTATGGAAGCTGTCATGGGACATTTGTAAGTTTTGTATTGACATTTTAACATTATTAATAAATAATTTGCTCACGTGAATTTTATTCTATTGGATATCGTCAACAATTTTGTTTTTTTCATGAAAAGTCATAAAATTTTATTTAATGGAAAAATTTATGTAGGACTCGAATATCATTTTCTCAAAATTTCCAACCAGGTGGTCGAAAGCTGGCTTAACATGTATTTGGTTTTTATTATATGTTCAAAATAATGGAATGTAAAGTAAGGATTTAAATCTTATGCACGTACAGCTTTTAATAATCAGTTTTCGTCTTATTTTTTCAATTGAATAATATATATTTCTAGTAAAACATTACATGTGGTCAAAGACCAGAGTATGCAACGTAAAAGACCCAAATCTACGACCATATATTTGTATCTAAAAAATACCATCAAAAATTGTATTTAATAGATTTTGAATTTATAATTATTTTTTTTTTTTTAATTTCACTTTTTATTACCATATTCCATTTTAAAATACAAATCTCTTGGTTTCTGACCGCTGCTTTCAATTTAAGTCTGTTTAATCATTATTTCGCATTATAAGTTTTTCTAATAAAAAATTTTTGTGTATTCTAACGAACCGGTAAACAAGAAACAGATTATTTAGCGCTAAATAGCACTTATTATTCTGTCCTAATTAGTGCTAACGATAATGCTATGTAGATTATTATTTTAATTTTATTTGTACCAATGCTGCTCAATTGAAAATCCAAATTCCGAGTATTCCGACGAGGAAAGTTTGTGGAAATGGAATGAAATTTGTCTAAAGGACTACGGGTATATATGTATGTATTATGATTTTAGGTAGAATGGGAGTTCAGGATTTATATAGAAATTGCAACACAATATGAGAACTTTATGATATTTTATTTTTGTTGTTATTAACAAAATAAAGCAAAATTAATAAGTAAATTTGTATTAACTGTAGTAATTATTTAAAATCAGCTTTATTTTTCTATGCTTTGACTACACGTATACCCTTATCTTATATATTTAAATGAGCAATTCTTGTATATATATATAAATATTCTTATATATATATATATATATATATATATATATATATATATATATATATATATATATATATATATATATATAATTGGAATCTCGGAATCGACTCCAACGATTTTCATGAAATTCAGTATATAGGGGGTTTCGGGGGCGATAAATCGATCTAGCTAGGAATCATTTTTAAAAAATGTCATTTTATTCGTGTTTTATCGATAATTTTTTATAATGTAATGATATATTTGTTAATATTTAAAGTCATTGGAGTGGCTAAGTGTTAGCATGCTGGACTCGTCTTCCGCCTCGACGTAATATAGTTTCCAAAAAACACAATTTATAAAAAAAAAAAAAACAAATACCGAGCACGGTCATCTAGGTACTTTACCTTAATGGGCGAAAACTGATTATTGTTGGCAATAACTGGGTTGATAAATAAATAACTGGAACTTGAATAGAAAAATACCACACGTATATTATAGAATAACTTTACATACAAGAACAGACGAAGTGACAAGACAAGAAGGTTAACATTATAAATATGTTACCTGGCAACATAATAAATATGGGTGCATTCTCATATTCCAACACTCCCTCCTGAACGCAAACCCATTTTACTTGTACAATACAAATGTTTTCCTAGCGTTTCACCCTTTGTTGAATTATCAGCTATCATATTACAACCATTAATAAATAGAAATTTTACCCTTTAATATGTTTTCTCTAAGAAAGTGTAATCTAATATCTATGTGCTTAGTCTTAGGTTTATAACAATCTGTTGACGCTAGTCTTATTGCACTTTGATTATCACTATAAATAACTAACGCACTGTCCAGGACTTGGCCCAGTTCTTCTTGTAGTTGACGAAGCCACAAGGCATCCTGGGTCGCCGACGCCATCGCCATATACTCGGCCTCTGCTGTAGATAGGGCTACAGTCTGTTGCTTACAGGAACTCCAGGATATACATGCATTTTGATAGATAAACTGTAACCTGTGCATGATCTCCTGTCTAATGGGTCACTTTCCCAATCTGCATCGCAATACCCAGTTATTGCTTTAGAGTCTTCTTTGACATAACATAACTTGAGATCATTGATGCCCTGAAGGTATCTCATGATCCTTTTAACTCCAAGCCAGTGTTGAACTTCTTCCTTACAGGGTTCTTCAGGTAACTGCATTCCAGGACTTTATTCCATACTGCTGTCAGGTAAACAAGGTAAGTACAAAGAATTATCAAATTTATGTACACTTTCTAAAAATACAACATCTCTACTCTTGATGATTTTATTAGTGCCTGGATCTAACAATCTGTATCCTTTGGTATACTCAATAACCAACAAAGATATATTTTCTCGATTTAGCATCCCATTTTTGGCGTTTTTCTTTAGGTATTTGAGCCATAACTTCAGAGCCAAAAATCTTTATATTAGATAAATCAGGTTTCTTACCGGACCATATTTCTATAGGTGTTTTACCATCAATTGACTTTGTAGGGGATCTATCTATTCACTATGTAAGCCGCTGTTGCTAGGGCCTCTCCCCAATATAATTGTGACAAATGAGCATCAAGTAACATACATTTGGCCCTTTGTACCAATGTTCTGTTAATCCTCTCTGCAAGGCCATTCTGTTGACAGGATCTAGTAGGAGTATCAGCTTAGACTTTGACTTTACTTCTTTCTTTTTATCCTTGTTGGTACCATCGACACAGTTCCATAGATCTTCTAGTTTAAAATAAGCCTCCACGGCGAATTTCCAACTCGCATAATTTAAAAGTATTGGACATCTTTTTCATGTATGAACAGAGTTTTCAATAATGACGCTAACTTTGGGGTTAGAGCGGTACCTAACCTCTTAGAACACGCTGGCCGGTTTTTCTTTTTTATAAGTTCACGGAGTTTTTTTTTTTTTTTTTTTTTTGACTGTCAGTTACTAATTTTAACCATTACAACCACTAACTACGCTCTGCTACCATGTTGGCAATAACAGGGTTGATAAATAAATAACTTGAACTTGAATAGAAAAATGCCACACGTATATTATGGCATCACAATAAATATGGGTGCGTTCTCATATTCCAACAGTTATCATATGGACGTAAATTAGAATTGTGGATGAAAACTGGGATAATCAATTTTTCGGTATGTTTCTTAGATTATAAGAAAAATTTTCAATAAAACATCCAAAAACAATATATTTTTATAAAATAGACTATATAAGGAGAGTATTCTAACAATTGTAAATAAATATTTCAAGAACATACAATTATTATTTAACAAGCTTCAGAAGCCCCTTAACCGCACGAGAATTGAGGTGTTGACCTTTTTTATATAGTAACAAGCAAAGACAACAATCCTTAACCAAGCGCCAGATAATACCGAATATAGTTCATGAAAAATTAAAATTTCGAGTAACCATTCTTGTATTTTTCTTATTCAATATTATATACATATAGGCAACCCTAATGTTGTTTATGGCTTTACAACTTATAGTACCCACATTAAGTCATTTGACTGTCAAATTTATTCATCCTGTCGCGTTTTTGTGTCAAATATTTAAACAAGCTTGCTTATTGAGCTCAAATTTTTTTTTAATTATCTCTATGTTGATTCATTGTTTAGATATTGTATCAACATATCTTAGACAAAAATTACAAATTCATATATTCTGCATTTTTGTTGTTCCTTAAAGTACAAAGCCATTACAGGTAGGTTACATCGTTGTAGGTAATTTTGTAAAACATTTTTTGTAATTTTCTTCGCTATCAATGATTTCTGATATGATTAAGGATAAGAATTTATATTTTTTAGTTTAAAGGTAGATATATATCTCAGCAAAAAATTAAATCAGAGGAACTAAAAAAAATAAATATAATTTATCAACCTATCCCATCTGTGTATTTGTTTAACTTAAAATATTTTATAGAAAAATTTTCCGAAAAAGAAAATATTATAAAAACATAATTTTCTTTTTTTGTATATTCTTCATGCAATTATTATTATAAGTGAGATATAGACGTTCAAAACGAAAATGTGCTAAAACAGTTTTTACCATCTTTTTCTTCCGATAAATTTTTTTCCGATATATTTAATAGAGTGCCTCCAATAGTAAATATAAAATAAGTTCGGTGAAAATTGTTTTTAATTTAAAATTTTGGTGACTGAATGAATATAACAACATAATATGCTATATAGAATGACACATTAATCTACCTTTACTAAAAATAATGATAAGATATGAGGGAAAATAAACATTGTATGAAGACATTTGTAAAACGATACACAAACACACACATAAACAACAATATATATGGCACCCACAATTTCTGTTTTAGACGTGAAACATAATTTAAAACCAACAAAAAGAAATGTAAAGAAATATGCGAAAATTTAATATTTTTAAGTAAATGTAGGTACTTAGTTTTACATAAATAAATGTGCCAAAATACGAGAAAGAAAACAATACGAGATGATTTATTTTTTTGAAGAAAATAAAGATGTCTTTATATTTATTTAAATGAATATTTAGGCTTGTACTGTGTTAATAATCCATGAAAACTATAAACATAGAATATGTTCACTGTTAAAACGGATATATGTATATAACGCTTAAAATTCAGTTTTAAAATGTCTTGTGGATATTTTCTATCACTCACACTAAAATGTTATTATTGTTAGATTATGAAGAAATAATATTTTTAGAATATGTAAAAAATAGTACCATACCGTATATATTGTTCTTGACATATTCAAAATAAAAATATTAATTTTATCATATATAAACAAAAGATACTTAATAATACATAATAGCTATAAGCAAAATATATAATAAATGTTTTGCCAATAATAAGAAACTTCATGCGTCTGTGTGTCAATGGTTGGTGTTTATGCTGTTACTATACTACAAGAAGCTGGAACAACCTTAACTATCCTTATTCCAATATTTTGTATACTTCAAATCATAATAGATATTATATATAATACAATGAGTAATTTCACATAGCATAAGTTTATTTCTTATTTAATTATTCTCTTACCACACAAGACACACATTCACCGTTCTTTAAAATACATAATGTAAAGCCGTAGACGTCAAACAAGTTGCCAGTCTTTTCTATCCACAACAAATAAATAATAACTGATAGGAGTTTAGTCTGCTATTAATACAACTGAAGCTAATCTGAATTTATAACACTAAGGTGACATTCCGGCATAGACTTCTCCTTAACACTTATTTTATGCAAAGTTTTTCTTGGCGATCTAAGGATCATAAATACTCAATCAAACCCCATAGACAATTTTTATTGATTTTTAACGCTAGCAAACTGATAACACATGCAAAATAACTGTAGAATATACTCGTTCGATAGGAGTCCTAACGCATTCAAAATCAACTCGATAAGAAATTTCTTCTACCTGCAATCAATTCGTCTAATAGCCTTAAATGCTCAGTTGCTATTGTTTTCTTCTGATCATTAACAAAATCAATATGCCCTCACCATTTATGTGTTATGGCTGAAAATGAAACCAAGGTACGGAAATGTTTTCCATTTCTTAGCACACTTTCCAAAGAAGAGCGTCTATTAGAACATCTAGAACAATATTTATCAAATATTGTGAAAAAAACCATAATTTTATATATAAATAATTTTAAGGTTATCAATTTGGAAACATTGTAAAATAATTTTCTGCGTAAGTCCCAAAAACTAAGGTTTTAATTATTTTAAAAACGTTAAGAATGAAATACTTTAAAGTATAACAGATATATGGGTGGTTTTCTTATACAATAAGAGCAGTTCTTAAATTTTATTTCAAATATTACTCGTATATTATGATAATTATTCTTATTTTATAACATGTATAATGGATATAAAAGAACATCTGACATTTATATAATAAAATTTACTTGTTGACTTTACAATACAATTTAAATATTATTATTTTCAAAACGAACATTAATATAATAAAGAAAAAATATCCATAATATTTATATTCACAAACAATACATACTCCTTCCTTTATAATGGAAATACTGCTAAACTTTCTACCAATATATTAAGAATAACATGTTTTTGGGAAAAATTTAGTTAAGACTTGATATATCATTTTTGATAATATAGTAAAATTTCTTTTTATCTTTTGGGAGAGTATAAAGGTTAAGTTTACTAATTTTGAGAAATTTTTTTTTGAAAAACTACAATAATGATCTAAAAAAAAAAAAAAAATAATAATAAATATATTAAATGTTGGTTACTGTGTTACCATTTATCTGTCTAAGTCGGCGTAAGCGTAGCATTAATTTAGTTATTTTTTACTCTAAAAATTTATATTTTTTTATTCTTTCTTTTTAAGTGTTGTATATCAATTAATATTTTTTGTTGACATACCATCAAGTTTTCAGTTAAGGCCATTTTTTCCCTCTTCGATATGAAATGTTGCTTTTAAAAGCTATGCGATTACCCCAAGGTTAAACCTTTCATAACATTTATGAATTTTTCAAAAATTTTAACTATAAAAAATTGGCTAACTCGAAATGGCACTGAAATTACTAATTAAATTATAATTATTTTTTTTCCTTATAGGCATGACACGTGCGAACTTATCTCTTGTTAGTTGGAATCGGCACAGAATAATAAATTATTGATGCTTTCTAATATGGCATTAAAAATAACTGTTTCCATTTCCGGAGAAATTGCTTTCTATGTACGTTGTTTTGATTATGCTTGAAATGTGATACCTAATCTCGATCTAATACTGTTTTTCTATTCAGCATTTTCGTATACCTTATTTCAATACAATTTGTATAGTAAAAAGTTATCCAACTAATCTCAAACATTTGAAAGAAAACAAGTACCGATGATATAGTTTTTTAGACATGTTAGTTATGTCTTTTGTACACTATAACTTAAATCAAACATATGGTGGCTATTCTCATTTGAATACGGCTAGTGAAGACAAGTTGACTTATCGAAAGGTTATCTTTTCATGGACTGTAGCTTTAAAATAGATAAAATAATAGTAAGTGATGAAGAAGTGAGATCTTAAGATTTTTGTCTCCAAAATTTTTGATTGGAAGATTGATAAAGAAGGATGTATAGCTGGCTGTGCATATAACATATTTTTCCTAATTTTTGTAAGTCAAACTTAGTATCACAATCAATTCTTAAAATAATTTTAACTATTATTTTATAAATTGCTCTCTCGAATATTTTTTTCTCACATTCCTCGTCATTTGGGTTTGTAAAATTGTTTCGTCTTAAGTTCGATGACAAGACTGTCATGATATTAGGAACGGAACCCCTTTCATACAGAAAGAGAAAAATTTTGTTAAACTTATTGCATAAAATTCACTTATAAAAATTATGCCAGCCTTTTAATTTGTGTATCCCTTATTTTTTAAACAACTTGTATATCGTATTGAATATACAACCCAATACATAACTGATACCAAAGTGTATAACAAATATACGAGTGGAATTCATCATAATTTTTTCATCTCAATATTCATAATTATCGAAGAAACACAAGACCTTTGCCAAGTCTTGTCTTTCAGCCAGGTTGGGTTATTTTGTTTCTTTATAATTTGACTGTGAACTGTCATTAATAAAAAAGTAGATAAATTCGTTATTAGAATTTAATTAATTATAAATATTGCAAATTTTGTTTAAAAACCTAAACTTAATTAAAGCTTTTATCTTTCTTCAACGTATAAGCTTGAGCTTTTAAATTGTTAATATAAAATTTGCTATACAAATAAATTCCTGTGATTAATATTTATAAGAAATGTGTTATTTAAATCACGCACTTATTTTATTTACAACTTTTATATAAGCTTTGATTTAAATTCAAAGATTTAAAAAAGTTTTGCCTTAATTTTCATCAAAGAAAAAGAAATACAAACAAAAAATATTTTTTTCTTAAAAAAAAAAAAAGAAAACAAGTAAAAAGTTAGAAGTTTCCATAAAAATAAGTTATAATAGAACATAAAACAAGACATCTTACTACGACAGCATAATATTTTATTATTAATTTTCTATGCTGTTTTCTTCATATTTTAAAACTTTCAATATAAAAGAAACATTTTAGCAATACAAACAAACAAACAAACAATATGTTTACGATGTAAACATATTACGTTGTGAATGTGTAGTAATGTGGTAACAATCATGTTGAACTGATATACTATGTTCTCTAAAGAATAACACACTGATATGAAAGCAGCTAGTACCATTTTTAATTAAAAGACTAATGCATAATTTACATATGATAGATACTATTTTAACTTTACTTCTATACTTTTAAATCCAAACAAATTTTTAAATTTCTAAAAAAACCATCGTCCTTATTTTGTAGCTATTATTAGGTAATTGATTCCATTTTTTTTTAGTACTGCTATTCTAAGTGTCTGTACATCACGAACTTGACAATAATGAAGATATGGACGATCAAAAAACTGTTATCTACTTTTATCTCTATATAGATTATGTGATTTATGAAGTAAAAGACGGAAATATTCTTTAACATTACTTAAATCACTTTTAATTTATTTTTCGAGTTGTGTTTTATTATTGAGTCTAGTTGGAAATTTTGATATGAACAATAGTAAATTCTGTATTAAATACCCTGTTTTTAAAAAGTTGTTATGAGAAGTTAATAAAATCGTCCCGAAAAGCAAAATCAGAGAAAAAGTATCTGTGTGCCTCAATGAACTTATGTACTTGTGTGATTTTATGTAATATTCTTGTTACATCTTAGAAAACGAATGGTATCAATATTAATTACTGGCCTTAGGATGATGTATGTGCATTTTGGTTTCCGATTTTACGAAAAATCGGTCAATTGATTTAATTTTTAAAGCATAACATATAAAGAAAACTAAACAGTTTGTTTTAATTACAAAAATATTTGATTGCAGAAAATGCTTTAATTTATCATATTAACTACAATACATATCTATATATATTATATAGGTAAAGTAATTAATTATTTTTTAACAAATTATATTTTATTTTCTATTTTTATACGGTAATTTCTTGACTCAGTTATGGTACCAGAATGCCTTTAATATGACGCAGTATCATTTATTATATGACGCAGTATTCTTCTCTCTACACAAATCGTGTTGTTTTGTAGCTTCTACTATATTTTATTGGAATATTTTCGAAAGCGTTATGAACTGTTTTCTTTAACTGTAGGAAATGCATAGTTTTTAGTTATTTACTTTTCTAGATCATTTTTATCTTTTTCATACGAAAAAATGTAATGAAAATTATTTTCCAGACCATAAACCAGTGTACTTCTTGAAATGTAGCACGCAGCTGCTTTTGATTATGCGACCATTATATGCGGCTTATTGTTTTTTTATGTAAATTTGTTGGCCAATGTTTTGAACACCTGGCATATCTTACTGAGACTAAGACATAGTTGATAGTATTACAGCGTGTCCTACAAAATGAAAAATGTGTTCATGAAAAACAAACATTTTCTGTTTGAAGTTTTTTTATATTCATATCTTTATGGGGGTATTTTTTTTTAAATTTAATATGCTTTGAAGACTTATAAATGGTTTCAGCACTAATTTTTTATAAGTAACTAATTAAGTATATATAAAGTATTGTTTAGCTTAAAGATTTTCTAATGAATAGAACTGACAGTACGTTCACCTCTGCCCATTTCATCGTGTTCGTGTTCATCTGTACAACACGGAGTTGTCATTTCCGTGTTTTCTTCATGAGAGACTGTCCTCTTTACTGTAGACTCTCCTATACATGCCGCGTTCCATACCTCTTACAAGACTCTTGGCTTGCTTTACACATTTGTACGCAGCGTTAGAAGAGGCTACATTTTGACAATCAATACACATGATTCGGGGCTTATTTACGATTATTTTAGTGTTGTATCTACTATTTAAGAATCAGATTTCTTTAATCTCTTAAAAAATAAATTATAAAATACATTTCTAAAGATTCTAATATATAATTAAAAAGTAAGGCGAACGTGGTTGTATAGTACGTGTCAGATGTAATTTTTCTTTCGCCTATCGGTAATAGATGTAGATGTAACCTCCGATCTCAGAAGAAGCCACAAATCATATAAATAGCTGACCCTCAACGCTTACATGACATCCTCTATTACCGATGGGTGAACATCCATGTCAGCCTTGCTTTTTAATTACATTTTAGAATCTTCAGAAATGTATTCTAGAATTTATTTTTTAAGATAATTAAGAAATCTGATAATTAAATAGTAGTTAGAACACTGAAATAATCGTAAATAAGACCCATATCTGGTACCTTCATAAGAGTGGTATTCGGGGCTTTAAACGTGCATTGTCACAATATAAAAGGGAAAATAAATAGTTAATGGGTGGTGTAACGGTTTTGCTGACTGATGTAATGGTAGTGCCAAAATATACCAGATTTAACAAAGGTAATTCATGGCGAAAAAGATCTACCTAGTGGCATCGTTAAATATGAGGCTATATTTGTTGTGATAGTTTGTCTGTGGATTTTCAAATTCTACTTGAAATTGCGACTGACAGAAAATTAACGGTGTGATATATTTTGGAAATTTTTGCATAGTTGTAACTATGAAACATGAGTAAATACCAAAAATGTATCCAAATGTTGGTCGTATTTACAAAAATCATAAGCTAATCATGTCTGTTGGAGGAGAAAATATGGTTTATTCTTTCTTAGATCATATGCCCAACACATATAACGTTAATGAAAACCTGAAACTCAAAAGATTTTCATAAACCCTAATCGACATAGGGTGAGTGAAGCTGCGACCAAAGATTAATTTAATACCAAAACTTTAATGCATACTGGATTGGATGTATTGTGAACGTGAATTCAATTTCATTTTTCTGTATATACCTTAAACAATTGTAAAGACACAAGGTATACCGATCAAGAAACAATTACAAATATTTAAGGTTTATGCAGTAAAATTTCATTGAATACTTTTTATATAAATACAAGTTGAAACTTTGTTATAAAATTCCAATCGTGCTCTACGCGAGTCCATCGGGACAATTATAACCAGATTAGCTGCAACAATAGTGAATCTAGACTATTCAAGGACTCATACACAAAACATTGCATCAAAGACTCTCTAAGAACAATAAAATTTCCTTAAAGAAGATTTCCTTAATAAACATAAATACAAAAGAAATTATCGAACAGAGATAATTAATATCATGCATAATTATAAGCTAAATTTACCGTAGTTTTATACCCTGCATTGAAGCTAACCGAAAGCTTGATTTGATATAGATATTCATGAAAGCGTCTAATTAAACTATTTTATCTGTCATGTGTCGGTAAACGGAAAGCATTAAACAGCCCAAATAGCATATTCTAGACTCATAATCCTAGGAAGAAATCAAAATCCTTGCACGGGAAGCATAGACCCACTTCTACTACCTTATTAACTATACTAGTTTTATACTAGTTTGAAACAGGAAGCTTAAATTAAACGTACTGTACACAATATGATTTTACATTCTGTAAAAATTCATGAATTTTATAATAAAACGACAACACTAAAAAGTTAAGTTTGGTACTTTATAAAAACTTACGAGTATATAAGTTCTTTTCGTAATTTAGAAAGACTTGAACTTACAATATCATACAATAATAATGCCATATACAAAATAGCTAACAAAATTGGTATTGCTATTTGGTGTAATCTCTTTCTTTTTGTACATTCATATACATATCTACCTATTCAATACATTGATGTCTGTATACAGAAACTTTATATGTAAATGCAAAACCATTTTTTATTAGTCTCACAACGTTTGACTTAAACTTATGTTCTGATAATATTTATAAAATTATATACGAAAAACTTGGGATGCATAATGTGAAAGGACCTATAAAAGAGAACGTAACATCAACCACAAATATATTAGTGGTATATGAGATCTTATGAATGGTATGATGTATGTCTTCTCCTACATGAACTATTTGTTATCAATTACTGACAGATAAACTAATTGCTCCGTGCACCAGCATGAAAATATAGTATAGCTTGATTGGTTTTGTAATGACAAGATTGGAAAATAGTTAAGAATATCACTCTTATTTGATTAAACGTATTTCTTATATTTTTTATTCATTAGTAGTAAACATTTTAAACGTTTAATTTTAACACACATGAAGTGTTTTTGATAATAAGGCACCTAAAGCGTTTAGGCATCAGTATACACTTTAAGGCACATCGCACACGACGCGATTTGCGTGAAATCGGCGATATCATACATATGATTTGCTTATGGAAACCAATGTATAGTCGCACACAACGTGATTTTCGTGATTTGAAATCATACATGTGATAAAAAAATCGTTGTTAAAATCCTTCGTTCTTAAAATCATATGGGCAACTTTTTTTTATTCTTGTTTATACAGTCATATAAATCAATGTTTATGACAAAGATAGAGAATTAAATAATGTTTTTTTAATATTTAAAAATAAAAACTTGTCAATGCTTGTTTATATACAAAAAAAGGTTAGATAAACCATATAGAACAGGCTTAATAGGTATTAAAGAAAAGGAACGAAGAGTAGCGAGTATTAAGTAAATGCTTATAATATCCTGCAATATTTATATCGTTGAATACATGCTATACTTTTATCACATATATGGTATTGTTGCAACTGTTGTGTCGTATACGGATAGAGATTACTTTCCATAAGAAAATTACATGCACGAAATCGCACTGTGTAAGATATGCATAATCAAAAACTGAAATCGTAAGAATTCCATCATGATGCGACAACAATCGTATGTAATTTTACATTCGTAAGCAACGTTGTCAAATACATAAGAGCTTTCACCTATAGTATTACTCAGTTAAATGCTCAACCTAAAAAATTTCTAGACATATTTATTATTTGTGGATAGCAAAAAGGGAAAAACCTCTTTCTCTAGGTATACTTCTCCTAATTGTTGTAGGAACGTTGCAATAGATACAACATTTCTTCATTATGGCAGTAATAACGTTCTGCAAGAGTTTATAAACTTATTTTCGTATAACACTTTTCAAGCGTCAATATTAATTTCATTCATTTCAATTACAGGGTAAATAAACAGAAATGAACTTTAGACTTATTTTATAAAATTAAGCCAATACATCTTATACTATTAAATACTGATATTATTATTATTTTATGTTTACAAAATGAACTGTAGAAATATAGTAATTGTACAGTGGCTGTAATCTGTATCTATTCTAATCACATTAAACAAATAAAACAAGTTGGTAACTAATAACAGAGTTAATTTTTTAGATATTCGATATAAGATTGAGCATCAATGTTTGAACTACTTTAATCATTAGCATTCATAAAACACTATAATATCTATACAGTTTTAAATATAAATATATATATTTATATATATATATATATATATATATATATATATATATATATATATATATATATATATATATATATATATATAGATATATGCATATATATATATATATATATATATATATATATATATATATATATATATATATATATATATATATATATAATACTAATATACTATGACTAAACCATATATATATGGTTTAGTCATAGTATATTAGTATTAACCCATCTCAGTCTTCCGTTCGTCATCAAGATAACTGAAAAACGACAAGAGACAGGTAGTTGAACTTTTGGTGTCTGAATTGAGTTATTCTGAATCTTAAAAGTGTGTCTAAATTCGTAAATGAGCAAAATCGGTATAATGGGATAATTAGATCCATAACCCAACTTAACCATTAAAAAAGATTCAAAACGGTAATTGTTTGATTAAAAAAATAAAAAATGTATGAATATTTTTCGGAATGTATATATTCGCCACAGTTTAAGCTAATTAACAGATTCTTATTATATACGAAAAATGTTCATACAAGTTTTTTGTGTTTGTTTTGTATCTTTTTTTATGGTTAAGTTCGATCAAAGATCTAATTAGCCCATTATACCGATTTTGCCAATTTACGAACTTAGAGTCACTCTTAAGATCCAGAATATGACACCAAAAGTTCAACTAGCTGTCTCTTGTCGTTTTTTAGTTATCTTCATGACGAACGGGAGACTGAAATGGGTAAATACTAATATACTCTGACTTAACCATATATATATATATATATATATATATATATATATATATATATATATATATATATATATATATATATATATATATATATATATATATATATATATATATATATATATATATATATATATATATATATATATATATATATATATATAAGATTTGTAAGACGAAATGCGAATTTCAAATGGCTTAAAGTATAATCTATTATAATATATATTATTTAATACTTGATGTATTTCATCCTTTAAGACACTGTATATACATATTTTGTTATTAGTAAACAAACTATGTATTACCCCTTCTTCAAAAAACGTTACAAAGTCGGAGCAACTTCTGTTGCTCCGTGTGCGACTAAAATGCTGTGATATCGGCGATTTCGCCGATTTCACCTAAATCACCTCATGTGCGATGTGCCTAAGTGTGTACTGATAGTGATGTTTTTTTAGTGTCATTAATTAATTATATAAATATTTTTAAAATAAAAATAGTTACGACAATAAACAATAGTAATTTAGATTTATTAATTGAAAAATTACACACCCAAATAATGGTTAAAGATAATTCTATTACAAACGAATATTGAAATTAAATATATAAAATATTGTTGTGCTTGTAAAATTCCAACGTCCTCCAGTTTTTTCAGCAGTGAGATGTGTTAGTGATGAAATAGATGGTATCATGTCGTCTTGATTGATTTGAAGGATCCTTTACTTGTATCGCTTGAACTCGGTTTCTCTGAATTTTGGTAAATTTTCTGTAATACCATTAAGATAAACTTAATTACAACGTTCTTAATAGTGCATTCAAGTAAACCAATTCTAGTACAAAAATAATCCGTTTATGATTAGCAATATTTCATGTATAAACATTTTTTACACGTAATAAAAAAATGTATATTAGTGATTTTTTTAAAATGATTATGAAACAATTTACAATTAAACGTATATCATACTTCTATTCTTCTGTCTTTTGACCTGAATCTTCAACTCATTTGAACAAACAGCCACATACATAACATCTAAATCCATGGTTACAGATTTGTTTTCTGGCACAATAGATGATAAATCACTTTTCACTGAAGGTTTTAAAACAACATGAACATCACTTTTACGTGGAAGATATTTTTAAGCTAAACAATAACAATTCTAAAATAAAAACACAGAATGGCGTGGTTCTGACAAGTCAGTTTCCACCATTAAACATACAATACATAATACACAAGCTAATACACGATTGTAGTTGTCAGTGTCACTAATATGAGGCAGCACCATATTTTTATAATATACATGTTTTATAGATTAAACGTTTATTTTTTGAAAAAGTGTTTAATACCGTTTTATTTCCAAGCGCTTAGGTTGCAAAAAACGTGTTTTATTTTAACACACTGAGTTAAACACTTGGATTTGCAGCGTGGGTCATGTTTTTAGCATATGTATGTATGAATGTTTCACCATATCATCTAAACTACTGAACCAAATTTGATGAATAAGGTTTCCATCGATGCTTTATTTCAGTCTGAGTAATCTAGGCTATATTAAATCAAAGTAAAACCAATATGCTGGAAGTAAGAATAAAAAAAATGGAGGTTACAAATAATTTTCTCAATTGAAATTCATCTTATTGGGTATCAAATGAAAGGGCCCAAGTAGTACCTTACGAAAACAAATACATTACTTAACATAAAAATTTTTTAAACTAAAATATAAATTCAAAAATGATGTTAATTTGTTCTCGAATGATTTCTAAACTGTTTATGAAAAATCAGCAAATGAGGTAGCGTGGGAATTTTCTAAATTAAAACTTGTTGCTATGTTAAGTAAAGATGGGAAAGGTACAGATATCTGAACGAATAGAAGATTTAAAACTCATATGGCCATCAACTACAGCAGATTTAAAATTGTAAGAAACCTTCATTTCTATCGAAACTTAAGTCAATATATTTAATACCATGAAATTATTAAATTTTAGTAATAATTCAATTTTGAAGCACTAATAGCTTTGAGATCCTAAGCACGGAAAAGAAAAAAAAGGAGATTTTTGTCTTAGGCCATGTATGTTCATAACTACTTACCCGTCAAAACGTAATCTTTTTTTTTTTTTAATTCGTGACTTGTTCCTTGTAAAAGCATAGAATAGTTGTTATTTAGATTATATCCTTTTTAAAACTACAAAATAACGATTTTTGTATTTGTTTATAAATTACTTAAGTTTCTTATAAAAATATATGTAAGTTATTTTTACAAGTTTGTCACAGATGTCAGTGTGTGACAAATTTTTATATCAGGTAGCTAACATATCAAAAATTATGTTCGAATATGATATAAATAAAAAATTTAATTAAAAATTTTAGTGGTTTTAGCTGAATTTTTATTACCCGCTCCAACGCATTGTCGAGTCTACTATTAGCTACATGAAAAAACATAGATTGATAGACAGATTGATACTCTCATACGAAATACAAAATTGTCAATCATTCACTCACTACGTTCTGTAAATAAAACACTAATAAGTATCACACAAAATAAACAAATATAACATAAATCTTCTTTTTTTTAACTTTTCCATACATGACTCCAATGCCACTCTTCTCCGTCATATAATTTATTTTGCCCACATAATCATGAATATAGGCTTTTATATAAAAATAGTTAGTCGAAAAATTAAATGTTTGTTCAAAAAAAAAAAAAAAAGTGTATATATTTGTTTTATCCTCATAATTTTTATTGTTATTTGAACGTCGTATCTTATACAAGAATTTATGTGTGTGCCTTTGTGTAGCAAAAAAACAATCATTTTTATCTCAGATACTGAGTTCATTCAAAGTATTCTAAATATGTGTGCACAAAAGAAATCATATACACCAATACATTCATAGAAATTGTCTTTTCATTAGTTTTTTTTTTTTCAGTCTGTATTTTTTCTCTTTTATCATATTTCTAGCATATGGATAAATCTTCGTAAATGGAGAATATAATATGATTTTTCCTCAAGTTATTTATATATTAAGATTTATTTTTTTTTTTTTAGATAAAATAAAAAATATCGTATTTTTAAATAATATTTTTTATGCTCATTGGTTTTATTTGTATAATTACTTTGCGAAATACCACGATTAAACGAATATTTACAAATAAATAAAAGTATGACAAAAAAAAACCCTCACAGTATCATGGGTGTTCTTTAAAATATTATTAGATTGGGTTTGTAAGGGTTGTGGGGATTGGATTGTATTAATAATATTTGTATGTAATATATAATAATATCCCAACTAGAAATTGTGAAGTAAGATCTATCGGGCCCTCGTTGGGGTTCCTATTGGGGCAGTACATAGGGATGTCTCGCAAAGCCCTGTCTGGCCCATGTTGGGTGATCCCATTTGTGCCCCAAAGGAAAAATCGCTCTAATGATCCAATGAGGAAATCCCACTTGTGCCCCGATGGGGAAATCTCACTAGACCCCCAATTGGAAAATCCCACTTAACCCTAATAGGACATTCATTAAATATTAATATTTATAATCAATTTCATAACCCTATTGGGGGCAGAAGATAGGGATGTCACAAAAAAACTCTGTCTGCCCCATGTTGGGTAATCCCATTTGTGCCTCAAAAAGTAAATCCCATTTGGGTCCCAAAGGGAAAATACCTCTAACGACCCTATAAGGAAACACCACTAGTGCCCCGATAGGGAAATCCCACTAGTCCCCAATTGGATAATTCCACCGTACCCTAAAAGACATCTATTAAATGATAATATTTATAATTGTAAAAAAGTATATAATTATTAATTTTTTTTTTATTAATAGCATTAATTATTTTAAGAAATTTTATGAATAAGTCATTGTTTTACTGTTTTTTAAATATTATGGATTAAAGTAAACCAACTTTCTGAGTCGATGTCTTCTCCAGTCTCGACCATTCTGATTGGTCGCCAACTCGGAGATTCAAATTTCGTTATCAGCAAAGTCATCTCCTGAAATTTTTTTCATTTTCTTTCGCATTACTTCTGTAATAAATTTAAATGATTAAAAATAATTTTCATTGTTAAATTAGTAAAAAAACAAAATTTTACCTTGTATAAATCATAAAAAGAAGTATCTTAAATACTATGTTGTTATTTTCTCCTTTATTTAATTTCATCATTTTTTATTTTTGGATAATGTTGTCTTCCGCTTCCGTTGTAATGGATTCATTAGTGATGAATATGGTACCACTCTCATCACTATTGCGTGATTTTTTATATTTTCAGATGAATTTATTTTTTTTAGAATCTTTACTTTATATACCATTACTTACCATCCCGTCCGCGATTTTCAACTAAGTAATTCATTGATTGTAATGATTTGTATATTGAATTGTCGTATGGTCCAGCCATGAATCGACAACGAAAATTATCAGTTTTATTAATGTTAGTTAACCAATTAGCCGAAACAACATCTATTTCATTATTGGATTCACTGTTCAAAAACAGAACTAAGTAGTAGCTTGGCTTACAAATAAATAAAAAAATTTTCCAAATTAAAATCCTTTTCTCTGAAAACTGAAAAGCTATGTACTGTGCAATCACTTATATTTAAATTCATTAAATATTTAATTCAATATTAAAATCTTGCTCACGTCCAATTTTAGTTATTTAATTTAACACTTTTGAAGTACTTACAATTCATCATTATCAGTTACATCAGACATTTTCACTCATAAGACTTAAGAAAATAAATAATCATTAATATAATTAATATAGTCTTCGAACAAAATAAAGAAACTCAACCAAAAAAAAACTCTTAACTGACACGCACCGTTTCGTCAACTACTTTTAATAACTTTAGCTCCTTTGTTTTTTGTTTTTAGTTTGTTTTTGTTTTGTTTTTGTTTTGTTTTTTTTTTTTTTTTTGTCTCATTATTGAAATACTTGATATTTGAGGTTCTTACTATTTTTTTTTTTAAAGATAAATGTCCCAGAAACTAACATCTACACTTCGAGTAAAATCCGAAATATAAATACAAAAAACTAATGAGATTAGCGATTTATCACTTCGGATGTAGACTGACGTAAAGCCTGGATTTTTTTCTTACAAATTTGCTCCGAGCATGACTTATATACTCATTATTTTTTATAGTGTATTCAATATACATATACGTATCTGTGATAAGTCATGTAGTTCCAAGTTTTTGAACTAGAGGTCTCGTCTATAGAAATTTTATGTATAATTTGTCAGGCGTGATTTACGTTGGGATTTCCCACTTAGATCCCACCCAGGTCCCAATCAGGAAATATTAGCAATAATTTTTATTTTTACTTTGGGATTTCCCACTTAGATCCCACTCAGGTCCCAAATGGAGAATAGAGGCGATCTTTTTTTCACGCTAGGATATTCCACTCAGAGCCTGATCGGGAAATATTGGCCACAAAATATTTAATTTTTATCTGGTATTCCCCAAATGTAATTTCTAGTTGGGATTTAATAACTATAATATTATTTTAAAATATTAGTAAACTTTTTTAGCATATTGTCTTTGTTATGAATAATCTAGAAATTGTTGATAGTAGGACTTATAATGAGTAAGTGACAATGGATGCAGTTTTTCAGAAAGTTCAAGATCTTTCAAGAATATTCTAAAATAATTTTAATTTATTTCTAAAATGTTTTTTAAACAATCCAAAATTGTTTTTAATGATTCAAAATGCTTTGAAACAGGCTACGTTGTGGCATATTGTTCTAAAATAATCAAGAATGAAGTGAAAAATAATTTTTAAATGCATATTTTGTAAAATCTGAGCAAAATTAGATACATAAACGAAAATATTTTGAAATACTTTTAAATTTTTGAAAGCGCTTGAAAAAGAAAAATATGGTTGGTTTTAATTATTCTATGAAAAATAAATATTGATTATCTTGTGTACTTTATGTTATTAGTAAAATATCATAGCATCTCTGATAAAAAATTGTAGTGGATGTTTAATAATTTAATCAACAGTCCGTAATAGTCAATAAAATATTGATAAGTAGAAATTAATTTTTAAAGTTTCAATTTTGAGAAAGTAATTTGTATTTAAAATATAAATTATTATTATTTTTTTAATATAAAATCTTATTCAAAATCTTATTTAAAATCTTATTTAAAATCTTATTAAAATCTTATTAAATGAAAATATAGGTTTCCATTTTTGTATAAGTTATATTAAAATACCGGAGAATATTTTTTTTCTTTTATTCCAACCCCAAATGTTTCCATAGGATTTAATTTACGATGTTTTATGTAGAAAATTAAAAACAGACCTCCTAATTTTCATTCGAAGATAAATTAGATTTAATTTGTTTACTTAAAATCCAGAAGAAAACCATGAAATTCAAAATATACAAATTAACCTGAAGAAATAGAAAATTGGATGTATTCTGGCTAAGATAAATTGCCAACGAATAATAAAAGATAGCAATAAAATTATTTTACTATTCATTTTATATTTTATACTACAATAAAACACTTTGGCGTGATAATTTGTAAATACTTACGGATCACAAGAAATTCTCTCAGTTCACAGATTTTGTATTTTATGAATTTTTATATATTTAATTGCAGTTTAAACAAAGTTTTCGGGACTTTGAAAGACGAGATTAGTTAAGTACATGCATATTACAAAGTATAGTAAAAGTAGTCTTTTGAATTGAATTTTTCCAGTTTTTTGCTTTTTTAACAATATTATGTAAATATATAAACAACATTAAAAAAGTTCGGAAATAAAAAATTTGCTAACCAAACTTTTCGATTGAAAATTAGGTCTTTATTTTAAATTTTCCGCATAAAGCATCGATTATTAAATCTTGCTATGAAAAAAATTTTACTTTTCTTTAAACGCAAATCATTATTATGCATTATCTACAATTTTTACATTTAACTTTTTATTATAAAATGAATAGCCGAAAATGGAACATAAAAGAATATTTTAACTCTTACCCTACCTCTCTTTCCGAGACATTTACTCAGTCGCGTTGATTTTATTTTAATATTTTCACAACCCACTTTCAATTGGGAAATTCCGGACGTTTCTTTTGAATTGCTTACTTTATTATCAATCGTTATAGTCTTTTCCATGGTGAAAAGTATCATATGGTTTATTTCTTTAGAAATTTCACATACAATAAAACGTGTACAACGTTTAACTCAAACAAAGAGTAACAACCCTTAATATTTAATGAAAAATAATTCTCAATATACCACTAAAAACATCAATTCTAAATTAAAACAACCCGACTACAGCAAAACCAGAAGGATGGGTCATGTTTTTACCATTTGTATGTATGCATGTATATTTGAATTTACCATCATAGCATCTAAACTACTGAACCGATTTTGATCAATGATGTTTCCATCGTAATTCGCGATCTACCATTATAAATACTCAAAAATTGGAAAATATACTTTGCATAACCTCTTATAATATGAATTCATTCATTTAATATATATACCAATGCGTTTCAACCAAAGTATGATCTCACTAGCTAATTTCTTAGATTCTTTACAGTATTTATATTCCTTTTATGAGTGAAAAATTTCATCAATGATTATTTATTGCGTAAACTTATTGTCATTCTTGCTATCTGCATCTAATTATCAGATAAAAAGTAATCAAATTCAAAAAATTATAAACTAATGTATCATAGTTAATATCAAGATAATGTATACTTTTGTTCAATAGAATGCCCATCTTAATATTAAATTGATCTAAAAATCATCGTAGAAACATGTACTACATAACTAGTAAATAAATCGTACATTGAATAACTGAAATTTATACTTTATCTGTAACATATACATTATACACAATGTTATTTGAATGGATCATTTCACTTTAGACTCATAAGAATCGTGTTTAAATATTACGGATCATTACCAAAATACTTTATATAATCTTAAAGGTTGAACGTACTCTGTTGACATCAATTCATGTTATGATGATGTTACGTATGAATACATGTCAAGTGTATATAGAATCTTTTGAGAAAATATTATAAAACAAGTGATGATAACAACTAATCGAGTTAATTGTTAAAATACTCGAAAAATTTGTGAATATCATTGTTTGGACTATTTTAAGGGTTCAAAATTTATTGGCCAAATTTTCTTGAATATAATAATTTGTTGAAAATTTGAGCTTCTCTTCTATCTTTTATTGTTTAAAAGTTGGATCAAGGGTACATTAGACCTAATTGAAAGATTTTACTGATTCAAGAACTTACACTAACAACTTTTTATGTATAGAGTTCGTCACCCAAATTTCTAATCGCTATCTATCTCCTGTTGTTTTTGAGTTGCTGTTATGACGAACGGGCCGACAACCGGAAATTAACTAATTAGGTGTTTCTATGAACACCTATACCAAAATTTTGTACCTTCAATATTACGTAGCGTCACAAACTTTAGACTAAAATTTGTGTATTCTGACATATACATACATATATCAAGTATAATAGACTTTAATAATATACTCTAACATATTGTGCATATGTCGATTACAATATTCAAGTGATTTACATTAAATACAAAATTAGGAATTGTCATTATTAGTTGTATGCCGATTTTTTTTGTAAAACTGTTTATGATAATAACTGTTACTATGAAGTGCTTAAATACACGACATATTACTGGGTGTAAATGTGAACTATATTAAACGATGAACATACATAAAATACTCTAAATATAAAGTAAATATAATTGTTATATAATAATATGTAATTATATATTAATATGAACGCAATTGATGCGCCTGAGCCCTGCTTTAAAAGAAAAACGGCCACAATAAAACGAGAGACACGATAAAGTTATTTTACAGCATGTTAATGCTAGACCTCACGTTGCCAAAGTGGTGAAAAAATATCTCTAAACGTTGAAACGAGAAGTACTCTCCAGATGTTGCTCCATCTGATTTTCACCTATTTCGCTCAATGGCACACGACCTAGCTGACAAGCACTGTAGCTCGTATGAAGAAGTGAAAAATTGGATCGACTCATGGATTTTATCGAAAGATGTAGTCATTTTTCGCCACGGGATTCGTCAGCTGCCCGAGAGATGGATCAAAGTGGTAGCTAACGATGGAAAATACTTTTAAACTTAATGTATGTAATCGTTTTGTTGTAATAAAGTTGTAGACCATTTTTGAATACTCACAATATGCGTCCATTGGGAAGTTACAAAAGTAACAAATAGAAAAAACCTTTTTTTTTTGAGTTCAAATTGAATAACCGATTAATAATCATTATACATCTATGAATTATATTTTCATTCTGAAGAAAGAAGCTTTTAAAGATTCATGATCCGAATTTTTAGTGTTTTAGTTAACGAAAAATGGTTATTTAAATATACATTAAATATCCATAATTAAAAAACTTCTCTTAAGCTTATTTAGTGTATTTTTAATTAATAATTACTCGCTTGATCTTAATTGTAAATTGATCGGCAAGGTACCCAAATTTTTGTTTCATCGGATAGTTAAGATATTACATATGCAAAATTCGAATTATAATCTAATCATTTTTTTTTCTTTTAATGCTAATGGGCCTACCTTAAATATGCCCAAAATCTAATTAAACCAGTTTTGTAAATCGAAATTTATGTTCAACTTGATATCAATTATTTCAACTCCAAACAGATACATAACTAGTTTTTATGTTTGTAGAATTTTCTTTGGATTTTGCAATACCTGGAATTAAATTTTTTATATAGACTGTTTTTTTAATTTTTTTTAACAATACTTTGCCGATGAACGTATGTTGTGTATTCTAATCCATTTCTTTTCAATATCCCAGTGAAATGAATCAAAACTTTAATGAATTTTCATTCGTATGATAAAAGAACGTCAATAATGTGGCGGTGAAACGTAAAACATTGATTACATTGCTATTTTAAATTCTCATAAACAATAGGAAAATCAAGAGAAAAATATTAATATGATTGTTATCTTCCATTCAACTGTACCTACCTACCTATATCTTTGTGATGTGTGATGTCACTGTACCATTTATTGTTTCCACACATCAAAGCACATATCAATAATACCAGACTAACTCATTCACATGGTTTTACGTTATTTAACATGTAAAATAATATCGACCCTTAACATTAGATACACGCTGGATATTTTACCTTAGATACAAAACAGAGGCACATTATTTTATTTTTTTCGATAATATATAAATAAATAAATGTTGACAACACTTTGTAGGTCCGAACTCTTTCAAAAAAGACCGATTTTTATTAATTTTTTACAGTGGCTTGGAAATAATAATTATAATACTTTATTCCCAGAAATATGTTGTACATAGTACATAGAATACGTCAAAGTAAGATTAACAAATTGAATTTTTTAACAATAAACATTAATCATAAAGAATGAATATACAAATTTATTATTGATTATCAATGTTTACGTTTGTAGTTTGCATCACAGCTAAATTTTTGCTATTTCTCGTATTTTATGGATGTTCAATATAATTTTCAATTAATTTGGGGTTGTTTCTAACAAATAACATAGTTTCCATAATGTATGTGTCAACAAAAGTTTTTTGAAGATTCCATAAGTTTTTTCGAAAAATTATTAATTTAGCATTTTTTGGATTGGGTTTCCACGAATAACCAAATTTTATTTTTATTAATATATTGCCTAATAATAGAATGTATGATCGTACATATTGCAAAACAATTGTGCCTCTCAAATAACGGAGAACATTTTGATTTTCTGTTTCAGGTATTTGGGAAGATCTTGGGAAAAGTTGGGAAAAGCAAACTGTATTTGGCAAAAAATTTTTACCAAAAAATATTAAAAATTAAATTTATATCTCTATCATTTTATACGTGTTGCTAATACCCTACACAGAAGTATACTAAGCGATGACTATCTAGAAATTAAATATAAAAATAATTGAACTAGACACTACCGAAAGGCTATCTCCCCCGGACTTACAATATAAATGTTCTGTCGTACATTATTTTTGTATCCGTTATATATAACTGATAATTCAAAACCTATTGATTTATCTTTTTGAGCGGTATTAAAACACCATAGTATAATAAGGCACATCTTTAAAATTTTTGGTTTTTCTTAAATCATCTTCAAAAGAGCTCCTTAAAATTGTCCCTAAATTAGCAATAACAACTTGCAGAACTTTTATTTTTCAATTCTTGGAAGTATTCTGGAAGTTGTTTTAAAATTAATTGTGTGTAAATAAGCGCTTGCCGACTTTTGGTAAAATTGGCACACCAATATCTGCGAATCATTTCTGCTATATGATCCACAAACCAAACGTTTCATAATTGTTCTCTCCTTGTTCTACCGTTGCCATCGATGTTATAAGCTTTTTCCAATCCATTTGTGGTTATTCTATCAAGATATGATCAAGTAGGCTAATAAGACCAATGCATAGGCCCGGCTAGTAAGGCTTTTTTAGCCTGATGGCTAGATCTTAGAAAACAAGGAAAAAAATAAATTATTATGAATCTAAATACAGATAAACACATTTCTTGTGTCCTACAGTACCTTATGTCTAATATAAACAAAAACTTTTATGTTAAGATAACAATTAAACTTTAAAAGTAACGGTTTGATTTTGTCAAAAGTTATCAAACGCTACAATTATTGTCAATTAGTTGAAAATCGTATTAATAAGATGCAGTCACCAACGGTTTTAAAATTATTTCATTGAGGTTATATCGACTAAACGTATGCATGCGTAAGGAAATTTTTTTCAAAAAATTATTTAAAACTGTCATTTTGAATAATAGCTTTTTTATCTACTAGACTTTATCTCTTTAGTTTAAGATTTTAGTTTTTATAAAAATTATCATATTTTACCGGTAATAATTGGCTTCATTTTAGGATAAATAAATGTTAATCCATTAACAAAGAGTTATTTGGAAAATTACATTGCAAGCAGGAAAAAACAAAAATATTATTTACTTTCAAAAATAAACAAAATTGTGATTAAATGAAGAAAATACATTTTTTTTTAATCTAATATCTAAATTACAATTTATTTTGCTGAAGGCGTACCGGACATTGAACAATTAAAGCCAATTTTAACAATGCGAGGAAGTTTGGCTGTATTTTTTTATCATTTATATAATTTATTTTTTACTATATTGTACATATTTGATTAAATTTTTTTTTAAGCATATAATATATATAAAGTTTTGAATTTTCATTTTTATATACTAAAATGAATGAAAATGATATTGAATAATGATGATAAAGGAAACCATAAAGCATCAATTTAAAAAAGATGAGTTCTATTTACTTAAAGATAATTACTTTTTTCTGTTTAATTGTTTTGTATTTTTCATTTCAATAACGAACTAACTGTATATTCATATCTTAGTATTAAAATCAATACCCTATAAATTTTTGCTTCAGTGAACACCATTGCGAATTCTTTATTCTAATAACAACATTTTATAGATAATTTTAAAATTTAAAGGAATGTTTAATGTCAACAATTATGAATACGTGTAATCAATTATTGATTGCATTCGTCACACGGCAATATCATTCTTTCTATGTGTATAGTAAACATTTTTTTCAAATTAAATTCTTTCTACTAAATATTTAATTTCTTTCACTCCATTATCCAACACGTAAGGTCAAGCAACGTGAAATAATTTTGAAAAAAAAATTAAATTGTTAAATGACAATTTTATAGATTGTTAGTAAATTTTTTAGGAGATTGGTAATATTTCACCGTACCGTTCTAAAGCTTACGGATTTAAAAAAATCAAAATACATTAAATATTTTATTTAAAAACTGCTATAACAGTTTCGTAATAGAACCATATGAAGTATATTTAGTCTACCTTGGATAACTTTTTGTATGAATACTTGTATAATGAATAGATCATTAGTTTTCTTCGAATTATATATTGTTTTTTCAACGTTAAATGGCAGGTACTTATGCAATTTTTCTCAATTTCACAGCCATTAATTCGGTTATTATTGTACCATCATACTCATAATTAAAAACTATAATTAACTCTATGTTTTTCTATCAATTTTGTTTACACTTTTTTGTATAAAATATTTTCGAGTCAGATGGAGTGTCCAGAGAGTGGTCGGGGTTGGAATGTCACACACATGTTGTGTATCGTGTACAATATAATTAAAAATCTTCATATAAATATATTTACTATAGCAGATTTCTAAGGTTAGAGTCCCTGGGTATTGTGAAACTAAAAATTTTTGGAAATTTGGCAGATTTTGATCGAGGTAGGAAATATTTTTTTCGCTTTAGCCTCCTTTGTCATCCATTCATTGTGCCTATTGTTGATAGCGAATGCCTTGTTTCGCACACATCAGGCAAAAAACAATTATACCAACCTTTATTTTTGATACCTAGTGAATAGCGTTTCACTTTCTGCGAGGGTTTTCGATTTTCTTATAACTTGATTCATTTTTCAAACATTATGGTGTAAGTTGCCTTCATTAAAAGTAAAAAAAGGGAATTTTTTAAGCCGGAAACAATTTAAAAGGCTCAAATAATTTACAAGGCTTAAATAATTTATAGTTCACAAAATATGGCATTTTTAAAATCTTCTAGTTCATATGGTATCTGGTCGCTTCAATTAAAGATAAATATTTATTCGAGAAGATGCTATTTATATAGTAGAATGATATGTCCTAGCACTTTTAGTTCCTAGATTACTACAAAATCTAGCTGCTTAAATGACGTTTGAATAGTTCGACAATTAATTTTGTACAAATATACCTCTTTAAAAATTTTATTATTATCATTAATTTTATTTAAGGCCGCTTTTTAACTACTGACTTGGTTATTAGCGACCACCAAGACTTTTAAATTCATAATAAATATATAAAAAAATGATTTACTTGTTTTTAATAAATGAGAATAGATCTGAAAGATGCTCGAGCTTATTTAGTTTTTCACGAATATCTGCTGGTAGCCCACCACCGTGTGGACATTTGTTTGAGTTCTTTTTAGCGGTTAGATGGATATGGATCATAATTATGTGTTCCATTCAAAGTCTAATGAGTGTGCTGTACTAAAACTTCAAATCAATAATTGTGAAATTTATTTTAATTGGAAAAATTGTTATGTGTGAAGTTTTTTTATTATTTCGCATATATCATTTATAGGATTTTTTAACAAATAAAAGCCGTATATGCAGTTTTTTCAATCAAAGCCTAGATTTCTAACTAATGTAAAAAAAATCAAATTGTAATTTATTTTGTAATAATTGATTAGAAGTTTTAAAAATTTCAGTAAAATCAAATATAATAATAGTAAAATCAAATATTTGAAAAAATTTATTAAAGAGAGCTTTATTTTGTGGAATTTAATTTACATTAATGATTTCCACTTTAAATACTGGTTGTTGATTGTGAAAATTAAAATTTTTGTTTGAAAATTAAAGTTTTCTTCAGTCATCAAATATTTTAATTTAGTTATTTAATATGTACATTCAAAAATGAGGCTAACAAATAATTAACATATTTGTACCCACCGACTGTTCAGGCAATCAATTGAACTTTATTTTAATTTTCCGAGGACACAAGGTAATTCAAATAGTGAATTTCAACAAGTAAGCTTGAAAATATACTTGACTACATGTTAATATATTTCTACCATGATCTTAAATTGTAATTGCGGCATATCGAGAAATAAATTATCATAATTAATTTATTATTGTCTTTAACCCCGAAATATAAATAATGAGTTTTCATAAAATGAATATAATACATTTATATAGGTAAAGAATTAACTGCATCATTATCTAATTTTTTAATTCAAATGTCTATTAAAGTATAAAAAAATGATTTAAATTTTAATATTTCTTTCAGTGAAAAGTTAAAAGTTAAAAGTTAAAGGTTCCATTGTTATTGATTACTAATAATCAAAATAATAATCAAAATAATAATCAAAACAAAACAATTCAACTATATCAATTGTTTTAATTGTTGAACCATTTCAACGTTAATCATTGTCTTTAAACTAGGCAATTGGATTTTGTAACAAGTTAGGGATTAAAAATCTTATGACATGTTTGGTGATCTGTTTCCCTACTATATTTTCATTTTTCGGCTAATTCTCCGATACTTTTATGTGCAAATTTGCCTGTTAGATTATTAAAAAACGAAAAAGTTTTTTTGAATCATTAATTGATTTTAAGTTCACGAATAACCGATGATTCATCATTCAAACTGTATAATATAGAAGAAAACTTCAAAAGACGAAAAATAAACAACAAAGATCTCTTGGGGTTATATCTTCACTTGTTAAAAAATGAGGTATAGATATAAGCTTCTTATTTGACAATAAAAAGGATTATTCGAAGAAAACAATACCATTTTATCTGAATCATTTTCATATCATCTCATACATATGCCGTTTTAGAGTTGGTCATAAAATGATACGACATAATAACACAAGTCGTGTTACAATCATAATCGTTCATTTACGACTTTTTTTCATTTCTTTATAAATTAATGAATTTCCTATCAGTTTTTATGACTAAATGAAACAAAACCAACTGAAAAAAACATTTTAAAACATGAAAAACAGTTCGTTTTTCAATTTATTAAATGAATCTAAGAAAACATATGACAATATTATCCTCAATGTGAGTATGATAATTTAGTAACCTGTATAAAACGTACCTATCATACCAAAATAAGATCATTATAACAAATTACAAAATCAATATCCAGAAAGTTATTTATTTGAACACGATATGATACACACGTATTCATTGAAAGTGATCATATATCAGAAATATTGAATAAGTGAAAAATCAAATTCAAATAATTTTTCGATTCGATATGTTTATTTAAACCACGAACCATTTATATTATCCAACAGAAATTACATGTCATAAAAAATATACTTACAGTTTTGCAGTCGGTACAAATGGGGAATTAAAAATATTATATTAAGAGAATTTAAAATGAAGAATTCAATGTATCACATTAATTAACTTATTAAATAAATCGCCAACGAACAAAAAACAATGAATATACAATTTGGTTTTTGTTCGTTGGCGATTGACCAAGATTAGTTTTTTCTATTAAAAATGTCTTAATTTTCTCAAATTTTCAAAATAATCAAAATTATTGTGTTTATTATTATCATCCAATTATTAAAAGCCGAGAGCTGTGACTATATTCACATCAATGAATATAATAAAGAGTGATTTATTTAATTTTGAGTTCTAACGGTCGTATTTTTACTGTCCATTCGCTTTTAGAAGGGCAGCCGTGTTTTTATTTATTTTTCATTTCATTTCAAATGTGTTATGTAACTTATATCGTTTATAACATTCATTACGCATTAGAAATGAAATGAAAAGTTATTAAAAAACAGTAAAAACTACTGCCCAGTCTAAAGCGATCTAAAAAGTACAAAACAAGTTAAATTAGTTAATCTGTATATGTAAAGCGACAAATCATTCATTTATATGCAATGCGGACTAATGTAAATAAAAATTTGTAGTGTAGTTCACGCGCGGTAGAAGTAAAACTATCAAGATAAAATAATAAACCAAGATAAGGATACAAATAAAGAATTTCAAGGACTAGGGTAATAATAGTAGGGTTTATTTCTGATGATATTGACATCAAGTTTAAAATTATTATTCATTTTACGATAAATCTAACTAAAATATTAAAATAATTCGATATTAAAATTATATTTTTTGTATCTATTGTAATTTATAATTTTTTAGTTTTTCGTTATTATGTGGAATAATCATTGAACAATATGACATTGCTTAAAATTGACAAGATAGGAAATAAAACCAATTTGAGGAAAATTTTTAATGTTCTTACTTTAAAAATTTTACATATTATTTTATATCACTATCAGATTTTGTGTGTTTGATTATACAAATTGAATATATTCACACAACACTTGAAAAATGATGGAGAAATAAAAAGATTGTCTACAAAAATGATTGAACAAAAACTTGTATACATTATACCGAAGAATGAGAGAGAACAAAACCACCAAGAATTTCTCTTATATAATGAAAAAAGTCTTACCGTATCATACATAACATGGCATAATGTTAAAATATAGGAAAAAAAACTTAAGTTGAATGAGTGGAGTGTTTGAATAAACTGAAAACAGATAATGCCTTCAAGGAAAACAACATACAATTTAAACATTGTATTCTGTCAGTAGCCATCGGGAATTTTTTTACATGTTTTGATTAGTTTCTTTTCTGATAACATTTTTATTACACAGGTTTTTTTATAAAAAAATTACATTTGGGGGAGAAAAATAAGACTAAATTTTACTTTTATTCTGATTTTCTTATTTTTATTCTTATTATGATTGTTATTTGTTATTAAGGAGAGGGTAGGCTTTTGAAATTTTTTATTATTTATTTTCTATTTATTTTTTAATTGAATGTAAAATATCTCAAGAATATTTTGTCAAAATTTCAAGTCGATTGAAGCGAAATTGGCGACTATATGAATGTGAGCATTCATTCGCTGTTTACCTATCATAGAATCCGAGAGGAGCAGGAAGTTGAACAACAGACTACAGGGATAGGTTTTATCACAAACAAGCTTAAGATATCATGGATGATACCAACACATCTTTTATGAACCTGTCATCGACGATGCAGTGTGAGAAAACTCGTTTATGGAACTAGAACACTCGCTTATGAGCCGAAAAACTGGATTATATTTTCTTTTATTACAAATTTTTTAGAGTTCAAACATTTAAATTGTTTATACCACACCTCATGTTTTAAAATTCGGTGCCCCCCATACCTGAAAAACAATTGCATCGATCCTTTTGAAATTTTGAATACTATTTCAATATATTATTTCTATATAATTATCGAGGAAACCATGTAATCCCGGTTTTACTTAAAATTATTCCCAAAAATTGAAATTTCGAAAAATTCTTGATATCGTTACAACACGATTATCTTACGAAATAACTTTGATTTCTTAATTTTTGATAATCCAGCATCGAGAAATGAGGAGCACCGAAATTTATCCGGGACGCTGCCAAATAATTGCTGCCATTGCCGTATTTTTTTATTTCTTCATGAAAATTTTACACAATATTCTTTCAGCGTTTTCAAAAATAAATTTTAACTGTGTCATCAAAAACATTCATTGAAATGTACCCTTTTTGCACGAATTAAGCAAACCCTCCCCTAAATTTAATTTCTTTCTTCAAGACAACATAGCGAACATTAATTTTTAATTTATTTTTCATAATAATAAACCACGCAATATATTAAATTTAATCTATATATTTATAAGGGATTGACGCAAAAGACGGAAAAGATTTTTTGTTATTGTTAATAAAAAAACAAATTTTTTGTTGTTGTATACAACTGAAAATGGCTTATATACATAAGTTTCTAAGTAGTTTATAACAGGTACAGTTTATTAGAAGAAGTAAAACGACTATTTATTGTTATTTTAATAGCAAGTAAGATTTTTTCGGAAGTGTAAACTGTGTTTTCACCATTGAGGAGAACTGTTTCAACAATATTTATAAAAAATCAAAAAATTTTTATCTGTAGAAACATTAGTTATAATTAATGAATAGGGTTACCTTTCCAGCTTGCTGAGGAATTACATGACTTGTAACACCATTCAAAATCGTTACATTAAAAAAAAAAAAATTTTAAATAAATCAAATAAAATAAAATAAAATACAGATAAAAGTTACTCAAAAAGCTATACTTTCTTGTAAATACCCAATCAAATACAAACAAAATTAATATAAATAAATATAATAAAAATATAATAAAAATATAAATATTCTATAAATTAATAAAAATATATATATTCTAGGAAATTAGCTTTTCAACGATGTTAGTTAATTTATCGAAACTCTCAAATGGAAATTGGAGAGTCCTTTAGAATAAAAAAGGTGAAACACTAAAAAAAAAATTTTTGTTTGTTCTCTAAAACAGATGAGGCATTCACCAGAATGTTTTTAAATTTTTGGTGTATAAACAGCTTCCACACTTTGGTCCCTTAGGGTTTTTAGGCCTACACTTCATTATAGAACATGTGGATACATGGACCACCTTTTAAGAACTTCACGTGTATACATTGACAAACTGTTTGTTTGCTAGTAGATATCGACATTCTCACTTTAAATTTCTTTGGGTCATTTAATTTAATTCATCCATTTCGATCCAGGATCGATAATATAAATTTTCTTGTTATCGATTCTACATGATAAGCTTAATTCACCCAAATCATTATTGTAAATTTAAAGAAATATTTGGTTCGTGTGGATCTCTGAAAGGGTTATATTCGCAATTGAACCTAAAATGGAAAAAATTTGTTTGTGTTTGAATGGGTTGTATATTATTGTTTTAAGAAATAAAAACCGTTCAGACTGACCTTGCGAACGAAGCGAGGGCTGTAAAATAAAGTAAAGGGTGCTTGTTACCTTGCGTACGATACAAAATTTTTTAGATGAAGACCGTCCTTAATTTCCTTAGGAGAAAATCGAGCACTGTGGCTCGAATCCAGACCGGACGTCGAAAAATCAAATCCAAAAAAAGACTAAAGATTCCCTCTACCCTCATTTTGTACCACCTGTAAGCAACTATGATTAATTTTATAATTATTAATGAGAACTTTAGGAGTTTTCGAATAAATTTCGATTTTTTTCCAAATTTCCTAGATCAAATTATTTTGTATTTAATATTTTGTATTTATCAAATTATAGTTCAACTTCAAATCTATTAGAATTGAAACAGTATTTGAAATTAAAATTATTTAATTTCATAATCCTTTTTTAGTTTTGTACGTTCAAATTTTTGTTTGATTTTTTAATTGACAAAAACCACGTGGTCCAATATCATTGCCGAATACTAAATACGTGAACGATGCTGATTGGTTGACGTAGCAATTTGATAGATACTTGGAAAGTATAAATTGCGCATACACGAACGAACAAATGTGCAAACCGTTACCAAATTAGCAACGAGTAAAATATCCTCAGAGAATCATTATAACTAGCTAACGATGACAACTTTGTAGTCGAAATACGTATTTATAAAATACAAAATAATTTGATCTAGGAAATTGGGGAAAAAATCAAAAAAAAAAATTATTTAAATATTATTAAACATGACATGTAATATTGTTAAATCTGATTGTATTATTAAATCAGGTACCATCTAGTAATTGCTATTAATTTATACTAATTTATATTAGCTTTTTATTAGTTTTTTCTTTTTAGTATTAGTTGAACACAAAATGTTTGAATTTGCTATTAAATGGCGAACTCTTACAGTTTCTAAACAGACTGTAAAATATATTAAATTTAATATAAAATTATATCTTTAAAGTATTATAATTTTATAATTTATGCAACAATAAATAATTATTGATAATTTTACCGAATGGTTGCATAAATATGAACATACAGTATATGCCAAGAAAAAAAGACTTGAATCACTGTTTATAACATTTATAACTATTTTTTTTCTTAAAATTTGTCACAACTTCAATTCAAAGTCAACTAATGTAATCCAAGAATTAAGTTCCATAAGACTTTTATCATTTCTTGCATCCAAAAATGTGGTGAAATTTGAAAAATCGAAAAGATTTCTATTAATAGACTGAGAGATTTGTGCGTCAACTACACTAAAATAGATGCAATGAAGTCTCTATAGGAATCAAAAACTTTAAATCTATAATATTTTTGAGCATCGGTTTACCAGCCTGGAAATACATAATATGGATGGAATGAGAAACGAAAGTCTACGGAAAAGTTTAAAATTGTGTGTAGAGAAAAAAATCTTTTCTCAAATTACAGAAGTAAGTAATCTTAAAGTTGGGTTGGGAAAATATTTGAGCGACTAATTTCCTAACCTAACATATGTGAAATTATGAGAGATACAGCACCTCTACGCGTCAGTGACTAAAACTCATAATGTCATAAATAGTTTCACAAATTGTATACCCACGTGAAAGATTTAAGTATCTAACTGTAAACACTCCACTTGCCTTCACGCAAAAATATTCACTTACCTAAGGATGTATTATACTGAGTACATATTTATTTGGATCATACTGTATATAGGTATGAGTACCCACCAGTATCCCAACCATTGTTTTATCCTTGTTTATCTCGAACATGGTTGGTTAAGCTTTTTTGAATGGTAAACGGTTTTTATAATGAGTGTATGGTTAAAATTTTTGTTTAAAAATTGTATAAATAAACTTAAAAGTAAACCGTTCGCACATGTATAAAAGGCTGTAAAACCTTTTTGAAACCATTTTATCATATAGATAAAACCGACGTACATACAGGAATCAAGTGCTGTTAAACGTGTATACATTTTGACTGTAAACTGTTGTCTATACATTCATTTTATAAAATTATTTTAATATTATTGCTGCCTTTTTAATATGGGTAGCAGGATTATTAACAAAACTGTTTTATGTATCTATAGAATGAGTTGAACAAAGCTTTCTGCATATCAGTATTGAGTTGTGAAGCAGATGGTTGGCAAACTAGTAAATTGTAGACGCAGAGAGTATAATGAATACCTTTAAAATTCGGATCAATAATTATGAGTATTATTTTGTTCGAACTATGTTTGTAAATATTAAGCAAAAATGAATTGTCGACAGGGTAGTTTATATGGTTATACTTGTCAAATCAAAATTTTAATTGTTAATCTAATAAAAAGCTTCTTTTATTAAAAGTAACGGAGTCTGAATGTGTACAAGTTTTCACATGTACTTGTATAAATTTTACACACATTTGATGTACATGCAAATTCTGTGTGTGTAGTAAAACCTTATAAGTTTCCTGTTTTTTAAGTGCAAAAAAAGGTAAAAACCTTGTAAAATGCAAAAATTTATATATTTCAACAGAACATGGTTTCTGTACTTCCCATACTACGGTGTAATACTGAAAATATAACCCCGTTAGAGAAAAAACCTGACTCAAAGCTCCCACGAACTCTTAGTCCAAAATTTAACTATCTCTGTGAAGTCGTTTTTGACGTTACAGCAATATAGCTATTTAAGTAAGCATTCATATCACATGAGAAAATTCTGTATCAATTATTGTTAAAGTATTACTATTTTCCTCTCATGAACAGTATGTTGAACTTATAAATATATGTAATAAAAGAGTAATGCTCACATTGATAACAGAGTAATGTTTTAAATTTTTCACATTTACCCAGTATTGAAGTGTAAGTGGTTGGTCATTACCCTTGGCACAACCAATACAGACTGCTGAAATTTATCTTGAGCCATAATACGTTTATCACTTTCATTCAATAGTTACTTTTGAGTTTATTTAATAGAATGAAGAAGACTAGGAAATAATTTGTGTTGGTATTTGTTGGATTGCCTCGAGCGCTTCAGATTAAGATGTGGACGATACCTTATATCCTGTTGAGTACCTCCACAAAATTATTACCTCTTAAATGGGAATAGCATGTAAGAAAGTCGATCAGAAAAGTAAAAAAAGAATTTATGTATATAATTCAAAGATGAAGGAAAAAACAGTATCTGACAATTTGATCAAGACGCAAGGGGTTGAAAGGTTCACAAACCTGCAAAATAAGTCACCTGGATTCGATATCTCTATAGTGCATTCTAAATTTTATTTTATCCTGATAATAAATAAGGGATAACTGGTGGGGTATAAATTATTTGATTTTTTTTCAACCATCTAATCTTGCAAAATCGAATAGAAACCATAGCGGCTCTCAACCTTGAATTGAATGAATCATAATATGTACCCAAGAAGGGATATCAATTTATTGAGTAATTTCGTTTGATTTTCTTTATTATGTATAGTAAATATATCGACCAATTTATTTTAATAATAATTTGTTTTGTTTCAGGTATGTCAAACATGGTTTACATCAATCCAACCACAAAAATAATGTTTACTATTACTCAAATGTTTGTAAGTCACAAATTAACTATGTATAATCTTTTAATAAAATAGGAAGAAGAACGATGTGGTTAACATCGACAAAAATTAAAAAATTGTAATTTTGACAGCTTGTTTTATATGATCGTTTTTGAAATATAAAACAATAAGTATTATTAAAGTATATAATTATACGAGTGTTATAAAAGTATAAATTAGGCAAAAAATAAAAGTTGGCAAAATAATAGCGTGAGAACATTAAACGAAAAGCTTCGGAATGTTTGGATTTGCTTTAAGATATTGACATTAAAATTGGAATAAAAAAAAAAATTCAATGTTAGAATTTCTTCAGTATTTCAATCTTCTACGTTGAAATTAAAATATAAAAATATCAAGATTATTAAGCATTTCCATGTAGAAGCAATATTGAAACCTTGTAACATAAAAATGATGGATCTTTAAGTTAAAGCAAAAGAAAAATTTAACAACTGTTTTTTTTTTTTGTATGTACTAGTATCGCTTGTAGTCGATATTCGACCATTTCTGATACATCCTTAATAAGTGATTGTAATAATTATAAATTTCAAAATTAGATATACTTAAATAAGCAGTTTTATTTTACTAAATATAAATTTACTTGTAATTTATCGTCCAAATGTATTTCATCTCATATATTAACAATTTAGACTCCTTTTGGCATAGTATCTTCGAATAGTATATCTTACGTTAATTTAAATACCGGAAACAAGAGTTCTGAAAATTTTCGTTTGTCTTATAGAGATCTTCTGAATTGAGACTCCGATACAATTGTCTCAAAGGATATTCTCAATAGTTTCTCATTATATTTCGTAAACTTACTATCAACGCAAAATATTTTACGAACTCTGCATATCCATAAAACCACAACTGTTCAAAATTATTGAGCCCACATTCTTAGCACATTTAAATTCGTAATTCAAATCTTTATTATCTATTTGCAAAATACGCTCTGCCTACATCTATTTCTGCTAATCAGACCATTTAGTGTCACTCTTCGAAACATTAATAATAAATTAATAATATAAAAAAATTCAAAAAATTTTCTGACACGCTAATGAATTAATTAGTATTTAAAATGAATAATTTTCTGTTAATAAAGCTTTTTATTCGAAATAAAAATTTGAGTTAATTTTGAACAATATTAATTTATTTTAAAATGAAAATATTATATTTCATTTAGTCGATTTTTTTTTTCAGCTACTACAGACGTAAAAAATAAATTAAATTGATAGCTTCGATTAAATTAAACATAAAAATTATAGGTGTGAAAAATATTAGATATCAGATAAATAAATCTACAAAAGTAACACAAATATATTTATATAATTTATTATTTTCTTTCGAATTCAAATATTTTATGTATATTATTCAATTCAATTCAATATGATTACAACATACAAAAGAATATATAGAGTATATGATAATCAGAATTATATCTTCTAACATTTTAATACATTGCTTGCTGATTGTGTAATAAATTATTAGATAATATGGTGGTTCTTTAATTTATTGTCTGAAGCTTTTATATATAATTTATGATAGTTATTATGTATGTATATAATGGATTTGTGTTAATTCAATTGTATTACATTATATGATTTTCATCTATAATATGATTTTTTAATGTTGTAAAAAGTACCGGAGACTTACATAAAAAATCATTTTATGTGGTCACTCGAATACTGCCGGCAGCCTAAAATATCTAATTTACTATGAAAATGCTGACTTTACATAATTTCTAGATACATAAAATAATCTGGTGATTTTTGCTGGTTAAATTTTCATACAGCAGCTATGCTAAAAAATTATTCAAAACCCAAAACATATGCTTTTGAATCATTTTTGACATATAAAGAGAAGTGAGTCCTGCTCAAAAATATTCATACAAATAAGTATCTACATTACAATATGACATTTGCATATTGGAAACCGTGATATTTATCGAAAATAATTTTTAGCTTTTTAAGTACAAATTTAAATTTTATTTTAAATTAGAAAATGTTAATTGTTTGAACGTTGTATATGGGTCGCTTTCAGTTAGATATACTGATATTGCATTATGAATATTGGCCTTGAACAGTTTGTTTTTTTGTATGGAGGAGTGGAAATCTTGCATAGGACATTATCATGGATAGTTTCGGATTTCTACAGACTGAAAACCCTCCCCAATCTTGTAGGTCGCATTGGAACCGCGTTAGCATTACTCCAATGCTTTAAAATTCAATGGGTTTACTCTCTACTATCTCTGCCTTCTTTGTTTTTTGTTTCTATAAGGGCACGTACTACTTCATATGCCTTTACCCATTCGTTTTATGACTGTAGCAAGCTTTTTATCATGGATGTAGAGGTGAAACTCTTCCTTGTCTTCTTCTGGTATATTTTTTTGGCTGCTTCCCATCTAGGGCAAAAAATGTTTCTATGAAAGCGACTATGGATACCAGATTTCCACATATTCTGCAATTTTTCTATTATATTTATTTTAACTTCTTCTATAGGCCGACCTTCATAGAATTCTTTCCACCTTCAGAAATTGTCCGGTATCCGCTACACACTCTGATGCAAATGATCTTTTGCAGTCTTACCATCTTTCTCGACAGGTGTTGTTTCCTCATTGCTTGGCGCCAGATAGTGACTGCGTAAAGAAACTGAGAGTGAATAAAGCTTGAGAATAATCCTTTTTTAAAGGCTCCTCCCAAGTTAGACATGATGATCGATAGTGATGTCATGGTTCTCTCGGGTTTCTGGACAGTCTTGTCAATGTGCATTCATGGATACATGAATTAACTTTGTTACCCATTATATTTATTAACTCAATTATCTAAAAAAAAATTTGTACAGGTAAAAGTAAGTTAAAATGTATGCAAAAGTTTGAAAGCTAAGCTTAAAAACGATTTGATTTGAAAAAATTTGTTCTACGAATTTTGAGAATTGATTTTCTAGATTGACTTATGATAAATTAATCTTATTATATCGATATTTGTAGTCTAAAATTGTTTTATATAATCAAGTAATAGTTTGTTTTATATAATCAAGAAGTATTCAGTAATAGTTGATGGATTTCAATGTTCCAGGGTTATTTGAATTTCATTCACTAAAAAAAGAAACATGTTTACCATCTGAAAATATTATTTGAGTGATTTTCATGAAAATAAATTTATTTGTAATATTTATTACTTTCTTTTATTTATAGCTAAAATCAAATGGTTTTTCAATGAAAACTTTCTTAATCTTTAAAAATATTGCAAAAATTGTTTAGGCGTATCTACATGTAAAATGCCTTCTAACGTAAATTTTGTTCAAAAATTTAAGTAAAATATTCAGATCAAATCATGTAGTCTCGTATTGATATGTTTATCTAAGTTAATTTTCAAACTGCACAAATAAGACTCACTAATGTGCATAATGTGAATAATCCCTTTTAATTATAAAAAAAAAAAATTTTAACCAAAATGTACACTCTTATTGAAAGTAATTGATTTAAAATATTCGTTAATCCGATCTCGATAATATAACGTTAAAACAATGAATATGCGGGAAAATGCTTCGTGGTTGAATCAAAATTAAGCAGAACCAATAATAGTCCAAGCACATTCTATCTAGTCCCAAACATAAATTCTGTAATATAAAAATATGACTAGGAATTTCAATTATAAGTTCTGTACTCATTAATATAAACTTGGAAACGGTAATTCTAATGGATCAAAAGCTTATTGAGCCTGATTTTTTTATAATTGATCACCTCAGATTTAGAAAGAAAGGAGGGTCATAAGAAGTAGCCAGGTAAAGTTGGAAGCGGGTACACAGCATTGAGACTGTGTGCCTGATAAAGTGTCTGTAGTAGATATTCACGAGTACTTGCTAGGCCGGAATAATATGAGTGGATTTGGACTCAAAAAATAATAAAATTAAATAATACTATAGTAAGCCTTTTATTGTACAGATGTGAGATTATGAATTTGAATGATTCATCGTCATAAAAAACAAACAAATGCTGGTCACAAATATTACTAAAGAAGCTGGTGTATCCTTTGCAAACTGTAAGCTTTCATCAATTAAAATATCCTTAAATAATTGCAGTTATGAAAGGAAGAGTGTGATTATCTTACAAGCATTGCACCGGTTATAAGGAAAAGGCTTAAATGAAAACGTGAATGGAGTTTAGTCATTTAATTAGTTATATGTAAAGCATGTATAATAAAAAACGTATTGAATTAATGATGGAAAACACTTAGCAGAAGGCTTAGATAACGAAAAATATTCTGCAACGTGCTTTAACGAAGGCTACTTATTTTATTTAGAACTCATTATATACGGAATGTAGTTAAATCTTTAATGAGCAGTTATTTTAAAAATGCCAATATTATCCAATAATTTTTTTTTGCATGTGAAATTGTCAAATTATATTCAAAAGGCTATATGATATAGGCTATATTAATAATAATATTAATAATAACGTGATACCGTATATAATTCAAACTTTTTCATTGCATGTCTAGACTCATAGTAATATTCAAGATTCTACGATTCGATGGTGGTTATATCCACTAGCTGACTGACTCATTCAATGAAATGTGAATGGTGGACATAGAGACGCCAAACAACACAGCTAAAGCTCTCTTTTATATGTATATAACACTAACACAGAGTATAATAGCACAAGCAAACACTAACATTATAACTATTTAAACCATTCTATCTTTGTCTAGTATTCCATAAGTATAGAATATACAGAACACCAAAAAAGTAGATCTACTGATCATCGGAAATTAGCTAAGAATATCAGTTTTTTTAACCACACACTTAACAAAATACTTGTTTCTGACGTGATCTATGATCCCCTGATAACTTGTAACATGATAACGATACTTAACGAGATTTGTTTTTCTTTAATTGGAATTTTAGTTATTAATTAATAATTAATTATATTTAAAATTTATCAATTTTTGGGAATCAATAAATCGTAAAATAACAAGGAGATAAAAAAAACGAGGGGAAGATTATTTTATTTATAAACAAGACATTAAAATATTTTTTAGTTGTAAATATATTTAGATTGTTCGTTGAATTTCAGTGATAACATAGATAACTTTTGCGACATTGTTCCAAAAAATAAAATTTGGAAACAGATTTATTAGATTTCCGACCGGATAAGTTATCTTATTTCGGTTTATAGTATTACCCTTTATTACGTTTTATTACATTAAATGATAATTGTTTTAGTAAAATAAAATTACAATTATTTTTTATATACGTAAATGTACGCAGTTTAATTAATAAAATTTTATTTTATTTATAAATATATATCGAATGAAATATTACTAATGGATCTTAAACTTAAATATATTCGCTAACCATTTACAAAAATGGATATTGTACGCTTGAAGTTTACAATAGTGGTAATGATAAGGTAATTGTGATTTAAAATTGTCAAATGTGATTTAAATTGTATTTTTTTAGGGGCACAGAGTCGATTTCCCGTTGGATCAGTACTATTGTTCCGGATGATACGCATTAAGCCACATTATCGTGAGGTGGCTTCGTTTCCACGATACACGCAAATATTTGTGTCCAAATTTTGCTAAACAGTATCGCAACTACAGCGCAGTTGTGAAACATTTAGCGAATTCTCCAAGTTGACAAACATCACCTTATTTTTTAGTTAAAATGCAAGGTACTGAGGAATGAATTGTTATCTAATTTTCATCTTATAAGTTAAATATTCTACTGATTTAAATTTTATTCAAATAAAATATTAATTAATATATATCTTGATAAACAAACATTTTGGTTATGATATAACGTAATTTGCTCAATGTTTATGTATGTTTAATCTGGAATTAGTGTATTAGATTAAAATAAAATCTTAATTTGTACAGAAAGCACGAATGACTATTTATTTGTAAAATAATTATGTAACAGTCTTATTAAAAATCTTATAATTTATATTCTCAAAAATTCCTTTTCCGGTATAAATAGCAGGCCAAGCGCCAGTTGAGTTCAGTTTATGAAATTGATTAATACGTGATAATATAGTAGTCGGTCCAGTGATTCAATTGATCAGTTGTGTTGAATTAAGATATATGAATTAATTCAAGAGAATTATTATTTTAAAAATATTATTTATTGTAATTTTTTTTTAAACAATTTTGAAAATAAATTTTTTTATAAAGAGAATATTTAATTTTTAAATTCAAAATTAAGAAAAATTTTTTAGTCGAAATTTAGTTAGTTTACTAACTTGCTGTCATTACTTGTTATTTTCTTACTTCAAATAATTTGTTAGCATTGTTTCAAGTGTAATACAAGCTTTTGAACTTTTATTAATGTATTATAAAAGTGTTTTCGTTTTGTGTTGAATATTGTAAGTCTCGTTCTCATTCAAGTCTATAAGTCGCCCAAAGGTGATGTATGTTTCCTAATTGTCAAAACTGAACCAAAAAGAGAAGGATATGAGAAAGGAAAACATTAACAACCATTTTTGGAGGTCGGAAAGTAATGGGCTTCTGGATTTAAACCTAAATCAGGAGCTTTACATACTTTTTAAAAACCATGTATAACAAGCGTCATAAGAGCACAGAGACTTAATTGGTAAGGACATATTCTTATTATAGAACTTGCTAGATCGGCTACACAAGTGTTGTTCTGTAGGATGGGATTGCTGGAAAATGAAACAGGAGTAGACCCAGTTGGTTAATATTAGCAAGAAAATGTGGTCTTGATGCTTGGCATCCTGAAAATTGCAATAAAAAATTTTGTAGATAAATGGTAATTTGTTTCGTAACACTTTTTTTTTTTGAAGACCTGTGTATTTTATACATGAACTAATGTACGTATATAATATGTATGCATTTGCAGAATGTGCACATGTGTATGTGACATTTGTATGTATTTCAAAACCCGTCTTGAACACAATGTGTGTGTATAGAATATAATATATATTCAGTGTGAGTCGTGTGTCATGAATATTCATATCGCATTGATAAAACATTTGAACAGAAGAGAGTATAGTTTATGTAGCTAGTTAGGATAAAATGCTGAGTGTAAATATTACCATAATCTGAAATTATAATGAAAATATCATTTACGCATGCATTCAATATAATATGAAATATTTATTTGTTTCTTTGTGACCACTTCTTATTTACATCCATATTCAGATAGCAAGAGATCAATTAATAAATGGTTACGAACATAAAATGGTAGATTATTGGTGCAGTAGGTTTTATTTATGGAAGGATTCTAAGCATGAATTGAATCCTTGTGAAGTTACTTAATTTATTATATCGGAGTTATTATAAATCAAACTAATTGCAAAAGTATGTCAAAAAGGGAAAAAAAATCATATTCTTTCGAGTGGCGACAATTAAAGTATATGTTTAGTTCAAGATAGATAAGAAACGTTACTATAAAAGCTCCAATAAAGAAAATACTATATGTCATGAAACTATTGTGTTATGAAACAGCAATATCACTTTATGAATTCTCGATATCTCAACCCAAAACTGAACTACAACTTAATTCAACAAACTATATGTATAGCAGCAGATTCTCAAATCAACAAATAAAAAATAAAACATAGTTGGAAAAGACCAAAAATCTCAAAACTGAATACATTAGCCAGAAAACACATTTAAAAAGATACGAGAAATGCGGATTGTGCTTTAGTTTAAAAAATTATAAGTAAAAACTATGCCACATGCAAAATAAAACGACATCTCAACTCGACGAAAGTATGGATGCCTGCCACCTTATATCAGCAATGTGATATCTTAAATATACGAGACAGAAAATACTACATACAGCTACCGATTTGTTGGAGTCCCTGTACAAAAGTAAACAACCAGTGAATTTGAAGATAGTTGCTAGATTCTCATTTTAAATTATAAACTTTAAACAGTGATACCGTAGATAATTTTCTTACTATCGATAGACAATTCAAAATTTTTTGAAATAAATAAACAACACACGGAAATAAAATCCACAATTCCTGTATACAGATGTTATGTGGAGCTCACATTAGACTTTTATAAATGGTTGGAAGTTATGCTTGTATTAGTTTCGTTTTAGAAATGAACGATAGAAGGAAAACTCTTAAAGCTCATTTGAATAATTGGGTTCATAAACTAATAAATTGTAAGTTTTATTACAATATTTTTAGGTAAATGCAAAACTTTTTATTTTATTTTATTTTATTTTTTTTTACTCTAATTTTATGCAATTGAGGATTTTTTTAATAAAAACACTTGTAAAATTATTATAAAAGGATTACATCATACAAACAGTATAGTTACTGTATGACTCTTGAGTATATCACTATTTTTTTAAGATCATTTTAAATATCGCAAGTTTTTATTTTGTATGCAAATTTTATTCTAGTAGTAAGTTTCAGTGTTAATTTGCATAGTAAATATGAAGATAATTTTACATATTTTAACTATAAAGTGTAAATAATTCTATTTGAAATTTTTGAATCATTATAAATTGAGTATCGTTGAACAAGTGTACTTAGAAGCGTTAATAAAATGTAAAGGAATTCAAAATTACTTACATTTACTTCATTTGACAGCATAAATTAGCGAATTAGCAACTAATCCCTTCGAATCATGGATTAATAAAAGAGTGTAGTGAAAGTGCTGATGTATGGACATATTTAACTGACTTCTTAAGAGAGGGGATTTTCGGCTCCGTTTTTTTTAATGCTCTGGAAATTTTTTACATATAGGCAATTTTTATTTTGTTGTGAATATATTATCTTACAGGTGGTTCCGTGTAAATTAAAAAAAAAATGCATCCAGTATGGGAAGAAGACAGTAAACAAAGTTTTAGTGTTATCATTGAAAATACAAATGGTTCCATTCAATACTGAAACTTGAGTTTAATTTTTATTTAAAACACCAATTCAAATGTTAAACAATTTAGTATGCACAATATAGAAATGAAAACGGAGGGCTTATCGAAGAGTTCCTCTCGAAAAAAAACAGCTTTTGAAAAATCACCTTAAAGTAACTATAACTGTAACCAAGTGGGTTAAAGATAGCAGTGCACGTATTTAATATAATATTGACACCATTATTATAAGATTTTTATTTCAATTGTTTAAATTATTGTTATAAACAAGTACATTGTTTATGAGATTATTTTTATATAATTTTTAACAATACTTAAATGAAATAATCGGTATAACTTTGAAAAAAAATTTACATTTACAGTACATTTTCCAGTTTTTCCTCTTTGAATCCTTTGAACTGCCTACAAAACTATGAAAAATACAAAAGTTTCCACAGGTATGTTTTCGTAAGCTTTCAATGAATTTATTTTCAAAAATAAATATTTTAATAATTTCATAAACAATGTATATATTTATAACAATTATTTAAATAATTGAAATAAAAAATCATAAAAATATTTTTATATGCTTATTATATAATAAGTTAATAAACTCATCGGTAAATTTGAAGCAAATAAAGTTGTTTGATAGCATTTGTGATAATTAGAATGTTATTATAAAATAGTTAGACCCCCCACTGATGTAACGTAATTACTGATATCAACTGATCAACAAATTTAATTAACATTATACACAGCAATTCTATGTGGTCACCCATCCAAGTACTAACATATATATATATATATATATATATATATATATATATATATATATATATATATATATATATATATATATATATATATATATATATATATATATATATATATATTATAGAAAAAATCTCTTTTTAGTGTAAAATATATAGTTTTCCACTTGGAAAGGGTTACTTTATTAATAAAAGTATTAAAAAATAGAAAAATAATGAACATTTGTTTTTACGGATTATTAATGTATCGCGAAGAATTCTAAATATTTTTTGTTCCATAATATTCATTTTTAATGGGTTAAAAACAAATTCTTAAAATAAACGGATCTTGTGTCGATTGTATCATCTTGTATGACCAGGCCAACGCTTTTTACACTATTTTCATCACTCAATTCAAAGTATCAATTCAATTCAATTATTTATTAGTTTTTTTTAAACAATACATAATTGTACAGAATAAGTAAAAAATAGAATGTAGCATATGAAGGGAAGAGGAAGGTTTGCAGTTATGGCTGACTTTATAAGAAAGTATCCTAGTATTCACTTTGTGCAAACCAAACAGAAAATCATAGAAAACCATCGTAAGGACAGCCAGCATCCGATACTAATGATCAAATACCTCCCGAATATGACAGTGATTTGGTTCAGGATGTGGAATACGCTAAATACTTAGATGAATAGCATACAAATAAAAGATTTAAATAAAACCTGAAAAATTACAGCAGTCAAAAAATTAAGTTACCCAGTTGAATCGCAGCAAGATCAGAAAACCAAAAAAAATTTCAATTATCAATATAAATGAAATAAGCTTAAGTTTCAATTTCAATAAACTTTTTATTATCGATTCAACGGAGTAGTCAAATTTGTAGTGATTAATATCCTTTCAAAATAAATATAAATATAAATAAGTATACATAAATCTATCCCTTATAAAATTATGCGAAGCACATTGTCAGCCACTTGGCAAACAAAGAGTGCCTGTTTATATTTAATTTTCAAGAGATGAAGATCGTACTCAAGGCTCACTGCAAACGCCTTCTTATGAGTATGGACAAATATTTATTAAATGATTTTTTACTGCAGTCACAAAGCTCGATCTGTTCCTCTCTATTATATTAACAATTTATTGTATTACAATTTGCCAATTTATTGTACAGACAAATTGCCTGATTACTAGGTTCAAGATCTACACTTTTGTTACTTCAACAGGGGTGCAAATAACCAGGCTGTTGTCTTGTAAAACGAGTTGTACTGACTTTATTTAGAATAAAATAATTTTTTTTTCTTTTTTAAAACTTTACCATCTCGAATGCAAAAAAAATTATTTAATATCGAAATTCGTCTGTCTCTGAATATGTTTCTGCATCTGTCATTTTTTTTTAGTACAAATATAATTACAATAACTTTTTTTTCAAAAGAAAGACTTTTTTAGCGTAGTTGTTGGAACCATAAATTATTATTCCAAACGAAAGGATCGAATAAAAGTTTGAATAATAAACAAGCATCCAAAGTCACATCGATTCTTTTTTTCATTACTCAAATCTGAACACAAACTTTATTTCATCTAGCACATAAGGAATCTATGTGAACTTTTATTACTATTCATTTAATACTACTGTCAAATATTATACCCAAAGATTTAATTTTATTTGATAATCGCGAAATGTTATGACTATAGTTGCAACAGTTCTTGAGATATCAGCGTAAAAAAAACCCTTCCCATTTTTATTAAATTTTTTATACCATTTACAATTTTCTTTTGCGAGTCTACTTTTTTTAAGAAAGTTTTTAAATACCATTCCGAATCGAATGGTACCTTCATCATATTTATTGGACGCGACGAAAAAATTGGACTGGAAGATAGAGAACACACTATATTTTCATACATTCGATATACTATATATTTTAGGGAAAAAAAAATTAAAACTTTTTTTTACTATCAATAAAAATACATAATTAATGTGATGTACCAAAAAGTTGTTGAAAATACCGATAGAGTATTAAGATGTATTTATTTAAAACTTTGTACTTTCATTTGCTAAACTTAAAACAAACCGTACGTATTATTTTTACAAATAACGAGAGAAATAACAAAGTTTAAAGTTTTAACCAATCGTTAAATGTGAATACAAAGATAAAAAACAACTGTGTGAATTTTCTTTTTTTAAATCTGTTTTAGTTTGTTCAAATGCTCTTAGTAAAATTAGTCTTACATATTTGTGTAAGTCCAATGTAAATGTAATGAATATGAAGTATTATTGTAAGTGTCTAACTTTGAATACCAAGTGTTAACGTAATAATGGGCCATATTTAATAAGCGTTGGTCTTTATTGATTATTTATTGTCTGGATTGCACTAACATTTCAAATTTTTATTACCAACACATATTTAAACATCTATAAGTCCATTCAAATTCTTCTCATTCATTCACTTAGCGTAGTTACCTATACTGGTGTTACGTGATTACTGTCAACCCTCCCAAATGCGTTTATAAACCAATCAAAAAGTTGACTTCTATACATGTTGAGGTGAAAGGGAATTTTCAGAGTTTCAAATATAATTAGTTTCGTGAAAAAATTTTAAACTTGAAATAATTCTAAAATTTATTCATATGTACCAAAAATTATACCAGTTTAGATACTCCTCGTAGCATGGGGTATAGTTGATTTAACTACTTTTAATCATTACAATTCGTAAAATACAAAATACTAAATATAAAATCCATACAGTAAGAAGAGTCTATTCAGTTGGAATTCTGTCGAATTTAAAAAGTTTACAAAAAAAATGTATTATATAAACGTTGTTGGTTTTGAAGAATCAAACACTATATATGAACTTTTATTCTGTTTCGAATGGTTTTAAAAGTTGGGTTATGAATCCACTGGACCCAATTGACAGATTTTACTTATTGACGAACTTAAACTCGCTTACACCACCAAAATTACAGTTTTCTATTTTTTTATGGTTTTGAGATATCTTGATGACGGGCAGAAAGACGAGTAAACTAAATTTAATATACTCGGGCATATTAAAGAAGAGGAATTTCTCGAAAATTTCCGAAATCTTAAAAAAAATAACCTAACTTTCGAGAAATTTTAGAGATTATTGCGGATAGACAGATAGAGAACTGCATTGTATTACAAGCATAATAGGCAATCAACTTTCGTATTATCGATACTCGAATATATTTCCTTATCAAACCACCATAGTGTGCACGATGACACCGCAAAATTTGCTGTTATCTCATGTAAGCCAAGGAATTTAAAAACGGTTATTTTTGAGAGCTCAACAAGAGGCGTGAATGAGGACATAAATTTAGAGAGTGGGTAAGATTATCATATTGCTTAGAAAAGAAAAAATATTGATTAGAAATTTTATAAACAGTAAGCCGTCAGTCGTCTATTTGTGCACATAGTCACATTTTAAGACGTTTTAAATTCTAAAGTGTATGGTGACCTTCTGCCTACATCCGTGCTTTCAATAGAACTCAATACCGCATTCGTATTAGCTAAGAAAATGATGGTTGTAAAGTTTATTTAAAGTAACATTTGGTAACAGAATGTATAGTTTATAATAAATCTATAAACTTAAATCATTAAAAAATTATCAAAAAGTTTCTGAAAGTGTTGATGAACGATATGATAAATATAAAACTCTGTTATTGTGAACAATCACTGCATTTGAAGAAAACATTTAAGTCACTGGCCAACTTTAAAAATTTTTCACATTTATCTAAAGTGTGACATTATTCGTGAAAAAATTTGTAATTTATTACTAAAGTTTTCTTCATAGTAAAATCTACGTATGAGTTAAAATGCATTTTCTATTGATTATTTAATATTTGAGTTACCGGTAAAGTACTATTTGCATAGTATCGATTAGTAAATTATACTTGGTGGTGTACTCACCAGTGGACAAAAATTTAACTACACCCGTATATAAATTTTATATTATTATTACGATTACAAATTTTAGTACTTAGTATCATTTTTTTAAAACAAGATAATCGGAAAATAACCAAAATGTTTTCACTAGTTTCAATAGTTGCAAACTAGTTTATGACATTTAATTTAAAATCATATTTAATCCTGTGAGGGGTGATGATCTAACATAGGAAATTTCTAAACATTTATCAACTAATTTAAATGAATGAATTTATGTATGCAATTGAAAATAATTACAAATGCAATGTCTTCATTAATTTTTCATTTTTTGTAATTATTCAATAATTTTTGTTTGATATTTCCTATACAAACAATTCAACAAATAGCTATATTTTCTAGATCAATCGATTAGGAAGTCCCTTCCACGTATTGTGCTTGGTGCGGATAGACCGAAACAGATGTCAACATTTATTAATAAAAATTGATGAAACAAAAAACGCTAACTAGTTATTTACGTATTTTTTACTTTTATAAGCTTTTATTTAACTTTAAATAAAAGCAATGTTTGTTTAACTTGTTATTCTTGCAACTAATTATTAAAGCAGTTATTCTCAACCGATTGCACTGAAATTTTGCTCATTTTATTTTAATGACACATATGACCTGCAATCCCTCCTGAAAGGAAAATACAAACTTCTATTCAATCTATTTATGCTAGGATTGCAAGCGGTTTTTTTGTTATCGATGTGAAATAGTGAGGATTAATTAATTAATCAAAGTACAATAAATAGCATTTTTAATTTCACCTCTCTCTTTTGGAAAAGAAGCTTCAAGCACACAAACTTGTATGCTAACATCGAAGTATCGGATTTCTGCCATCAATGTGAAATTGTAATGGGAATCTGAGTATAAAAATCTTTTTTATTTCACTGCCACGCGATTATTATCTGCGGCATTTGGTTATAATTTACTAATAATTGATAATAAATTTTTATAAAAGAATATTTTTAAAAAGCAGCTTTTATTAAATGTACTAATAAAAGGAAATAAACTTAAAATTAAATGAAAACTTATGTAGTTGAACAAGAATGCAATATGTAGTTTAATCTTGAAATAAATATATTGCAACATATAAATTGCGTAATGCAATAAATTTATGTGTTTGCCCTAATTTAAAGTTTATTTTCTTTCTTTAAAAGCATTTCAATAAGCTTGTTTTTAAAAATAAATTCTACTAAAATTTACTTTGTTAATTAATACTACTGAAAAATTAAATTACCAAAAAATATGTTAGTGCATTTGTGCGGAATGAAAAAAAAAATAATAATAATAATTACAATGCTTTAAGCTTTTAGGTTTGAATTCTTGTAACACTTTGTAAAAATTGTTTACAAATTTACATATAACTATTTTTTGTTAGTGAAAGCAATTGTAAATTTATTAGACATTTATAATATTTGTATTGAGGGTAAAAAATCACTTGTTTTTTACTAACTTAATATGTAGTAGTTATTCTTCTTAGAGAAAACCACACTCCAGAATCGATTACCATATCAAACTACATAGTTTATTTTAAATTTGATTCCACAAAAATAATTCAATTAATTGTTAAAATTATAGACTAGTAGTACAAGCTATATTATAGGTAAAAACACGAGTCAATTGATAGTTGAATAATTGGGGGTTATAGTAAAAAAGGTATATGTTCTTCTAAATTTTTTATAAAACTTTTTTGTTCAACTTACCTTTTATTCTCTTTTTGACATCTTAAAATGACTAACTCCATTTTTCAGTAGTATCGGACTACGCTCATTCGATTTCTGTCTCCCATTTTTGAATAACTTCTGCCATCATTTGATTTTGCTCGTTTCCTGCTACTTACTAATGAATGCTAATTTATTTCAGCTCAGTTACACACCAATAATGGCTACATGTAACATACGAATAATGCCTGTCAGTCTGTAGATCTACAGAATGGATATTTATAAACAATTGTCAATAAAATACATCTTATCAAATACCATTCCAGAGATACAGCATTCATGCATGGTATATTAAAAGAAATTGCGTAACTGTTTATTTCTCTAGCAAGAGGCACTTTTTCACTTCATTGCCGATAGAATAAAATACTACTCTTTTTCCAGCCTATGATCATCACCATTCAAATGTATTGAATTTAGAACATATATTGCGAAAAGCTCTTTTCCACTAAAACAAACGAAAAACTTCAAAGTGAAGATAATATTCAGTATACAAAAAAATTTCCAATATTTCCGGTACAAATAAATTCGTAGATATGTAAAATATACGGAATCATATGCACAAAAACAAAATCGAAATGTATCTATGTATTTGTATGAATAAATTGTGAACATTTTCAAAATGACTAATGTAAACATTACGATTCTATTTGCATGCAATGTAATGATACGGGAAGATAGATCCATCGACATAATTTCGATTACAGTTTCATAGTGAGTTTGTATAATATTGAAAGAGGAGCATAGCTGTTAATGTAAACTAAACTTGTTTTGATTTGAAAATGTTATGAAATATAGTTCTAAAATTAAAAAATTTCAATTCACTGCTCTAAAATTTTTAAGAATTCCTTAGCCCCAGATCGGGTTAAATTTCTTTTATAAAAAATTTTATCTAATGCATTATTAACCATGTTCCGAAATACATTTAAATAAAATTTAAAATATACTGGATGTTTGGAGTGACAGAAACAAATCTTAAAATCATTTGTTTGAAGAAAATCGGAAAGAAAAATGGAAATTTTGAGCTTTTAACAATGTAGAATAATATTTGACTGACATGCCTCTAAATTATTCTATAAGACGGTGAAACAACTAAATTCCAGATAATGTTCATAATTTCATCATTTTACAATTATTTATTAAAGTTGTAATCTTATTATAAATATATAAGTGCCTGAAAAAGTCACAATAAATGTGGCAAAACGTCTAGCAAATGATCTATTGTCTTCCAGTCTTTCAGTTTCTTTTAAACTTCAATATTTTAACATAGATTAGAATTGAATGTAAATGCAATATTATGGAATAATAGAATTAAGTTATTTTATTGTAAAACTGCTGTAACGATTTGTGCAGGAAAGTCAAGGACAATTATTTTCTAAACAAATAAATAAAAAAAGTATGTATTGGTCCTTCGAAAGTGCAATCAATACGATTAGATTGTCAACAGAATGAGAATTTTTTGTTTCGAAATTAATATGCATAAAACAGTGCACATATCATTGTATGATAAAACAAAGTCTTTTATAACGAAGATAGCTATTAAATGATACATGTAAAACGAGTTAAATCAAAGTTGAAAGATAAATATTTTAGCTCAATAACAGCTAATGATGCAAGTTGTATAACAGATGTGAAAACTTAGACCTCTTAGAAGTGAATAAAAAATTATAAATAATACATAAACGAAATTTAGAAGATAGCTGATGCAATCCATAACATACTCTCAGGTCGACAAATTAAACATTATGTCTAAAGATTAAATATTAAATAGTATGTTTATGTAAGTACATTGTAAGCCTAGTGGTGAGAGAACGGTTGTGAATAAAAATTTTCTTTCCTGAGTGTGATCAATGTACCAACAAAATTTCGCCAAAGTTGAACAAAGCGTTTGAATGTTACAGCGAAAAATATAGACAATCGAAACGCAAAATTATCTCATGATAATTTTGCATTTTTGGTAAATGTATTCATAGAATCACCTTCGTTAGTCCATTTTCGATTGTTCGCCTTTTAAAACATCAATTTTCCAATATATATCGATTGTTTTGTCAAACGTTTTGATTTACTAAGTTTAACTCAAATTTAGCTAATAAACACATATAACCCATTGTTTAGATATACATATCATATGTTGAGTATCTAAACAATTAAGCCTGTCTGTTGATATTTTCACATGTTATTTTAATAATTTGTTAAATAAATAATTGTTCTTGAATACTTTAGTAATACTCCTTACCTGAGTATTATTTGGATAAGATATAGAACTGGTAGAATTATCTACCTATAACTATAATTCTGTTGTTTTTATTGGTTGTTCGCGTATATTTGATGGCTCATTTATCTTACGTGATTGACAGAATGATTGTAAAATTGTATTCTGTTTGCTTCAAAGAAAGAAAATGAAACTGAATTGATATATTTGTCTTGATAAAAACAAAATATATATCTATCAGTTGACATTTGTTTGAATTTAAAAGAGACCCTCTATCAACTAATATCCGTACATGAGATAAAATAAGAATAAAGCAGGTATTTTTTTATATGGAGGTATTAACATTTTTCATGAAAATTGTTGACAATAGGGGATAGTTGTTGAATGATATGAATATGCTATTTCATACATCAAAATGTGAAAAGAACGCATTATTATAATCAAATTCGAAGATTAAACTATAATTTACAATAGAATAATAAAATTTATATTCTTTCAAATATAATAATTACAGTCAAATATGTGTGAGATTGTTTGAATTTCTTTTAATTACGACAAAATTTTGGTTAAGTTAGAACGATATTTTCAAACAATATTTTTGTTTGTTAGAAATCTGTACGTTTTAAATTGATTATTACCTACGAATCAATTTTTTCGTAATTTATTCTAATAGTAAGTTTTAGAAGATAAGCAGCAATGTTGGAATACTGTTGGTAAATTGGAACAATTTCATAAAAAAAAACTAGTAGGGGCAATTTTTTCAGAAACATTAAAAATAATTTTGACAGCTAGCCATTAAACGATAAGGAAGGCAAATAATTTTGCTGAATTTTTAAACCGAATTTTATCAAATATGTTTATACATTATGTAATGTTTTTCAGAAATAATATCTAAATTATATCTGTAATAATTTTCATTCTTGTTAACTAATTCATTAATTGACGGCCATTGTTACTAATGATATCTATTTGAAGTATCTATTTGAAGTGCTTGGTTTGATAATGCGGAATACCCATAAAGAAGGTAATTTGGAATACCATTATCAATTATATTTACTTAACTTTTATGTTTTATTTAGCTATAAGAAGTATTTGTAAAAGCGTACGAATAAATAAAACGGCGGACTGGGGTCCAGATGTACCGAGGACCTCCATAATTTCTGTAAGAGAAAGAAATATGGCTTTAGCTTGGCTGAAGAAGAAAATCCACCTTTTAAAGATCTCCCTTCCAAATCTTTAAGATGTGTAACTCCTCAAACATGTTAAATATTCAGTAAAGCATACATTAAGAGACAAACAACCGAAATTTCAATCAATAACTTTAACGCTTGCTCCATAAATCCGTTTAACCGATAAATAATTGAGGAAGCAGAATCCAGCAATATAACAGATTCATAAATTTTTCTGCACTATGATTCCTAACCATCGACTTCTGGACAGCAATGTCTTTATAGCTTTCACCAGCAACCTTCAAATTCCCGAACCATAATTGCATCGTCTGAAATGTTCCCATTTGGATGTTTAGTGTAATTTTTTTAAATTCTTGTATCCTATAATATATTATTTATATGATGTAGATCAATATAATTATTTTGAAATTTATTAATTTTTTAAATAATTATTTAACAATTTAGGAAATTAATACAACTAGCTAACTATAAAAAATGTTCCATATTATATGCAACTAAGTCAAGTCACAATTTTAACACTTTCTACTCATTAACAATTTTTTGTTTACTGAAGCAGTCAGTCATTGCAAAAAATTCATAGATTTAACAAAGCTATCGTATTTTTTTAATTATATTTTTTATATTATATCGTAATTTTTAAATATTCACAGGCAACGGAAAATGTGAAATTAAATAAAATCTTGAAGTAAAGCAGTCCTGAAGAAAAAAAAATTTAATTGAAAAAAAGAAACATCAAATAACATTTCGTTTTTTTCAGCTTATGACCTCAGGAAAAACGTTTTTCATACTTTGGGTTAAGTAAACTTTCAATAATTTTTCTCCAAACTATTGTTAGTTATTATGTAATTCAACATATATTGTTACCACTTCTTTTTCCACCGAACAAAACTTTATCTTCTAAAAGTTGTAGTAAAAGATTTGTATGGCGTCAACATAAAATAAAGACAATCATTCTTCGTGTTTTTTATGAGCCTCATTTATCTTTCTTACATTTATTTCGGTAAAATATAGAATTTGGAGTCATTCATGAAAAATGGACTTTTTTAATCAACGAAAAGATTAAACATTTGTTGGTTTATCGATTACTGTGTTATTTTCTCCACTCACAAAATCACAAAAGATGACGTCTACTATATCTCAAGATTGTAATTTTCTGACTTTTCCAGGTATTGTTTTTTTTTAACAAATAAGAGACAAATAAACACTTCCTAGAATAAAAAATTATATTAATAAAACTAAAATTCAGAAATGTAAAAAATAAATTTCTCAGCTCACTGTTTTGACCCTTATGTTGCAGTTTAAGTGAATGCGACAAAGAATTTTTTGCAGCCTATAATAGCGTAAGCCGATAGTTCTATGAACTGTAATGACAAACTATACATTTTTCAAAAAATTGTAATGGTAAACTATACATTTTTCAACCAAAAATTATGAAAAATTCATATATTTCTTTCTTTCTTTTTTTTTTTATTGAAAATACATTATTTTATTGGTACACAATGTGTTTTTTTATATTGACTTTGTTATAATTGTTTTAATTTTGAAAATTAGCTCTGATAAGATAAATAGTAAAATATAATACTAAGTAAGTTTTGGACACAATTTACATAATTTTTGACTTAAATACGTGAAAATGAATATTATCAATTGCTTCTCTTCATAGAGAAATGTCCTTTTTCTCTATTATAGGATGGAAAAAAACTCGAGTCTCTAAGGTTGATAGCCTCTAGCCAAGACTCATTCAGAAACGTCTCTAAAACGTGAAAATGTAAAAAAATCCGAATACGCACAATTGAACACTTTTCGATTTGGAAATACTCATTTTTATATCTGGTATTATATAAGTATTATATAAAAGTATATTAAATTTTTATCCCGAGTACCCATAGGTATATGATATATTTCATAAAACCCACATTTTAATTTGTATATGGCGTAGTTAAGGTTTGTGTAACAACTTTAGCCTACACAAAAGTAGGCTGTTTTCTTTTCCGGAACTCATAAAATTTTCGATGGCGCCCATAAGCATTAAACTGTAAATGCAAAAACCAATTTGTCTAACACGTAATAAAACGGACTGTTCATTGTCCAGTAACCAAAATTGTAATTATCAGCCTATAGTCACCTGATTTAATCGCATGTTGCATAATGATTTTTGTATTTGTCATTAAATGATCTTTAAAATCATAAGACAGATTTCAATTTATTAATGTTTTGAGAACAATTGAAAACTATACGAACTCCAAAAAAACAAAACGGATGATTTTTTATAATTTTGTATGACCGCCTGCTCGTGATTATTGTAAATAAAAGAAAAAGAGAAAGAGCACCGTTTGGAAGTTTATTTGTTACATCAACAGATTTAAGAGCGTTGCTACTATCAAAATGTTACTGAAGTTTGTCTAAATCTGCTTCAACAATATGCAAACGAGTTGATAATTACTGTTACAAAATAACGAAGCATGAAATCGGAATTGTTTCTATTAAAAAATAAATAAAAACGATTCAGTCTAATAATAAAATAATTTCGAATATAAGTGATCACTCTATGATTCTAAAAATTCTATTAAAAAATGTATGAGTGTAAATATTCATTCAAATAAAAAGGGGCCTCTGTTACACATTAGCCATTTCATTATTTACCGGGATTAAAAAAGACGCCCGTACGAAATGTGGCACATTGATTGTTGTGCAATATTTACAAAAATGTTGTCATACAATGTTTTCGGGGTAAACAACATTTTTATATTTTTTTGACAATTTCGAAATCAAATTAATAATATTTTTTATTTTTTTTATTTTTTGTTTTTCTTTCTTGCTAAAAATCTTACAAACGTCTTCGATATTTGAAATATAAATAACATAAATCCCAAACGTGTACATTGAAATTACTTTTGGGAAACAAACACGAATATAGAATATTATAGAAAATATTCTAGATTAGAAAAAGTTTTTCAAGAATACCATATGCTTTTAATAATTTTTTTTCTTTTTATTTTAATAATTTTTTTTGTTTGTTTTTGATTAAAATAATTTATTCTGTCAAAGCAAATTAAAATTATTAAATTGTTACTTTTGGATCAGTAAATAAATATCCATTTTATTCTAAAGGATAAAAATTAATTAAAAATACAAAGTATATGTTTTTGTTTTAATTTGGTAAAGGTATCGACTAACAGGTTTAATTGTTTAAATACCTGACATGTTACTTAATATAGAGTTTAGATTGAACTGATTTTTATCATTACCATTCATAAATTATTGTTCAATATGCGCAGTTCTTGCTATTAGAGGTTGTTATATGAATATATATATTATAATATATTTTAAGCTGAATTCGATATGAATTTTTAAGAAAAGCAAGCTTCAATCAAAACTTTTTGCTATACTAACTAAGCTGCATTTGATACCCAACACTACGCATTAGAATTTAACAAAATTGAATACTTTGCAATATATACAAACAATGCATAAATACATACATGCACAGCTAAATAAAAAAATAATGCTAAATAAAAACTTGATATAGTTCTAAAACTGTTGTAGCTGACGGTTACGTGAGTTATGAAGTTTTATTCAAAATATACTTTTAATATTTTCCGTTTAGGTTTAACATGCCAACAAGTTTTAATTTCAAAAATTATCATGTAATTTTATTACCAATTGTTGCTAAATAGATTATACGTTATGCAGGAAAATATTAACATACAATCATTTTTAGAATGTATATATAAGTATAAAATCTTTTTGGGTCAGGTAAACGCTAAATGTATAGGTTCTTGAAATATACTAAATGAACTTTTTAATTTTGCGCACCCAATAAGACCAAATTTCAAAATTATTGTAACCTCCATTTTTTTGTTCTCACTTGCCTCTTATTGACATTTTTTATATTAAATATAGCCTATAACTTAAACCGGAACTAGAAATATAGAATAGGGAACTTGTTCAAAGTAGGGATTGTAGGTACACAATTAGAAAACTATTTTTTGTGCAATTCATACTTACATCATGTGCATCTAGGAGCTTTACACTTACACCATATTGTACATACATTTTACTAGAAACAAAACTTTTAACATTACCAATATATTATTATTTACTACAAATAAAATAACAGAACTATTTTAAAATATAATTCATATACATTTTGATGCATAGAGAATATTCGCCTGGTCCTTCAAAAAAATTTATAATAGTTTAAACATTTGGAGATGCATTTATTAACAATTATCTTTTGCTTACAATTCGTTGCTTTATAAATTTTTTTGGGATATTTAAAGATTAAATCGGCTAGAAACTGAAAGGTTTTGCTATAAGACCCAACATCCTTAGGTACATCATCTAAAATTATTTTGTGTGTTTTAACAGTTATGTTCATTTCAGTATCATATTAACTATCCACCCTTATTAACTCTTGACTTGAAGTGATCGTACGTAGATAATTGAAGGTTTCATCCCTTCAGCTACATTCACTTCGTTTGAAAGGACATCAAATTCTTTATCAAACCAAAAAATAAAATCGATCGATGTGTTCTTGAGATAGACGGCACAGAAGATGTAAGATATGAAAGTAATTTTTAATAGCAAAACATTGCAGCTTTGATACACTGTTCAATGTACCAATCACAAACTCATAAAGAACAATGCTACAACATCATGCTCTCATGATCAGACGCCTATTATAACTTTGGAAGAGGAATATAATATTGCACAGTAAAAAACACAATGGAAAAAAGTAAAATTGACTCGAAAATCCAATCGACATAATCGTGATGTAACTGACACATCATTTTAAGGAAGTACGGAGCAAATAATATATAATAAATATATATATATATATATATATATATATATATATATATATATATATATATATATATATATATATATATATATATATATATATATATATATATATATATATATATATATATATATATATATATATATATATATATATATATATATATATATGGAAGAGTTCCAGCTGATACTTTAGTTGAGAATATTTTGGATTATTTAAAGGTGCACTGTCCAAATTAACTGAATTTTATAGTTGAATTATTGTAGAACTCAGCATTATGAAACACTCTTTAAACATGCGTTACATGCTATGTGTTACGGAATTGTTGGAAAAACAACATGCTAATTGAAACGATTGTTCTACATGGCTATAAAATTAAAGTTTATAAATATATTTGATCAAAATCTTACTGGAATTCTCTTAACCCATGTTTTGGTTTAATATAAATCAAAGCTTCAATATTAGTTTCTCTGCTGTGAAGGTCAAATTAACAAAAACAAATTGAATAAGGTTAAATTTTTAGACATTTCCATAAACATAAACAAATAAAAATTTAAACCTTATATAAAGCATGAAAAATCAGAATAAATATTCTCTGTGATGGATTGTACAAATTCAACAAAACAGCTTCGGAAAAAAATTAATAAAGCCTTAAATAGAACAAAATCCACCTATAACAATTTGTTATAATATTTCAACAACCCATAATTATAATTTTATAGCGGAAAAATTTTCAAATTTTTTCTCACTTTAGCCAAACATAAGGCAAACATTTTGGAACTAATCCACCAACAACATGTACTTTAAACATGAGCCCAAATATAAAGTCAATCATTTGATATCGAGTTTTTGAAGAAGAATTAAAAATAGAACCCATCAACTGGTTATGATGAAATCCCTTTACTTATCCTGGCTTTGAGTTGCTTTCAATTTTATGCAGCAAATTAACTTATATAATAAATTTGTCTTTTTTAAATGAAAATAAACAAGTCATTATTAATTATAGACTCATCCTCTATATTATCTGCATTTACAAAACTATTCAAAAAACTAATATACAATGGAATTTGAAAGTTTCTAATTAATTGTTAAATATTTAATAAATTCCAACGTGCTTTTAGATTGAAGATATGAACAACTACAGCTTCTTACGATTTTAATGAATTTGTCTACAGCAACTTAAATGAAGAAAAATTTTTTATCGGAGTTGTGTTTTTTTTTTATCCCAGTGCAGCTTTTGATACGGTCAATCATTTTTAGCTTGGCAAAATTGGGAGGAATGGGAATTCGTGGTAAATAAATTGAAAAAATTATACCTAAATAATCGCATCGTGATCGTCGAGTTAAAAAATTTACGCTTATCATTTACAAATATTCTGGGAATCCCCCACGGCAATAATTTGAGATATTTTTTGTTCATCTGCTTCATAAATGATTTACCTGAGTACCTGACGCTAGTGCTGTATGACGATGAGTTAACCGTTTTAATAGAAGAATCGTTTCATGAGATGCAATTTTCAAGAGGAAAATAGATATTCCAAAATGAAAATCGGACCATTGGAACCGAGGAGTTCTGGAATATTCGAATTTCTAACAAAATATTTATTTGTCAGAATAATCAATTAAAATAAAAATAAAAATAAAATCTGCTCTTGGAGTTTTCTATTTTGACATGAATTTAATTGTATCAAATATTTTAATTTATATTAATTATTTAATATGTACATTTATTAAACTGCTGTTAATTGATAATTTAAAAGATATTTAGCCACGAGGTGGTGCCATGTACTGGATGTTTTTTTAATCTTTTCGAGAATACTTATCATTTAATATCTCAAAAATTGATACTCATCCGAATATTGGCCTTTTAATTGTTATTTTTAGCTCTTATCTTCGCTTGTTTGAAATTAATTATAATTAAAAGATTTCTGCAAGTATATCCTGTTCTATTTAAGATTTATTATATTTTTCATTTATTTAATTTTTTGTTTGTTTTTGGTCAAACCATTTCTAAAAAGAATGTTTCAAAATAAATCTATAAGACATTAGTGTATTGTTTGCCAGTGCCCTTGTATTTAACTTTAAAAATATATATCATTTTTTTTTCAAGACTGTCAAAGATATGCATTTATCACAAGTTTAAAAAAATCTTTAATGAATTAATATTATAGTCATGGAATTCGTATTAAACCTCTTTATAATAAGAATAAAAAATCTAACCCATAAAAACTTCTTGTGCATCTTTTCTTTGTAAATTAAATTTTAAAATACTTTACGAAAATTTACAATATTATTTTTATCGTCGCATGGTAAATTAATGTTACAAAAGTGTTAGTTTTGTGCTTTTATATTATACCATGACTGGAAACATAGTATAAGTGAGGAAACTGCATTCCCTAAATTGCATACTGAGATGCTTAGATTGCTATTTAAATTACAAACATGAAGATTACTTCGATTGTGCGGTAATTAGTATTAAGCACCCGTTTATTATTCGAACAGTAATTTAAGCGTCTTGGTTAACAATTCAAATATTGTCGCCAAAATGTTAAAATGGCGTTATTTTAAAGTTTAATACGCAAAGGTAGAAAAAATTTTATTCATCTTGTAGGATAATTTTGATAAAACTTTTTTTATCGTTTTAACATTTTGTAAAATGACATCTTGTATATATTTTGTAAATAATATCTTGTCAAGTTTTCTAATTTTAAAGCATTAATCTGTTAATAACAGGCTATGAAATTATAGATAAAATTAATATATATTCTTAGACCCATGTTTTGGTGGATTGCCATTTTTAAGCTCACCCTTAGGAGATGCTTAAGTTGTCATTTGGATTCACAGCAACTACTTAACCATTAAGTTATCTTACATATTACCTCAATATGGACTTAGGCAAGACTTTTTCACAAGTACTCACAATTAATTATTAAGCAAATATTAAACAATCTGCCATACTCGCGGTTTTCTCAACGCAGAAACAGACGCAGAATTGTCATGCGTTTTATGCTTTAAATTGGGCTAAATATATAGCCTGTAACATTTACGTTTACTTCAACGTGCGTCAACGGACGTCGAACAGACGTCAGCTTTAGTGCACGGCGAACTGACGTTGTAACTTTCAAAGACATCCAATGTAGCTTGCCACATATAGCGTTAAATATTTTTAATTTGTTGATAGATAAAAATACTTTGTTGTTTTATATTAACTTTGTGTAGTTTATATAGAATATTAAGTAATTCTTCATCTGTTATTATGATGTAGGTTCAGGTATCGAGTATAATGTTTCTTAAATATTTAAATATTTGATTTTGAAGAATTACTTAATATTATATACAAAATATACAAAGTTAATATAAAACAACAAAATATTTTTGTCTATCAACAAATTAAAAATATTTATTTAACAAATTAAAAGTATTTTTGTTTTTTTAATGATTCTTTTATTTACCAGACCAATATTCAAATATTATACATGGCACAAAAAGTATTTTTATCTATCAACAAATTAAAAATATTAAAAATATTTATATATATATATATATATATATATATATATATATATATATATATATATATATATATATATATATATATATATATATATATATATATATATATATATATATATATATATATATGAATAAAGCGGTTTTGCAATCCTTGTGCAATAATTAGTAAAAATACGAATCCCTTCTTTTGGCGAATATCTGCAAAATTACCAACTTTTTTTTATAGAAACTAGTAAAAAACCTAGTGAGGAAAAATATCTAAATATTAATTGCATATATCGATTTTTTTCGGAGAATCTTTAAAGAAATTCTTGCAATCGGTCTGAAATAAATAGGATAACTTTCATATTTTATTGCATTCCACGTTTTGGGCAATATTTTCAAGAAAATACCTTCAACCATCTGACAAGAATAATAAAATACTTTTTGTAAATGATTCATGAATTTTTTGAAAATAAACAAAATACAAATAAATAAGTTCGAACCATGAAGAATATTATTCAAAATAACAGAAAACTGACTATTTCACGTACGTTGAAACCTCCGTTTTATAAACGCTAGTCTGAAAGCTAATATTTGATTAGACTGGTTGCATTTAACACAATAGAAAGCTGTAATGGTTGTTTCAACACACGTTGGTTTAAGAAACAGATATATAGAAGAACGGTAAACAGAATCTAGTAGTATTGGAGATATAAGTGATATTGATAATATGATGACGAATAGTCACTTTGTATGACGCTTTTTTTAAATTAAATATCATAGCGAATATATTATTAGAAACGTCTATAAGCTTGGCTACGGTCCACTCTGCCACATGTAACCGTAATGGATCATTTCAATAACTCAAAAGTATACATAATAAGTTATTGATAAGCTGTTGGGATTATTTATTTTGTGTATTTAATTAAAGTAAATAATTATTACTACTACAATATACCATGTAACATTAAGGTTACATGTTATCAGTTCTGACTTAACTGATGTCAAAACAATTTTTCTTTCTAATAATACAAAGTATGTTAGTCTTTTTACAGCTTATTACTCCAACTTCCATATCTATTTAATAATCTAGATATAAGTAATCAATCACACTAAACAGCACCAAAAACGTAATACTCTTTTCAAACAGTTGGCAGCATAACTTTCGAATTTCAATGAATGCTTGTGCTATAATGTGCTTAGGTTGAGGTACAATGTGCCATCGAAGAAATTGGAAAATTCCGATAAATAGAAAATTTTCAGACCAATAATATATTTTTCATGGCAAGCGACTTTTGGGTTTATCAAAAAAAAAAAAAAAAAACATTTGCTGCATTATGCTAGACTTGAGCTACATGGCTTACAACATTTGATTATTTTGAAAATTTGACAAGTAATAAGCGTAAATATGTCCGTATAAATTAAAATTAAAGTAATTTTTATTTTCACATTCACGTATACACTAAGGTAAGCTTAATTAAAATTGTTTTTAATTAAATAATCTAAAATTTATTTTACTACTCTTATCTTAGTCAAATTTCCTCTGAAATAAAATTCACTAATCTAAACGTAACCTAAAATTTCTTTACCACTATGGTCTAACAGGTTAAATTGAGTTTGAAATATATATATATATATATATATATATATATATATATATATATATATATATATATATATATATATATATATATATATATACAGCGCATTTACCTGAAGATTGCCATTATTTGAAAGTGTCGACTTAATCAACTGAAATGCTTTCAGGAACCAGTTGACCGTTCCGGAAATATCGAATGCTGACGAGTTGTCCTCATTAAACATAAAAAGCGCCAATTACAATGTATGAATCCTTCACAGTTTTCTTATTAATTATTCACTGGGTACCATGTTTAAGAAAAAAAAAAGAATGTTAAACAAACAGCATTGATCCGATTCGAAGAAAATTTCCATATACCAATCGATCGTAAAATTGTATTTGTTGTGACGTTTCGCTATGCCCGTTGATGTTTAATATGTTTCCTATCTTAAACCGTTATACATTTCCTATCCTTTATTAATATGTTTACATTTCAGCTCGTACGTGGTGTTTTTGTGAAACGATTTTTGGCACCAAGGGGAACTATCCCCTTTGTGGAAGTTTTACCGGGATTCGGAACTGACTTTTGCTTTCCGACCTACGTCATAGTAAATAACTCTCTTACAAAATTTAAATCTTACTGACTTAGTAGTTTGGATTGTACCCTGATATTTAAACCCTTACTTCACCCTCTCATTAAAATTTTCTTGTCATCGCTCACTTACGTAGCGTTTAGGCAGTTTGGGCTCTGTATTAATAGGGAAGAATGATGTAAATTCGCCATCCATGATAAATCCGCCACCCCCAAATTATAGCATAAAACGCAATGTTTGCTACAAGTAATTAATTCTGATACCTAGCTTAGGAATCGCTTTGCGTCTGCCAGTAACCACATTGGTCTCATTTCATTCAGTTTGTACCTTAAAAATTTTGTAATATTTTTTGCTGTTTTCAAGACTTGTATAACTGTAGATAAGTGTTTTAATTTCAGTATTATTCACTGAAAGTTGTGTCATACTTCGTTTTTCAGTTATTGGGTGTGCAAGCCATTTTGTTCAATTGGAATTATTTCGCCACTGTAGTAAGAGATAATACCAGCTGTCTGGTATAAGAGATAATGTGTTATATAAGTGATAATGTGCTTTAGAAATAAAATAAAATAAAAGAAATTGATCAGAGGTAAACTAAAACAAAAGCAGTTAAGGCGATTAAATATGCTGCTGTTGGGTTTGGAATTCCTTTCGAACCACACTACAAAAAGTTTTACAAACCAAAGATGATAAGAAGCTCCTATTTTGTCGAAACCGAGTTTTCAATACGTGTACAATCGTAAAAAATGAATTAAGTGGAAAAAATAAATAAATTGACAGGTGTTAGATTTTTTAAAAAAGGTAAGGCAATATTTAAGAAAGAAAGAAAAGAAGATTTAAAAAACCAGCTGCAGTATAATTAATTTCGAATGATAAAATCTTTGCCTTAATATCGTTGTGTTTTGTTATGTATACTTAAATTGACGAGAATAAGAGGGTAGCCAATTACATTTACAACTTACTTGTATCGATTTAATTAAAGCAAAAAAAAAAAAAAAATTTATTTTTCTATGATTTATAACTGACGGAATTTTCCTCTGATTCTGGCTGTATTGTCTACGTTTAGGCGGAGTTACCAATATTTTCCAAAAAAGATTTTATCCAATTTTCCATGTTGTAAATTTTTGTAAACATATAAATTGTAAATGTTTTCAATATTCATAATTAGGATTAAGAGCAAATGAAAGATTCGAAATAAATGTTTTCTTTGAGTGGCAGTCATACCTAACTGACCCTAAGTCATTTGGCATTGATAAGTGAATAATTCAGTTTTTCTTTATTATATATAAAAAAAGACTCGTTACACTTAAAATTGAGTATTCGGTATTGTTTTCATCATGTTATATAAGAGAATCACCCGCTTCATATTTCTTCTATTACTATCAAAAGCGTTTTTTTTCCAATCTTAGCTGTCCTTACTAAAATTATAATCAATAACATGCATAAATTTTGGATATGCAATCATTCATGACCAAATGTGCAAACACATAAATATGGTTATAAAAATTAAGGTAAATAAAGAAAATATTTTAAATTAGACGTCAGGCTATAACTGTTCAAGACAAAATGTTTGCTGTATTATTCATCAATTTCCAGTACTTTCATAACCCAATTCTTATATCTATAGTGTTATTATTGTTAGTGACTGTGTTGACATGTTTTCGTTTTTGGAATTACATTTGTGTGTGTTATTTTGCATCTAAACTTCCTGGACCAATGGCGTATCCAATTATCGGAAATCCCGAATTTTTAGTAGGATCTATAGCAGGTAAACCGATTGAGTCTTTTTACACGAAATATGTTGTTTCTTTTATAAAAAACAGAGTGATATAATACATATAATACAGCTTCATGACTTTTGAAATCGATCAAATTTTTGAGTAGTTTGGATATTGTTTACGTATTGTGACAATTTATCCCGAGAATGAAATACACATTGCCAGATAACACCAATTTTCATTTATACCGTACACAATCTGCTTCGTTGAATGTACAAATTATAGCATTTTACACATTTTAAATGCGTATATGTTGAGTGTCATATGTGATATATTGTTTGCAAACCGATGGTAAATCGCTTAAGTAAATAATTGATTTTTTTGTTGTTTCAAAAAAAGTACATAAATTACAAAAAATAAAAAAAAATAAAAAATAAAAAAAAAAACAACGAAATTAAGGAATTTATTTACAGAAGATTTTAGATGATAATAAGATTTTTAAAATAAGAATAATTTAGTAGAGTAACGAAGCAGTGTATACAAGCTGAAACATTTTTTTATATTCTTTATAGTGAACCGGACATGTTTTATTTTAGTAATCCAAAAATGAGCACATAAAATGGGATACCAAATTTGTTAAAAACCTCCTTCAAAAAATTAAGTTTGTTTTCGAGTTACTTTGTATACCAACTAACAAAATGATAACATTTGTGTGTATCGTACACGAAAATGTACTGTTTCAAACGCGAGTTTATTTACAAAGAATAGTTCTGAACTTTAAATTCCTAAAGGAAAAAATTAATTTTCAATGGTTATATAGAAAAGATAAAGGTAATAATATTTTAATTTCATAGTTATCAGTATGATTTTAGAATTGGAAAAATTATAAAACAAAGGATATATTATAATACACAATTTACTTTTGCTATTATGTGCAGTCGAAAAAATTTCAAAATTGTTAAAAATACAATAATTACAGCCAAAAATCAAATTTCTGGTCTGTCAAGTTTCCAAACCAAAGTATTCAAAATTTAATTTCATTATGCTCAAAATAACTTATTTTTTAGATGTTGCAAAATTAAATAAGGTGCTCAAATTTTTAAATAAGAGAAATGAGCTATTATTATGCACTGCTGCCACAACATCATGCTGGTAGAACTATGTAAACAAATTTCATTTATAATAAAATGCAAGTACTTGAATTAGGTGCTTTTATGGTGTGCATTCATTATATTTAATTAAAATTATATAAAAAAACTGCACTGTTTTACTAACATGAATCACTGCTAAAAAAGGTCAAGCAAGCAGTGACATCTTGAATTAAAAAAAGGAAAAGGTTATTCAAAATTAAATTCAATATGGTTAAAATTAAGTATTTTTTAGATGCTGTAAAATTAAATTAGATGCTCAAATAATAAGATCTATTGCAGTTGTAATATCATGCTGACCGAACAATTCTGAAATAAAAACTATAATTATATAATGTATAGATTATTATGTATATGCTATATTATTATTTTTATATACGTCATATTCGGAACTCAGCTGATTAGGAATTTCTCAGTATGAACACCTGTATCAAAATTTTGTATGTGGCTTCCTTATTTTCTAGCGCTACTAATTTTACACTAAAATAAATATGCTCTGACATATATACAATTTTCTTTTTTATGACCTTAATGGATCTTTCGGTTATTAAAATTAAAATCGAAATGTTTTGCATACAAGCGTTTGTCATTTGGCTTACCCAAATAATCTTTCTGCCACATGCTTCCGACGTTATAGATGCCAAAATTCATAAATTTACACTTATATATACGCGAGAGTAAAACAATGGTTTTGAAAAACCCATTAGAAAAAAAAGCAAATAAGAATGATTAAAATTAGAATTTTAGTATTAGTAAAAATCTAGCCATTCCTGAACCTATTTTGTAGCCATTCCTGAACGTATTATGAATATATTTTGTAGCTATGTTTGGTGTTAAGAGCCAGTTCCTGCGAAAAGAGGTCTAGTTTGGTAAAGTAACTTTACTATCCTACAACGTTCACCAGGGCTTTTCAATTGTTTTTCCTTCTTTAAAGTCATAATTTTTTGTGCAATTCTAATACTATATTTTTATTTTTTCGAAGAATATATTTTTTCCGACCTTGTAAAACGAGGATATTTTAGTTACATAAAGAAATAGCAAATGTTTTAAATAATGACATAAAATCAAAAAATTTATCAGAATAAGTGTAATAAATATAAATAACATACAAAAATTTTTAATCTTCTACTTGCAAGTATCAAATTTTATGGTTTTCAGACTGTAAAAATCAAAATTAATTTATACATTACGTCGCCCAATACTAAGAAATAATGCATTAAATAAAATAATTCAGGTATTTTATGGGTTTTGTATAACATTAGACAATTTTATTTTTTTTATAACGCATTTACATAACTTAACGAAATAACGAAAATATTTGACACAAATACTTCCTAGACCACTCATATGAAAGGTACATATAAAGAAATTGCAAAAAAGGAAAGATTTATTAATTTTCTACAATTTTTACAAAAATCAAACGGGGAAAGAAGTACAGTACTATTTTTAGTTTTTCAAGATACAGGCCGGAGACCACCGGATATAGTCTCAACATTTATTTTGAATTTACGCATGACTTTCAGTTGGAAAACAATATCCACTCCCATTTTTTTTTCAAAATCGAAAATTGATTCGAATCTAGTTATATATATTACATAACCTGAAATTACAATAATAATATAATTAATTAATGATACATTTCGTGTGTTTCATTTGCTCTTAATCCTCATTTTACTAGTAGAAAAAATTAACAATTTGTTTATTTCTTATTAATGCATGTAAAGTTTCAGAAAATCTGTTTTAGAAAAACGCAATTAATTATTTTTCCAATAATTTGAATTCGTTTTTCCGTCATTGTTTCATTGAAACTTTTCTGCAGCATCTTAAAATTTTTTTTCCTTTCCTAAATATTACCTTTACTTTTTTCAAAAATCTCCCATCTTTATTCATTTTTTTGCAATATACTTAATTCTTAACGGTTTTGTATGTTTTAAAAAATCGCAAATGTTCTATATTCAACCCTTGTTTTCCATACAATAGAGGTTTATTATCACCCTTGGTTTGTAAAAGTTATTGTGGTGTGTTCAAGAGATTACAATTCGAACAGCAGCATTTTCTCGAACAGCATCACCTTAATTGATTTTTTTAGTTTATCTCCAACCAAATTCCTTTATTTGCCTTTCTACCTTTGAACATATCATCTGGAAATCAATAAATAGTTTAGTTTTAAATTTTTATACAGAACTATTACGTGGAATAATTTTGCCACATGGCGGTATTATCACTTGCTTAACTGGCGAAATTACTTCATTGAAACAAAATGGTTGACACACTGAATAACTGTAAAATGAAGAAACAAAGAATGAGATAATTAAATAGATATCTACCTGAAATCATAAATCAAAACTTCGTGTAAAAATTTAAGTGATACATACTGAAATTCAAACACCAGTTATTTAAGTCATAAAAATAGCAAAAAATATTAGAAATTTGTTTAGGTACGTGTAACCTGCACACAAACTGAACAGTATGAATAAAATTTCGTTATTGGTTACTGATTAGCTAGTTCAGCATTAATCACTATTAGAAATTTTGTAGCATTGAAACACTAATAACTCGTATGGAAATTTCGTAGCTTACATTGGGTTTTCTGCCAAAATTTGGGGGTAGAAAATTTACTTTGGGTGGGTTATTAAGTTAGAGTGACATTACATTGATAATACAAAATAGCAGACTGAATACCACCGTCATAGACAAAAAATGTAATTTTCTTGCGAGATAATTTCGTCTACCTACATAACGTACAATTTTTGTGTCTATAGTTATGATACACAATACATAATAAAAAATTTTTTATTGCTTAAAATTTTTTTTTCTAGCTTGGCGCATATTAAATAATGAAAACAAATCAAATATTTTCATGAGAAATTTTAATAAAAACGTTTACTTTTTGTATGCAAATAGGCATAGTGGTGCACTTATGAAATCTGTTATTATTACTCGACCTTTCCATAATAAAATAGTTAGTGTTAATAACACTAACATACAGTTTCACAACAAATTTAATGTACCTTTACGTTTGTCACTTCAAATTTATTATGGACGACGTGCCCAATTCACAACTTCAAAAATTAATTAAATAATATTAAAAGAAATAATCAGAGCAAATCTAAAAATTGTTATTAGAAATTATAAAAACTGTTTTTTTCTTTAGATAAAACTCAATGTTTAATCAACATCACAAAACAGTATCCGAACTCCGTGTTTAGATTATGGATTGGACCTATGCCGTTCATTATTGCCCCTGACCCGGAAATTGTTCAAGAAATTTTAACTAACAAACATGCATTAGAAAAACCATATATGATGAAACTTGGATTCAATAATTTATTGGGAAAATCAATTTTGACATCAGAGGGTATTTATTCATAATCGTTTATAAAATAATTTCCATCTAATTATGAACGAATTTATATTCCAGTTCCTGAATGGAAATATCATCGAAATATTATAATAAAAGCTTTTAGTCCCATTATTTTAAAAAGGTACTTTAAAATATTTGTGGAAAAAATTAATATTTTAACTCAAAAGTTAGATTTGGAAGTAAATAAAGATACTCCGTTTGATATATTTGAATATTTGTCAAAAACAACGTTGGATTCAGTTTGTGGTAAATTATTTATTTTATTTTCTTTTATAAATAACTTTTAAACAATATGAAAATATAAATTCGATTTAAGGATCCACAATGGGTGTCAATACTAATTCTTTCGAAGAATCTTCATACCTGGATGCTATGGAAAGGTAAAAACATTAATACAATATTTTAATTTGTTTATTAAAATAACAAAAAACCAACCTTTAGTGTAAGCAAAATAAACAGAAATTAACTACTCTAATAGTTCATATGGTGTTTTTGCAATAGTCATAACAAAACGATGTTTAAAATCAAATTTTCCCATTTTTAACCCAATTAACAATTCTTAAGTCCCGTCGCTTATTGGTAAAAAGAGGTCAAAAATAAATCATTATGTGTTCGATAAAGATTTGGTTGAATATATTTTACTGTTTAAACAGTAAATTGATAAAGTTTTCTTTATTTTTTAACACATTCAATCTGCCTGAAATTTTCTCAAAATTCCTAGATACCTCTTATTTCTAGACACTGTTAATATTATTGTCGCACTATTTTTCTTAAAAATGTCAGTTATATTTTTTTTTTTTTTCTGGCTTTAGCTATTTCAGCTATATAGCCATTACCCAAAGTGGATTATTATTACTAAACAACAACAGTACACAGTAATGCTAGGTGGTCACCCATCCAAGTACAGATTGTGACTGCTGTTGCTTAACTTTTATTAGTTGGTCTAAACAGGTCATTACGTTACGTCAGTCCGGGGTCTAACATTAAAAATACAATGATTTTGAACGAGTATCACGACTGCCTTGCTTTTTATTTCTGTTAATCTAATTATAACCGACTTATAGGTAATTGCAGATCACTTTTCAAACAAAATTAACGACTTGACGTTTAACATTGAATAAAATTAATCATAAAAACCCAACAATAATTCAGAGAAGCTGGTTGAATTCATTACAAATATTCAAAAAAAAAAAATTTTAAGAAAAGGATTGATGGCAGTTTTGCTTGACAGCTTTACTTAATTTAGTCCTTAAAATTCTCTGCAAAACGCTTTGTTAGTCGGTTACATATTTATGGAAGTTATCCTTGAAAAAATAATTAAATTAGCTGCAATACGAATATCGAACTAAATTATAAATAATTATTCAATTTACATATAGAGAAAAAATAAATAAAATCAGGAAAGTTAAAATGCCAAACTTCTTACTTAATATAACGTATTCACAATACCAACGACCATTGAAATCTATACACTTTCACTAGGTTTCGAGGTTAAAAAAAGCATGGATTAGTTCCTCTTCCTATCAAAACTTTCTTGTAGTGAAATTTGGCAGTAAGGTACTACTGTCAATTTTCGATTTTGAAAAAGCAATTATTTTTTGGTTGTTGTAAAAAAATAAAAAACTCAATGATGTTTAAATCTTGTATCAACTTCATCTGCCGTTACTCAAATAAATTATGTTTTAAACTTCTGAACCAGTAATGATATTTCAAATAGCTATATGCCGTCCATTTTATTACCTTATACTTACCGAACGAAAAAAAAATGGGTACGTGTACAAACAAGTACTTGCGTCAGAAGTTATACTTCTTTGGCATCATTATAAAACAATTTTAAATTGCATACAAATAATTACTATAAAATAATAATACAAGGACTGTAAATCATATTCGGTAATGATTGAATGGAACTCGAATCAGTTAATCATCAGTGGCTGATAACTAAACTATGATATTTAATGAGTGGTTTTGCGGACAGCTTCTACCTGTCAATTTTGTGTGACGGTGATGCATGCGCATCTTTAAATTTCACTCTAATCAATTTTTCATAAAGTGTCTAAAGAAAGAAGCATAATTATTACTTCGAAAATAAAATAAATACCGCAGAGCAAAAACAAAGTAAGTTTTCTTCTTCATCGCCTAATGAGAGTGAAAAATAATTAATAAATTATGCGTTCCTAATAAAATATTACTTTTTGTATCAGGAGAATATGATTTTTCAATATGTATAAATTTATTATGAGTTCCTAATAAACCTATAGTTAGTCACCATGAAATATATATTATGGATGTATTTATTTATTTATTTATTATAAATAATATCTGGATGACCGAGCTTTGTTCGGTATTTTTTTTTTTTTTTATAAATTGTGTTTTTTGGAAATTATATTACGTCGAGGCGGAAGACGAGTCCAGCACGCTAACACTTAGCCACTCCATGACTTTAAATATTAAACAAATATATCATTACATTATAAAAAATTATACAAATATAATAACAAAATCTTATTTGAAAAATATTATTCACTTTATGTGTTGTTTTGTTGGGTTTAAATAAATAAAATTTAAAAAAAAATTAATTTCACTCGTCGGTCGAGCCGGGATTCGAACACGGGATCTCTGTATAAAGCCTCGCACGCTACCACTTAGCCACTCCAATGACTATATGACTAGAAATATTAAACAAATATATCATAAATTATAAAAAATTATCGATAAAACACAAATAAAATGACATTTTCTAAAAATGATTCCTAGCTAGATCGATTTATCGCCCCCGAAACCCCCTATATACTGAATTTCATGAAAATCGTTGGAGCCGATTCCGAGATTTCAATTATATATATAAATATATATATATATATATATATATATATATATATATATATATATATATATATATATATATATATATATATATATATATATATATATATATATATATATATATATATATATATGTATATATATAATAAAAAATAAATATATTTATTATTAAATATATAATAATTAATCATTTATTATTCTGTAGCCTGTATTTTCATCATGTCGTTTTTATGGAATCGTGCGCGCGCAGTTCTTCATAAATTCACTCTAATACAAACGCGCCTAAAAAGTGTTACTTCAAAACAATTATTTTATAATGATTTCTTTTGCACAGAGATTCTCGAACGACTGGTTTCAATTTTTTCAAAATGTTTCAGTGCAGTGCACCTTTCATTGCAGAGGCTAACCAATATATTCAAATTTCCAAATATAATTTACCAATTTACGGAGAATTATAAAAGGTTTTCTAAAAGTCGTCAAGTTGTTAAAGGGTTTGCTGAAAAAGTTAGTGAAAAAAATATATAGTATTCTCAAATTTAAGGTTTAACAAATGATATATTTTTTAATTTTAGATAATTTCTGAAAAACGTAAAATATATGATAACAATATCGAAAATAAGGTGACTAATAACGATGAGTATTTAAGAAAACCATTTTTAGAATACTTCATGGATTTTACAAGAAATAATTCGAATATTAGCGATGAACAACTGCGTGATGAAACTAGCATTATCATTTTTGGGGTATGAAATCGATTTTATGCACAAAAGACGTAAATTCTTAACAAAAAGCATAAAATAAAATTATTAAAATGATAATATAATCTTAAGAGCAAATATTAGAAACCATTACTTGCAACAAATTAATATATATATTGAATAAAAAATAGAATTCAATCATTTTAGTAGATATATTAACTAAGCTGGTAATCGTTGTTTTGCCATATATAATATTTCTAGTAAATATTGTGGTAGTAAAAAAAAAAAGGATTGGGCAGGTAAAAGTAATAAGATAGATATGGCAATATGATTATCCACGTCTACATGAACTGATTGATATCATATGTATACTATGTATATTGGCGGATAAACTGTTGTGCAGCGTTCTGAGACGACTTATCATCGTTATGTTCTTCCTGCTGACATCCTACTAGTGGATACCATATTCGTATCGCTGGGGTCGGTTGTAATTGGTATAAATATCGTCCATTTTCGGATGAATTCCACATATGAGTCCAATCATTTAGCATAGGTCTCTTACTTACAGCCAAAAATCTAGATTTTATATTGGTGCTAGGTTATCCAATATGCGATTTTTGAACTGCATCCTTAGCCAATATATCAATAAATTCACTCTCACGTATACCAATGTGTAATGGACACCACACAAAGATAACGCGGAATCGGTCTTACATTACCCAAGTACAGTATTTTGTTCAGTACTATTTGGCGGGAGCAGGGAGTATTGGAGAAAACAAAATGTTGTTTTAGAACAGATAGCGAATTTTGTAATTCAGACACTATAGCTGTTTTTCTAATTCTTTTTGATTCGACACACATTCTGCTGAAAACGACATTTTTGACTTAAAGTAGTAGACCTTCAACTCCTACTCGTGTTCAGTTTCGAAGCATCTGTAACAGATATAGGTGAAATTAGGCACGGTGGAGTTAAGATAATGGGGAATTAGCATAAAATGAACCATCTTTCAACCAAACCCATAATCGATAGAAACAAGAATTGTCGAATATCTGGAATGAAAGTCAATGATGTAAAATGGTGCAAAAAGGATTGATCGATTGATAGGATATGTTTGGGATCAATGGATGAGATGAAGACGAATAAATGTTATAAAAAAATTTCGCTAAGAATACACGATGGACTTTTAATCCTCTGCCACAATTAGTACGGAATTGGTAGGGAAGGAACGAAATATTCCATGGGCAATACGTAAGGATTTGAATTGAATTTTATCTTAACTTGAAAACCGTTATTAGATAATGGATGTAAAATGATAGAGGATAGAGGATAGAGACATAAAAGTAAAGTAGTTTGATCAGCTCCCAACGATAATGTTGGTTTGTGAAGTAAATTTATTTATAACATAGTTAAAATCACAATTCCAAGGCACTTTTTCATCGAAAATAATTCATAGGTATTTAGTAAATCCAAGACATATGTTAGAATGAAAGTATTCAGAAAGGAAATAGATTCTATGATTCATCTTTGTCAGGTGAAAAGAAGAGCTGAACTTTTAATGTCGAATATTTCTAAATTGATAGACAGTAAATGGTGATGTAGTTTAGCCAAAGCGTTAAAAAAATTATCCGTAGCTGTATGTAGGGTTAGGACGAAGACTAAAGGATAATATCATCTGGTTATTATAAATATTGGATGTTAGATTACAAATTGTAAATTATTCTCATAATTGATCGTTAGATAAATAATTTTAAAAAAGATGTAATTTGAAGGGGAGCTGAAAGTGACTTAAGTTTCTTGATCTATATGTTATTGTCAAAATTATCGTAAGCTCCTTTCACATCTATGAAGCAGCAAACCAGCTACCCTTTGTACGAGAAAATGGATTTATAGTCTTTCTATGCATTTTGACGTTATTCCAAATTTCTTTAACAGGCGTACTCCTGGATAGACCTTCACGGAATCTTATCAAGTAATTACGCTTTTTTTAAATAGGCGCCTGGTTTGTGCTTGGCGTTTTATATACATTCATAAATTCTCAGGCGTGAAATTGTGTTTCAGGAATTGTAATTCGTTATTTTGTACTTGAAATTGTAGTATGCATCCGTCATACCACCAGAGTGTGGGAACGATAGGCGTTTGGAATTGGGCATACCGTGGTCGTACACAAGGGATATTATTTGATGGAAGTTTGAATAAATTTCCAAAGGATTAGGTTCAGATGTAATATCAAGAAGAATCGTCTACAGTACTAGAAAACAAATCCTAATTTTCACTCTGACACTGTCTATGAGTGATATGTTTAGGAATGCATACGTTATTTTGGTAGCTAATATTACATAGAATAGAAAAATGATTACTGACAGATGTGGCTGAATGGGTGCGCTAAGAAGATATTAAGCTCAACGGAGAAAATATATTCAAAGAGGGTTTTCTCATCTATATTAGTATCGATGTTTTTAATAACACCTATCCAAGTTACCTCCCCAAGGTTTTGAGATTTAAGAATAGGATATTCTAGGAATGAATTGGCAGTAGCGGTGAAATTAAACTAAACGCAAATTCTATTACGACCTATATATCCTAATCATGTTATTTATATTATTATACAAAATACGCCCAACGACTAGGACGAAATTGGCCTGTGTTTTGGTTATTTGATTCAACAAATATTTTGAAAAGAGTGCTTTTTTTTTTCTTTATGGGATAGTAGTTAGTAAAGGTGGCTTAGCCGTGTTTGCGAGGTTTATAGGGTGTGTTTCCAGACCTGCGCGAGAAGGGTCTGGAAGGATATTATCATCACTCAGCTCCTATGCAGTTGAAGGCTGATTAAAATAAAATATAAAGCGAACAGAAAATGGTTTGAAAGAAAAAAGATATATACTTAAAATTTGGAAATATTTAGAGATAAAGATTTAAAACGTAAATAAACAACCAAAATTATTATATTTGAACATCACCTGGGTAAAAACTATGTATATGTATAAAGTATCTGACTCACCAAGTATAGACATAACACAAGCAGTAATACATAATTATGATATTATAATTTATTTATAATAAAATAAAAAATATGTTCCAGTTACTCTTGTCATTAGATAACGTTTGTTAGCTACCAATCGGCAGAATCAGTCATAACATAGCTCAATAATTAGTGCTGATTTAGTACTCAATAAATACCATAAAATAAAATTTGATGCTCAAGTTGTTTTCCAAAAAATGAGAATACTGTTTGTTAGCCTTATAGCTCATTAATTAATGCTCATTTAGTGCTAATTAATAAAGTATGGCTTAACCAAAAATGGTTAAGCAAGCAGTTAACTATTTTCAAAAATAGGCAGAATAACTAAAAATAAGCTCATTAATTAGTGCTCATAAAATGTCATTAAATAAAATTTGATGGTCAAGCAGTTTTCCAAAAATTGAGCTTACTGCTAGCTTTATATTAAGCTAGCCGTTTTCTACTTCCAAATATAGGCAAAATCATAATAGACCTAACTCATTAATTAGGGCTTATTTAGTACTAATTTAATTTCAACAGACTATATATACATTTACAATAAACAATCAAATTAAATAACTAAAACTAAAAGTGTATTAAAAAAAATTGTATTAAAATTAATACCAAAATACAATTGAAACCAAAATTGACAGCTCATTAACATTTGATAATATTATTAATTTGACAAACAAGAACAATATACCTTAACATTATATAAATTTATACAAATAAAACCTAACGATGATAAACGATGCTTTTATAACTACATTAGTCACATAATAAAAAATAGAATTTATCAACATAAATACTATTAAAAATGGAAAAAAGCACATTGGATTATAAAAACATAGTATACAAAATGATTTCTAAATTTTACATTTAAAAAATTTTAGGACAAAATTAACAAATAATTAATTAAATGATTATAAAAATCTCTGCAAATATGCCGATGAAAATGATAATAATAACACTCTGATACGAATAAATATTTTGAATGAGATCGATAAAGGACTCTTATACATGGATATGATAGAGACTAGAACCTTAGCTCGCCAAGTTGTGTAACGTTGATGAAAGGCCACGTGTCTCTGTTTCAGCAACCTGTGGACCTGCTTATAAACATAGAATTATCTGTGGTCAGGAGAGGCCGGGAGACTTAACCAGGTGGAAAAAATAAACTTTGTTAAAAATTCAATTTAAATTTTGTTCCAATCAAATGTGAGAAAAGGTGCTAGACTTGTACCATAATGTGGCGAAAATTGAATAATTCGGAAAATAGTTCAGCTATAGCCAAAAATAAATTTTTAATCAGCAGTGGCAACAGATAAAAATAAATAATTACGTAACTTAAGTTACTAGTAAAATAAAAAATCATTCAATTATTGAAATTCGTAGAATACTAATGCATTCATGCATTGACAATATATTGATAGATAATATATATTAATAGATAATATATTGATAGATATACATAGCAGTTTACTTATTATTTTCAATTCAATTGAATGCTAAAGTAAAAGCTGTACTCAAATGTGCTGTGAAGAAAATTTAATTATTTAAAAAAATTGGAAATTATTAGAAAAAAAATCGAAAAATTGGACATCGTGAGAAGTTTAATTAATACTCAAGCATGTTAATTTATTTATTGATGATATAGTTGTTACAATGAATTAAAGTTGACCCAATACGGAATCTAAATTTTTGAGTGTACACTGGAAGCTCCAAATTCATAAACTATTTCAAACGATTTGACTTGCTCTAATTATTAATTTTTTTTTTATGGGCATGGGAGTTGATTACACAAACTAAACAAATTTTATTCCAAAAATTTTTGAAATTTCTTTTTTAGTATTATAAAACAATGCCATTCCACAAGCCTTCAAGTTTGTGAACAAGAAAGCAACTCATATACTAATATAGAGATAGAATTGTTAAAAGAATTGTGATTATTAATATGTTTAGTTTAGTTATTTTGATAAAAAATATTTTGATAATTTAAGAATATTTACCAAAATTTTTGACTGGTTGTTTTTTTTAACTAATCAGTACATATTTTTTCCTGAAATACAAAGTAAAAATGAATACTGCTATTTTAATTAATTAAATTTAATTTTTATGGACATGACGGGAGTTGATTACACAAACTGAACAAATTTTATTCCAAAAATTTTCAAAATTTCGCGTTAATTAATTCCAAAATTATGAGTATAATTGATTTGAAATACAATTTTGGTTAAATCCAGTCTACATAAAATAATAAAAAAAAGGGGCTTAGAAGAAAAGTTAAGGAAAAAATGAGTGATCAATTTAGCAAAAGTCATTCAATTTTAATTTCAAAATGAATGGTTACACATCCATAACGATATTTTAGCGATAATCCAGGCTAAAAATTATGAACACAATTACCTATACACACATAGCTATCCCTCTCAAACCGTTGGATGTAAGTTCTAGTGACCTTGAATTATAAAGATATGTCAAATTCTGAATTCAGAAAATCGGCCTATTTACAAAAATTGTAAATTGTTGGTTTTAAGTCTGATTAAAATTTGATTCAAAGAATTTCAGAATATATTATGGTGGTATCGAAATAGATTTTTCTTGTGGAGTTGTTCGCATAACGTTTATTCGAAACTTAAACCGGGTATATAATTTAGTGAAGTTTCGTTAATTTTTAGTAGAAATAGAATTGTAGAAATAATTTATTGAACCCACCATTTTGAAATGAAAAAAAATGATTTTCAAATGTCAAAGCAGTGACAAACCTCCGTATATAAATTTATATGTCGGTCAGGTTGAATGCGTACTATTTATAACTTCGAAAATCTCCAAGTGAGAAATTGGGGATCTTTGGGTTTTCCTCGAGTTACTCATGTTTCTTAGTTCGTTTTTTTAAATAAAAATTAAACATTGGCAGTTTATTTATTAAAAAAAAAATCAAATTTTGACATGTTTTCATATTTCAAATAATCTATTCTATCCGCCATTTTCTAGCACAGGCTTCATAAAAATATAAATAAGGCAAGATGTATAAAGCTCTTATAATTTTTATAATTTAAACTATTTGGATACGAGAAGTAGCATTTTATTTCTGCGAAATAATAACATTATTCCAACAAATGTTTCGGGAAAAGGTTGTTATAGAGAAATGCTATGAAGCTTCCCCCTATCCCTTGTAAGTGATAAGCTCACGTATCGAGATGCCAAATGTTTTCTTACACCTTGTATACTTTAAATTATGTACGTAATATAATTTTAAATTTAAATTTTTTCCCAGGCCTATGATACAACTGCCATTTCTTTAAGTTTTGTTTTATTACAATTAGCAGCACGTAAAACCATACAAAACGAAGTACATGAAGAAATATTAGGTGTACTAAAAGAAACTAATAGCGACTCAATCAATTTTGACGATTTACCAAAGCTAAAATACATGGAAATGGTAATAAAGGAGTCAATGCGATTAAATGCTACAGGCCCAATGATTGGCAGAGAACTATCTAAAGATATTAAAATTGGTATGAGTTAATTTTTATGCTAGTCTTAATATACAGATATTCAAAGTTACAATCCTTAATTTTCAGGGGATCTCGTAATCCCAAAAGGAGCCAATGTAATAATACCAATTGTGGCCCTACATCGTAATAATGCATATTGGAAAAACCCCATGAAATTTGATCCATATCGTTTTACTACAGAAAACATAAATAGTCGCCATCCTTTTACGTACATCCCATTCAGTGCTGGTCCTCGAAATTGTATTGGTAAGTAATAAAGCATTTTATGTATTTAATGAGAAAATTTAAACCAAAACCATTTATTTTAAGGAATACGATATGCTTGGATCCTTATGAAACTAACATTGGACACATTACTGACTCGTTATGAATTTCATACCGATTTAAATTTAAACGATTTAAAGTATGAATTTGCAGCAACTATGAAATTGGTGAATGGATTTCAAGTTCGGATCACCCAAAGACCTAAAACAAACGAATGATATTAAAAACTTATTTATTTTTTTTATTTTATGTCATAAATATTTAAAAATGGCAGGCTCCTCCTTCAAATGTGTGAAAATAGCTGATATCATATTTACATTTTTTATAAATCAATAAAACTATATGCAGTAAATTTTCAATTATTATTACTTCCATTTTATGTATTTATAAAATCGATATCGAAAGTATAGTCTTCCTGTTTGTAACCAAAACTGTGAAAAATTCACATGTAAACTCAATGATCCAAGCCGTGAAAGAAATATGGTCATCCGATTTTGATGTAATTTTAGTCTACAATAGTTTGCGAAAATCGATTATTCTGAATATTAAGAAAAAAAAAATGAGACAGATAATCGAGAATCAATAATAAGTTAAGATAGCTGCTATTCATAACTATTGGGATTGAAACGAAGAAAAGGAATTTTTTCACCTCATATCCAAATTTTACATCGTTCGATGAATACGTTCCGTTCATATAACTTTTGAAGTAAACATATTTATACATTACGATTCACGTGCCCATGATTGGTGATTGGAAATGTATTTTTAGTTATATTTTATTCAGTTTTCATACTTCCAAATTTCACTGATTGATTTTTGACTTATTACTGCCTAAATGTATTATGATTATAAGAAAAAATTTATGAATAGGAATAACAAAAAATGTAAGTACAACATAAATCCTAATATCATTCATTCGACAGCAGAATTTTTGTTAAAAATTTTTAGCAGAACTGAAAGCATATGCCTCCGAAGTGGAAGCACTTGACTCTGTCGTCTTAATTCAATTGCATGTGTTTTACCTCTTTTGGTTTTCATATAGAGTATTAAATTACTTAAAGAAATTATACGGTTTGCATTACCTGAGCATAATTATAGTTTAAGAAGTAGACTTGTGTATTCCACATCTACAATATAAATTCATAAATATAAATTAAACGTTTGAAGTTAATTTATTACAATAATTTTTCATAAAATTATGTTAGTTTGCCCTTTCATATTATGAAACAGGCATTCGGAATGAATGCACAATATTGTTCTTGTCATCAATTAGTTGTTATTAAAATGTCTCTGTTTTCTCCTTTCAAATTTCAGTAATAGCATTTATCGATCATACACTAATGCTATCACTTTAAAATTGATCGATAGTCAAATTGCCGTGGTACAACTAATTAATTTTCAAATTCACTTTTATTGAAAATAAATTAATAACATTCTAATAAATATTTTATTTGTAAACTCATTTTTCTCACATCCGAATATCCTGTGAACGTTCTGTGGACGTCATAAAAAATGATATTAACATTGAAATACAATACAAATGAATGAATCATGACAGGTAATGTCAAAAAATCCAAGTAAAACTATAATATATTCTCAAAGGAAACGAATATTTTATTATTTTTTTTTTTTTTTCTGAAGATTCTAAAAAATGAAAAGTTAAAAATAATTATATTTTTAATTATATGAGTGAAAACAGCGATAATTTTTTCTTATAATTGCTCATAGTTTTACGATTGATAAATTTTATTCTCTTTTGATTAAGACGATAATGAATGTTCTATTCGTCAAGTAAAAAAACTCACAAATTGCATAAATTCCTTACAAGTTTAATGCGTTCCAGACATTCCCGATAGTAAGGGTCATCCACAATAAAATAGTACACTTCAATCCAGACGAATCAGAAACTAGAAAAGTTCCAAATAAGAACATTACAAATGCATTATCGTTTGAAGGATTACCAGATCTTCCTGTCAATGATGATGTTCTTTATCCTTCTATGAGTTTAGTAATGGATTTCAATTCAGATGAATCAAAAACTCGCCTGGGAACCATACTAATCCTTCTTGGAAATACTTGAAGTACATTCTACAGGTGTCTTTATCAGCTAGCCAAATTTGGTGAATAGCCGCGTTTGAAAGTTTATTTGTTACATTAATAGATTTAAAAGCATTACTTCTATCAAAAGCTTACTGAAGTTTGCCTAAATCTGCTTCAACAATACGCAAACGACTTGATAATTACTGTTACAAAATAAGGAAGCGTAAAAACGAATTTATATCTACTAAAGAATTAAGAAAAGGTTAAAGAATTAAAAACAGGTCTCTGTTACATGGCTTTAGCCATTTCATTATTTTCCGAGAATAAAAAAGACCCCCGCACGAAATCAGTAATTGTGGCACATTGGTTGTGCAATATTATAATTGTTTTCGTAACACGTAACGTAACATGATTACTGATCTCAACCGATCACCAAAGTTAAGCTACAACAGACAGAGTCAGAATATGGATGGGTGACCATCTAGGATTGCTGTGTACTGTTGTTGTATAGATTAAATATATACCCACAGTAGTCATTATATAATTTTAGAAGTTAATTAATAAAAAACAAAAGTTTTCGTGGTAAGAAACATTTTGACATTTTTTTGACAATTTCAAAATGAAAAAAATAATTTTTTTTTTCTTCTGAATAAAAATCTTACACATCATCCTCGATATTTGAAATATTAATTACATAAATCCCAAGCGTGTACATTGAGATTAATTTTGGGAAATAAATACGAATATTGAATATTATGTTAAGTAATGGAAAATTTGAATAATTTTTCAAGAACCCTATATGCTTTTTTTTTTTTTGTTTGAATAATTTTTCTGTAAGTAAAATAATTTTACTGTCAAAGCAAATTAAATTAAAATTATTAAAGTGTCTTTTGGATCAGTAAATATCCATTTTATTCTAAAGGATAAAAATTAATTTAAACTACAAAGTATAACCTTTTGTTTTAATTTCGTAAAGGTATCTGCTAACAGCTTTAATTGTTGAAATACCTTACATGTTACCTAATATATAGTTAAGATTGAACTAATTTATCATTTAATTTTACTATCACTGCCGTTCATAAAATACTATAAGAGCAACTATAAGAGGTTGTTATTTGAATATATGAATTAAAATCATATAATTATTTGTAAGCTGAATTCGAGATGAAATTTTACCGAAAACCAAGCTTCAATCAAAAGTTGTTTCTTGTTCTAACTTAACTGCATTTCATACCCAACACTACGAATTGGAATTTAAAAAAAAATTAAAACACCCACTTTTTGGGATATAACATCTGTCATAGAATATAGTTTATCGTGGAATCGTAAGAACGAATTGATTGACATATCATCCAAATCAGGTTTGTATTTTAAACGTTACTTTGCAATATATACGAACAATGCATAAATAAATACATACACAGCTAAATAAAAATATGATGCTAAATAAAAGCTTGATATTGTTCGAAAACTGTTGTAGCTGACGGTTACGTGAATTTTAAAGTTTTATTCAAAATTCTCTTTTAATATTTCCCGTTAGTGTTTAACATGCGAACAAGTTTTATTTTCAAAAATTATCATATAATTTTATTTGCCAATGATTCATAAATTGCTTAGAAGTTATGCAGGTAAAGATTAACATACAATCATTTATATAACGTATAAATAAGTTTAAAATCTTTTTGTGTCAGGTAAACGCTTTAAATGTATAGGTTTTTGAAATATACTAAATGAACTTTTTCATTTTACACCCGATAAGAATTTTAAAAATATTTGTAACCTCCACTTTTCTATTCCAACTTGCTTCACATTGATTTCATTTATATTAAATATAGCCTATAACTCGTGGAGTATAATAGCGAACCATTGGAACATCATTCATAAAAATCCTATTAACTAGTTTAGCTGCTATGGTGGAATATTCGAGTTACCCACATACATACATACATGCACACATACATACAAATATAGACATAATTTATAAAAGTGATTTAGAATGAAATGAAACATCCTCAATTTAAAAAAACAGAAAATCAAGTTAAAATGTAACTAGAAATATAGAATAGGGAACTTGTTCAAATTAGGGATTGTAGGTATACACTTAAAAAACTATTTTTTATGCAATTCATAGTCATATAACAACTTATATCATGTGAATCTAGGAGCCTTACACTTACACCATCATATTGTACATACATTTTACTAGAAACAAAACTTTTAACATTACCAATATATTATTAGTTCATACACATTTTGTTGTATAGGGAATATTCGCCTGATCCTTGAAAAAATTTTACATTATTTTTAAACTTTGTGAGGTGCGTTTATTAACAATTATCTTTTGCTTACAATTCGTTGCTTTATAAATTTTGTTGGGATATTTAAAGATTAAATCGGCTAGAAACTGAAAGGTTTTGATATAGACCCAACATCCTTAGGTGCAGCATCTAAAATTATTTTGTGTGTTTTAACATGCTGTATGTTCATTTCAGTATCATATTAACTATCCACCCTTAATAACTCTTGACTTGAAGTGATCGTTCGTAGATAATTGAAGGTTTCATCCCTTCATCAGCATTCGCTACGTTTTATAGGACATCAAATTCTTTATCAAACCAAAAAATAAAATCGATCGATGTGTTCTTGAGATAGACGGCACAGAAGATGTAAGATATGAAAGTAATTTTTAATAGCAAAACATTGCAGCTTTGATACACTGTTCAATGTACCAATCACAAACTCATAAAGAACAATGCTACAACATCATGCTCTCATGATCAGACGCCTATTATAACTTTGGAAGAGGAATATAATATTGCACAGTAAAAAACACAATGGAAAAAAGTAAAATTGACTCGAAAATCCAATCGACATAATCGTGATGTAACTGACACATCATTTTAAGCAGGTATCTAACAAAGAATATATATATTTTTGGAAAGAATATATATTTTTTTTAATAATCAACGGATTGTAAGTTTGGAAGTAATTGGCTGCATTGAATTATAAATAAAACTAGCTATAAATATAAACAATAAAGTTAATAATTTTTAATTTGCGGTAAAAATAAAATACCTCGATATCATAATCAACAGGCAGCTTAAATGGATTGACCAGATTCACTTGGTTGCAATTAATTTAATAAGTGTTTCTACCAAAATCGAACATTAGAGCAGCCGTTTGATGTGAAGCATCTTTTAAGTAAATATTTTGACTTCGGCTAATTTCTTATAAATATCAAACAGAATCATGCAGACCACTCACTATTCCATCAAGATATTCACATGTTAAGGAATTTATGCATTAGATTTGCATTTGCATATTAAAAAATTCAACACGCTTTGTAATTTTGAAAAAGATACTACATTCTTTAAAAATTGCTTACTAAACTTATATTGGTTGTATAGTCCTAGTCTTGCTCAAAATTTAAAAGCCTAATAATTGATTATTTTTGAATTTTTGTATCCTGTACTGTTTTTTTCAGCAATAAATTATTATTATATTATAATTATTTTATTATGTATTTTAATTAAATTACATATAAGAAAAAGTCATAATCAGAAATTATTTTTTCGAAATAGCTTCCGTTATTTACTAGATAAAGATTCATCAAGAAAATAGCATGACGTTATATCCCTTTGAACTCTATTAGGATATGGTATAACATAATTGAACTTAATATCCAAAAAAGTATTATATGGAATATGAACCAAAGTTTGAAAGTGTAACATATTTGATTTTATTACTTTTAGTCCATGTCAAAATAGAACTTTTCAAGAGTAAAATAGATATTCCAAAATAAAAATCGGACCATCTGGAACTGAGGAGTTCTGGAACATTCGAATTTCTAAGAAAATATTTATTTGTCAGAATAATCAATAAAAATAAAAATATATATTCTGCTCTTGGAGTGTTCTATTTTGACATGAATTTAATAGTATCAAATATTTTAATTTATAATAATTATTTAATATGTATTTATTAAACTGCTGTTAATTGATAATTTAAAAGACATTTAGCCCTGAGGTGTGCCATGTACTTGATTTTTTTTAAAGCTTTTCGAGAAAAATTATCATGTAATATCCCAAAAATTGATACTCATCCGATTATTGGTCTTTTAATCGTTATTTTTAGTTCTTATCTTCGCTTGTTTGAAATTAATTATAATTAAAAGATTTCTGCAAGTATATCCTGTTCTATTTAAGATTTATTATATTTTTCATTTATTTAATTTTTTGTTCGTTTTTGGCCAAACCATTTCTAAGAAGAATGTTTCATAATAAATCTTCAAGACATTAGTGTATTGTTTGCTATTGCGCTTGTTTTTAACTTTAAAAAATATATATCAGTTTTCCTCAAGACTGCCAACGATGTGCATTTTTATCACACGTATAAAAAAACGTTAATGAATTAATATTATCATGGAATATTGTCATGAAATTTATTTAAAACCTTTTTATAATAAGAATAAAAAAACTAAACCATAAAAACTAAGTTGTTTATAAACCTTTTCTTTGTAAATTAAATTTTAAAGAATCCAAAATTATATTATGTTTAATATTTTTAATATTAAAATTTGAAATATTATTTTTATCATTGCATTATCTTTGCTGTAGTAGAGATATTTGTTTCCAAACAATTAATGGTCAATAATTAATAATAAGTGCTTCAAATGTAAATTAATAATACAAAAGCATTAGTTTTATGGTTTTATACCATGACTGAAAACATAGTTTAAGTGAGGAAACAGCATGTTCTAAATTGCATACTGAGACTCTTAAATTACTATTTGAGTAGAAACATGAAGCTTACTTCGAAAGAATATTTTTTAGAAAAAAATACTGTTATGCACAAAAATAGAAATAAAATTCATTTTGTTTGATAATTTTAATACAAATAACTTTGTACAAATATGTTTTGGGAATGAATAAACTTTCATTCTAGGCCCGTATACTAGACATTATATTATTAGGCCCGTATTCTTTGGTGGATTCTCATGTTTAATCTCGCTGTAAGGACATGCATAAGTTGACGTTTCGATTCACAGTCACAACTTTTGCATTTTTTTAAATAAAATTTCAAGTATGGACTCTGCTACCCTCGCGTTTTTGTCAACGACGGTTAAATCATCGTTGTTTTCAGCTTTACATTGAATTGAATGTAGCCTGTCACTCTAGCTATTTATTTGAACGTGCGTTGAAACCAACGGACGTTGAAAGAGCATAAGTTTTAGTACATTGAACGTTGTAGCATTCAATGAAATCAAAGGTAGCTTGTCACACTTGTAATTCTGTGTTTGTTGTTATGATGTATGTTCAGGTATCAAGTATAATGAGATATGTATGTGTTTCTTAAATATTTAACAAATACGGAGTTTTCCACATATATTTAGCATAAGTAATTTTAAAATCAACTTTTTTTATATCCATAGTAGAACGAGCGATTTTGAAATCATTTTGAAATAAAATGAGATAATTAGAAAAAATACGAAATCTTGGAAATTGTATTGCTTCCTTCCCATTTTTTGGCGAAAATGTATAACATTGTCAATTGTTTTTCTTAGAAACTACTAAAAGGCATAGTTAAGAAAATATATTAACTTAAAATGTTTAATAATTTAATTTTAATGCATCACTCTAATTTTTTTTGGAAAAATCCTTAAGGATACAATTTTTTATAAATGATACTAAAATGAAGTTTTTAAAATCGATTTGAAATAAGTGGGATCACTTTTATATCTTATTGCATTCCTCATTTTGGGAAAAATTTCCAAAATACATAAAATTTTTTTCTAAACATACTAACATAAGATGATGTATTTTACAATCGATGTGATATGAAATAACATGGTGAACAGGAAAATTTAAATTAACCCAACATTGGATAAATCTCCACAAACACAAAGTTTTTTCTCTACAAACTAGAAACATACAGTATTTTGTAATCAGTTGAAAATTGCAGTTATGAATACCCCGATGGCAATTGATTATTGAACATAAACTGTATTATAAACTTTATAAACAATGAAACATTTTCTGGTGAATTTTTTATTAATTTAATGCACACTGTATATATTATAGGTACAGTGTATAATTTAAGAAATACATTTTACAAATGATTCTTGAAATTTTAGAAAATATAAAAAATATAAATCGTTAAATATAAAGGTTCGAAAACTACTAAACTAGACAAAGACTACTGGCGTCCGTTCAACGTGCGTTGATTATAAACACTACTCTGGTAGCTCGTATTTAATACAATAAAAAGCTGGAATGCCTGTTAAAAATCTAACTCTGGTGTGACTGCTTGTATTTAATATAATAGAAAGCTGAAACGGACGGTAGCTTCAACGCACGTTGGTAAAAAAAAAGCTTGTGTAGCAGAACGCTAAGCAGTTATGTATTCACAAATTACCATTAATTATACCATTTTTAAAATAATAAGAAATTAATTATGAAGGCTAAAGGATAAGAGAACTAAATTTGTATGACAAAATGTCCATCAAAATTCATAAAATCCAATATTTGTTTATTGAAAAAATTCCTAATTGTAAAAACTTTACTTTTTTTTTAAATTAATTTTAATTTTGAATTTTACATTCATCATAATAAAAAATAATCGGATTTTTCAAAATTGCTTATTTAAATGTAAATTATGAAAATGTAAAGATAATAGTCACAAGGCGAATATTGCAGATTACAAGGGTCATTAATTTATAAAAATGAATGCTAGTAAACATAAACATTTTGACTAACACATACAATTTTTAATCACTTCCTATTCAAGACAGCAATTTGGTATTCTTTATATATATTTTAGGTTTTGATTCGACTGCATCATAGTGCTTGTTTTCTGATTTTACGAGAAAATAAGCGAGTAGAACATTGTAAATAAAAATTATGAAGTAAATGATTCGAAACACAGCTTAAAAAAAACTTCGATTTTCAGCTTAATTGCTATCTCAGAAATTGTATCTTCAATTTTCAGATTATTGCTAATAGAACAGAGAACTTAGTGAATTGTGCTTTAAGAACACAATTTTCTGGTTAGTCAGTTCATAACTTGCAAAACTTAATCCACCTTATAGAAACGTTTTGTAAATAACTTTCATAACTGTTTAAAAAGTATTTAACAAGTCAACAGTCACTTCATAAACCTCCACGTTTTTTGACGTATTTTATTGTTTGTTGGTCGCTAAAAATCCTCCTAACTGGGCACAACTTCTGTTTACTGTTATTTACCGTTGACAGCTCGAAACTTTTTCAATTAGTTCCCCATATGAGAAAATATTCCTTTAAAGCAAATAAATTATATAAATAAATTATTTATTATTATTATTTGTTTTATATCAACAATTTTTTTAATATTTTTAAAAAAAATTATTAAAAATTTATATTACGGTATAAAGCAAACTATTCCCTGGAAAGTTGCAATGAAAGTTAGAAATTCATAAAATTAGCAGATTGCATTTATAAATCCATAAAATTATATTCAAGAAATGCGTATTTATTATTATTTCCGACATAATAATAACATTTATTTTCTTTACATGAGTGATTTTATTGTTGGTATTTTAAAGAGATTAAGTTATGTTTTTAAGCTACTGAAGATGATTGTAAAGATAAAAATTGATTACTTGAAAAATGAAGAAGGTAAGAAGCGAAATCTAGTTTTATATGAAAACAACTTATTGATATTTTTTTATTATAGTATTGTACATTTCTGTATATTATTCGAATGCATTGTGAATGTGAATTATTTTAAAAAAAAATTTAATTATTTATTCCGATTTTCTAACTAATTAATTATTAACTAAAAGTAAAAGAGACAATATTATTATAAATTCGTGAAAAAAAAAGTATTGAAGAGAAAGGTGTCAATTTTCGCAAAGTTTCGACTACTACATGATTTACATTGATTTTGAGGTATCCAGTAACCACCTAAAAATATCCGTATATATTCGAAATTAACTGCTGACGAAAATTAATTTTGGATGTAATTTTTCTTTTTTACGAAGAAATCCTTAAAAGAGAAAGAGCCATTTGCATTGAATTCAATAAATGCTTAACGCACTATAGAGTATTAATCACTATTTCATAATGTTTTATTTTTATTTTTATTTTAACTTTAATTTTTTTTTTTCCTAATATACTTCGTATATTTTTCCTGATAGGTGAGCAGAAAAATTATTTTGAATCTACGCTATACTAGTATTTAGTAATGAATTCGTTAAATAATATTTCTTCTTTTAACCATCGTTAAAAAAAAAAATCAATATTATAAATAAAGTCGAAATCTTGTGAGTTAAATTTTGTAACATGGTCACGTGGAAGGAAGCAAAAACCTAAAATTTCAGGTATCAAAATAATTCGATAATTTACGAACCAGTTTTCTAAAATTGTAACTCAAGTGAAACCATAAATATATCCAGATTACTTACGAAATGAAGTTTCCATTATTATTTTATAAGAATGGGTTTTCCCAAAACAAATAATACATCCATTAATTTTCTAAGAAATGACAATGACACCAGGTATAACATGGTAGATACTATTTCAAAACAATTTTAAAAATAAACTTTATAATTGGATATTCCAGAGCGAATTTAAATATCATTCACAGCTCAGTCATAAAAGTACCAAATAATTAGTCTAAAGAAAGTCGGTGAAAACACTAAAACGCTACTTAACGTGCACAATACGTATAGCATATATACTTACATATATATTTCACCTAAAGTTACTAGCCCATCAAAAGGGGATAGAAGTCTGTCGAAATAGAACGTTAGTAATAGTACTTTACTTCTACACGTGGTATATTGATTGAACTTCTTACATTTGTCTGCGACTTGTTTAAACATTAATGAAAAATTAAAAAATAATTTTTGAAACTATATCAAAGAAGTGAGTAACCTTCGAAAAATACCCGACGTAAAACAAGTTCTCGTAATAAAAGAAAGCTGTAACATTCTATATTTCAATGAACTGATAAAGGTGAATAATTTTATATCACGTGGTCTATTTTTCATTTTCTATAGATAATAGAACCGCTTAAAATCTATATTATAGATTTTTTATTAAAGTATAAAAATCGGAATCAAAAATCCCATCACTACAACATGTGAAGGAGTAAAGTTTACATTTGTAGCGGTTTATATTCCCTTTTGAGAGTATATAGAACCTACTTCTGTAATATAAACTGTTTATATATATATTGTTGCAAGACAAGATAATTTATATTTCTAATCGATAATTTAATTGTTTTAAGCTTTGTCCTACTATTTTCTGAAGTGGCTGCTACCATTATGCAATAATTTTTTTTGAAAATATTTCCGGGACCCGGAGCTGACTTTGGCTTTCCGACGCTCGTCATAGTAAATAATTCTCTAACAAAATTTAAAATTAACTCATTTCGCAGTTTGGATTGTACGATATCCCTGATCGATATATAACAATTTTTTCTCATCGCTCATTTACATAGCGTCTATATAGTTTCAGGAATGCATTAACAGGGGAGAGTGGTGCAAGAAAGCCACATGATAAATCCACCACTTCTAAATTTTGGCATAAAGCGCATTGTTTGCTACAAGTGATTAGTATTGATACGTTGCTTATGACAAGCAATACGTCTGCCAGTACCCAAATTGTTCTCATTTCATTCAGTTTGTGTGTAGGTTACACTAACCTAAACAAATTGTGATATTTTTTGCTGTTTTCAAGGCTTAAATAACTGTAGGTTAGTATTTGATTTTCAGTGTTAATCACTTAAATTTGTACACGTAGTGATAAAATATAATTTAAGGTAAAGTGTAAGGTAAGGACATCCATTTAATTATCTCATTATTTTGTTTCTAATATATAAAACTGAGCTAGATTTTTAAAAAGGTAATCCAGTATTTAGGAAAGAAAAAAGAAGATTAAGAAAGAGCTTTAGTAAGATTAATTTCGATGAAACAACGACGGAGGAAGGAATTGGTGACAAAATTCTATGAGATTATGACGAAGATGATACGTTTGACTAGATATTGTTGTATTTCGTGCTTTGTGCTTAAATTAGACACATTTTGAGTGCAACGAGAATGATAGTGCAGCCAATTACATTTACAACTTATGTGTATAAATTAAGGCCATGCACATCTTAAAAAAAATAATACTTTATTTTTCTGTGATTTATAACTAGCGGAATTATCGTCTGATCCTAGCGGTACTATTTCCGTTTAGGCGGAATTTCTATGTTCTATTTAAAAATATATATATATAATTTTAAACGTAATTTTTGTAGACAAATAAATTCTTGATGTTTTACAATACAAACAATTAGGGTAAAGAGCAAATGAAAGACTTGAAATGAATGTTTCCTTAGGGTAGCAGTCATACTCAACTGTTCCTTAATATGTCATTCAGTTTTCCTTTATTATATATAATAAAAGACTCGTTACACTTCAAATTGAGAGTTCGGATTTTTTATTTCATCATGTTATTTATATAAGACAATCAAAGACTTAAAGATATAAACTTTCATATTTCTTTTATAACTATCAAAAGCGTTTTTATCCATCTTAGCTGTCCTTACTAAAATTGTGATCAATAACATGTTCAAATTTTGGATATGCAATCATTCATGGCCAAATGTGCAGACGCATAAATATGGTTATAAAAATGATGGTTAATAAAGAAAATATTTTAAATTAGACGTCATGCTATAACTGTTCAAAACAAAATGTTTGCCGCAATATTCATAAATTTTCAGTTCATTCATAACCCAATTCTTATATCTATAGTGTTATTATTGTTAGTGACTGTGTTGACATGTTTTCGTTTTTGGAATTACATTCGTGTGTGTTATTTTGCATTTAAACTTCCTGGACCAACGGCGTATCCAATTATCGGAAATCTCGAATTTTTAGTAGGATCTATAGCAGGTAAACCGATTGAGAGTTTTTACTCAAAATATTTTTTTTTTTTTTTTGTAGAAAATAGAGTGATTTATCACCAATTTTTACAGAACGGTAAAAACAGACTTAAAATCACACTTCAAATTGAACGAAACCGGACCAAAAAATTTTATTTTTATTACATAAAAATATTACCTTATTCGGTTTCAATGCGGAAAAAGGTTGTTTTTGAGCTAGACTTCATAGTAATATATTTTCAAAACTTTTGAAATCTATCGAATTTTTGAGCATATACGATTGGCGCGTTTTTGATATTTTTCACGTTTTGTGATAATATATCCCGAGAATGAAATACATACTGGCAAATAATACCAATTTTCACTACCGTACACAATCTGCTTCGTTGAATGTACAAATTATAGCATTTTACACATTTTAAATGTGTATATGTTGAGAATAGTTATCAAGAAAATAGTTGATTTGTTTACTTTTCTGTCGTTTGAAAAAAAGTACATAATTAAAAAAAAAAAAAATATATATATATATATATATATATATATATATATATATATATATATATATATATATATATATATATATATATATATATATATATATATATATACATAAAAAAAAAAGTCATTTATTAATAGAAGATTTTTAGCTTTTTAAAATAAGAATAAGTAATTTAGTAGAGTAACGAAGCAGTCTCAACAAGCTGAAATATTTTTTATTCATTCTTTATAGTCTAGCAAACATTCTTTATAGTCTGTTTGGAGGTTTAGTAATAATTTTGGATTAGTAGAGTACATAAAATGACCAATTTGTAAAAACCCTCCTTCAAAAAATTAATTTTCAAAAAAAAATAAATTTGCATACTAACAGTGTATCATACACATGTATAGTTTCATTCACGAATTTATTTAAGAATAGTACTATAATTCCTAAAGGTAAAAATTTATTTTCAATGGTTATATAGAAGATCAAGATAATAATATTTTTTCATAAAAGGTAACAGCATGATTTTACAATTTGAAAAATTAAAAAACAAAGGATATGCTATAATATATGATTTACTTTTGCTATTATGTGCAGTCGAAAAATTTGCAAAATTTTTAAAAATACAATACAGCCAAAACTAATATTACAATATTATTTATACTCAAAATGAGGTGCTTTTAGGTACTTTTTAGATGTTACAAAATTAAATAAGGTATTCAAATTTTTTATTAAGAAAATTGAGCTATTATGATCATTGCTGCCACAACATCATGCTAGCAGAACTATGGAAACAAATTTCATTTATAATAAAATGCAAGTACTATAATAAGGTGCTTTTATGGTGTGCATTCATTATATTTAATTAAAATTACATAAAAAATCACTGCAATGTTTTACTAACATGAATCATTGCTAAATAAAGTGTCAAGAAATCAGTGACATCTTGAAATAAAAAAGAAAAGATTATTCAATATTTAATTTAAATATGCACAAAATGAAGTGCTTTTTAGATTAGATTTATTTGCTTTTTAGAAAATTAAATTTGATGGTCAAATTTGTAATTATAACCATTGAGTTATTAAGATCTACTGCTGCCGTGTTATCACACTGACTGAACAATTCTGAAATAAAAACTAAAATAATATAATATAAGTAAATACCATTTAATAAAAATTATACACAATCTGTGCAACATGCTAGCTTAACACTCTTTTCATGGATATTTTTGGTAATTTTGATTATATTCATAATTTAAGGCACACCAATTGATTTCTTAAAAGTACCTAAAAAGCATCTAATTTTAGTACTTACAATTATAATATTATGGTTATTATTTCAAAATTGTTTCTTTGCCAGCGTAATATTATGACAACTGTTCAACAGAATCACTCAATTTTCTTAAATAAATATTTGAGCACCTAATTTAATTTTGTAGCACTTAAAAAGCAATAAATTTTGCGCATATTTTAATCCAATTTTAATACATTTTTCTATTATTTCAAGATGTCACAGCTAGCTATCTTGACAATTTCTTTTAACAGTTCATATTAGTGAATAAGTTGTTTGGATTCTAGTTATCTAACCTACACACAAACAAAAGTATGAATACAATTTCGGTATGGGCTACTCATAAGCTAGTTCAGCGTGCTATCACAAGCAATGAAATTTTATAGCATACATTATGTCAAAATTTGGGATTGGCAAATTTATTTTGGAAGGGAAACTTGCACCACTCTCCCCTATCATCAAACATAATAATTTGGTAATTTTGCCTTTTAAAAGAAAAAGTAAAAGCGATATTCAATGTAAATACAAAATAGCAGACTGAATACCACGTCATTAACAAAACATGTAATTTTCTAGTGAGATAATTTCTACCCACATAACATACAATTTTTGTGTCTATATTTAGAATACGCAACACAGGATATAAAATCTTTTATCGCAAAACTTTATTTATTTTTTTTTCTAGCTAAGCCCATATTTAAAAAAAAATCAATTATTTTCATGGACAATTTTCAATAAAAAGTTTTACTTTTTGTATGCAACCAGGCATAGTGTCTGTAAAAAGTAATCTATGAAATCTGTTATTGGTAGTCGACCTTTCCATACTAAATTACGCTAACAATCAGTGTCACAACAAATTTTGTGTAACAGACAAAAGCTAAAAATTGCCTATAGAAATAATAACCATTGTTTTTGACACTACGTTTTTCTTTAGATAAAACTCAAACTTTAGTGAACATCTCAAAACAGTATCAGAACTCCATGTTCAGATTATGGATTGGACCAATGCCGTTCATTATTGCACCTGACCCGGAAATTGTTCAAGAAATTTTAACTAACAAACTTGCATTAGAAAAACCATACATCATGAAACTCGGAGTTGATAATTTATTGGGAAAATCAATTTTGATATCAGACGGTATTCATTCAGAATCATATATAAAATAATTTTCAAGCAAACATCTAATTATGATCGAATTATGTATTTCAGTTCCTGAATGGAAATATCATCGAAGTATTATAATAAAAGCTTTTAGTCCCATTATTTTAAAATCTTACTTTAAAATATTTGAGGACAAAATTAATATTTTAACTCAAAAGCTAGATTTCGAAGTAAATAAACAAACATCGTTTGACATATTTGAATATTTGTCAAAAACTACGTTGGATTCAGTTTGTGGTAAATTATTACTTTTATTTTCTTAATAAATAACTTTTAAACTATATGAAAAGATAAATTCGCTTTTAGGATCCACAATGGGTATAAAAAATACTAATTCTTTCGAAGAATCAACATACCTGGATGCTATTGAAAGGTTTAAAAATTAAAACTATATTTTAATTTGTTTCTTAAGGAAAAACAAACCAGCCTTATGAGCAAAACTAACAGAAATAAGCATCTCTAATAGATAATGATGGTGTTATTGCAGCATTAATAACAAAACGATGTTAAAATTTTCATATTTCAAACACAATAAACAATTCTTTAGTTCTGTAGCTATATGACATCCATTTTATTCCTTATACTTACCGAACGAATACAAATTATTTTATAATGATTTCTTTTGCACAGAGATCCGAAATTCTGGAACACCTGGTTTCAATTTTTTCAAAATTTTTCAGTGCAGTGCACCTGACATTGCAGAGACTATCCAATATATTCAAAATTCTCAATATAATTTACCATTTTACGGAGGATTATAAAAGGTTTTCTAAAAGTCGTCAACTTGTTAAAGGGTTCGCTGAAAAAGTTAGTGAAAAAAATATACTGCATGCTCAAACTAAAAATTTTATAAATGTCATATTTTTTAATTTTAGATAATTTCTGAAAAACGTAAAATATATGATAACAATATCGAAGATAAGGTGACTAATAACAATGAGTATTTAAGAAAACCATTTTTAGAATACTTCATGGATTTGACAAAAAATAATCCAAATATTACCGATGAACAACTGCGTGATGAAACTAGCATTATCATTTTTGGGGTATGAAATCAATTTTATGCACAAAAGACTTTAAATCTTAACAAAAGCATGAATTTATTACTAATATGTTAATATAATCTTAAGAGGAACTGTTAGAAACCATTGCATTCCTGTATTGAATTCAATTAATCACCTTCATTATAAATTCATTTGTATATAGAATAAAAAATAAGATTCAATCATTTTAGTAGATAAACTAGCTCATTCGACATTTGATGTTTTGCTATATAAATTATTTTTAGTGAATATTGTGGTAGTAAAAAGAAAATACTAATTTCTATGACCGAAAGAGGATTGAAGCGCTGTGGACGATGACGGCCTATAAAATAAACAAAACTCCAACCATTCATGTTTTTTATTCATTGTTCTTTATTCAATATTAAAATTGGCTTAATCAATTATTGCTATACAGCCAAAAAATTAACAAAAAAATTACAATTCAGTTATAATAATGATAATATTATATGGTATTACAATTTGTAAAAAATAACGGTATAATTCGAGAAACACAAAAAAAAAACTTATTAGTATTCAAAATTTGGTCACAAGTAAAATAAGAAAAAAATAAAAACAAAATAAAAACATTCTTGATATGCACATGGACTCATGAAGTTACATATGATTTCGTTATCAAAAAATGTCCATACTGGATAGGGAGCTTAGTATTGCTTATCTATGCTAGTTAAGGATTGGGCAGGCAAAAATGATGGGATTAATATAGCTATCCACGTCTCTATGAACTGTTTGATATCATATGTATACGATGTAGATGCGCGGGTTGTGCCCCGTTCTGAGGCGACTTATCATCGTTTTGTTCTTCCTGCTGACATCCTACTAGTGGAACCATGTCCGTAACGCTGGGGTCGGTTGTAATTGGTATAAACACCTTCTTTCTTCGGATGAATTCCCCATAAGTTCCATTCATTTAGCATAGATCTCTTACTAACAGCCAAAAACCTTGAAGTGATATTGATGCTGAGTTATCCAATACGCGATTTTGAACTGCATCGCCAGTACTATTTGGCAGTAGTGGGAAGTTTTGGAGGAAATAAAACGTTGTTTAAGAAGGGATAGTGAACTTTGTAAGTCAAACATTATAGCTGCTGTTCTAATGTTTTTCGACTACTCGCGACATATTCTGCTGAAAAAATTGAAAAATATTGCGTAATACTTAAACTAGTAGACCCTCATCTCCTGCGCGATATTCGGTTTTCAATTTTCGAATCTGTAACGATACAGGTGAAATTAGGCACGGTGGAGTTAAAATAATGTGAAATTGATACAAATGAGCCATTAACAGCATTTATCAATTAAGTCCAGACTCAATAAAAACAGGAATTGTCGAATATTTGTAATGAAAGTCAATGATGTAAAATGGTACAAAAAGGATTGGGATATAGGAATGATCGAAAATAGACAATCAGCCACAAGGTATGGGGGATCTTTTTTGTACCAATAGGGAGAATTTCCGCAAAGATCGTTTAATTGGATATGTTTGGGATCAAGGGATGTGATGAAGACAAATAACTGTTATAAAAAAAATTTCGCTAAAATAGACTAGGGACTTTAATTGGTAGGGCAGCAACGAAATATTCCATGGACAATAAGGATTTGAATTGAATTTTTACCAATCTTGAAGACCGTTATTATATGAAGGACTTAAAAGGATAGAGCCGTAGTCGATTAAACTCCGAATGATTAGTCTATATATCATAAGTAAACTAATACTCTAATCAGCTCCCGATCATAATCTTCGTTCGTGGAGTAAATTTATTTATGACATAGTTAAAATCACAATTCCAAGGCAGTTTTTCATTGTAAACGCAAGAAGCTAATGAAATTAATCGATTGGAAGGGTGGTTATTTGGATCTTTATTAGGTTTAAGGATTGGAACAATCATCGTATGTCTCCATTCCTGCGGAACCAATAAATTAGCAATAAGTTGGTTTAGTATCAGCAAAAAAAAATTTTTGGTATTGTTTGATAGATTTTTTATCATACTGTACAAAATATTGCCTGAGCCGGGTGTCGAATCGTTTAGAACAGACAATACTCACTCCAATTCAAGAGTTCCGAACGGGCAGTCAAATCGATAATTATTCTGGATTTTTTCCAGTTTCAGTTGGGATAGGTACACAGTCAGTAGTTAATTATTTCAAAAATTGTTCGGTCCAATCCTAATTTACGAGAGTATGAATTTATAGCATTTCTATGCATTTAAACGTTATTCCAAATATCTTTAACAGGCATACTCCTGGATAGACCTTCACGTAATCTTATCCAGGAATTACGTTTTATTTTTTTTAAATCGGCGTCTGGTTTGTGCATGGCATTTTCTACACATACAAATTATCAGGCGTGATATTGTGTTTCAGGGATTGTAATTCGTCATTTTGTACTTGAACTTGTGGTATGCATTCGTTATAACACCCCACTCCCTGGCGACAATATGTTAGGCATTTGGAGTTAAGCATACCATGATCGCAGTCAAGTGATATAGTTTGATGGAAGTTTGGATAAAGTTCAAAGGGATTAGGTTTGGATTTAATATTAGGAAGAATCGTCTACAGTACGAAAAAACAAATCCCAATTTTCTCTCTGGCACTGTCTATGAGGGATATTTTTAGGAATGCATACATTATTTTGATAGCTTATATTAAATAGAATAGAAAAATGATCACTGACATAGGCTTGATGGGTGCACCAATAAGATATTAAGCTCAGCGAAGAGAATAGATGTTAGTATCGTCTTTAATAACACCAATTCCAGTGACCTTCCCAAGATTTTGAAATTTAAGAATAAGATGTTCTAGGAATGAATTGGCAGTAGCGGTGAACGTAAACTAAACGCAAATTCTATTACGATCTATATCTTAATTATATTATTTAGATTATTATACAAAATACGCCCTACGGTTACAGGACACAATCGGCCTATATTTTGGTTATTTGATTCAACAAATATTTCGAAAGGAAGTGCATTCTTTGGATATTTATATATTGGTTTTTCTTTACGGGGTAGTAGTTGGTAAAGTTTGCTTAGCCGTGTTTGAAAGGTGTATAGGGTGTGTTTCCAAACCCACCCGAAAAGGGTCTGGAGTAATATTATCATCACTTGTCTCCTATGCATATGAAGGCTGATTATAATAATATCAAAAGCGAACGAAAAAAGGTTATAAAGAAAGAAATTCAGATATATGCTTAAAAATTGGAAATATTTAGCATTTACAAGCAGTAATATCTAATTATTATATTATAATTTATTTGTAATAAAATAAAAACTTACTGTTGACGACTGCATTACATTGTTTGTATTAGATAGACGTGTGTATGAGAGTTAGACTAGAGTAGAAGCCTTAAAAAATGATAAAAAGTGGAAGAAAATTACAGTAGAATGAATCCCATTAGAAAAGGAGGGAAATATGATAAAAATGAAAGAAAAAATAAATTACGGTCGATCCGAGTTCGGGAAGTGGGAGGGGTGGGTTTTTAAGGGTAAAAAATGATTTCTCTTGATTTCCGGAAAACTATAAGTCCTATAGAAAAAAGTTAAATGGCAAAGTTGTAGGTAATAAAAAGATCAACAACTTTTGTGTTTACAATTTTTTCATGTAACCTCAAAATTTTGGTGAAAAATTCAAATAACCATACAATTAAACATACTATTTATGAAAGAAAATATTTTACTATTTTTATTTTAAAGTTGATTAATATATAGATAGTATTTACCTTGCTATGTAAATTCCAAACGATTCTTTGAACAAAGAAAATTTCTCTCAATTCTCTTAGAGTAACTCAGCCTGCACGTGTATTTTTAAAAACGATGTTGTTCACTGCTCTGTATCTCGAATACTGGCTAACGGTTTTCCCAGCTGCTACGAAATAGTAGGTATGTAGTAAGGCCTAGACCCTCCTAGGTCCCCCCATGTAATACCTTAAAATGGAATAAAATTTACCGTAGGTCACTCAGGTATATAAATTATCTTAAAATAGCAAACAATAGGCATCTACAAATATTATTTAAAGAAGATTATATATCTTTTTCAAAATATTGTATGTCTTATTAAATATTAACTTTATTAACTTATTTGTTTGTTAATTATAGTAGTATATTTCAATTTGCAATTTTTTCGTTTATCAATGTAACATGAAATCTTACGTTTTTTGAGTAATTAAGTGTAAATTTTAATAAATAGCTCAAAATTGTACATAGTGATTAAAAAAAAAAATTTCGAATTTGAGTTTTTTTCAATTTTTGCATTTTCTGAGAACATTTACTATTGGTATGTATATTTTTTTTACACCATCAGAAAGTAGAGATTTAAACGAACAAAATGCTCCTAGACTTTTTGGAAAAAGCTGATATTTTGACGCCAGAATTTTCGATTGAAAATTAGGGTGTTTTTTTGATATTAAGATAAAATAGGGCAAAAAAAAACAGTATTTTAAATCAAATAAATTACAGTGTATTTGGGACATAATAAGGTAAGTTTTCACGAAATTTCGTAGAAAAAATTTTTTTTTTTTAAATGATAAAAATAAAAAACTAAAAACTTGGTTATTTGAATTTTACATCTAAATTTTGAGGTTATGTAAAAAAATTGTAAATACAAAAGTTGTAGATCTTTTTCTTACCTACAACTTAACTTTTTAACTTAACCCATTTAACTTTTTTCCATAGAACATGTAGTTTTGCCGGAAATCAAGAGAAACCATTTTTTACCCCTAAAAACCCACTCCCTCCCACTTCCCGAACTCGAATCGACCGTTATTGATTTTTCCTTTCATTTTTATCATATCCCCCTCCTTTTCTAATGGGTTTCATTGAACTGTAATTTCTGGTTTCAAAATTTATCGACACTAGTCTAAGTTGTAATAATTTAAATTTATAAATATATATGATTAATAATTTTTATTCAAAATAGCTAAACAAATATGAAAACAGTATAACTAACCTAATAACATTCACTAAATCTACATGTCAAGAGACTATACATTTACTATGTACAACCAAATTAAATAACTAAAAAAAATTGCATTAAAATTACACATTAAAATAAGTAAATACTTCAGTTGCCAGTAAAATATAAATTCTATTAATTATTGAAATTCGTAGAATACTTACTACTGCATTCATGCAAAGACAATATATTGATAGATATACATAGCAGAGGCTACTCAGGGAGGGTTTATTCATTATATTCAATGCAAATGAATATTAATGTAAAAGGGGTACTCAAATGTGTTGTTATGAAAATATAATTATTTAAAAAAATTACAATATTATTAAGTTACTGGAGAAAAATGTCGAAAATTTGGATATCGTGAGAAGTTTAAATGATATAGTGGTTACAGTAAATAAAAGTTGAGTCAATACCGAATCAAAATGTTTGAGCGTACACTGGTAGCTCCAAATTCATAAACTGTTTCAAACGACCTTTTCCTACTTTTTCTCAAGTTCTTATTACTAGTGTTTTGTTGTTAGTTAAAAGAACTAGAAACATTCTAGTGCTTTTACACATTTTTGTTATATTTGAGAAATTTCATTTATTAGCCTTAAATGAATAATTTATTAAAAATAAAACTTCTTGAATGTTTCGTGTCTATTTAATTTTTATGATATATTTTGTGTTTATAATGGATGTTTTACTTAGATAAACAAAATATAATAAATATCCGACAAAAACCTTAAAACACCATCAAAATCGTGAATTTTGTTATTTTTAATAAACAAGATTCAGACCAGTGCATTTTTGTTTTAATTTACTATACATTAATTTTTTACTTCTATAATATCATTATATTTTTTCTAAAGTACATTTTTCTTTACAATTAGTACAATAGATATCATATCTTTCAAGGTGAATATGTTTAAACACGAATCACCGTAAAAATATGTATAAGTGTATTTGTGTGTATTCATAATTTATTTGTATGATATGCATACATAATTTTACAAATAAATATACGTTTATAATTTTACCAATTTCCCAATGTTACAAATTTTTTCAACTGTACTTTGTAACAGATGTGAAGCACATTATAACACATACAGAAAGTCACTGCTGACGAAAAATGTATTTTTAACTGTAGCTTCTCAAAATTCAAAAATCATCCATCTATATCCATGTAATAGTTTTCAAACTATAACCGTGTTTATTGAAATAATTTATGTGTATTATGATTATCGTATTGCGTGAGACTTGCACCAGTGCGCATGTGATGGACATAATCATGCAAACCTTTTTTATTATTATAAAACAATGCCATTCCAGAAGCCTTCAAGTTTATGAACAAGAAAACAACTCATATACTAACATAGAGATAGGATTATTAAAAGAATTGTGATTATTAATATATTAAATTTAGTTATTTTGATAAAAATGACGGAAGTTTATTACACAAACTAAACACATTTTAGTCCAAAAATATTTTAAATTTCTCTTAAATTAATTTCGAAATTATTCGTATAATTGTTTTGAAATACAATTTTAGTCTACATAAAAAAAGAAAAAAAGTGGTTTAGATAAATAGATTAAAAAAATTTGTGCCCTATTTTGTAGAAGTCATTCAATTTTCCACATTGATAACCATATTTTCGCGATAATCGAGACTAAAATTACGATGACCTATACACACATAGGTATCTCTCTAAACGTTAGCTTTAAGTTTATATATTAAAATTCTGAATTCCCGTTTACAAAAATTGTAAATGGTGGATTTTTTCTATTGCAAATTTAAAATTAAATTCAATTTAATTAAAGAAATAAAAAATAAAATATTTTTCAAACAAATTACCAACTTAATATTATGGTTTTTTCTTCTTGTAGGTCTTCTAGGGCATGCTTGTAGTTTTAAGTCTTATTCGAATTTGAATTCCAGAACATATTATAGTGGTATCGAAATAGTTTTTTCTTGTGGAGTTGTTCGCATGACGATTATTCGATTTAATTTTTGTTTCAATATGTGCTCAACGTCCAAAAATTATTAACTTAAATATGTGAATATGGTTTTTTATAAATTTTATTTCTAGAAGGTTTTTTTTGAGATCGTTTTTTATATTTCGATTTCCAAAACCCCAACATATTTTTGATAAAAATTTGTGTTAAAAATAGTAACTCTTCTTGAAAAATAGATCATGGTAAATCCGCCATATTACAATTGAAAATTTGTAATAATAAAATATTGATTATGACTATTTTATTATTACAAATTTGCAAGTGTAATATGGCGGATTTACCATGATCTATTTTTCCAGAAGAGTTACTATTTTTAACACAAATTTTTATCAAAAACTTACCCGGGTATATAATTTAGTGAAGTTTCATTAATTTTTGGTAGAAATAGAATGATAGAAAGAATACATTGAATTCGCCATTTTAAAATAAAAATTTTCAAATGTCAAAGCAATGACAAATATCCGTATATAAATTTGAAAGTCGGCCATGTTCAATGCGTAATATTTACATCAGAATCCTGCTGATTAACAACTTCGAAAATCCTCAAGTGCGGAATTGGAGATGTTATATTGTTGGATTTTACTTGAAAAGTTGCTCATGTTCGTTCTTTTAAATAAAAATTAAACATTAATAGTTTATTGATAATAAATAAAAAAACAAATTTTGACATATTTCAAATAATCTATTCTACCCGTCATTTTCAAGCACAGATTTCAAAAAAATCAATATGGCAAGATGCAAAAAGCTTCTAGAGTTTTTATTATTTAAACTATTTGGATATGAGTAGTAACATCATTGCATTCTATTTCTGCGAAGTAATAACATTATTCCGAACAAAATTTGCTTTAGAGAAATGCCATGATGTTAAAGTATTCCCCTGCCCCCTGTCAGAGATAAGCTCTCGTATCGAGATGCCAGATGTTTTCCTACAACTTTTATACTTTATGTTATGTACGAAATATAAAATAAAATTTTAATTTTTCCTAGGCCTATGATACAACTGCAGTTTCTTTAAGTTTTGTTTTATTACAATTAGCAGCAGATAAAAACATACAAAACGAAGTACATAAAGAAATATTAGGTGTACTAAAAGAAACAAATAACGACTCAATCAGTTTTGACGATTTACCAAAGCTAAAATACATGGAAATGGTAATAAAGGAGTCAATGCGATTAAATGCTACACTCCCTGCGATTGGCAGAGAACTATCACAAGATATTAAAATTGGTATGAGTTAATTATTTAGCTATTCAAATAATTAACTTTTAGGAAAAATTTTTAGGAAAGCTCGTTATCCCAAAAGGAGCCAATGTAATAATTCCCATTGTGGCCCTACATCGTAATAATACATATTGGAAAAACCCCATGAAATTTGATCCATATCGTTTCACACCAGAAAACATAAATAGCCGCCATCCTTTTACGTACATCCCATTCAGTGCTGGTCCTCGAAATTGTATTGGTAAGTATTAAAGCATTTTATGGATTTAATGAGAAAATTTAAACAAAAACGATTTGTTTTAAGGAATGCGGTATGCTTGGATCCTAATGAAACTAACATTGGCCACATTACTGACTCGTTATGAGTTTCATACCGATTTAAATTTAAACGACTTAAAGTATGAATTTGCTGCAACTATGAAATTGGTGAATGGATTTCAAGTTCGAATCACTCAAAGACCTAAACCAAAAGAATGATATTAAAAAATTATTTATTCTTTGTTATTTTATGTATATTAAATATTTCAAAATGACAAACATATCTATATATATATATATATATATATATATATATATATATATATATATATATATATATATATATATATATATATATATATATATATATATATATATATATATATATATATATATATATATATATATATATATATATATATATATCCCAAAATATCCCGGTATAATATTGTAACGGATAGGAGTCAGTTGAAATGTATAAAATTTACAGCTATCATATTAACATTTTTTATAAATAAATAAAAATATATGCAGTAAATTTTCAATTATTATTACTTCCATTTTATATCTATCGATATCGAAAGTATAGTCTTCCTGTTTGTAACCAATGTAAACTCAATGATCCAAGCCGTGAAAGAAATATGGTCATCCGATTTTGATGTAATTTTAGTCTACAATAGTTTGCAAAAATCGATTATTCTGCATATTAAGAAAAAAAAAATGAGACAGAAAATCGAGAATAAATAATAAAATAAGATAGCTGCTATCCATAACTTTTGGGATTGAAACGAAGAAATGGAATTTTTTCACCTCGTATCCAAATTTCACATCGTTCGATGAAAACGTTCCGTTCATATAACTTTTGAAGTAAACATATTCATACATTACGATTCACGTGCCCATGATTGGTGATTGGAAATGTATTTTTAGTTATATTTTATTTAGTTTTCTTACTTCCAAATTTCACTGATTGATTTTTGACTTACTGCTGCCTAGATGTATTATTATAATATGAATAAATTTATTAATAAGAATAACAAAAAACTGTAAGTACAAAATAAATCCTAATATAATTCAATAGACAACAGAATTTTTGTTAAAAATTTTTAGCAAAACTGAAATCATATTCCCCCGAAGTTAATAAATTTATAAATACAAATTAAACTTTTGAGGTTAATTTATTACAATAATTTTTTTAAATTTTTCATAAAATTATGTTAGTTTGCCCTTTCATATTATGAAACTGGCATTGGGAATGAATGCACAATATTGTTCTTGTTATCAATTAGGTGTTATTATAATGTCTCTGTTTTCTCCTTTCAAAATTCAGTAATAGCATTTATCACAAAAAACACATATGCAAACAATAATAATCGATCATGCTATCACTTTAAAATTGATCGATAGTCGAATTGCCGTGGTACATCTAATTAATTTTCAAATTCACTTTTATTGAAAATAAATTAATAACATAAATATTTTATTTTCAAACTCATTTACTATCACCCGAATATCCATCCTGTGTCCTGTAATTCGAAAATATAACTTGCTGGATGGGCATCCACATTTGACGTCATAAAAAATGATATTAATTTTGAAATACAATACAAATGAACGAATCATGACGGGTAATGTCAAAAAATCTAAGTAAAACTATAATATATTCTCAAAGAAAACGATTAATATTATTATTATTATTATTTTTTTTTTGAAGATTCTAAAAAATGAAAAGTTAAAATAAGTATATTTTTGATTATATGAGTAAAAACAGCGATATTGTTTTCTCGTGCACCCACAATTCGTGTATATTGTGCTGTGGTTCTCATATACTTGATGAAAAATAGTAAAAGGAAGTCCAGAACCACTAATATAGAAAAGAAGAGATAAATAAATTCTATTTTGAATAGCTGACCCGGGTAAACATTGTGTTGCTATATAAATTATTTCTAATCAACATTAATATCTCCTAAATATAATAACATATTCTCAACTGTCTATAACTAAATAATGAAGCTGCGGCAAATAAGAATAAATTATAATATTAATTTTTATTTTGAAGCATCCGGTTTACGCGTTACTGTGTTATTTTTCACATTTTAATAAATAATATTACATCGTTTACATGCGGATGCAATTCTACCCTTAGGGGAAGAATTTCAATTCAAATCCTTTCTTATCCGATTCCCGGTATTTAGTGTGCACCCGGTACATTATATGCACCCGGTATTTTCCTGGTATTTGCTGCGGTACACCCGGGACCGCATTCACCCGATAATTTGATGAAAGATATATGGACCTCCTGAACCAAGCATGATTCCGGTGATACTTGAACAATGCTATATGCACACTTTATATAGTTGACAGTTCGTCATACTGCTAGTGAGAAGAGAGAAAGAAGTTTTATTTTGAATTTTAAAATTAGATTTTGGTTTCTATGGAAATGATGATTTGTAACATGTGAAAAAAAAAAGACAAAATGTTTCACAGCTAGGAACATTTTGTATTCGAAAATTAAATTGTCGTTTATAGTATTTTCCTTTACTTATTATTTATGTTTCTCACCGTTTAAACCTTCCCTGATTTTTCACGAATGATTGACCAAGACCAAAATTAGGACTTTCGGACCAGCCATTCTCGAGTTTTAGCATGACTAACGAACAGCAATTGATTTATATATTGACATATATATATATATATATATATATATATGCATATATATATATATATATATATATATACATATATATGTATATATATATACATATATATGTATATATATATATATATATATATATCTATCTATCTATATATATATATATATATATATATATATATATATAGATAGATAGATAGATAGATAGATTATGCTACTTCCAAAGCAAAAGTAACACCATTTCCTATTTTAAATGAGCGGTGAGATATTATTTTTTTTATTGCATTCAAAATCTCGTTATTATTTCTTTATTAAACTTTATTTTCAATGATTAAATCGTGACTGATGACATCATACCAAACTGCTGATCCATAACATCATACTTTTGAAATACAGATATTATAGGCGTCATTTATATTCGCATCTAAAAAAAGTAGTAAAAGACTGCCATACAAATCTGTCTTGGAAGTACTTGGAGTACATTTTACAAGTGTCTTTATCAGCTAGCCAAATTGGTGAATAGCCGCGTTTAAAAGTTTATTTGTTATATTAACATATTTAAAAGCATTACTTCTATCAAAAGCTTACTGAAGTTTGCCTAAATCTGCTTCAACAATACGCAAACGAGTTGATAATTAGGAAGTTACAAAATAAGGAAGCGTAAAAACGAAATTATATCTATTAAATAATTAAGAAAAGGATAAAGATTTAGTTTATCCTAATAAAACATTTATGAATATATATGATCACTCTATGATTCTAAAGAATCTATAAAAAATATATTCATTCAAATAAAAACAGGTCTCTGTTACATGGCTTTAGCCATTTCATTATTTTCCGGGAATAAAGAAGACTCCCGTACGAAATCATTAATTGTTGCACATTGGTTGTGCAATATTACAAATGGTTTCGTAACACGTAACGTAACGTAATTACTGATCTCAACCGATCTCCAAAGTTAAGCTACAACAGACAGAATCAGAACATGGATGGGTGACTATCTAGGATTGCTGTGTACTGTTGTTGTATAGGTTGAATATATACCCACAGTAGTCACTATATAACTTTAGTAGTTGAAAAAAAAAATGTTTTCGTGGTAAGAAACATTTTGAACTTTTTTTTTCCTTGTAACTAAAAATCTCACACATGGCCCTCGATATTTGAAATATTAATAATATAAATCCCAAGCGTGTACATTGAGATTACTTTTGGAAAATAAATACAAATATTGAATATTATGGAAAATTTGAAAATTTTTGAAAAATCCTAAATGCTTTTTCTTTTTATTTTAATAATTTTTTTGTGAGTAAAATAATGTATACTGTCAAAACAAATTAAATTAAAATTATTAAATTGTTACTTTTGGGTTAACAAAAGATAAAAATTAATTTAAAATAAAAAGTATAACTTCTTGTCTTAATTTTGTAAAGGTATCTACTAACATCTTTAATTGTTGAAATACATGACATATTACTTAACATAGTGTTTATATTGAACTAATTTTTATCATTACCATTCATAAAATACTATACAATATGCTCAGTCCTTGCAACTATAAGAGGTTGTTATATGATAATATGGATTATAAACATATATCTGTTTGTAAGCTTAATTCGAGATGAAATTTTACCGAAAATCAATCCAAAGTTGTTTGCTATACTAACTAAGCTGCATTTGATACCCAACACTACGCATTAGAATTTAACAAAATTGAAACACCCACTTTTTGGGATATAACATCTGTCAGAATGCATCATTCTCATAGAAAATAGTCGGTCTAGGAATCTTAAGAACGAATTGATTGACATATCAGTCATCTAAATCGGATTTGTAGCTTTAACGCTACTTTGCAATATATATGAACAATGCATAAATACATACATACACAGCTAAATAAAAAAATTATGCTATATAGAAACTTGAAATAGTTCTAAAACTGCTGTTGCTGACGGTTACGTGAGTTTTGAACTTTTAGTCACACTTTTAATATTTCCCGTTAGGGTTTAACATACAAATATGTTTTATTTTCAAAAATTATCATGTAATTTTAATTGCCAATTGTTGATAAATAGTTTAGATGTTATACAGATAAAGATTAACATACAATCATTTATATAACGTATATATTAGTTTAAAACCTTTTTGTGTCAAGTTAACGATTTAATGGTATAGGTTTTTGAAATATACGAATTGAACTTTTTCATTTTAGACCCAACAAGACCGATTTTCAAAATATTTGTAACCTACACATTTTGTTCTCACTTACTTCATTTTGACATTTTTTATATTAAATATAGACCATAACTCATACCTCTCAAGCATTAATAATTACAGAATAAAGTACAGAAAATCCAGTTAAAATGGAACTATAAATATAGAATAAGGAACCTGTTCAAAGTAGGTATTTTAGGTACACAATTAAAAAACTATTTTTGTGCAATTCATAGTCATATAACAACTTATTTCATGTGCATCTAGGAGCTTTACACTTACATCATATTGTACATACATTTTACTAGAAATAAAACTTTTAACATTACCAATATATTATTATTTACTACAAATGCTTTTACAAGTGAAATAACGGAACAAATATTTTAAAATATAGTTCATATACATTTTATAGTATAACGCATAAACAACTGGTCCTTGAAAAAATTTTACTTTTGCTTACAATTCGTGCTTTTTAAATTTTGTTATGATATTCAAAGACTAATCGGCTAGAAACTGAAAGGATTTGCTTTACGGCCCAACATCCGTAGTTGCAACATCTAAACTTATTTTGTGTGTTTTAACATACAGTATGTTCATTTCAGTAACATATCAACTATCCACCCATAACTCTTGACCTGAAGTGATGGTACCTAGATAATTGAAGGTTTCATCCTTTCATCTTCATTCGCTACGTTTGAAAGGACATAAAATTCTTTATTAAACCAAAAATTAAAATCGATCGATTGTTTCTTGAGATAAACAGCACAGAAGATGGAAGATATGAAAATAATTTTAATAGCAAAACATTGCATCTTTGATACACTGTTCAATGTATCAATCACAAAGTCGAAAAGAGCGAGGCTACAACATCATGCTCCCATGCTCAGACGCCAATTATAACTTTGGAAGAAGAATATAATATTGGACAGCAAAAAACACAATGGAAAAAAGTAAAATAGAATCAAAAATCTTATCGACATAATCGTGATGTTAATGACACAGCGTTTTAAGCAAGTATGGAGCAAAGCATATATTTACTATTGGGAAGAGTTCCTGCTGATCAGTTGAGAATATTATGGATTTTTTAAAGTCTCATTGTCCAGGTTGCATGAGTTTTACAGTTGAATTATTGTAGACCGCAGCATTATGCGACACATTTATACATGCGTTACATGCTATGTGTAACGGAATTGTTGTGCAACACAGCATGTTAATTGAAACGATTGTTCTACATGAAATTAGATGGTTATAAATATCTTTTTTATATTAAAATCTGACTGGAATTCTGTTAACCCATTTTTTTTTTGTGATAATATAAATCAATGCTTTAATATTAGTTTCTCTGCTGTAAAGGTCAAATTAACAAAAACAAATTTTTATGAAAATTTGCGAACACAAAAAGTTAATTGAATAAGGTCAAGTTTTTAGAAATCAGCAGTGACAGATAAAAAGTTAAAAAAAAAAGCATTAACATGATATAAATCATACAAGATCAGAATATATATGTACTGTGAGGGATAACACAAATGCAACAAAACAACTTTGGAAAAATATCAAGTCGTAAATAGAAAAAAATCTAAATCACCAATAACAATTCGTTATAATTTGCCAACAGCCCATAATCATAATTTTATAGCGGAAAAATTTGCAGATTTTATTCCCACTTTAGCGAAACATGAGGCAAAGTAATCCATTAACAAAATAAACATGAGCCAAAATACAAAGTCAATGATATAACATCTAGTTTCTGAAGAAAATTAAAAACATTACCAAAAATTCTTTTGAATAAACTTTCAAATGGTTATGATGAAATGCTTTTACTTATCCTGAAAGAGTTGCTTTCAATTTTATGTAGCGAATTAACTTATATAATAAATGTATGTTTTTTAATTGTAAATTTTCTAAACGAACGAAAAGAATATAAATGTGGTATTAAACAAGTCATTATTAATTATAGACTCATCCTCTATGTTATCTGCATTTTCGAAACTATTCAAAATACTAATAAACAATGGAATTTCAAATTTTCTAATTGTTAAATATTAAATAAATTCCAACGTGGTTTAAATAACATTATCTACAGCAACTTTAATGAAGAGAAATTTGTTATTGGAGTTTTTTTGATCCCAGTGCAGCTTTTGATACAGTCAATTTTTTGCTTTTCTTGTTTCGATATTGAGAGGAATGGGAATTCGTGGAAAATAATTTGATAAGATGATACCTAAATAAGCGCATCGTGATCGAAGTAAATAAGTTACGCTTATCAATTACAAATATTCTGGGAATCCTCCAGGGAAATAATTTGAGATATTTTTTGATCATCTGCTTCATAAAGGATTTGTCTGAGTACCTAACACTAGGTTAATAAGTGCTGTATAACGATGAGTTAACCGTTTTAATAGAAGAATCATCGCTTAATCAGATTTAACGATGCAAACGAAATTTAACCATAAAAGTGAAAAATTAAATTTATGGTGCTTTAATAATCAACGGATTGTAAACTTGGAAGTAACTGGCTGCATTCAATTAAAAATAAAACTAGCTATAAATATAAACAATAGAGTTAATGATTTTAAATTTGCGGCAAAAATAAAATACCTCGGTTAGTTTTGTAATTTTATATTATACTATGACTGGAAACAAAGTGTGAGTGAGGAAACTATAGGTGAATTTTAAATTGCATACTGAGACGCTTATATTACTATTTAAATTACAAACATGAAGATTACTTCGATTGTGCGGTTAGTATAAAGCTCCCCGTTCATTATTCGAACAGTAATTTAAGCGTCTTGGTTAACAATTCAAAATTTGTCGCCAAAATGATAAAATGGCGTAATTTAAAAGTTTAATACGCAAAGCTAGAAAAATTTTTTATTCATCTTATACGATAATTTTGATTAAACTTTGGAAATTTTTTTGATATATATATATATATATATATATATATATATATATATATATATATATATATATATATATATATATATATATATATATATATATATATATATATATATATATATATATATATATATATAACAAATGGCTTAAAGTATAATCTATATTAATTACTTATTACTTGATGTATTTCATCCTTTAAGACAATGTATATACATATTTTTTAAACGTTAAAAGTCAGTGAGTGCGTATAGAATGCTGTGATATCGATTTCGCCGATTTCACTAAAATAACCTCATGTGCGATGTGTCTTACAGGCTATATTTAGCACAATGTTAAGCGGAAACGCTTGACAATTCTGCGTTCGTTGCTCCCTTTAGTTAAGTATAACCTTAAGTATGGACTTAATAACGATACTTAATGTTATACTTAAGACAATTTAATGGTTAAGTTGTGACTGTGAATCGAAGCGGCAACTTAATCATCTCCTTAGAGCGTATTTTAAATAATTTATTGAAGAGAGCTTTACTTTGTGGAAATCCATGATAATGACTGAAGAAAACTTCAAGGATATATATTTTGCATTATTCCACTATTTATTTTATTTTTTATTAAAAATTAATAATTACGTCGTGACATGTTTCGGTTTGTACAACCATTTTCAAACTGTGAAGATTAATCCTTTTTAAGGTCTTATATACTATAAATTACTATGACGTATAAATATTTGGTATAAACTTGTAGATCAATTTCAACAATTACAAAAACAAATATGTATCAGTTGTTATGAATTTAGATAATTATAAAACAATAAATAAAAATAAAATTCAATTACAGGTACAGCCCTACGTTAAAACTTATTTTATATAAAAAAACAAAAACAATAATAATAATAAAATTTGGTACCGAAAGGCCCATCGTTAAAAATTTTTTAAATATAAGATTAAAACTTAGACAAAGTATTATTAAAAACAAAGTTAAATTGGTAAACTAATTAAAATAATTAAAAGTTAGCATCGTTAAAATGACGTTGTAAAAAATTAAAAGAACTACAATAGAGAAAACAAACTGGAGTGTATTAGCTCTGTTTGATCGTTTAAGAGCGTCGTTTGACTTTTTTTGTGTTTGTGTATCTCCACTGCCTCCCAAATGTCCAGTTTTTGTCCTTTTTCCATCGTATGGATCACTTCCAGTTTATTATTTGGTTCGTGATTGCTTTCAATTAAATGATTGGAAAATGTAGAATCTGTATTCTTTTTTCTCCAAGACCTCCAATGTTCCGCCTTTCTTAGTTCAAACGACCTTCCCGTTTGTCCTATGTATGTACTTGGACAGTCCTTACATGTTAGCTTATAAACCCCAGATTTTTTGTTAATGTTTATCTTTTGTTTGTTGTTAACAAGAATATTTGCTAATTTTAGCGCTGGTTTGAACGCAACATTTAAATCAAGTTTCCTGAGTTCATAGCCAATTTTTTCTGAACACTGTCCATAGTACGTTATTGTAGTATATTTTCCTGCCTTGTTTGTATTGTTTGGAAATACAGAGTTTAGGGCAATTTTCCTTTGATGTCTCCCAAGAAGCAAATCAACCAATTCGCTTTGGAAACCATTATTAATAGCGATATTTTTTATTGCATCAATTTCCTTCCTGAAATCATCATTGGATAATGGTGTTTTTAATGCCCTAATGATCATGGCATGGTAAGCTGACATTTTTTGACTGAACGGGTGAAGAGAGTCATTTGGAATGGTAATATCTGAAAATGTGGGTTTTCTATAGATATTGTAATTTAGTTTGTTGCCCACGTGCGAAATACAGAGGTCTAGAAAGTTGATTTTTTTGTCCATTTCTTTCTCCAAAGTTAATTGTATTTTGGAGTTTATAGAGTTCACAAATTCTACAAAGTTGTCCATTTGCCTATCTGTGCCATCAAAGCAAATCAGTATATCGTCCACATATCTGAACCAACACTTAATATGCTGCTTTGCAAAGACTGAATTTAGAATAAACTGTTCAAAATGTGTCATGTAGATATCTGCCAATAGAGGACTTAAAGGTGAACCCATTGCCAACCCTGATGTTTGTCTATATATTTTGTTATTAAATTTGAAATAATTGTGGCCTAAAACCGTTTGTAATGAAGTTATAAAATCAGATGCCAATACTGGATTTGTGTTATTTTTATCAAGGTTTTCAGATGTCAATAATAAGCAGTCCTTAGCTGAAATATTCCCAAACATATTGGAGACATCCAGTGAAGCTAATTTGTATCCCTTTTTCATTTCAAATTTACTTAGCTTTTCAATAAGTTCTGTCGAGTTTTTTATGCTGTGATCAGTACACAGTGTCAGTCGTGTTTTAAGTTCAGCGTTTAAAAATTTACTTAATTTATACGAGGGACAACCAATAAAAGATACCACTGGACGTATCGGTGCTGAGTCTTTATGGATTTTAAGTAACCCATAAAGACTTGGTGCTTTAGGATTCATTTCCACTAGTTTATATTTATCTGACTGATTGAATAAGGCTTGTCCATTTTTAATGATTTTTTTAACTTCAAGTTGAAATTTATTAGTTGGGTCCTTATTCAATCTTTGGATCTTTTCCTTTTCCATAAAATCCGCCACTTTATTAATATATTGTTGCTTCTTCATTATAATTGTGGAGCCCCCCTTATCTGCCTTGGTAATAACAAGATTATTTTCTTGGATTTTGGTCTTTAATGATTTTATAACGTTGAGTTCTTCATTGTGGGAGCTATTCGTCGATTTATTTATAATGGTTTTTATTTTCTCCTTCGCCAATCCATTATTTTGACCTCTAAGTGCAATTTCCGAATCTACAATTAATGTTTCTTTCATGTTTTTAGGAATGAATTGTGGTGCGTATTTCATCCCTTTGTCGAGTAGTTCAATTTCTTTATTGTTAAATAACACTTCTGTTAAGTTGATTGTACGTTTCCAAAATTTGTGCCCTGTTTAGTTACCGTATTAAGTTCTTGGTCTTCAGGCATATGTTTGGCACATAATGAGTCTAATTTGTGTTTTTGAGTTATGTATTTATTGTATATTTTCAAACTTACTTGGATTCGAATTTGTTCATCCATTTGGTCAAATTCTAATGGATGTAATTTAAAAGCTAGTTCACTGTGTAGTATTTTGATGTATATAAACATATTATTTCTCTTTTGAAACCAACATCTTACTTCTTCTTTAAGCCATTGTGTTTTGGCTATTTCGATAGCTTTAATTGCAGCTTTTGATTTGTTTTTCGATTTTACTTGAATAAATTTTGGGTAACATTTCCTTTTGATACATTGTTGAATAAACCAAATATTTTGTGAAAACTTTTTTGCTTTCATTCGAAGTTTAAAGTAATACTTCACTTGCTCCGATAATGTTGCGTATTTTAAATAATTTATTGAAGAGAGCTTTACTGCTAATACACTCCAGTTTGTTTTCTCTATTGTAGTTCTTTTAATTTTTTACAACGTCATTTTAACGATGCTAACTTTTAATTATTTTAATTATTTTACCAATTTAACTTTGTTTTTAATAATACTTTGTCTAAGTTTTAATCTTATATTTAAAAAATTTTTAACGATGGGCCTTTCGGTACCAAATTTTATTATTATTATTGTTTTTGTTTTTTTATATAAAATAAGTTTTAACGTAGGGCTACCTGTACCTGTAATTGAATTTTATTTTTATTTATTGTTTTATAATTATCTAAATTCATAACAAATGACACATATTTGTTTTTGTAATTGTTGAAATTGATCTACAAGTTTATACCAAATATTTATACGTCATAGTAATTTATAGTATATAAGACCTTAAAAAGGATTAATCTTCACAGTTTGAAAATGGTTGTACAAACCGAAACATGTCACGACGTAATTATTTATTTTTAATAAATAATAAAATAAATAGTGGAATAATGCAAAATATATATCCTTGAAGTTTTCTTCAGTCATTATCCTTAGAGCGTGTTTAAAAATGAGAATCCAACAAAAATACGGGTCTAAAAATAATCTAATCTATAATTTTATAGACTGTTATTATCAAATTAAATGCTTTAAAATTAGAAAACTTGACAAGACATTTCTAAAAATTATCGCAAAATCGATTTTTTCTTGCCCCAAATTAGTAAATGTTAAAACGTAAAAAAAATTTCCAAAGTTTTATCAAAATTATCGTACAAGATGAATAAAAAATTTTTCTAGCATTACGTATTAAACTTTAAAATAACGCCATTTTATCATTTTGGCGTCAAATTTTGAGTTGTTAACCAAGACGCTTAAATTACTGTTCGAATAATTAACGGGGAGCTTTATACAAACCACACAATCGCAGTAATCTTCATGTTTGTAATTTAAATAGTAATATAAGCATCTCAGTATGCAATTTAAAATTCACCTATAGTTTCCTCACTCACACTTTGTTTCCAGTCATAGTATAATATAAAATTACAAAACTAACCGAGGTATTTTATTTTTGCCGCAAATTTAAAATCATTAACTCTATTGTTTATATTTATAGCTAGTTTTATTTTTAATTGAATGCAGCCAGTTACTTCCAAGTTTACCCGCTAAAACCCTAAACTCTGGAGGATACTCCATTGCACCCCAGGCGGAATGACTGGCTGACTCTTGCATATTTCATTATTGCCGCTGTGGACGTCTCCTTAATCGATCTCCGTCGAATCTACATTATCTTGGCCGCTGATATATATATATATATATATATATATATATATATATATATATATATATATATATATATAAATGGATATATAGATATATAGATATATAGCTATACAGATATATATATATATGAATAAAGCGGTTTTGCAATCGTTGTGAAATGTAATGAACGATAATTAGTAAAAATACGAATCTCTTCTTTTGGCGAAAATCTACAAAATTACCAATTTTTTTTAAAGAAACTAGTAAAAAACCTAGTAAGGAAATATATATAAATTTTTATTATATATATCGATTTTTTTCGGAGAATTTTAAGGAAATTCTTCTTGCAATCGGTCTGAAATAAATAGGATAACTTATATTTTATTGCATTCCACGTTTTGGGCAATTTTTTCAAGAAAATATCTTCAACCATGTTACAATAATAAAAAAACTTTTTGTAAATGATTCATGAATTTTCTGAAAATTAACAAAATACAAATAAATAAGTTCGAACCATGAAGAATATTATTCAAAATAACAGAAAACTGACTTCCATTTCACGCACGTTGAAACCTCCGTTTTATAAACGCTAGTTTGACAGCTAATATTTGATTAGACTGGTTGCATTTAACACAATAGAAAGCTGTAATGGTTGTTTCAACACACGTTGGTTTAAGAAACAGATATGTGGAAGAACGGTAAACAGAATCTAGGTGCATTGGAGATATAAGTGATATTGATAATATAATGAAGAATAGTCACATTTTATGAAGCTTTTTTAAATTAAATATCATAGCGAATATATTATTGGAAACGTCTATAATCTTTTTAGGTTTAATGAACCATAGTCTCAGTTTTCAGGTAGTGTAGGAGCTGCAGAATTTTGATAAAAATCCACAAGCTCCCATTTTCACAATGCGAAAAGACAATTTGATTTGAAATAATCTAAAATTTAATTTACTACTCTTATCTTAATCAAATTTCCTTGAATTAAAATTCACAAATCTAAACTTAACCTAAAATTTCTTTACCACTATGGCCCATCGGATTAAATTCAGTTTGAAATATATACAGCGCATTTACCAGAAGATTATGCTTAATTCGGAAGTGTCGAGTTGATCAACCGAAATGCTTTCAGGAATCTCTGCAAATATCGAATGCTGATCAGTTGTCTTAATCATGAAAAGTTTGATTTTAACCAAGCGTTTTATTATTAATTATTCATTTGTCATCACGTTTATGAAAAAAAGGATGTTAAATTGCATTTTTTGTGTCGTTTCGTTCTGCCCGTTGATGCTGACGGTTTCGTAGTTAGTTTTAAAAGAACCTCTATCCTTTCCTTTTTAATTTGTTAACAATTCCTATCCTTTTTAATTTGTTTACATTTCAGCTCGTACGTGATGTTTTTGTGAATCGATTTTTGGCACCAAGGGAAAGTATCCTCTCCCACACTTCCGAATTAATTTAATTATTTAACCACCAAGGTATGAACTGTTTTTAGCAATTTACTATTAATAAAGTTACTAATGGCTGTTTTATTCTCCTTTATTTTTAATTCAATATATCTTTTCCTAATTTACTTCGTATATTTTTCCTGATAATTTGGCAGAAAAGTTATTAATATACATATTACTATATTACTAATATTTAGTAATGAAATCGTTATGTAATAGATAAATAATATTTAAACTTCTTAGTAGATAATTTAAAATGTTTAATAAAATTTGCAAGGTCGCAAAAACTTGAAATTTGCGGTTTCAAAATAATTCTTGAATAATGTACGGACTAGTTTACAAATATAATAACTCTAGTATAATTATAAATATATGCAAATTACTTAATATATAAAGTTTCTATTATTAATTTATGAAAATAGGTTTTTTTTTCCATAATAAATAATACATCCAATAAAACATGTAAGAACTAACAATAACATCAGGTATTAAACGGTAGATACTATTTTAAAACAAGTTTTAATATAAACTTTGTAATTAATTACAGTATGTATTTAAATATCATTCACAGCTCAGTCATTAAACTACCAAATAAATTGATCAAGGTCGAAGAAACCACTCATACTTAAGTATGAAATATTTTATAACGTGCATTGTGCGTATTTAATAACAATAATTACGTATATAGATAGTTGACCAAAACTCACTAGTCCATCAAAAGAGGTTACAATTCTCTCAAAATGGTACTTTACTTATACATATTCATAGTTTCTTACATGTGACTACGATTTGTTTAAACGTTTTGAAAATTAAAAATAAAATTTTTGGAACCATTTCGAAAGTGAGTGACCGTCTAAAACTATACGATGTAAATGAAGTTCTCATACAGTTGAAGTTTTTACATTGGAAAGTATTTGTTAACGGTATTGGGATGCTACACTTATACGTTTTACTTTTTATTTGAAGATTTTTTATTATTACATTTATGTCCGAAAAACCCTATATAGTATTTTTATATCATTTTATATCATTATAGTATTTATATATATTTTATTAAAGTGTGAAAATCAGATTCAAAATTAAAAAATCCTACCACTAAAGCACGTGAAGGGGTAAAGTTTGCATTTGGAGCGGTTAATAATCTCTTTTAAGAGTATATAGCACCGGCTTCTATTATATAAACTGTGGTTTCATTTATGTACGTTAATATTATATAGGTACACATAAATGAAACCTGAGTTCATATTGTAAAAGTAGATAATTTGTATTTCTAATCACTAATTAAAGTTAAATAAAACGTAAAATCTTCGACAAACACTCTTGTCTTAAGCCTCCTTCTAAATAATCTGTAGTGGATAGTTTCATCATGCAATAATTTTTTGAGAAAGTATTTCCTGGATTCGGAGCTGACTTTTGCTTTTCGACCTACGTCATAGTAAATAACTCTCTTTCAAAATTTAAAACTTACTTACTTAGCAGTTTGGATGTACCTTGATATTTAAACTCCTACTTCACCCTCTTATCAAAATTTTCTTGCCATCGCTCACTTACGTATCTTCTAGACAGTTTGAGCTCGGCATTAATAGAGAAAAGCAGTGTAAGTCTGCCATCCATGATAAATCCGCCACCCCCAAATTATGGCATAAAACACAATGTTCGCTACAAGTGATTAGTACTGATACCTAGCTTAGGACTAGCTATGCGTCTGCCAGTAATCAAATTAGTCTCATTCCATTCAGTTTATACCTAAACAAATTTGAAATATTTTTTGCTGTTTTCAAGGAACTGTAGGTAAGCGTTTAAATTTCAGTGTTTATTACTTAAATTTGTGCATGTAGTGATAGATTATAATTTAGGGTAGACATCCATTTAAGTATGTCATAGTTTTGTTGTTTCATTTATCAGTTATTGAGTCTGCAAGCCAGTTTGTTCAATTGGAGTTATTTCGCCACTGAAGTAAGAGAAAATACCAGCTGTCATGTGCTTAAGAAATAAATTCGATTTGGAATTCCTTTCGAAACACCCTACGAAAATTTTTACAAACCATAGATGATAAGAAGTCCCTATTTTGTCGAAACCAAGTTTTCAATACATGTACAATCGTAAAAAATTTAGTAAGTCGAAAAAATAAATAAATTAAAATGTGTTTTAAAAAAGGTAAGGCAATATTTAGGAAAGAAAACAAGAATATGTAAAGACCTACAGTTAAGTTAATTTCGATGGAAGAAGAAATTGGAGACAAGAGAATGAGAGTGTAGCCAATTACATTTACAACTTGCGTGTATAACTTTAATTAAAGCCACGCATTTCTCTTTTTTTTTTTTTTTTTTTTGTAAAGTATTTGGACGTTTGTCAAGTTACCAGACCAAAATATTCAAAATTCAATTTCATTATGCTCAAAATAAGGTTTTAGTAACTTTTTAGATGTTGCAAAATTAAATAAGGTGCTCAAATTTTTAATTAAGAAAATGATCCATTATGATCTCTGCTGTCGTGATATCACGCGTGCAGAGAACAATGCGAAAAAGTTACTTTTATTATAAAATGTTAGTACTATAATTAGGTGCTTTTATGGTGTGCATTCAGTATACAATTTAAGTGCTTTTTAGATATTGCAAAATTAAATTAGATGCTCAAATTTTAAGATATTTTGCAGTTGTAATAATATCATGGTGACCGAACAATTCTGAAATAAAAACTATAATAATACAAAGTAAATTCTAAAATTAGATACTTTTATTGGGTGCCTCCAAACAATTCTTTAATAAAAATTACCAAAAAATCTGTGCAACATGCTAGCTTAAACAAGCTTGCAAGTCGAAAAAATAAATAAATTAAAAAGTGTTTTAAAAAGGTAAGGCAATATTTATTTATTTAGGAAAGAAAACAAGAATATTTAAAGAGCTACAGTTAAGTTAATTTCGATGGAAGAAGAAATTGGAGACAAGAGAATGAGAGTGTAGGCCAATTATATTTACAACTTACGTGTATAACTTTAATAAAAGCCATGCATTCATTTCTCATTAATAAAAAATAATACTTTATTTTTCTATTATTTATAACTGACGGAATTTATTCTCTGATTCTGGCTGTATTATCTACGTTTAGGCGGAGTTACCAATTTTTTCCAAAATCGATGTTTAAAAAAATAAAAAAATATTTAATTTAAAATGTAATTTTTTGTAGACAAATAAATTGTAAATGTTTTTCAATATTCATAATTAGGATTAAAGGCAAATGAAAGATTCGAAATAAATGTTTTCTTTGGGTGGTAGTCATACCTAACTGACCCCTAAGTCATTTGGGTCTGCATCGATAAGTAAATAATTCAGTTTTGATTTTTTATATATAATAAATGACTAGTTATAGTTAAAATTGAGTATTCGGTATTGTTTTCATCATTTCACACTTTGTTTTCATCATTTCACACCGTTGTTTTTTTAATCTTAGCTGTCCCTACTAAGATTATAATCAATAACATGTGTAAATTTTGGATATGAAATCATTCATGGCCAAATGTGCAAATTAATAAATATGGTTATAAAAATGATTGTTAATAAAAAAATATTTTAAATTAGCCGTCATGCTATAACTGTTTAAAACAAAATGTTTGCCGCATTATTCATCAATTTCCAGTTCATTCATAACCCAATTCTTATATCTATAGTGTTATTATTGTTAGTGACTGTGTTGACATGTTTTCGTTTTTGGAATTACATTCGTGTGTGTTATTTTGCATCTAAACTTCCTGGACCAACGGCGTATCCAATTATCGGAAATCTCGAATTATTTGTAGGATCTATAGCAGGTAAACCGATTGAGTGTTTTTACATGAAATATGTTTTGTCTCTTATAGAAAAACAGAGTGATTTATCACCAATTTTACAGAAAGGTACTAACAAACTTGGAATCAAAGTTCAAATTGAACGAAACTGGACCAAAAACTATCGTTTTTATTACATTAAAATATTCGGCTTCAAGACGGAAAATATCGGGGTGGTTTTTGAGCTAGGCTTTAAAGTAATACATTTTCATGACTTTTGAAATTGATCAAATTTTTTAGCATTTTGATATTTTTCCTTTATCCCGAGCATCAAATATATACTGGCAGATTACCCCAATTTTCATAACCTTACATAATCTGCCTCGTTCAATATACAAATTATAGCATTTTGACTTTTTAAATTCGTATATGTTGAGTGTCATATGTGAATTATGGTTTACAAACCAATTGTAAATCGCTCAAGAAAATAATGGATTTGTTTATTTCCTTATTTCATTTTTTTGTTGTTTCAAAAAAAGAACACAAAAAAAAACCAACAACAAAATTAAGCAATTTATTTACAGAAGATTTTAGATGATTAGATGATAATAAGATTTTTAATATAATAATAATTTAGTAGAGTAACGAAGCAATGAAGCAGTGTGTCACTACAAGCACAAACAATATTTATTCATTCTTTTTTTTGGAGGGTTAGTTTTATTTTTAGATTACTAAAGTACATAAAATGGCAAACCAAGTTTGTTAAAAACCTCCTTCAAAAAGCTAATCTTCTAAAAAAAGTATTATTGGAAAAAAAATCTAATTTTTGTTTTCAAGTTATTTTGAATACTAACAAAATGATAAAATTTGTGTGTTTCGTAAACACAAATGTACTGTTTCATAAGCGAATTTATTTACAAAGAATAGTTCTAAACCTTAAATTCCTAAAGGTAAAAATTAATTTTCAATAGTTATATAGAAGATAAAGATAATAGTATTTTAATTTCATAAAAGTTATGAGTATGATTTTAGAATTGAAAAAATTATAAAACAAAAGATATCCTATAATATATCTAAAATTTACGAGAGTAACCATAGCCAACATTATATATGTTATATGATTTACTTTTGCTATAATGCGCTCAAAAACATTACAAAGTTAAAAATACAATAATTACAACCAAAATCTAAATTCCTGGCCTGTAGCGACTTTTTATTTTTTTTATTTTTTATTAAGTATTTGGACCTTTGTAGAGTTACCAGACCAAAATATTCAAAATTAAATTTCATTATGCTCAAAAGAAGGTTTTAGTAACTTTTTAGATGTTGCAAAATTAAAAAATTTTTAATTAAGAAAATGATCCATTATGATCTCTGCTGTCGTGATATCACGCGTGCAGAACAATGCGAAAAAGTTACTTTTATTATAAAATGTTAGTACTAGAATTAGGTGCTTTTATGGTGTGCATTCAATATATGAATTTAAGTGCTTTTTAGATGTTGCAAAAATCTCGCATCTTAATTTTTTTTTTTTTCCAATATACTTAATTCTTAACGGTTCTGTACGTATTAAAAACTCGAAACTGTTCTATATTAAAGACTCGTTTTCCGTACAATATAGGTTTTTTATCATCTTTTGTTGGTAGAAGTGTTTATTACTGATTATTACTGAAAGTGATTATTACTGAAATTCAAACATGACTGCCAGTTATTTAAGTCATCAAAATAGCAAAAAATATTACAAATTTGTTTAGGTACATGTAATCTGCACACAAACTGAACAGTATGAGTACAATTTCGTTATTGGCTATTCATAAGCTAGTTCAGCACTAATTACAAGTAGAAATTTTGTAGCATTTCAACAGTAATCACACGGATGGAAATTTCGTAGCTTACATTGCGTTTTATACCCAAATTTGGGAAGAGCTAATTTACTTTGGTTGGAAAACTTGCACCGTCTCTTCTATTTGCAAACATAAAAATTTGATCCGTTTGCCTTTTAAAATCTTGAGTTTAAGCGACATTACATTGATTTCTTTACTGGCCTTAATTTAAAAATTAATTAAATTAAATTAAAAGAAAGAATCCGAGCAAATCTAAAAATTGCCATTAGAAATTATGAATTGAGTATGACACTGCTTTTTTCTTTAGATAAAACTCAATATTTTGTCAACATCTCAAAACAGTATCCGAACACCGTGTTCCGAATATGGATTGGGCCAATGCCGTTCATTGTTGCACCTTACCCGGAAATTGTTCAAGAAATTTTAACTAACAAACTTGCATTAGAAAAACCATACATCATGAAACTTGGATTTAATAATTTATTGGGAAAATCAATTTTGACATCAGAGGGTATATTTATTCAGAATCGTATATAAAATAATTTTTATCTAATTATGAACGAATTATGTATTCCAGTTCCTGAATGGAAATATCACCGAAGTATTATAATAAAAGCTTTTAGTCCCATTATTTTAAAAAGGTACTTTAAAATATTTGTGGAAAAAATTAATATTTTAACTCAAAACTTAGATTTGGTAGTAAATAAAGATACTTCGTTTGATATATTTGAATATTTGTCAAAAACTACGGTGGATTCAGTTTGTGGTAAATAATTAACTTTATTTTCATTATAAATAACTTTTAAACAATATGAAAGCATAAATTCGATTTTAGGATCCACAATGGGTGTCAATACTAATTCTTTCGAAGAATCTTCATACCTGGATGCTATGGAAAGGTAAAAAAATTAATACAATATTTTAATTTATTTATTAAAATAACAAAAAACCAACCTTTAGCGTTGAACGAAAAAAAAGTAATAAACTTCTCTAATAGTTCATATAGAGTTTTTGCAATAGTCATAACAAAACGATGTTTAAAATCAAATTTTCACATTTTTAACCCAATAAACAATGATTAAGTTCCGTACCTAATTGGTAAAAAGAGGCCAAAAATAAATCATTATATGTTCGATAAAGATTTTGTTGAATATATTTAACTGTTTAAACAGTATTTGAAAGAGGATAGTTAAAAATTTTTAATTGCCATTTTATTGGCATATAACGATATCCCTTGTACCAAAATGTACAAGGACCTAGATACCTCTGGGTTACAGACACTGTTGTAAAAGATTATCGTCGAACTCAAAATTTGATCAAAATATCTGTGTCTTTAATTTCCTAATTGACCGATCAAACGAGCCCGCCGAAGGCGGGCGAAGTTCGATCGAAATTATACGAAGCGTCTCGTTCGAAGATGATTGATTACTTGTAGTACTGTTAAGTATGCTTAAACTTCACAACGTTTAGATTTAAATTCAAAACTTTTCCCGCGTGTCGGGCTAGGAGCTCGCGCGCGCCTCTATCGGTCGTCATATATTTTAGAGTATTTAATTACCTTTTTGTATAGCGATATCACAGTTTTTATGAAGATGATTACGGGCAGAGGGTCTCTTTTTTTTTTGGGTGGGAAGTGATCATCTTCGAACGAGACGCTTCGTATAATTTCGATCGAACTTCGCCCGCCTTCGGCGGGCTCGTTTGATCGGTCAATTATACTACGCGTCTCGTTCTCGATGATTGATTACTTGTAGATTTTTAGCGTCTGTGATAGAGCTTTAATTGTATGTTTATTTCTGAAAAAACTGACAATTATTTATAAATGCAATTATTTATAAATACTAATGTATTTTATTAGGCATAGAAAATTTTTTAACAAAAACATGCTCAATTATTCTTAGTCAGTATCGCCATAGCAAACTTGTTATTTGATTCCAAAATAGGCCTGTTGTAGAAACGTGCAAATGTTTCTAAATTTTTCGTCCAACTTGCGGTTCTTCTTATTGTATCAATATCTATTCCCTTCCGGTAGGCCGTTGAGACGGCAGCATGCTTGGCGCTATATGCGCTAAACTTTTGAGTATCTACACCTGCTTTGCTCAATAAGGATTTGATCCAGTGCCCGATCGTTTAAGGACTAACTGGCTTATGAGGTTTCACTGTAGATAAAAACAAATTTTTGTTTTCTCCTCTGAATGTTTCTGTAAGTTTGAGGTAATGTAGGATTATAGCAAAGGACTATGCAAAGCTTTGGTCGCTTTTCGAAGAAAGGAACCATGAGAACTGGTTGGTTTTTTCTTGGTTTTGACGTTTTTATCAAATCAGGGATTTTTATTTGAAGTTCCGACGAAGTCTCGTTTAAATTATCTATGTTAATCAAGGCAATAGTTTGGAGTCTATGAGCCGTCACGAGTATTAGGAGCGTCGCTGCGATTTCCGATACAACTTTTAATTTTTGATTATTTATCAAATCTAGTTTCTCTATATATTCCAAAACCTGCTCTGTATTCCATGTGGTGGAATATTTAGGCGTGGTAGGTCGTCGTTTGAAAATACTTTTGAAAAATCTGGATATAAGGGCGTCCTTGGATATATCGTGTTTTGCTATCAGTGAAATTGCCGATCTGGACGAATTCAAGGTTCCGTAGCTAGCTTTTTCATTGAATCTCTTCGTTAAAAATTCAATGATATTTGTACTACTAGGATCAAATATGTTATAACCTTTTTCTGTGGCAAATAAAACCCATTTTTTGAGGCATTCCTCATATTGCTTGAGAGTTGATGCTGTTATCGAGTCCACCATGAAGTCCACTGAGTCTTTAGGAATTCCCTTTCTTAAGTATGCCTCCCTGACAATTTCCCTACCACTAGAGAAAGCTTGTGTGCCAGGGGATGACTTCTGTTCCTGCAAGGAGAGAGCAGAAGGTCAGGCGATGGTTCTAAAATTAATGGATCTTCACACAGGAGAGAGGTAAATATTGGATACCACACTTGCGTGGGCCAATTCGGAACGACCACTACTCCAGTTGCCCTGTCACTGATAATTTTTCTTAGTGTTGGTAGAATAACCGCGAAAGGCGGAAAAGCATAGAATTGCTCTTGTTCCCATGTAATTGTGAATGAATCGACTACCGATGCCTCTGGGTCTGGGTAACGCGAGCAAAATTTTTCACACTTCGTGTTAACTCTAGATGCGAATAGATCAATAGTACAGGGGCCAATATTTTTGATAATTTGTCTAAACTATTTGTCACCCCATTCCCATTCTGTATCGAAATTAGTCACTCGGGACGCAGCATCTGCGTGTACGTTTTCTTTCGAAGCGATGTATGAGGCTGTTATCCAGATTTTTCTGGCTTCACACCATTGCCAGATTTTTGGCGCAAGTTCACTTAGATGGGGGAATTTTATCCCGCCAGCTTTGTTTATATAGGAAATGGCCGTAGTATTATCTATACGCATTAAGATTTCGCAATTAGTGAGCCCAGATGCAAAGCATTTTAAGGCGAAAAAAGCGGCTAGGAGCTCTAGATAATTTATATGAAATTTTTTATCGTTTGGGCTCCAGAAACCCCTGGTGATCGTTGAATTAGATTCCGCGCCCCAACCCGTCCTAGAAGCATCAGATGATATTACTATTTTATATTTTAGTGTTCGTATTGGGTTAGTGCCGATCAGTATATTAGCTTTCCACCAAGCAAAATCTTCCAGTACCTCTTGTTTAATATTCATATGAGCTTCAAAGTTATTATTATTCATAGTTTGTGCTAACCATTTAGCTCTTTCGAGTCTTTTACAATAAGCCCTACTATATTCTACTGCTGGTGATGCCGCGACTAGAATTCCCAGTATTTGCGCAAAGGTACGGATTTTGTACTGTTTCCCTATTTCAAATCGGTTTAAACTTTTTATTATTTGATTTTTCTTTTGGTCCGGTAGATCTACTGAATATTTCTCTGAGTCTAAAATAAACCCAAGATATTTACATCGTTTGTTTGGAATTATGGAACTTTTTTTTTTTTTATAGTTTATAGTAAATCCCAATTTCTCTAATAATTTGATAGTGAAATTTATATTATCACGACATATCTCATATGAATCGCTAATACATAATATATCGTCTAAGTATACTATTGACAGCCAGCCTTTTAGACGTAAAAAATTTATGACTGGCTTCATAATTTTAGTAAAGATATAAGGACTAGTCGATAATCCAAACGGGAGACATCTAAATTGATACAAGATACCGTTAAAACGAAACCGTAAGTATTTCCGGCTATTTTTACTAATCGGTACCAAGAAATACGCGTCTTTAAGGTCCAGGGTTCCCATATAAGCGTCCCGAGACATTAAGTTTCTCGCTGCCCTCAGGTCTTCCATTTTGAAATGAGTGGTTTGAATAAATTCGTTTAGTTTCTGTAGGTTAATGATAAATCTATTAGATTTATCTGGTTTTTCAACTAGAAAGTAAGACGACACGAATTGGTCCTCGCAATCTTCGCATGGTTCAATTGCTTTTTTAGACAGAAGAGTGGAAATCTCTTGGTTGATTTTTTCAAATTGCTCAGGGGACCAGTTTGGAGAGTCTGGCTCCCGAAGCTGTATTGGTTTCCTTTCAAAGGTTATATCATATCCTTGTAAGCAGGAAATAATAAATTCATCACTTGTAATTTCTTTCCACTCTTTAATAAAGTGCTTTAATCTACCTGCAACAAAATTTACCTTTTCTACTTTTTCGGTACTAGTCGACTCGACGTCTGTGTTGTCGAGCGACTCGATGTCTGGAACTTTGATTGGGATGGCCTCGGTTTGTATTTCACATTGGTGAACTGTCTCCTCGGGTAGTAGCCCACCTGCTTGGCCTTCCCAGATGGGCCCCCCCCCCAGTTTCCCGAAGTAGTAGACTTTTTTGTTGATATTTTCTCAGGAGCTTTGAGAGACGCTGCAGCTTTTTTAATATTTTTTGCGTCTTTCACCTGTTTAGTTAATTTTGCACCATATAACCACTCATCAGAAACCGTGGCTTCTAAGGTAGACTTTATGTCTTTATCAAGGTTGGGAGTGATAAGGGATTTTCCTGCCATTGAGTGTTGATTAAACACGTCCGCAAGAATTTTTCCCGAGTCCCAGATGTATTTCAATAACTGTGTGTGATCTACCCCATCTTCAGGATTCTCCATCAACATTGACATTGCTGCACCAAGAGAAACAAGAGCTGTACTCTCTTGTGTTGATCTCTCTTTTTTGCCACCTCTGTTAAGTGACTTACTATTTCTAAATTGACTTTAGGTGCCTCGGTGCGGAATTTTTCTACTCGAGAATACTTCTTAAGTAGTTCCTTGCGAGAGTCCTCTGATAAGCCTTTGGACATCCAGTTAGACCACTGTTTTTCAACAGTTTCGTCTATCTTTACAATAGAATTCGTCGATGGGACTTCCTCTCCCATCATTTTCAGAAATTCTTGGTTCAACTCATGTTGATCCTCAATTGATTCTTCTTGAGTCTTACTGGTTGCTGAGTCCTGCTCAACTTCCAAAGGGATAGCCGGTACTTCGGTCACCACCGTTTCCGTGGACTCTTTATTAGCTGTGTCCTGAGAATCATTTATATCGGCCCCAGTATCTGAAAGTGAGGGAAAAAATATAAACTGCTTTGGAGGTATATATATTTATATATATATATATATATATAGATATACTTTTTGTATATTTATATAGATATATTTATTTCTGCCAGGGGCATTGAGACAGTTCTTGTTGAACGTCACTCTACTGGGCCAGTACGTACCGTATAGGTACAGCTTGTTTTTTTTTTTTTTTTTTTTTTTTTTAAAAAAAGTAACAAGCTTCAATCGTTCGTATGGAACTGGGACGAGCTCGTGTGGAGCTGCCCGATATTTGTGAATATTCGTTTGGAATATTCATATTATGGTATATTTATATTTCTCACTTTTTTTTTTTTTTTTTGAAAAAGTAACAAGCTTCAATCGTTCGTATGGAACTGGGACGAGCTCGTGTGGAGCTGCCCGATATTTGTGAATATTCGTTTGGAATATTCATATTATGGTATATTTATATTTCTCACCTGTATTATCAACTCTTTTATCCTTTTGACTTTGCATAAATGTCATCATACATTTTGAGGTTATTAATTTGATCCTGCATTTCTTTGAGTTTTTTACTCGTTTTTCGATCCTCCCGATCTCGATCCCTTGATCGCGAGCGTGATCTCTTCTTGCCCATCTTGAATAAATCTTATTTAATATTAATTATAATTGTTTTTATATTATTATTTATCAGAATAAATTTTCTTAACGTCTGAAGCGTTCTGCACAACAAAACAATATGACGACTGATAGAGGCGCGCGCGAGCTCCTAGCCCGACACGCGGGAAAAGTTTTGAATTTAAATCGAAACGTTGTGAAGTTTAAGCATACTTAACAGTACTACAAGTAATCAATCATCGAGAACGAGACGCGTAGTATAATTACTAAATTTCATGTGACTTTCTGACTTATTCGTTATTAAAAATGTCAGTTGAACATTAAAAATACAATGATTTTGAACGGTTTTTCAAGAGTAACACGACTGCCTTGCTTTTTATTTCTGTTAATCTAATTATTACCGACTTATAGCTAATTGCAGATCACTTTTCAAACAAAATTAACGACTTGACGTTTAACGTTGAATAAAATTAATCATAAAAAACCAACAATAATTCAGAGAAGCTGGTTGAATTCTTTACAAATATTCAAAAACAATTTTCAAAAAAAAATTCAAAAACTATTCAAGAAAAGGATTGATGAAAGTTTTACTTGACAGGTTTACTTAAGTTAATCTTTAAAATTCTCTGTAAAACGTTTTGTTAATCGATTACATAGGTACATATTTATGGAAGTTATCCTTCAAAAAAAAAATTAAATTAGCTGCAATATGAATATAGAACTAAATTATAAATAATTCAATTTACATATAGAGAAACTTTTTAAAAATAAATAAAATCAGGAAAGTTCGACCATTGAAATCTATTAACTTTCACTAGGTTTCGAGGTAAAAAAAAAGCATGGATTAGTTCCTCTTCCTATCAAAACTTTCATCTAGTGAAGTTTGGCTGTAAGTTACTACTGTCAATTGTCGATTTTCAGAAAGCAATTATTTTTATTTTTTTGTAAAAAAATAAAACACAAAATGATGTAATGTATAAATACATCATTTATATCATCTATATGTAGACTTCATCTGCCGTTACTAAAATAAATTATGTTTTAAACTTCTGAACCAGTAATGAATGATATATCAAATATGCTATATGTCGTCCATTTTATTCCTTATACTTACCGAACGAAAAAGAATGGTTGCGTACATGTACACGCGTCAGAAGTTCTACATACTTCTTTGGCATCATTATATAACAATTTTTTTTTTGCATGCAAATAATTACAATAAAATAATAAAAGGACTGGAGAAGTATAGTCAACACAGTCAATAAAGAAAGCTCAGTTTAAATTTGAAAAATTAAATAAATAAATATGTATTATCTTATATTAAGTGTAACATAAATTCTCTATACGAAAGTTATTTTTTCTTTAATTATATTTAATGCCATAGCATCTTCCGGAAATTGTTGAATCGGATCAATTTATATTACTGGCGTATAACTAAAATATGATATTTATTGAGCGGGATTGAGGACAGCTTTTACCTGTGAATTTTGTGACGTTGATCCAAACGCATCTTAAAATTGCACTCTCATCCTTTTTTTCATAACGCGTTATTAGAATTCAAAAGTATAAATAAATACAGCAAGCAGAAAGAAGCAAGTGCAAAAAAAAGTATCTTTCCATCATTCACATACATCATTCATGCCTATGAGAGTGAAAAATAATTACTATTTGTATCAGGAGAATATAATTTTTCAATATGTATAAATAAATTCATTATGTATAAATAAATTTTAAATAAAATCATCATGTCGTTTTTATCATCGTAGAAAAAATCGTAGGCACGCAGATCATAAATTCATTATCATCCAAATGCGCAAAAAAACAGTATAACTTCAAAAAAATTATTTTATAATGATTTCTTTTGCACAGAGTACCAACATTCTCCAACGTCTGGTTTCAATTTTTTTCTAAATGTTTCAGTGCAGTGCACCTTACATTGCAGAGACTATCCAATATATTCAAATTTCTAAATATAATTTACCAATTTACGGAGGATTATAAAAGATTTTCTAAAAGTCGTCAAGTTGTTAAAGGATTCGCTGAAAAAGTTAGTGAAAAAATATATGGTATTCTCAAATTAAAGATTTAACAATATTTTTTAATTTTAGATAATTTGTGAAAAACGTAAAATATATGATAACAATATCGAAGATAAGGTGACTAATAACAATGAGTATTTAAGAAAACCATTTTTAGAATACTTTATGGATTTTACAAAAAATAATCCAAATATTACCGATGAACAACTGCGTGATGAAACTAGCATTATCATTTTTGGGGTATGAAATCGATTTTATGCACAAAATTCTTAACAAAAAGCATGACATAAAATTATTTATATGCTAATATAATCTAGAAACCATTTTACATGCTGCATTGAAATCAATTAATCACCATCATTACAAATTGATTTGTATATTGAATAAAAAATAGAATTCTATCATTTTAGTAGATATATTTTAACTAAGTTGGCTGGCATTCGTTGTTTTCCTATATATAATGTTTCTACTGAATATTTTGGTAGTAAAAAAAAAAAACTAATTTCTATGAACGAAAGAGAATTGGAGCGCTGTAGACAATGATGGCCTATAAAATAAACAAAACTCCAAACATTCATTTTTTTAATTCATTGTACTTTATTAACTTTTTTTATTAAAATTGCATTTAGCAATTATTACAGCCATTAACCAAAAAATTACAATTCAGTTACAATAATGATAGTATTACATGGTATTACAATTTGTAATTAAATATATATTATTCTTGTTACACTCGTAAATTGTAAAAGCAAATATAAAAAATAAAAATAAAATTCAAGAAAGACAAAAAAAAAACTGTTGAAAATATGGTCACAAGTAAAATAAGAAAAAAATAAAAATAAAATAAAAACATTCTTGATATATAGACACAAGGAAACATATGAAATTATATATGATTGCGTCGTAGGGACCCGTCGAGACTTTTAGTGACAATTGATAAATCGGTTGGAGGCCACGGAATGCTTGACAGTAGTGAAAGTTTAGGAGCATAAGAATACAATAAAAATAAATCAATTGGAATTTGAAGTAGCGAAAAACTTAATGGAGTGAAGAAGAAGTGATTTTATGATTCAAATTGGGAGTGGGCTTTGTTATAAAAGAACTAATTGGAGCTTAACAGTGCTTATCTATGCTTATCAAATAAGGATTGGGCATTCAAAAGTGATGTGACGATATCACAATATGATTTTCTTAATCTACATGAACTGTTTGATATTATGTGTATACGATGTATAAGGGCGGATAAACTGTTCTGCTCCGTTCTGAGGCGAATTATCATCGTTATGTTCTTCCTGCTGACATCCTACTAGTGGAACAATATCCGTAACGTTGGGGTCGGTTGTAATTGGTATAAATACCGTTCTTTTCCGGATAAATTCCACATATGCGTCCAGTCTTTTAGCATACATCTCTTACTAACTGCCCAAAATCGCTAGCCAACATATCAATAAATTCATTCTCACGTATGCCAATGTGTAATGGTCACCACACAAAGTGTTGTGAAAAAAATTTAATTATTTAAAAAAATTAGAAAATTATTAGTTTATTAGAGAAAAAAAGTCGAAAAATTGGACATTGTGACAAGTTTAATTAATACTCAAGCATGTGTTAATATATTTATTGATGATATAGTTGTTACAATGAATTAAAGTTGACCCAATACGGAATCTAAATTTTTGAGTGTACACTGGAAGCTACAAATTCATAAACTACAATTTTGGTTAAATCTTGTCTACATAAAAAAAAGAAGAAAAAGGGATTTAGATGAATAGCAGCAATAATTGAAGAAAAAATGTGTGATCAATTTTGCAGAAGTCATTCAATTTTAATTTACGTCAAAATGAATGGTTACACATCCATAACGATATTTTATAGATAATCAAGGCTAAAAATTACGAACACAATTACCTATACACACATAGGTAATTGTATATTGTCCCTCTCAAACCGTTGGATGTAAGTTCTAGTGACCTTGAATTATAAAGATATGTTAATATCCTGAATTCAGAAAATCGGCCTATTTACAAAAATTGTAAACTGTCCATTTTTTCTATTGAAAATTTAAAATTAAATTTAATTTAATTAAAGAAATAAAAAATATAACAAAAGTTAAAAACAATTTTCAAACACATTACCAACGTTATATTATGGTTTTTCTTCTTATCTGATTAAAATTTGAATCCAATAATTTCAGAAAATATTATGGTGACATTGATATAGATTTTTCTTGTGGAGTTGTTCGCATAACGTTTATTCGAAACTTAAACCGGGTATAAAATTTAGTGAAGTTTCCTTAATTTTTAGTAGAAATAAAATGGTAGAAAGAATATGTATGAATTTAAAAGTCGGTCATGTTGAATGCGTACTATTTATAACTTCGAAAATCTCCAAGTGAGAAATTGGGGATGTTTGGGTTTTTTCTCGAAAAGTTACTCATGTTTCTTAGTTCGTTTAAAAAAAAAAAAAAAAAATAAACATTGAGAGTTTATTTATAAGAAATAAAAAACAAATTTTTACATGTTTTCATATTTTAAATAATCTATTCTATCCGTTAATTTCTAGCACAGACTTCAAAAAAATGAAGAAGGCAAGATGTATAAAGCTTCTCGAATGTTTATAATTTAAGCTATTTGGATACGAATAGTAACATCATTGCATTTTATTTTTGCGAAGTAATAACATTATTCGAAACAAATGTTTTGGGAAAAAGTTGTTATAGAAAAATGCCATGAAGTTAAAGTTTCCCCCTATCTCTTGTACGTAAAATAAAATACGTAATATAATTTAAAATTTAAATTTTTTCCAGGCCTATGATACAACTGCCATTTCTTTAAGTTTTGTTTTATTACAATTAGCAGCACATAAAAACATACAAAACGAAGTACATAAAGAAATATTAGGTGTGCTTAAAGAAACTAACAGCGACTCAATCAGTTTTGACGATTTACCAAAGCTAAAATACATGGAAATGGTAATAAAAGAGTCAATGCGATTAAATGCTACAGGCCCATTTATTGGCAGAGAACTATCTCAAGATATTAAAATTGGTATGAGTTAATTCTTATGCTAGTCGTTATATGCAGATATTCAAAGTTACAATACTTAAAATTTTCAGGGGATCTCGTAATCCCAAAAGGAGCCAATGTATTAATACCAATTGTGACCTTACATCGTAATAATGCATATTGGAAAAACCCCATGAAATTTGATCCATATCGTTTCACACCAGAAAACGTAAATAGTCGCCATCCTTTTACGTACATCCCATTCAGTGCTGGTCCTCGAAATTGTATTGGTAAGTAATAAAGCATTTTATGGATTTAATGAGAAAATTTAAACAAAAACCATTTGTTTTAAGGAATACGATATGCTTGGATCATTATGAAACTAACATTGGCCACATTAATGACTCGTTATGAATTTCATACCGATTTAAATTTAAACGACCTAAAGTATGAATTCGCGGCAACCATGAAATTGGTGAATGGATTTCAAGTTCGAGTCACCAAACGATCTAAACCAAATGAATGATATAAAACAATTATTTATTCTTTGTTAGTTTTTGTCATAAATATTTAAAAATGACAATATTGTACGGGTAGGAGTTTGCTGTGGCTATGAAATTAGGAGATATTATATTTATATTTTTTATAAATCAATAAAATTACATGCAGTAAATTTGTAATTATTATTACTTCCAACTCATATCTGTCGATATCTATCGATATCCACATATATCAGCTTACCTACTGTCACTAACAATTCTATATGATACAAATGTAGAAAATATATTTTTATCAAATATCTACATTTCAACGCAATGGCTCAAGCCGTGTAGGAAATAAGGTTATCCGATTGCGAATCGGACCAGCGGTTTCTGAGATTAGCGCGTTCAAACAAACAAACGAACAAACTCTTCAGCTTTATCATTAGTATATATAACAGAAATTTTTACTGTCTGTAATTAATTAATTATCATTTCCTTACAATTGTATAAAACAACATGACATTGCATTTCCCCCTGGCTGCATGCACTTATATCAATATTGGGACAATTTAAAGAAAACCACGTAAACAAAAATTTTAGGAGGAATATTTTTTTAATCACATGTATAAATTCATATAAGATGATTAATGTAATGGTATTAAAAAATGGTCTGTCAGTAAAGATTGATGGTCTACCTGCAAAAAGATCTAATTCTGCCACAAACGACCGATGAATAAAAACTAAAAATATGACCAAACTATTGATTAGAAAAGTCTAAATATAATAAATTTTACAGAATAAAAATTTAAGTGAAAGTTTCTTAAAATAAATATTGAGACCTGAAATAGAAAAAGTAAATAGATTGTAATTTTAAGTTTTTTTGCTTTTTTAATAAATTGATACAAAAATTAATGAATAAACTAACTAACACCTGTAACAGAAGAAAATTTTATAATTAACCGTTTATACAGTTAACACACAATACAACAAGATAAACATGCAAATATAGAATTAATCATTATGTATTTTATTCACTGATGTATTACATAATTTACACTTACCGAGTTTAAGACCTTGAATTTTTAATAAATGATTTTATTGAAATGTTTATATAAACAATACATTCACAAACAATGCATTCGGTACGATGCCTTTTCGTTGGCGCACACAAACAAACACTTATTCTGTATTAAACTGTGAATGCTTTTCTCGTTCTCTCTTAGTTAGTTGTATGCTTTACATATTTTTAGGTCATTATTTTGCACGTTCTATTAATGAACGTGGTTATCTCATTTTACTGTCACTTTTTCGTTTCAATGAGTTTGAAGTCAAAACGATAGTAAGACGTTCAAAAAAACAAATATAAGTAAATAAATATAAATAAAATAAATATAAAGTTAAAAAAAAAAAATCAAAACTTAGATTATGTTAAGGGGCCTGATTAATTGGAACAGAAAAAGACTATATATACAAATATAAAATATACGTACATAGAAAATAAAATTGAAACAAAACAATAAATAACTTAAAAGTTGTCTCCAATTTACTACAAAAGAGAAACAGATAAAATCTGTTATCAAGTCTAGTGCCATTTTAGGCTTGTGATTCCAAAACGGTTCAAAAGTGTATAGTATTAATAATGCAATAAGTGGTTTACCTAATCGTCACATGTACACTAGCAAACTGTTTTATTGGGTTTACAGGAATAAGATTAAACGGGGTTTAACCCGTTTAAATTTTCTTTTTTTCTACTCATTGTTATATATATATATATATATATATATATTATTAAATTTATTTTTCTTACAGAAATTTATATATTTTTAGTATTGTTAAATCAATTAAGTTATGTTTTAAAGCTACTGAAGATGATTGTAAATAATCAAAAATTTGATTGCTTGAAAAAAGTAGAGGGTAATATTTTTCTATTATGATATTGTATCATTTCTTTATATTATTCGAATCTAATGTGCATTTGAATACATACCTCAAATGAATTTTGGTATTTTGGTTGGTTTTCTGTGTATAACCTTGAAATATTTTTAAATTTATTTTAATAAACAAACATTAAAAAAATTACTTAAGTAGGCTATATGGTGTTGTTTTTATTTTCAAAAAAAAATAAAATGATTTATTCTGATTTTCTAACTAATTATTACCTAAAAGTAAAAGAGACAATATTATAAATTTGTGGAAAAAGTAGCAAAAAGAAAATTGTAAACTTTCGCAAAGTATCGACCTCAACATTTATATTGATGATTTTGATTTTCCAATTTTTTCGACGACCCCACTAATGGATATTCTTGTCTAGAAAATTGCATATTTTCAAAAATAGGCTCTTAAAAGGATTTTTCAAAATTCGAATTATTTTGGGAAATACAGCGGATTTTGTGATGTGGCATCTAAGCCGGCCGAGCGGAGCGATGAAACTCCAAACGCGTTTTTCTCAAAACTCCTTTTGTTGAGGTGGTTGACACGATATCTCAAGTTCTATTTGACCGATTCCTTTGAAATTTTGTGAGAATCTTCTCACATAATTGAGAAAATTGAGAATCTGTGAGGATTTAGGAAAATTTTAATTTAAAATATTTTAAAAAAATTCTTAAATGTAAAAAAACAGGGGTAAAAAAAAAACTTTATTTTTCAAGTGGACGCCATTTTTTGAATTTTATTTTTGTTTTTTCGGCCAAGGTCCAAGATATAGCGACATCTTTACTTATTAAGAATTTTGTTTGTTCGATTTAAATCAATACAAGGGTTGGAAACATGTCAACTAGGGAGCACCGTTTGACTGGCAACCCCCACTTCACCGGTCTGTCACTGGATGAATTTTTGACTTTTTGATTTTATTTATTTTTTTTTTTTTATATACTTAAAAAATCAATAAATATTGTATAAAAAAGTGGATACTAAAAATGTTTTTAATTTTTTTTTATCCTAGTTTGAAAAATACCCATAAAGTAGTGCTCTAGACCAGAATACCCCCTTAAAAGAGCGAAGAACCCCCTTAGAAGAGTTACTAATAATTACTGTTTCCTAATACTTTATTTTTAATAATTAATTTTTTACCCCCTACCTGGCATATTTTGCCTGATATAACTAACTATATTCTACACATACTCTATTTATGGAATTTCTTTCTTGTGACTGCGATTTGTTTAATCATTATTGAAAAATTAAAAATAATTTTTGAAACCATTTGAAAAGTGAGAAACTTCTAAAAACACCTGACGTGAAACAAGTTCTCATGACGCAGTTTTTACAATGGAATGTATTTTAAATTGATATTGGTATGATGTACTTGTTTGTGCGTTTTGATTTAAAATTGAAGACTTTTCATTTTTACATTTAAGTCAGAAAACCCTTTATACTTCAATAAACTGATAGAGGTAAGTATTTTTCTATTTTTTATTTTTTACCGATAATAGAAGACTGTCTACGAATCGCTTAGACTCCATGTAGCGGATTTTTTAAATAATATTTAACAAACCGGAGCATCCCCTCTTGAGTGTATATATAATCTACTTCTGCAGTATAAAATTGAAATTTATATTGCAGATGAAGATACAAAAAAGTTCTAATCAATAATTAGAGATGAAAAAACATAAAATCTTCGACATTTTCTTATAATTTTTATTTATATACATGACACAAAACTGATTTTTACAACAAATGTGCCGTGGAAATAAAGAGTCCTATTTTAATCCCCTAGCTGTAAATGAATAAGCCATCTGTATTCAAATAAATTTACTGCCGTGGGAATGTATAGGTGTAAACTTTTAGACAGCAAAATAAAGGTAAGTAATTTCGTGATATGCACATATATGTATAATTGAATGTCGTACCTAGACAAGCTTTTTATCTTTAAAAGGTTTTAATTAGGTTGCCTTGGTTGTTTTTTGTTTTAGTCAAAGTTACTATTTGAAATTGTACCACCTTGTTGTTGACAGGTTGATCTGCTATTTGGTACACACTGTAATCCATCAATTGGTATCGGTGGCCATCTTGAACATTGATACAGAATATATATATTCTGTATCAATGTTCATGATGGCCACCGATATCAAATGATGGATTACATATTTTTTACAACTTCCTCAATATGAGTATCAAATAAAAGGGCATGACTAGTCGAAGAGATTATTTTGAAATCTCTAGTACGTTAATATTATAATTTTAATAGCCGATTTCTCCCTTTATGGCGATATTTAAAAAAATATTTTGTAGCATTGTGCAAGAATCCTTCCCGACCAACGTTATAGTTAAGAACTCCCTAACAATATTTAAAACCTACAGAATTAGCAGTTTGGATTATACCCTGATTGATATTAAACTATTTAAATTCCTACTTCTCCCTCTTAGGAGATTTATTATCAAAGTTTCCTTCTCATTAACGTAGCGCCTAGACAGTTTCGGCTCTGCATTAACAGGGAAGCGTGGTGAAAGTTCCCCATACAAGACAAATCCTTCACCCCCCAAGTTTTGGCTTAAAACGCAATGTATTCTACGAGTGATTAGTGTGGACACCTAGATTATGACTAGCTATGCGTTGCCAGTAACCAAATTGTTCTCACATTGTTCAATTTGCGCGTAGGTTACACGTATTTAAACAAATTTGGGACATTTTTTGCTATTTTTATGGCTTAAATAACTGTCTTTGTGGGCTGCCTTTGCTTGCCAACCAACATATAATATATAATAAATAACTCCCCAACAAAATTTAAAACCTACAGAATTAGAAGTTTGGATTGTACCCTGATATATATTTATCTATTTAAACTCGTACTTTACCCTCTTAGGAGATTTATTATCAAAGTTTCCTTCTCATTAACGTAGCGCCCAAACAGTTTCGGGTATGCATTAAAATTAAATAACTGGCGGTGATTGAATTTCAGTATTAATCACTTAAATTTGTACACGTAGTGATATATTATAATTTAAGGTAGGTATCCATTAACTTATTTCATTATTTTGAGAACACACCCTGAGAAGTGTTACAAACCAAAGATAATAAGAAACCCGTATTTGGTCGAAAACGAGTTTGAGGTGCAAGACATGCATTTCTCATAAAAAGGAATAGTACTTTATTTTCTGTGATTTATAAATAGTGGAATATTCCTCAGTTCCTGGCAGTATTACCCGCGTTTTGGTGGAATTACTTATTTTTCTGAAAAATATTTTCTGAAATTTTCCATGTTTTATTAATAAAAATTAATAATGTGCATGAATTCACATTAATAAATTGTGAACTTTTTCCAATATTTCGAAAAACATGAAATAAATTTTCACTAAAGGTGGGGTTCATACCTAACTCCATGTTCGATTTTGAAAAAAATATAAGAATGTATATTGCTTTCCAACTGAAAGTTTTGCATAAAATCTAAAGCAAAAACCTCTGGGCCACATTGCATTTTCTACTGCTTCCATTAGACTCTGCTCCATGCTCTTAAGAAAGAAAGACAAATATAGGAAATTTATAAATAAATTGTTGATGTTTTCCAATATTAATAATGAGGATTAAAAGCATATGAAAAACAGAAATTTAATTTGTCCTTTCGGTGGCGATCATATCCAACTCTATCCCAAGTCATTTGGCTCTGCATTGATGAGTAAATAATTCCGTTTGGTTTTTTTTATATATAATAAATGACTCGTTTCAGTTCATGATTGGGTTTCCGGATTTTTATTTGTACATGTTATAAAATAAAATCACACACTTCATAAACTTTTATCTTTCTTCTGTAACTATCAAAAACGTTTTTTCCATCTTGCTCCCTTTACTAAAATTATAATTAAGTACAAATTTTGGTTTTGAAATCATTCATGGCCAAATTTGAATATTCATAAATATTGTTATAAAAATGATGGTTAATAAAGAAAATAGTTTAAATTAGACGTCATGCTATAACTGTTCAAAACAAAATGTTTGCCGCATTATTCATAAATTTCCAGTATTTTCATAACCCAATTCTTATATCTATAGTGTTATTTTTGTTAGTGACTGTGTTGATATGTTTTCGTTTTTGGAATTATATTCGTGTGTGTTATTTTGCATCTAAGCTTCCTGGACCAACAGCTTATCCAATTATTGGAAATGTTGAATTTCTAGTGGGATCTATGGCAGGTAAACCGATTGTGTGTTTTCACACGAAATTTGATTGATTCAATTTGAGTGATTTATCACCGATTTATTAAAAGGTGTTTACAAGAAGACTTAATTGAAAACAGAAAATTAGACGAAACTGAAAACTGACGCATTTTTGACATTTTGCACGTATTATGATATTTTATGCAGAGAATAAAATATATACTGGCAGATACCACCAGTTGTCAAAACATTACACAATGTGTCTCGTTGAATATAAAAGTATAGCATGATTTTTTTCATTTTAAATGCGTCAGGTAAATGTACCTAATTACGGGATGTTTAGACATAACGTACTTTGGCGAACGAATTAAATATAAATTTTTTTTCTCATCAAAGTTGATTTATTATAAAAAATTATGATTCAAAATGCGCTCGGAAACATTTTTGGTGACCAAGTCTTAGTCTATAGTATTAAATGTCAATTTTTGTCATATCGAGTTTGTCTCTAATTTCCGGCATAAAATTAAGCTGTTAATATAATTACGGGGATTTGTGATCGTAATTCGATGATAAACACTTTCCTAGATCATGATTAAAATAAAAGTTAAGTTTTATTTTATATATTTGATTTTATTTTTTATATATAAAACTACAAAAACTAAAATTTTTTAATTATCATATTTATATTCTGAAAAAGGAATTCTCAGACCGTATTTAAAATCGCAGATTATTTATTGTATAGTAAGAATAATTTATGTCCAGTTTCTTGTTTTATTATAAAAGGCTTAATTTGGCATTTTGCACATTTTTGAAGTTTTGTAAACTGACATCACAATTTTTATATTATTCTATAGTTTTTTTGAAAGTTATAGCATAGAGGTCTTAATTATACTTTAAAATATGTACACAATTTTTGTTATCGAAATCAAGAAATAGAAACTATTATTTTATTTCTAGAATTTGCAAATTAAAAAAATGATTATTTCTTTTCAATAAATCATAAATCAAAAACGAAATTTTCATGATGATTCTTTGTGACGTGTAACTCCCGTAATTATCAACGTACTTAAATACGTTGCACGTTAATCCGGTAAATGAAACATGTTCAATTTTTTATACAAAATCCACCGCCACCCTAAATGAATAGTCATTTCGCGTCTTTCATTTGCTCTAGATCGTTATTTTTAATCTTGGTAAACATAAAATTCATTTCGCGTCTTTCATTTGCTATAATCCTCATTCAAGTATTGTAAAAAATTAAAAATTTATTTATCCATTTTTTATTATTACATGTAAAATTTAGGAAAATATTTTTTAGAAAATATGGATAATTCCCCCAAAACGTAGATAATACCGCCAGTGTCGCAGGATAATTCCACCAGTTATGGTGGAATAGTTAATCACCTGAAAATAAAGTATAATTTATAGTTTTGAGAATTGCATGTTTTTATTTTCTACAAGAAAGTCGCAAATATAATTTTCAGGACTTTTTTTTTCTATGCACTTAAAATGTGTCCAATTTAAGCACAAAGCACAAAATACAACGATATACAGATAAACACATCATCTTAGTTATCATCTCGCAGAATTTTGTTATCAATTCGTTTTTCCGTCATTGTTTCATCGAAATTTTTCTGCAGACACTTAAAATTTTTTTCCTTTCCTTTTTTCAAAAATCTCGCATCCAATTTTTTTTTTGCCATATACTTCATTTTTAACGGTTCTGTGTGTATTAAAAACTCGCAACTGTTCTGTATTCAACACTCGTTTTCAACAAAATATAAGTTTCTTAACATTCTTGATTTGTAACAGTTCTCGTAGTGTGGTTCAAGGGATTCCACATCGAACAGCAGTATTTTGTATCGCCTTGCTTTTCTTTGGTATATCTCCAATAAATTTCCTTTGTTTGCCTTCCAATCTTTAGAACATGCCATCTGAAAATCACAAAACAGTTAAGTTTTAAATTTTTATACAGCACTAATATTTGGGATAATTTCGCCATATTATCACTTACTTAATGTAGCTTGGTAGCCGCAACCCGAAATCAAATAAAAGATTTAAAAATTTTTTTTTACTATTAAATATACGAAGCATACTATAATAATTGATAAAAATGCACATGAGAATTTAATTGATATAATTTAGTACGGATTATAATTAAATAATGAAAATAATTTTAATAAATAAAATATTATTTGACTAGTACTAAAAATGTCACTAGATAATCATAACCAACTTTAAATGATTTTCAAAACATAACCCTGAACTGTCAACTTTATATTTTATAACGTGAATTCATTTTTTTTTTTTTTTTTTTTTTTTAATTTTAATATAAATAAATAAATGATTTTGTTAGAAAATACATTTTATATTATAAAAAATAATTTTTATATTAATTAATGTTCAATATCGTTTGGTTGTTATATATGTTATTATTTATAAGTGTATTAAAAACGCTAGTTACTATTTGAAATGGAGAAGAGAGATAAAAGCCACATGTTAATATTGAAAAATTAATAACATGAAAAAGAACGCTATTAATTATTCTGAAATATTTTCAGTGTACATTTGGGATATAATTCTATCAATTTAAAAGTTTTTTTGCGGGATCAACTTTGCCAATTTTCTACAAACCTTCATTTTCCGGTATTATTGAACAAGGACACTTATCATTTTTGGTAAAGTTTAATCACTATCACTACATAGTATAAAACAAAGTCGCTTTCTCTATCCCTATATCCCTATGTATGCTAAAATCTTTAAAACTTCGCAACGGATTTTGTTGCGGTTTTAGATAGAGTGATTGAAGAGGAAGATTTATATGTATAATAACATCCATTAAATAGTGGAAAAATACTGTTATTTTTGAGGTTTATAATGTGATTCCGTAAATAATTACATTTTTTCCGCTTACATTGCAAACGCAGGCTGAACCCTACGATGTTTATCAAAATAATGTACTAAGTATAGTACATATTGAAAAAGTCTACAGAAATTATAAGAAATTTCAAATACATTAAGAACCTCATGAATGGATTTTAATGAAACTTTACAATAATTTAGCTATCTACAATATATCTCTCAACACATAGGCTACTTTTAACCCGATATTCCCTCGGAATGTAGACGTACGCGGGTGAAACCGCGGAGCGCGGCTGAAACCGTTTAAGAGATATAGTTAATTATATCTATTAAACGGTGTGGTAAAAAAATCTGATTTTTTTTCTATGGGTGCATTTAATTATAATCTTTCGAATAAACACAAACAAATATATTGGGTTAACTTTAAGTCAATTGGGTACAAAACTACCTTAACTAGCGGATTTTCTTCTAATCACACGGATTGAAGTTTCGTAGCTTACATTGCGTGTTGTGCCAAAATTCGTGAGTTGCGAATTTACTTTCGGTGAGGAACTTGCTCCACTCTCCCCTATTTGCAAACATAATAATTTGGGGATTTTGTTTTTTATTATAAAGGGTAAAAGCGATATTCAATGTTTATACAAAATAGCAGACTGAATAACACCGCCCTTGACAAAACATGAAATTTTCTATTTTTTGTCTACCTACATTTAATACAATTACTTTTGTGCCTATAGTTATAAAAGACAACACAGGATATAAAATATTTTTTAACGCTTAAAATATTTTTAAAAAATTTTCTCCAGCAAAGTGCATATTAAATAATGAAAACAAATCAATTATTTTCATGGAGCAATTTTCAATAAAAAGGTTTACTTTGTGTATGCAACCAGGCATAGTGAGTGTACTTATAAAATCTGTTATTATTAGTCGACCTTTCCATAATAAAATAATACTTACAATCACAACAAATTACATGTAACTTTATATTTGTTACATCAAATTTGTTATGGCCGACTGGCCCAAATAATATCATCAAAAATTAATTTCATTAAATTTAAGAAAGAATCAGAGCAAATGTAAAAATTGTCATTAGAAATTATAAAGATTGTGTTTGGTACTGTTTTTTTCTTTAGATAAAACTAAATATTTTATCAACATCCCAAAACAGTATCAGAACTCCGTGTTCAGATTATGGATGGGACCAATGCCGTTAATAATAATACCTGAGCCGGAAATTATTCAAGAAATTTTAACTAACAAACATGCATTAGAAAAACTATACATCATGAAAGTTGGATTTCATAATTTATTGGGAAAATCAATTTTGACTACAGAAGGTATTTATTCAGAATCGTATATAAAATAATTTTTATCTAATTATGAACGAATTATGTATTCCAGTTCCTGAATGGAAATTTTACCGAAATATTACAATAAAAGCTTTTAGTCCCATTATTTTAAAAAGGTACTTTAAAATATTTGTGGAAAAAATTAATATTTTAACTCAAAACTTAGATTTGGAAGTAAATAAAGATACTTCGTTTGATATATTTGAATATTTGTCAAAAACTACGGTGGATTCAGCTTGTGGTAAATTATTTATTTTATTTTCTTTTATAAATAACTTTTAAACAATATGAAAACATAAATTCGATTTAAGGATCCACAATGGGTGTCAATACTAATTCTTTCGAAGAATCTTCATACCTGGATGCTATGGAAAGGTAAAAACATTAATACAATATTTTAATTTGTTTATTAATGTAAAAAAAAACCAACTTTTAGCGTAAGCAAAACAAACAAAAACAACCTACTCTAATAGTTCATATGGTGTTTTTGTAATATTCATAATAAAACGATACTTAAAATCAAATTTTCACATTTTTAACCCAATAAACAATGATTAAGTTCCGTAGCTAATTGGTAAAAAGTGGACAAAAATAAATCATTATGTGTTCGATAAATATTTTGTTGAATATATTTAACTGTTTAAACAGTATTTGAAAAATAATTTTTCTACGAAAAGCGATACATTTCGACTACTGAGTGCAGGTATTTAACGATATCCCTTGTACCAAAATGTGTTGTCAATATTGGAAATTTAAAAAACAAAATTAAAAATAATTTTACATGGAGAAACCTTTAAAAAATAAACTAAAATCAGGAATGTTCAAATGCTAAAGTTCTTACTTAATATAACGTATTCAAAAAACCATCGACAATTGTACTCTATTCAGTTTCACTGGTTTCGAGGAAAAAAAAATGGTACACAATTAGTTCCTCTTCTTATCAAAGGTTTTTTGTAGTGAAATTTGGCAGGAAGGCACTACTGTCAATTTTCGATTTTGAGAAAGCGAAATGATATTTTTTCTTGTATCGGATTCATCTGCCGTTACTAAAATAAATTATGTTTTATTCCTTATACTTACCGAACGAAACAAAAATTATTTTATAATGATTTCTTTTGAACAGAGGAGATCCATGATTTTCGAACGTTCGGTTTTATACTTTCATAATGTTTCAGTGCAGTGCACCTTACATTGCAGAGGCTAACCAATATATTCAAATTTCCAAATATAATTTACCATTTTACGGAGGATTATAAAAAGTTTTCTAAATGTCGTCAAATTGTTAAACAATTCGCTGAAAAAGTTAGTGAGAAAAATATACAGTATTCTCAAACTAAAGGTTTAACAAATATTATATTTTTTAATTTTAGATAATTTCTGAAAAACGTAAAATATATAATAACAATATCGAAGATAAGGTGGCTAACGACAATGAGTATTTAAGAAAACCATTTTTAGAATACTTCATGGATTTTACAAAAAATAATCCAAATATTAGCGATGAACAACTGCGTAATGAAACTAGCGTTCTCATTTTTGGGGTATGAAATCGATTTTATACACAAAAGACGTAAAATCTTAACAAAAAGCATGAAATAAAATAATTTAAATTTGTATATAATCTGAAGAGGAATAATTAGAAACAATTACACGTCTGTATTAAATTAAATAAACTACCTTCATTACAAATTGATTTGTATCTTGAATAAACAATAGGAATCATTCATTTTAATAAATATACTAGCTAAAAATAACAAAACAAAATATTAGACGACTAACCTAATAACATTCACTAAACCTCCATTAAAACACACAAAATACATTAACTGTATACAATAAAAAAATAAAAAAAATCAAGAGAATTCCATTTTAATTAATACCAAAATTTACAACTCATTAACAAAAGTTTTGTTAATGAGTGACTCAAGGTGATGAAGAGCAAATGCAAGGTCATAGTGACGTAAATTAACATACTAACTAACATAGACAATCAACATGATCTGATGTATACCTTGCGATATATATAATTAATTATAACTACATTGCTCAAACACAAAACCTAATAAAAAATAGAATTTATTAACATAAATATCATTAATTTAAAAAGTGTTTTAAAAACAATCCAAGGCAAAAATAAGTATTAATAAAAAGTGACCGGATACACAGAAATAATAAAAAAATTAATTTGAAAAAATATCTGTTTGGCTACTAGAAATCATTTCAATCTTTTATTATAGTTTTTATTAAAAGTTTAAAAATAATTGACGATGAATTTGTTGGATTGTAAGATGTCCTAAAGTTGTTTTCTTGATAAAAAAAAACATATTTCTTATACATTCTGTAATTTTTATTTATTAATTGAAATTCAAAATTTTTACAAGAAAAATTGATGGAGTTTAATAGCTCTTCAATGCCAATATATATTTTGAATGAGACCGTTAGAATGATAGAGACTCGAGCCTTATCTCTTCGAGCAGTGTAAGGTTGATGAAAGCCACATGGCTCTGTTTCAGCATGCCTGTGGTGCTTTTTATAAACAAAGAACAAGGAAGAGTAAGAGGAGTCCACGACACTTGACCAAGTGGGAGAAATGAACCAAGTATCAAAATTGAATTTAAATTTCGTGTTAATCAAATAGCATGGCAGTTAGCACAGATTTTGAATTAAAAAAAAACAACGGATGTACTAGACTTGTGCTAAAAGTAGAGAAAATTGAAACTTTTCGATTTTCCAATAAAAATGTGTGCCAAAATGTTCTAGGTTTGTGCTACGATTTGAAAAATTCATAGAATTCATACAGTTAAAAATAAGTAAATACGTAACTTCAGTATTGCTATTAAAATAAAAAATCAATCAATCAGTGTCAAGTTTCACGGACTTCCCTACCTTGGAGCAGTTAAATAATGTGTATAATAATTACTCCTACTAAATAGAAAAGTTAAATTAATCTCGCATCAAAAACATATGTATAAATTAGTTAAGTATCTCACAATATTTTAATTCTTTCATTTATATCAATTATAAGCCCCAAAAAAGTTGTAAAATCTCTCGAAATGAATATTTTTCAGAAAATATTATCATAAATTATTTCATTCAATATAGTAGATATTAAGTTCATTGATATACTTTAAATTTCTCAATTTTCTTTTGCAGTTGGACTAAAACGGTGTTACGATGATATTGATATTGCATTGGCATATTTTTTTAAATTTTATTTTATTATTAACTTTTTACTGGATTAGTGTAACTTTGATCCAGCGTTATTATTCAATAGGACGTAATCAAAATGAATTTAACTGTCGCAAATATAATAAACTCGTCATAATTGTATAAATTATATATTATATTAATTTTAATAATGGTAATACATTGATAGTTCAGTGGATATTCTTTATAAACAAATAAGTACATATTTTCTTCCTGATACAAAGTAAAAAGTGTTATTTTAAATGAATACATTTAATTGTTAAGGACATGGGAGTTGTTTGCACAAACTGAACAAATTTTCTTCCAAACATTTTGCAAATTTCGCATAAGTTAATTTCGAAATTATGTGTAAAATTGTTTTGAAATTCAATTTTGGTTAAATCTATATAAAAAAGTAAATAAGTGGTTTAGATGAGAAGCATATAAAAATTATAATTTGTTTAGTTTCGTCGACATTTACTTGGCAACATCTTTTGATATAATTTAAATTTACCGACAACCGACGCGCTTAAGTTCCCACTAGGTTTGATGTGGCACGTCAATGTTCCCTTTCGGGGTTACGTTACACGCGTATATTACACATGTGTACGTGGCTTTACACATTGACAGTTTATTTATAAGAAATGAAAAATAAATTTTGGTATGTTTTCATATTTCAGATAATCTATACTGCATATCATTTTCTAGAACAGCCTTCAAAAAAATCAATAAGGCAAAAAAAAATTAATTTTTTAAATTTAAACTATTTGTATATGACTAGTAACATCATTGCATTTTATTTCTTGCTCCTATCTCTTGTAAGTGATATGGTCACGTATCGAGATGGCAGATAGTTTTTTTACACCTTTTATACTATAAGTTATGTACATAATATAATATTGAATTTAAATTTTTTCCCAGGCCTATGATACAACTGCAGTTTCTTTAAGTTTTGTTTTATTACAATTAGCAGCAGATAAAAACATACAAAACGAAGTACATAAAGAAATATTAGGTGTGCTAAAGGAAACTAACAGCGACTCAATCAGTTTTGACGATTTACCAAAGCTAAAATACATGGAAATGGTAATAAAGGAGTCAATGCGATTACATGCTACCTTCCCAGCGATTGGTAGAGAACTATCACAAGATATTAAAATTGGTAAGAGTTATCTTTAGCTATCCGAAATATACCGATAATCACAGTTACAATCCTTAAAATTTTCAGGAAAGCACGTTATCCCAAAAGGAGCCAATGTAATAATTCCAATTGTGGCCCTACATCGTAATACTACATATTGGAAAAACCCCATGAAATTTGATCCAAATCGTTTTACACCAGAAAACATAAATAGTCGCCATCCTTTTACGTACATCCCATTCAGTGCTGGTCCTCGAAATTGTCTTGGTACGTAATAGAGCATTTTAAGGATTTAATGAGAGAATTTAAAAAAAAAACGATTTGTTTTAAGGAATGCGATATGCTTGGATCCTTATGAAACTAACTCTGGCAACATTACTGATGCGTTATGAATTTCATACCGATTTAAATTTAAACGACTTAAAGTATGAATTCGCTGCAACTATGAAATTAGTAAATGGATTTCAAGTTCAGATCACCCAAAGACCTAAACCAAATGAATGATATGAAAAAATTATTATTTTTTTGTTATTGGCATAGATAACACATGGACTGAAATGTCCCGGGCCTAACGAAGAAAACACAGTTTTTTTAGTTCAAAATTAGCTTCATTCATGAACGTTATCTCCATCAAAAGCAACGCAATCATTCCAGTCCACTGCGTTCTGCATTATCGGTGTCTCTACGACCACGTTTGAAGTCAGCAAACCAACGTTTTATTGTTGTTTCTGATGGAACGGAGTCCCCATAAAACTTTTCAAACCATTGCTTCGCTTGAACGGTATTTTTTCCCATCAAGAAGCAGTGTAAAATTCAAACTCGAAATTGTTTTTGATCCATTGTTTTGAAAATAACAAAAGTAGCGTCACTCTTAGCACAATAACTCACAAACTAATGAATAGAATATCATGAAATTTTAACAGCTGTCTTTTGAAGGTTAGTATTAACTGAAAAAAAGGTATGCAATAAAACTAGCACCTTCTATGTGTTAGGTCCGGGACTTTTCAGTCCATCTATTATTTAAAAATGGCAGTATTGTAACGGATTGGAGTAACTTGAAATGTATGAAAATAGCAGATATCGTATTTACATGTTTTATAAATCAATAAAATTAAAAGCAGTATATTTGTAATTATTATTGCTTCCAACTTATCAAAAATATCTACCGATATCAAAAATATCGTCTTCCTGTTTGTAACCAAAAATGTGTAAAAATTATTGTCAGCTTACCTACCGTCACTTACAATTCTTAAAAATACAAATGCAGAAAATATATTTTTTATCAAATATCCACATTTCAACTCAAATCAATATTTCTGGCTATTAAGAACAAAATTTGGAAAACGGTTGACCCTAAAGGCAACCCCTGCAACTTCTCGCTACTTCTAAACCTAAGCACTTAAAATTTAACATATTACAATGTTTTTGAGCTTAAAATTTTGTTTTTGAGATTTGATGTTCAAAAAAACACTTGTTCCCGATTATTTCGTTAACGATATTTTAGAGCTTTAATAATTATTCTATTTCATCAAAAACGATCTGAAAAGAAATGTCGACGTTATGTTTAAAATAACACTCGTCCCCTAATATTTCGTTAATGATATCTTTTGAACCAATCAACCGATTTTCACGTTCTTGGCGGCGATCGACGTGGAATTATGAGCTTTAATAATTATTTTCTTTCATCAAAAACGATCCAAAAAGAAATGATGTGTTATCGACGTGGTTTACCAAGGTTTAGAACTGCTTAGTTTTTGGAGTTGATTGATAGAGCCGTTTAAAACTTATTCCAAAAAAACCACATAAAGAAAAGTTTTTTTGAGATTTCACAAAATCTGCCAGTTCGAATCGATCCAAAAATCGAAGTTCAAAATTTGGCGGTTTACATACTTTCACATACACACACATACACACACTACTTCGCAGTATTTAAGTAAACATATTCATACATCACGATTATCGTGTCCATTATTGGTGATTGGCAGTCTATTTTTTAGTTATATTTTATTTTATGTTATACACATATATTATATATTCATAATTTTAAAATAATACATTCATATATTCGTTAATGGATGTGGCCCACTCTCAAAATTAATCGAAAAATTATTAATGCTAATGAGCAAGGGAATAATAATCACTGCCCATGCACTTGGTTCATCTCTCAGAGAATTCAACTCTGAGATTCATTCTGAATAGCAACTCTTGTGATGCTGTGATAACAAAATTGCGGCCAAAAATTTTGTCGTACTTTTTTTGGATTTTCACCGATAAACCCTTATCTATACGACTTTAGAAAATAGTTATATTCAATTCGCGATTCGCCTATATATATATATATATATATATATATATATATATATATATATATATATATATATATATATATATATATATATATATATATATATATATATATATATACATATATATATAACCGACGTTGACATGTTACGACAAAGTTAAGATTTCTGGAAATATGGTCCAGGCGAATCGCTATACTTATATATAAGCAGGATTGTAGACAAGGAAAATAGTAGTTATAACTTTCGAAACGTTTTGATGCCTTTCAATGGATATTTTTGAAGCCTCATAATTTAGCCAGAACAGAAAATACTTCAAATTGACATCACTCAGACTCTACACAATACATCATAAAATAGAATCTTTTTCATTTTATTTTATTTTATTTTATGAATACATACGTCAAATGAATTTTGGTGGTTTTCCAGAATATAAACTTGAAATATGTTAATTTATTCTAATTACCAAACATAAAAAAAGTTACTGCAGTAGGCAATATGTGTTATGTTTTTATTTTTTTATTTTCAAAACAAATGAAATGATTTATTCTGATTTTCTAACTAATTATTACCTAAAAGTAAAAAAGACAATATTATTATAAATTTGTGGAAAAAGTAGCAAAGAGAAAATTTTAAACTTTCGCAAAGTATCGACTTCTACTTGATTTACATTGATGATTCTGATTTTCCAATTTTTTCGACGACACCCTTAAAAGAGTGAAGAAGCATTTGCGTAGAATCCAATAAACGCTTAATGCACTTAGAAGAGTTACTAATAATTACTGTTTCCTACTTTATTTTAAATTTTTAAATTTTTTCCTTTTTTTAAACCATCCCTACGCATATTTTTCCTGATAATTGAAACAGAAAATTTATTTTAAATTAACGTTCTACTAATATTTAGTAATGAACTCGCTGTGTTGTATTCAAATAATATTTAAACTTCATAACAAATAAGTTAAAGTTAATTTTCTGCCTTGGTTATAAATATGCATTTTTACCTTGATTATTTTTTAAAAAAAAAAAAAAAAAAAAAAAAAAAGACAAAAACAGACAAAAAAAAAATAAAAATAAAAATAAAAAAACAAAAAAAAAAAAAAAAAAAAACAAAAAATAAAGAAATGAAAATAAAAATTGTTATATTTTAACGAAATTTGCTAGGTATTCAGGCGGAAAGATGCAAAAACATATAATTTGCTATCAGGTTCGAAAATAATTCTTTAATTTACGGATCAATTTTCTAAAATAATAATTCAAGTGAAACATAAATATTTGCAGTTTTCTAAAATAATAATTCAAAAAAACCATAAATATTTGCTTTATCACCAGGTATAAAATGGAAGGTACTATTTTAAAAATAATCTTTATAATTGGATGATATTCCAGTGCATATTTAAATATCATTCACAGCTCAGTTATAAAAGTACGAAATAAAAGTCGAAGAAACTACTCATACTTAAATATGAAATATTTCATAACGTACACTAAAATTTACAAGCCCATAAAAAGGTGGAGACAAGTTTCTCAAAAAACCATCTACACATTAATGACTACACCTTCTAAAAATACCTGACGTGAAACAAGTTCTCATGATGCAGTTTTTACATTGGAATGTATTTTAAATTGATATTGGTATGACGTACTTGGTTGTGCGTTTTGATTTACAATTGAAGATTTTTCATTTTTATATTTAAGTTAGAAAATCACTCATACTGCAATAAACTGATAAAGGTAACTATTTTTCTATCATGTAAACTATTTTAATTTTCTAACAATAATAGAAGACTATCTTCGAATCGCTTAGACTCTATGTTGCGGATATTTTTAATAATGTATAAAAAACCAGAGCATCCTTTTTTGAATATACCTTACCTTTATTTGTGTACAGGTGTGTGAGTGTGACTTTGCACAAATCCACATCTAGAAGTTATAAAATCGTGTATTTAAATATTTGACATAAAAATCTCTCGCGACCTTAGAATTTGCTACATGATCCCATTCGGGGTCGCGACCTGTACTTTAAGAACACCTGCTCTAGATCTATGAGTGGAGTGGTATGATGACTAATACATAAGTAAATTATTTAGTACAGTAAAACCGTTAACATACTTTTTTTATATAAGTATTTTATATTTTATTCAACCTGGCTTCAGCAATTATTTTAAGTAATTGGCAATAAAAAATTGTAACATCAAGAGACACCTGGTAGAAAAATTTTAGCATACACAACGTATAGAATATAGTTTGAAAAATACACAATTATATTCGATCAAAGAGCACGTAAAAATACTTAATCAAAAGTGATCGAGGATTTTAAGCGAACGAACATTTCTAAATATATACTTAAATTTGGATTTTTATTACAAAATGTTTTCTACATGTCCTCCATCACTTATTACTTTTAAATAACTATTTATTTGTGAGCGAAAATAGTGTATCAAATAGTGAATTATAGACGTCGTATTATAATTTTAATAGCCTATTTCTCCCTTCATGGCGTTATTTAAAAAAATATTTTGTAGTGGATGTTACCATTGTGCAAGAATCGTTTGTATAAATATTTCTAGCTTCGTGAATCGGAGCTGGGTTTTGCTTTCCAACCAACGTTATAGTAACTAACTCCCTAACAAAATTTAAAACCTACAGAATTAACAGTTTGGATTATACCCTGATAGATATTTAACTATTTAAACTCCTACTTCATCCTCTTAGGAGATTTATTATCAAAGTTTCCTTCTCATTAACGTAGCGCCTAAACAGTTTCGGCTCTGCATTAACAGAGAAGTGTGGTGCAAGGTCACTATACAAGATAAATCCACCACCCTCAAGTTTTGGCTTAAAAAGCAATGTTTGCTACAAGTGATTAGTGCTGATTATGACTAGCTATGCGTTGCCAGTAACCAAATTGTTCTCACACTGTTCAGTTTGTATGTAGGTTACACGTACCTAAACAAATTTGTGATATTTTTTACTATTTTTATGGCTTAAATAACTGGCGGTTAGTGTTTGAATTTCAGTATTAATCACTTAAATTTTTACACGTAGTGATAGATAATGTTTTAAGGTAGATATCTATTTATTTATCTTATTATTTTGAGAACACACTTTGAGAAGTGTTACAAATCAAGGATAAAAAGAAAACCGTATTTGGTCGAGCACGAGTTTGGAATGCAGGACATGCATATCTCATAAAAATTAATCAAACTTTATTTTCTATGAATTATAAATTGGTGGAATATTCCTCAGACCCTGACGGTATTACTTGCGTTTTGCCGGAAAAACCCATTTTTCTAAAAAATATTTTCTGCATTTTTCCATGTTTTATAAATAAAAAATTTTAATTTTATGTGAATTAATGAAGATTATTAAAAAGTGAACTTTTTCTTGTATTTGTATTAGGATTAAGAGCAAATAAAAGACATGAAATAAATTTCACTAAGGGTGGGGGTCATACGCAACTCTCCCCTGTCGTTAATTATATTGTTAATGTCATTTTAGATAGTTTAATTTATATTATTATATTCAAAAGATTTTGAAAAAAAAATATAAGAATGTATATTGTTTTCTAACTGAAGGTTACGCGTAAAATCTAAAACAATAACATGTGGCTGCATTTCATGGTCTATTGCTTTCTTTAGACTCTACTGTATAGTCTTAAGAAACAAAGATAAATAAAGGAAATTTGTAAATAAGCTAATGTTTTCCAATGTTAATAATTAGTATTAAGAGTATGTAAAAGACAGGAATTTAATTTTTTCTTTGGGTGCGATCATATTCTACTCTACCCGAAATTTGGCTGTGCATTGATAAGTAAATAATTTAGTTTTGCTTATTCGGATTTTTTATTTGTACATGCAGTAAAACAAAATCGCACACTTCATTAACTTTTATCTTTCTTCTGTAACTATCAAAAGCGTTTTTTCCATCTTAGCTGCCTTTACTAAAATTATAATTAAGCACAAATTTTTTTTCTGAAATCATTCATGGCGAAATTTACGAATGCATAAATATGGTTATAAAAATGATGGTTACTAAAGAAAATAGTTTAAATTAGACGTCATGCTATAACTGTTTAAAACAAAATGTTTGCCGCATTATTCATAAATTTCCAGTACTTTCATAACCCAATTCTTATATCTATAGTGTTATTTTTGTTTGTGACTGTGTTGACATGCTTTCGTTTTTGGAATTACATTCGTGTGTGTTATTTTGCATCTAAACTTCCTGGACCAACAGCTTATCCAATTATTGGAAATGTCGAATTTCTAGTGGGATCTATGGCAGGTAAACCAATTGTGTTTTCACAAGAAATTTGATTGATTCGATTTTAGTGATTTATTACCGATTTACTAAAATGTGTTTACAAGAAAACTTGGAATCATAGTTAAAATTAGACGAAACTGGAAACTGAGCATTTTTGAAATTTTGCACGTATTGTGATTGTTTATGCCGAGAATAAAATATATACAGGCAGATACCACCAGTTGTCAGAACATTACACAATCTGCCTCGTTGAATATAAAAGTATAGCATCATTTTTTCATTTTAAATGCGTCAGGTAAATGTACCTGAAAACGAGATGTTTGGGCATAACTTTTTTTGGCGATGATTAACAAATTAAATATAAATTTTTTTTCTCATCAAAGTTGATTTATTATAAAAAATAATGATTCAAAATGCGCTCGGAAACATTTTTGGTGACCAAGTCTTAGTCTATAGTATTAAATGTCAATTTTCGTCATAACGAGTTTGTCTCTAATTCCGGAATAAAATTAAGCTGTTAATATAATTACGGGAATTAGTGATCGTAATTTGGGAATAAACACTATCCTGGGTCATAATTAAAATAAATTTTAAGTTTTATTTTATGGAATTGATTTTATTTATTTATTTTTTTTTATATAAAACTAAACAAATAAATTTTTTTTTTTAAATTTCTCAGAATAATTTATGTCCAGTTTCTTGCTTTATTGTAAAAGGCTTAATTTTGCATTTTGCACATTTTTGTATCTATGAAAACTGACACAATTTTTATTTTTTCTATTGCTTTTTCTAAAGTTATAGCAAACATTTAGAGGTCATAATTATACTTTAAAATATGTACACAATTATTGTTATCGAAATCAAGCAATACAAACTATTATTTCGTTTCTAGATATTGCATATTTAAAAAAATATTATTTATTTTAAATAAATCAAAAAACAAAAACGAAATTTTCATGATGATTCTTTGTGAAACTCCCGTAATTATCAATGTACTTAAATACGTTGCACGTTAATCCGGTTATTGAAACATGTTCAATTTTTTATACAAAAAAGCTACTTAAAATTTTATTTTACACATTTGAAAAAGTTAAAACCTATTCCGTAATTATATGGAAGCACCCAATGATATTTACTGATTCTATTGAAATAAAATATGCAAAATTTAACACTCAATTCAAAGTGAAAGTTGAAAATGATTCCTTTTTTTTTCCGATTGATTAAAAGTAAAAACTCCCGTAATTATGTAATATCTTCGAATAATGTACATTTCCCTTATACGTTGAGCGTTATATGTGACACCTTGTTTGCAAACCGATTGAAAATCGCTGAAATTTATACATTAATCAAAAATTAGTACATAAATCAATAGAAAAAATCTAAAAATGAGGGTGAATTTATCAAAAGAAGGTTTTCAGTGATAATAAGCTCTTTAAAATGAGAGTGACGCGGTAGATAGCGAGCTGAACTTATAATTCTTTTTGAACCTATACTTCATTTGGCGCGTTTTGATAATATTGAATTTTTGAGCTGCGCGCGTACGATCCCATAAAAACGACATGGTCAAGTTGGCTACAGAATAAAAACGACACTTTAAATGGTGTAGAGAGTATATTAGGAACTTAAATTATATTTATACATATTGAAAAATTATATTCTCCTGATACAAATAGTAATAGTTTATTAGAAATTCATAATTTATTTATTTATGCATTGAAAAATCATATGATGTTGATAGAAATAGTAAGTATTTTTCACTCTTAGGCATGATGAAAAAGATACTGTTTTTGCTCTCGCTTCTTTCTGCTGCGTTACTTATTATATTTTTGAAGTTATAAATACTAAATGCGTTATGAAATGAATGAAATAATGAGAGTGAAATTTTAGATGCGCGTGCATCACACGTTCACAGGTAGAAGCTATCCGCAGAAACGCTCATGAAATATCATATTTTAGTTATAAGCCACTGATGATAGACTGATCAGAGTTCTGATTCAATTTTATGAGAGAATTTATGTAACACAATATATATATATATATATATATATATATATATATATATATATATATATATATATATATATATATATATATATATATATATATATATATATATATATATATATATATATATATATATATATATATATATATATATATATATATATATATATATATATATATATATATATATATATATATATATATAGATATATATATATAATTATATTAAATTTTTCAAATTTACACAGAGCTTCTTTAATCACTGTGTTGACTATCCTTCTCCAGTCCCTTTATTATTATATTGTAATTAATTATTGGTATGCAAAATAAAATTTTTTTATAATGATGTTAAACAAGTATAACTTCTAACGTTTGTACATATGTACACACACACATTTTTTTTTATTCGTTCTTTATAGTGGAGCGAACATGTCTGGACTTATTAGTATTACTTATTATTACTTTTGGATTATTTTGAGTATGTAAAATGGTAAACCATATTTATTAAAAAACAACTTAAAAAAATGATTTTCTACACAAAAGACCTGGAACTTTAGTTTGTTTTCCAGTTATTTTGTATACCAATAGCGTATAAATATACAGTTTCATTCATACGTGCGAATTTATTTTCAAAGACTTTGATAAACTTTAAATTCCTTTAGCTTAATTTTCAATGGTTATATGGAAGGCCAACAATATTTAATAATGTCATAGAAATTTTTCATAGTTTTCATGTCATAGTAGTGTGCTTTTTAATTGAAAAAATTAATAATATAATAGTTTAAAAAAACTAAAAAAACACGCATGCATGCGTAGTTCGCGCACTAGCTCTATCTTTATTACTCTCATGCAAAGGATCCGTTCAGATGCGTTCTGCAGCCAACTTCAGAGAGTTACCTACAGACAAACAAACATACGAGTGAAGCTAATAAAAGCGTGTTAAAAAAACATAGTATTTGCTATAATATGATATACTTTTGCATATAATATATCATATGTTTCGTCGAGAAAATTACAAAATTACTAATAATACGAAAATTACAGCCAAAAATAAGATTTTTATCAGTAGCGAGTGACTGTTCGTTTTTTTTTTTTAAAAAAGTATTTGGGTCTTCGTCTAGCTATGACCGCAAGGTATTCAAAATTTACAGGAATTTAAATATGCTACAAACTAGGTGCTGCAAAATTAAATTGGATGCTAGGTTTAAATAAAAAAATTTGGGCATTAAGATACACTGCTGTCGTTATTTATAGGTGCTTTTTTGGTGATTTTATCGTGTGCATTCAATAAATCAATTTAATCAAAATTACCAAAAAAATCCGTGCAACATGACAGCTTGACTCGTTTTTCAGCAGTGATTAATATATTACGGATACTTTTGGTAATTTTGATTAAATGGATTTATTGAAGGCACCTTAGAAGCACACAGTTTTAGTAAATACTTGCATTAAATTATTATAGTTTTTATTTCAGAATTGCTATTACAGCGTGATATCACGACAGCAGTACATTACAATGACTCCATTTTCTTAATTAAAAATTTGAGCATCTTATTTTATTTTGTAGCTATTGATTTAAATTTTGAATAATTTGATCTGCTAGCTTGACGCAGAGAGTATTTGGTATAATGTTCTAGGATTGTGCCACAGTGTGTCGGATGAAAAATTTGATTATTTGAAAAAATGGTAAATTAAGATATGAAGATCGGTCTTACTTAATTGTAAGATATCATTGGTTTACTATTGTACTGAACAAACTTAAATTTAACTATCATTTGAGCTCAAATTTAGGTAATAAACACTAATAAAATTATAATGTTCGTAAATAATGATAACAAATGTAGAAGTACTTAAGGTATTTTACAGGTTTTGTATTACATTAGATAATTTTATTTTTTCTAGAACGCATTTAATAGATATTTAAAATCAATTACGTAACATTTATACTCTTAAAGGCGGTATGTCTTAACACAAATGAATAAATTAGTCCATACATACCTTTGGAATTTTAAATTTGGAAATTGAACATTTAGACTAGAGTAGAAGCCTTAAAAATGGTAAAAAGTGGAAGAAAATTACAGTAGGATGAAACCTATTGAATAATATGGATAATATTATAACGCAAAATAATAAATGAAAGGAAAAATAAATTACGGGCGATCTGAGTTCGAGAAGTAGTTGGGGTTTGAGTTCTTTAAAACACGGTATATTTCGATTTCCAGCAAAACTATAAGTCCTAGGGAATAAAGTTAAAAAGCAAAATTGTTGACAGTAAAAAGATCTATTACTTTTGTACTTACGAAACTATTACGTGGGATAATTTGGCTACATGGCGGTTTTTCTTACTTAAATGGCGAAATCACTTCATTTTAACAAAATGGCTGACATACTGAATAGCTGTAAAAAAGAAACAAAATAATGAGATAATTAAATGGATAGCTCGCTTAAATCATAAACCATCAATTCGTTAAAAATTAGAGTAATTAATACTGAAATTCAAAAAATTAGCACGAGTAATTTAAGCCACGAAAATAGAAAAAATATCACAAATTTGTTTAGGTATGTGTAGCCTACACACAAACTGAATGGAATGAGTACAATTTCGTTATTGGCTGCTCATAAGCTAGTTCAGTACTAATTACTAGTAGAAATTTTGTAGCATTGCAACACTAATCACACGGATGGATATTTCATAGCTTACATTGCGTTTTATGCCAAAATTTGGGAGTGGAAAATTTAATTTGGGTGGGGAACTTGCACCGTTCTCCTCTATTTGCAAACATACAAATTTGACCCGTTTGTAATCTCAAGTTAAAGCGATATTACATTGATTATACAAAATAGCAGACTGAATACCACCGTCATTGACAAAATATGTGTTTATCTTGCGATTTAATTACATCTACCTAAATAAAATACAATTGTTGTGTCTATAGTTATGATACACAACGCAGGTCAATCATCACTTAAAATTTTTTATTAATATGTTTTCTAGCTAAGAGCATAGTAAATATACTATACATACATAGTATATATATATATATATATATATATATATATATATATATATATATATATATATATATATATATATATATATATATATATATATATATATATATATATATATATATATATATATATATATATATAATTTTTTATATAAATAATGAATATTATATACAAATAATTTTCATGAGACAATTTCAATAAAATGGTTTACTCTTTGTATACAAATAGGCATAGTGCACCTATGACATTTGTTATTTTTAGTCGACCTTTCCGTAATAAAATAATAATATTAAGTTTCACAACAAATTTAATGTACCCTTATGTTTGTAACTTCAAATTTATTGTGGCCCAACTCCAAAAATTAATTAAATTAAATTAAAAATTAAATTAAATTAAAAGAACGAATCAGAGCAAATCTTAAAATTGTCATTAGAAATTATAAAGATTGTGTTTGGTACTGTTTTTTTCTTTAGATAAAACTAAATATTTTGTCAACATTTCAAAAAAGTATCCGAACTCCGTGTTCAGATTATGGATTGGACCTATGCCGTTCATTATTGCACGTGACCCGAAAATTGTTCAAGAAATTTTAACTAACACACATGCACTAGAAAAACCATACATCATGAAACTTGGATTTGATAATATATTGGGAAAATCAATTTTGATATCAGACGGTATTTATTCAGAATCGTATATAAAATAATTTTCAAGCAAACACCTAATTATGAACGAATTTTGTATTTCAGTTCCTGAATGGAAATATCACCGAAATATTATAATAAAAGCTTTTAGTCCCATTATTTTAAAATCTTACTTTAAAATATTTGAGGATAAAATTAATATTTTAATTCAAAAGCTAGATTTAGAAGTAAATAAAGAAACATCGTTTGACATATTTGAATATTTGTCAAAAACTACATTGGATTCAGTTTGTGGTAAATTATTAACTTTATTTTCATTATAAATAACTTTTAAACAATATGAAACCATAAATTCGACTTTAGGATCCACAATGGGTGTCAATACTAATTCTTTCGAAGAATCTTCATATCTGGATGCTATGGAAAGGTAAAAAAATTAATACAATACTTTAATTTGTTTATTAAAATAACAAAAAACCAAGCTTTAGCGTTGAACAAAAAAACAGAAATAAACTTCTCTAATAGTTTATATGGTGTTTTTGCAATAGTCATAACAAAACGACGTTTAAAATAAAATTTTCGTATTTTTAACCCAATAAACAATTCTTAAGTCCCGTCGCTAATTGGTATTGGGGAACAAAATAATAAAACGAAAATTTGAAACTCCAATTTTCGAGTTTTTATTTCGTTAAGAAAATATCAGCTAGTTTATTACTTAAATTCGAAGATAATTCGAAAACGAAATTACCAAAGTACATTCCATTTCAAAAATTTATTTAGGGGTTTTTTGATCGTTACCAACCAATGCTTATCTTACCATGTTTTTTCGAAATCATCATAAACAATTTTTTCTAATTTATGAAGTAAATATTTATTAATTTCTATATAAAAGAATGGCTTAAATAGGAGTGATAATAGTATCGATTTAATTTAAACGTGTTAAAATTTCGAAAACTGTTACTATAAATTATAAATGATTTTTGCTTAAAATTATAAATGCCAGTCAATGATTAGTGGGTGAAAATTTCAACATAGCCTCGAAGTTTAAAATGAGTAAAACAACAATTAACAACAATAAACAAAACGAATAAACAAATAAACAAATACACATAAACAGAAATAACAATAAACAGAAATAAAGCAAAAAATATTGTAAAGTTTTCTTTAAAAGCCAATATATTTTTACCGAAGAAACATTGAGGTTGGTGATTTTCAATAAAGAACGAAGAAATGACCATATTTTCTAGCAGTTTCTTCAATCAAGGGTTTTCTAGAAAATCGAATCGAACCAGAAACAATATATCATGTCAGCAAGCACGCAGGGAATGAGAAAATTATTTGGAATTTTTGAGCAGATTTAATATTTTTATTTTTATTTTTTTTTAAAATAATTATTAATTAGAAATCTAGGATTTCTTAGAATAAATTTCGATTTTTTCCCCCAACTTCCACGATCAAATTATTTTGTATTTTATAAACACGTGTTTCGACTACAAAGTAGTCATCATCAGTATGAATTAGCTACTTATAATGATTCTCAGGAGAGATGTTACTCGTGGCTAATTTAGTGACGGTTTACACACTTATTTTTATTTTGATAATTCTTTATTAGCATCATAATAAAGGATGGGCCATCTATTGGTACGTTTTAAAAAATGCGATCAAAGGAGTATGTATTGATATTTTTTATTAATTTTTTTGTTGTTGTACAGCTAAAAGTATCCCCGCCAAGAATGAAAAATGATTTCGTTCATGTGGCTCCCTCTACTTACAGTATGCCATTCGGTCACCCCAATTAGTGATGACATTTTGAACTACTTCGGCGCCAATTTCACTCAAAACAGTCGTAATGTTGTTTTTCAAAGCTGGAATTGTCTCTGGATTATCCGCATAACATCGTTCTTTAACGTCACCCCACAGGAAGAAGTCCAGCGGTGTCAAATCGCAGCTAAGCGCAGGCCAATTGACATCTCCTGAACGGCTGATTATGCGGTTGTTAAACTTGGTGCGCAGAAGGTCGATCGTAAGTCGGCTTACTTAGTTTCGTGCCGCGGACGGTATGGCTAATGAACTTTAAAAATTTCGGGTCTGTAGCTCGTTTGCCGTTGTCATACGACGAAATTCAAAGACATACCTACAGATGGCCCACCTTATACAAATACAAGTCGGGTTACAACTATAGCACCTAGCCTAAGATTTATCTATAATACATCATCTTCTATACTAGTTACATCGAGATTACAATTTTTCATTACATCGTTTGAATAAAAATGGAAAATTTAAAAAAAAAAACATTTGAAAATACTTAATACCTATGTGGGTGGATTGGCCATCCCTAGAACTAACTTAACAAATAAATATGTGTAATCACTTATTTGTGAGTGTATGCGCAATTTATACTTTCCAAGTATCAATCAAATTGCTACGTCAACCAATCAGCATCGATCACGTGTTTAGTGTCCGGCTAATGATATTGAAGTATTGGACCACGTGGTTTTGTCAAAAAAAAACCTCTGAAACTAAAAATGAATTATGAAATTAAATAATTTTAATTTCAAATGCTGTTTCAATTCTAATAGCTCAACTTTAATAAAATTGTTGATTTTCTTTTCAAATACGCAAGAATACTTTAATTTGTTATTGGAAAGTTTATTGTTTTCAGATATATAGCTTAATATTTATGAAAGTTATCGTTGAAAAAAAATAAAATTAGCTGCCATAGGAATATAGAACTAAATTAGAAATAATTCAATTCACATAGAGAAACCTTTAAAAAGTAAAAGTCGAGGTAAAAAAATCAAGTGGTACTTTTAAGGTACTACTGTCAATTTTCGATTTTGACTCAACAATTATTTTTATTGTAAAAAAATAATAAAAACAAATAAAATTTAATCTTCTATACATTCCATTTACCGTTACTTAAATTAATTATGTTTCAAACTCTTAAGAATTTATCAAAACAGTCTAAAAACCAGTAATGATATTTCAAAAATGCAATATGACTTCCATTTTATTTATTATACTTACCAAAGGGAAAAAAAATGTTTAATGGTTTCTTTTGCACAGAGATCCATAATTTTCGAACACCTGGTTTCAATTTTTTTCAAAATGTTTCAGTGCAGTGCACCTGACATTGCAGAGACTATCCAATATATTCAAATTTCTAAATTTAATTTACCAATTTACGGAGGATTATAAAAGATTTTCTAAAAGTTGTCAAGTTGTTAAAGGGTTCGCTGAAAAAGTTAGTGAAAAAAATATATAGTATTCTCAAATTAAAGGTTTAACAATATTTTTTAATTTTAGATAATTTGTGAAAAACGTAAAATATATGATAACAATATCGAAGATAAGGTGACTAATAACAATGAGTTATTAAGAAAACCATTTTTAGAATACTTCATGGATTTGACAAAAAATAATCCAAATATTACCGATGAACAACTACGTGATGAAACTAGCATTATCATATTTGGGGTATGAAAACGATTTTATGCACAAAATACGAAAAATCTTAACAAAAAGCATGAAATAAAATTATTCATATAATCTTAGGAGGATCTATTAGGAACAATAACACGCCTGCCTTGAAATAAATTAACCATCATTACAAATTATTCCCAAAATTTACAATTCATTAACAAAAATTCTAACAAACAAGAATAATATACCTTAACATTACAAATATTAATACAAATAAAATCAACCGAAGTAAGTCACTTTAAATGACACAATAACATAGAAAGTCAACATGATGTAGTCTACGTTAGTTTTTTTTTTTTTTTTTTGTAAATTTCTGGCTTCAGCTACTTTTACCTATATAGCCATTAACCAAAGGGGATTATTATTTTTATACAACAACAGTACACATTACTGCTAGGTGGTCACCCATCCAAATACATATTGTATCCAAATACTAATAAAAAATAGAATTTATCAACATGAATATAATTAAAAAATTATAATGAGCACATTGGATTATAAAAACATATCTAAAATGATCATCCTATCTTAATTTAACAACTCAAAAATTTTAGAACAAAAGTAATGATTAATTTGTTAAATTATTATAAAATTGTTTAAAATATTCAAACGATTATCACCTCTGAACTGTAAAATAAAATTCAAAACTTTTTTGGGAAAATTTTGAATTTTACAAGATTTCTATAGACAATATAATTTTTATGCAATAAACAATATAAACGTCAGAGGATGATGTATTACATAATATTAAAAATTTTAAAATCAATACAAGGCAAAAATAGGTATTAATAAAAAGTGACAAAACAAAAATAATAAAAATCGATTTTAAAAAAAATATCATTTTGTCAACTAGAAATCATTTCAATATTTTACTTTAGTTTTTATTAAAAGTTTAAAGATAATTCCCAGGTGAATTTGATGGTTCGTAAGATCCCTCAAAGTTATTTTATTAATAAGAGAAAAATATATTCCTTATACACTCTGAATAGTATTTATTAATTGAAATTCTCAATGTTTACAAGAAAGTGGAAAAAATATAAGAAATATCCAATAAAGACCTTAAAACACCATCAAAATCGTGTTTTTGTCATTTTAAATAAACATGACTATTCATGCCTGTGCATTTTTTATTATTTTACTATACATTAATGGTCCAAGAGAGCTGGTTGCAAAAAACTTGGACTATCGAGTTACCGGATAAAGTATGTTTTAATGGTACTAACTCACTGTAACTATTGAAAAAATCATTTAGTGTCAGGGCAAACATGGTGCATAACATTGCTATATTTTTTCTAGGGTACATTTTTTGGACATAAACTCGATTGGTACAGTTTTTATTTAAAAAATACTTCATCCGGTTACTCGATAGTTCAGGTTTTTTGCAGCCAACTCTTGCTCTATAATATTTTACTTTCATAATGTCATTATATTTTGTCTTAAGTACATTTTTGTTTACAATTAGTACAATAGATATCACATCTTTCAAGGTGAATATGCTAAAACATGAATCACAGTAAACACATGTATAAGTGTATTTGTGTACATTCATAATGCATTCATAGGTTATCCATACATATTATTGCAAATAAAACTATATTTATAACTTTCCCAATTTTTTAAATAATAAAATTTTGCTAACGGTACTTTGTTGCACACATGTCAACCACATTGTGACACATACAGAAAGTCACTGCTGGCGAAAATTGTATTTTTGGCTGTAACTGATCAACTTTTCCGAACTTTTCAATTTTTACAACAGATTTTTCTCAAAAATCACTTTGCTAACTTCTATGACATGCCCCTTCTTCACTAATACATTGAATGATTGCAAGTGGGTCGTCTCCCAAGTATTTCGCTATTCTGCAAAATGGCAGGTGCCAGAATAGACAATCTGTTTTTGTTTGTGCGGTGTGATTTTTTTGTATCTATTAGTTTTGAAATTATTACCGTGTTTATTGAAATAATTTATGTGTATTATGATTATCGTATTGCGTGAGACTGGCACCAGTGCCCGTGTGATAGACATACTCATGCAAACCTTTTTTATTATTATAAAACAATGTCATTCCGCAAGCCTTCAAGTTTATGAACAAGAAAGGAAATCATATAATAATATAGAGATAGTATAATTAAAAGAATTGTGATTATTCCTATTTTTAATTTTGTTATTTTGGTAAAAATGTTCAAATATTTTGATAATTTTGGAATATTTACAAAAATTGTAGACAGATTTTTTATTGAGGTAAAACAATAACTTATGTAGTAACTTCAACTTATGATACACAAGTGGAAGTAACGCGGCAAAGTGGCCTTTGGGTGTTACGTTACATGTATATGTTACACACGTGTGCGTGGCTTTAAACATTGAGAGTTTGAATATAACTAGTAATACTATTTGAATATGACTAGTAATATCATTGAATTTAATTTCTGCGAAGTAATTGCATTATTTCAAACAAATATTTCGGGACAAAGTTGTTATATAGAAATTCTATGAAGTTAAAGTTCCCCCCTACCTCTTGTAAGCGATAAGGTCACGTATCGAGATGGCAGATGTTTTTCTACACATTGTATATTTAAAGTTATATACTACAAAATTTAAATTTTTTCCCAGGCCTATGATACAACTGCAGTTTCCTTAAGTTTTGTTTTATTACAATTAGCAGCACATAAAAACATACAAACCGAAGTACATAAAGAAATATTAGGTGTGCTAAAAGAAACTAACAGCGACTCAATCAGTTTTGACGATTTACCAAATCTAAAATACATGGAAATGGTAATAAAGGAGTCAATGCGATTAAATGCTACAGTCCCAGCGATTGGCAGAGAACTATCACAAGATATTAAAATTGGTATGAGTTAATTTCTTAGCTATTCGTAATATAGTGATAATTAAAGTTACCACCCTTAAAATTTTCAGGGAATCTCGCTATCCCAAAAGGAGCCAATGTAGTAATACCAATTATGGACCTACACCGTAATAACGCATATTGGAAAAACCCAATGAAGTTTGATCCATATCGTTTCACACCAGAAAACATAAAAAGTCGCCATCCTTTTACGTACATCCCATTCAGTGCTGGTCCTCGAAATTGTATTGGTAGGTAATTTAAGCTTTTTATAGTTTTAATGAGAAAATTAAAAAAAAAAAACAATTTGTTTTAAGGAATGCGGTATGCTTGGATCCTTATGAAACTAACATTGGCCACATTACTGACTCGTTATGAGTTTCATACCGATTTAAATTTAAACGACTTAAAGTATGAATTCGCTGCAACTATGAAATTGGTGAATGGATTTCAAGTTCGGATCACTCAAAGACCTTAACCAAATGAATGATATTAAAAAATTAATTATTTATTATTATTTTATATCATAATTATAAAAAAATGACAATAATCATATCTATATGAATACATTTAAAAATTTCCCGGTACAATATTGTAGCGGATAGGAGTAAGTTGAAATGTATGAAATAGATATTATATTTACATTTTTTATAAATCAATAAAATTATATGCCGAAAATTTGTATTATTATTACTTTCAACTTAGCGATTTAGTATCATCTTCCAATTTGTAAACTGAAATTAAAAAAAAAAATTATGTTTTCTTACTGTCACTAATTACTTTTACATGATAAAAAAAATTGAAAATTTATACTTTTTTCTAATATCTTCATCTGAATATATTATTTAATAGTATCACAGAAATATCAATATATTGTAAGCCATTTATTACATTTTGATGAAATTTTGTATATACACATATTAAAAACAAAAGAAAATGGAAAACGTAACTCATTCGGTGAAGACATTTCGTACATATAGTTATTTAAATTAACATCTTTATTAGCATTTATGAGAAAATTTTTGGTCCATGATTGTCAGTTTTTTTTGGTATTATTTTATTTTATTATTTAGATATATACATTACTATCTTTGGACCGCGGCTATTCTCATCAAAATGAGAATAATCCCCTTTCAAAATTCAATCGGAGATTAATATTGTTTTGTTATTCAACTTATAAACCCGATTATTTCATATACAGTATTAATATCATGTTATGGGGCCATTTTAAAAAATCAATGTCATTTTTCTAATGAATGATATCAAAAACCTCAAAAACTAATTATTCACCTGCGTTTTTAACTATGCCTACGAAAACTTTGAATCTCCATTTCAGCTCTGTTCCTGGGTTATTTACTTAAACTTGTGAATCATGTAATTTCTAAATAGTTTCTTAATAATCCTTTTATATATAATACTAGCTGGCCCGGCAAACGTCGTTTTGCCACATATTTCTAATTAACTCCAACATTTTCTAAGTATAATAACATATTCTTAACAACTTTCCTCTATTTCTTAATACTGAAAGCTAAGGCAAATTAGAATTAATAATGATATTAATATATATTTCAAAGCATACCCGGACACGTTGCGGTGACTTGATATTACATCGATTGAATGCAAAATTTGAAGCAGATTGGACGAAGGAATTCCGTTGTCCAATACAAACTTTACCTCTGCTTTTTATCCCATTAGGGGTGGAATTTCAGAATATCTTTTATTATGGGATGCCCGGTATTTGATGTGTAACACACTATTTGGTGTGGGATACCCGTGACACGAAATATTTATATATACACTCGTGTTTGATTTGGGACACCTGGTACTTCGTGCACCCACAATTCGTGTATATTGTGCTGTGGTTCTCATATACTTGATGAAAACTAGTAAAAGGAAGTCCAGAACCACTAATATAGAAAAGAATAGATAATTAAATTCTATTGCTGGCCCGGGTAAGCATTGTTTTGTTATATAAATTTTATTTCTAATCAACATCAATATCTCCTAAATATAATAACATATTCTCAACTGTCTATAACTAAATAATGAAGCTGCGGAAAATCAGAATAAATTATGATATTTTATATTTTGAAGCATACCCACCCGGCTTACGCGTTGCTGTGTTATTTTTCACATTTTAATAAATAATATTACATCGTTTACATGCGGTTGCAATTTTACCCTTAGGAGAAGAATTTCAAATCCTTTCTTAACGGATTCCCGGTATTTAATGTGCATCCAGTACATTTTATGCACCCGGTATTTACCTGGGATTTGCTGGGGTACACCCGGGACCGCGTTCACCCGATAATTTTTGCTGTGGTACACATACACTTGATGAAAGGTATATGGACCTCCTGAACCAAGAATGATTCCGATAATACTTGAACAATGCGATAAAGAGAAGAGATAAAGAAGTTTTATTTTGAATTTGAAAATTAGATTTTGGTTTCTATGGAAATGATGATTTGTAACAAGTGAGAAAAAAAGATAAAATATGTTTCATAGCTAGGAACATTTAGTATTCGAAAATTAAATTGTTGTTTATAGTATTTTCCTTTACTTATTATTTATGTTTCTGGCCGTTTAAACCTTCCCTGAACTTCACGAATATTTCAAGACCAAAATTAGCCAAATCGGTCCAGTCATTCTCGAGTTTTAGCGAGACTAACGAACAGCAATTGATTTATATATATATCTATATATCTATATATCTATATATCTATATATATATATATATATATATATATATATATATATATATATATATATAGATGTAAAAATGAATTTTTTTTCTTTTGCATTGAATCTTGATCGGAATTTTAAAATTTGCATTTCGGCTTCATCCTTTTTTGTATTCAATAAAAAAAAAAAAATACTTTGTAAGGCCTTGTTTACGTTGTGACACAATCCTCTTGTATTAATTTCAAGCATCACCCTCATAGTCAATAAATTTCCAATCTTAGTGCCGTGTTGTAAAAAAACTCAAGGCGAATATCAAGCTTGTCAGTCAGTCAGTCCCTTATTCTATTATATATGGAATTCTAACACATTATTTCTTAGATTTGACCGAGCTGTTTATTTAAACGACTATGTAAACTACGAAATAATAAGAATAATTGGCCCTGTACTTAACGTCATCTCTTAGAGAATGCCGTTTTCATGCAATATTCGGTGAAGTTGGTGTAAAAACACAGCGTGTGAATACAAAAAAACTTTTGTACCTATAAGGAAATTAAAGTTTTTATTTTACCTACAGTGACATATGATAGAAATGCACTAATAAAAAGTTACAAATACTTTTATATTAAAATTGATATAAATAAGTTCGTTGTGTCCAATTACTACTGAAAGACGACGCCAATACTTACGACGTTTAAAAATCGATTCGCCGACTTCGAAAAGTAATTAGTTAAGAAAAGATATACGAACTGGTAAAGTCAATTTTGACATAATAATAAACAGAAAAAAAAGAAGAATGTATAAACTTATTTCCCTATTTCATGCCCCTTTTCGCTTTACCCACCCTCATTCCCAGAAAAGGATCTTTTTTTTTTTTAAATATTGACGGTTAATAATTTAATTACTCGTTCAGAATAAATGATCTGACAAACAATGGACCTAATAAAATAGATATGTTTTTTTTTTTTTTTTTTGGATTTTGGCATAAATTAATGTAGTATATTTTATTTATAGAGATAAAAATAAAAAAAATTAAAATAAAATAAAATAATACCCACTCATAATTTTTAGGAACCCAAAGATCCTGTGTCTTTCGTATACTCTATGTTTCATAAATGGAAAACAAATAAAAAAAAGCGTATTAAAAATGGGTTAAAAAATCTTTTGAATTATTATTATACAAGTAAAAATATTATTTTAAGTTTTAAATAGACGTCAATTGTTGTTTGTCCACATCTTTAATTTTTAAATAGGTTTATGTAGAAATTATATTTTGTAATGAGATTTTCAAAATTTATTACAAATAAACGGAGGAAAAACCTGTTTTACCTGTTTTTATCATATTATTTTATATTTTAAGCGTATGACGATTTTTAAATTTTGAATATATTAAAAGTTAATATATATTGAAGCGAAAAATTAAAAAACAAAAAGTAGGTTGAATTAAATACAGTAAATCAAAGTAAATTATTTATAAACAACATAAAATATAAAGAAGAAGCAAATCGGAATATTGAAAATATTCTGTTGAAAGAAAAAATTGTGCTAGAATTCACAGGCTAAAGGGCTCACCTGACACAGTCGCATAATTGTGCAATATTTTACCATTTAGATATTTCTCCGTCCGGTTCAGAGAATTTACAAACCGTAACTGGAAGAAGAGCTTGATATTCTCGGGAGAAATGCTTCATAATTTCTCCATAATCGTAAAAAATTCAACTAATCTAAAAAGTGGTATTATTTAGGAGAGAAAACGGATTCCAAATCGGGATATTCAATATTACTTTTGAATGAGAAAACAGACCGCATATGACCAATTTATTTAACTAATTAACAAATATAATAATTCCTTAAATAGGATTATCACGAAATAAATTATATAATTTAAATCATATACAATTCGTAATAAAATTAATTACGACGTTGAAATACTTAAATTCGTCAAACGGGCGTAATAGATATCTAAATTAACAAAGCATACCCGAAAGAGCATGCACAAAATGTATATTTAACACATAATATATAGATAAATTTACAAAGCGTACCCGAAAGGGAATAAAGCAAATATTAATTTATGACACAATCTAAAAAGTAATGCTCACCGCAAGTTATATTCAAGAAAATGTAAAAAGATAGACTTGAAAGTAAGAATATTCATCAAAAATTAAAAACATGCCATAATTCACTAATTTTAACCTAGTACTTGGTGAAACCGAAAGGTCTGCAGTTATATCTCCATATATAATTATAACCCATCTACATCATACGCATTAAAAATCATTTAACCGATGCATTTGTATTTTAAAAATCATCACAAAAAAAAAAATCTTCCCAGTTTGCATGTTTTGTAACGTCAATAACGTAGTTTGTAACGCCAATAACGAATAAATTTTAACATTTTAACAATCCATTATAGTTTTTCAAAGAAGGCAGACGTAGTTTTACTGTAAAAAATTCGACCTCAATAATAACAACAACAAATAAATATATTATTCTGAAATTAAAACGTTATAAAAACATGAATTTAGTAAAAATTTATATAGTGTTTAATTCTTATAGTGTGCAACAGAACTAATTTAACTTTGAGCTTTATCTACATTTCAAGCAGTCTTAATGCAGGTTAATAAATTTTATTTTGGAATATTTATTAAACAAATAATGTCATATGACTCTACAAATCTAAGTTTGACTTCATCCAATCTCCTTTCTCAAGAGTTGTGAAACTTACTTTTTGATGATCATCTAGTAATAAGCAGTAGCCCCATCAAAAACGCTATAAAGTTGTATAATCAAGACTATTGCTACTACGTATAATAGTAGTGTGGAACTTCATCCGAGAATACTTCAAGAATTCTTTACTTCAAAGATCATTATGTCAAAACTACAAAACAATGGACAATACTGAGGAATCTGTAGCTATTAACTGCCCACCATAACATCCCATTTGCTAATCAAGTTTAGAAAAATTTTTCAGTTTTTTGTAAACTGATTTGTAAATGCTGGTGATTACACTGCGAAACACACTTACTACTTACTTGATCTTTCAACTTAAACAAACATAGATAAAAATTTACTTAAGACAATAACAATAAACAATCTTGATCAAGTACCGACTGGTGACCAAATATACTGGCTAAGATTTAAAATGATACTTGATAATTATAAAAAAAGCAATAGTATATAAGTTGTTACAAAAAATCGGCTATGCCATACAAAGTTGCCGATGATCAACTATTTTCCGTTGATCGGCCAAAGTACGGCTACCAATGCTCGGCCAAGCATCGGTATTCTTTAACGGCCTATGGCTGGCTTATCATCGCCCGCCGTAGTATACGCTCTATAATAATTTGCGATCTTCAGCCGATGCTTGGCCGATGATATGAAACTTTTTTGACAATTAATAATAATAATAATAACGAGGACAACAATGATAATTAATTTTTATACTAAAATTACTTATTTTCTTTTTTAATAACTCACTTATGTTACTTATTACTTATATTTGCAGTGCAATATTCTTTTAAAACTCTTAAAATAAAAAATAATTTAGTATAATAAATTAATATATTTATCGAATAAAGATTAATGTTTCTAAATAAACATTTTTTTTATTTGTAAATTAAAAATAATTATTTATAAATGTACGTTTGCCAGAGGCTTGGATCCTATGCTTGGCCGATCATTGGATCCGATATCGATACGATTGGCAGGTGCTTGGATCCTATGCTCGGCCGATCATAGGATCCGATATCGGCATGAGGTTACAGTCCGATACTCGCCCAGACTTGGGCCGATGATATATTCGGATCATTGGCCGATACTTTTAAATCGGCTGCCTGTCTTGGCCCATTAATGGGCCGATCCTCATTTTTTGTATGGGATCTTGTAAATTTTAGTAAAACACCTTTAGATGAAGATAAATAATCTAAAAAAAAAAAAAAAATTATTTTAATATTTTTGTTTTATTTTTATTATTATTTTTTTTTTTAATGTATGATTGTAATTATGTAATTACAATATAACGTAACTTTTCAAGAAATCTTCCGTCACACACTTCCGTCCTTTTTCATCAATCCCATATATACAACTTTAGCGGAAAGATTTGATGTTACATATCAAAATCAATGCTTTCCGATACTTTCCTGAAAGTCGAATTGTTTATCAGAATTAAGCTTGATAAATTAAGGGCCTTGCATTTTTTGTTTATTGAGTTATTGAAGTATATATATATATATATATATATATATATATATATATATATATATATACAGTGAAACCTGGTTAAGTGGGACCTGGATAAATGAGAAACTTCTATTATTGAGAGTTGCAACGAAGTCCCGGTTCTTTTTCATTAAATTACCTCTGTTAATGGGACTTTTTGAACCTGGTTAAATAAGATTTGAATTCTAAGACTTTTTCGATGTTTACGTCTCAGTAGTTCAATTACCTGTCTAAGTAAGACAAATTAATCAGGTTTCAACACGTTTTGTCGTGTTTGTTTACATACATTTCTCGTCGTCTTTCGCGCATGCTTTGATTGTCAGTACTATCTCATGTTTTGACCTAAAAACAAGGGAATAAAATTGTACAAAATGTCCAAACGCAAATATAAAACGTTATCAGTATCTGAAAAATTAACAAATGTTATTAATTTTAATTTAACTAGTACTCACTATGGATAAATAAAAATGAAACAAAGTACAATTGTCATAGATTTTATTACTTGATATTAAATTTTAAAATATATATAATATAAATATACAATTCAATAAAATAATCGAACTTAATTTATTGTCCATCACCAATATCTTTTTTATCAGAAATTATTGGAGGTTGTAAATTCACTTATACACAACATATGTGCATGATGTCATCAATGCAATGGAGTAAATTTTCTGGAATTTTATATAGTATTTGATAAGTCTTTAATCGCTGCATAATTCTTTCTTATTCTAATATTAATTTTCTTCGATCTGATATTATCTTCGAGTATTTCTGTTTGAGTTTCTGCGTGACATGTTTCGTTTTTAATGAATCGATTGCAAGTAAATGTTTGCGACTTCACGTCTGATTCTGAGTAAAAATTTACTTGACACTCTTGATCAATCTTATGTTCAGTTACCATAGCTGGAGGAATTTCAGTCATTTCTTGAACAGGTTCAGTAATAATATACTCTGGAGTTATTTTAGATTGTGATGTTTTTACCAATCGACGGTTCATAAAACGTTTGAATCTGAAACAATTAAAATCATCATCAACTTTATGTCATTAAATATTAATTAATTTTTTATTCATAATCATTTACCTATTCACAGCTGAAGATTCATGGATTTTTCGAGACTTGTAGATTAATGGAAATATAGTTGGAGCAAAACTCGGGCTTGACTCCACTTCTGATTTTTGGCCTCCAACGAAATGATCACTGCAAATATAATCATATAGTTTTGGAATCCATGGTGATCCATCAGCAATACAAAAAATATTGTGCAAGATTAATAAATATTTTAAGTCAAATAAACAAATAATATTTAATGAAAAGTAGCAAAATATTATTTATCATTTATAAGCAAAATTGTCTTCATCATTTTTTTAAATTCCTTTATATGAAATTTTTATAAAATTTTTTTTACATATTATTTTAATTTTAGTTCTTGTGGTCTGTATACACGGTGCGTCATTTTAATATATGTATCTACATATCTTGCCAGGGATGCCAGCTAATAAAAATAGCCTTAACAATTTTAGATATAGTTTTTAGATATACAAAGGGGAATTGGATGTTGACTTAACATTTCTCGTTTATCTCAATTTTCAAGGTCATTTTGTGGTTAAGTTGTATTTTCCATATGGAAAGCCCTAATTTTTACTTTGGATTCTGAAAAAAGAGGTAATTTTAAGGATAAACCATTTTGAATTACGCAATAAAATATCCGGTGGCAACTTAAAACATTTGCTCCATGGTTAAAGACATAACAGTAGATCGGAAACAAGGTTTTAATTTTAACTTAATGTGAGAGGCATGGGCACTCACGGAATACACCCTGACAGAATATTTTATTGTGTAGATCAAAATGGTCTGTCCTCGAATTGACCTCTTAAAGTCAATAAAATGGCCTTGAAAATTGAGGTCAAAAAATTCAAATTTAAGGTCACCATTCAATATTTTCCGCTGAACAAGTTTTTACTAGATGGCACCCGTTTCTAGATATGTGGATGCATAGATTCAAATAGCCCACCGTGTACACATTTATATAACGTAGAATAATTTTATGAAAGAAGACTTTGAAAACAAAACCATATTATTTATATTTGTCATTGTATGTCTTTTGTTTTGTTTACTGTCAGTGAAATAGAAAACACTTGAAAAAATTGAAAAAGAAGCAGAAGATAATTCAAAAGTTTTACATTCGTATAGTTAGTCAGTTCGTGTGTATTTAGCTATATTACATAGAGATGTAGTCAGTCTTTATCATCTTATATGAATATCAGTATTGTATTTTATTATTTATTATATATAATGCAATCAATTCAGAGGTATCAAGCCAATTATTTAAGCGATTTTCCTTTGACCAAACGAGGTTACAAGTAATATACAATCATGTACCTAGATATTAAGATATGATTATGGAAGGAGGTGTAGCCTTGAGAGCCTGTGAGATTGCGCAAAGCTCTAAAGACCAACAAAATGTTATTTTGTTCGTAAAAAGAGGACCGAGAGGATGACGCCTCAAGAGGTGCCTTATGTTGACACTTACTCCATGTTATCTAGCTCGTTTTTGAGATGTTCAGATACACAAAGATCTAAAAAAAGTCCTTTATACAAAATCAGTTGTTGGATAATCATACGCAAACGCATTGAGAGCCATTGTTGACATATATGTCAAGTGCATCTTAGAGATTTTACATTCTCATGTTAATTAAAGAGAAGTTTTGCTAAGAATTTTTAAAACATACACTTTTTAATCACCTCTTATTTAAGCATGGAACAAAATTTGATCTAGTTTTAAGTTATATATTTTCCGCGAAAATATAGTCTTACATACTAATTAAAGGTTATCGGAGAGAGGTGGGTGTAAAATAACGACAGTTTAAAAAGAAAATGCATTGTGTTAAAGAAATTCATCATTTCTATTTATTTTTATCTCATTTTGATTGACTTATTTAACATTTGTTTGTACACACATAACTATATATTCGCTTTTATACCAAGGATTTATTATGCTAAAGTTTGGTAAATAAATATTTATTAATAAACTCAGTTTTATTATTTGTTATGCTCATTATAAGATCATAATATAAATAAATACATCTTACTTTTCAACCAAGTACCATTTGTAAATCCAGTATGTTATACTTCAAATAAAATCAACTGAATATTTTGATGTAGTCACAAATTACCAAACTTATTAAAAAAATTGTAGAGATGGGTTTATATGGGCATTTATTTGCACCAATTTGCTTAAAAAAACTAATTTCTACTAAGAAACTTGTACTTTGCACAGTTTAAAAAATTTGACTTAAGTAAGTCTCTTTTGTTATAAAATATATACTAGGAGAATTAGTAAGCAATCTTTATAATTAGAGACAACATGGAAATGTATATAGGTAAATCATCTTTAGTTATGTATAAACATAAATATCTTTTCTTCTAATATATATATATTTTCTTCAAAATAAATAATAATAATAATATTCGAGTTTTAAAATATAATGTTATTTATTTAGTTAAAGACATTTAAGACATGTTTTTATAAAATTAAATTACAAAATGACAACAATGATTTCCTTTATTGAATTTCCTCAAAATAATATATATTGCTTTCTAAATAGTAAGTAAAAAGTATGGTATAATCAGATGGTTAAAACCTTCATTTTTCTTAGACATCACCAATTTTACTTTGAATAACAATATTTACCCGTTTTCCACCTATATGGAACATGCGGGTATTTAAATTCAAATAATTAGTATGTTATTACCTTTCATATAGATTATTAACGAAGCTTCTGAAACGAATACTTATAAATACATTTTTGGATGCTTATATTTTTTAATTTGAGCATCCAATTTTTTCGATTTCGTAAATAATTTTTAATTAAAAATAGTCACAATTTTTTACCATTTAGATTTTCTAAAATATAAAAATTCAGTATCACAATCTTTGAATGCGCTTATCGCCAAAACCGTTCAACCAATTTAAATAAAATATTGTAAATGTCTTGTGACTGGTCCAACTTGAGATAGAAAAAAATTTATTAATCCTGAGTAAAATGAATCATTGAACTGTTTAATAATAAATGCTTGTAATGCGTTGCTTATCCGATATGCAACTCTCTATATTTTTATTTCAAATTTAAGATTTTTTTATTAGTGCAATTCAATATATAAAACACATAACGAATTTTCAGGTGGCGGTGACATTCAATCTATTGACAGTTACGTTTCTTTAAAATAGGTGGCGGTGTGATAGAATTAATTGACGTCTGTAGTAATAGTTATATTTAAATCCAAAAGAAAAATACTCTCGGCTGAATCTTCGTTTTACTCAAAATTTCAAAATGCACGTTTTTGATGAAGGTCTTCAGCTGTATATTTGTTTATTTAAGTAAAATGTTCATTTTAAACCATTCAATATTTAATATACATTAAAAATCGCTTATTTTGCAATTTTAAACATATAAGAAGCATTTAGGTCAATGCATTTCTTTATTTTTTTTTTTTTTATTTTTTTATTTTTGGATTGTACATCTTTTAATAATACTATTTAAAATAATATCATCGTTTAAACTTTACAGTTAACCGTTTTCTATCTCGTTCATAAAATTAATTAAAAACCTCAAAATACAGTAGTCTACATAGTGTTTATAAGGTAAATTTGAGTCCAAATAGTGGCAAATCTAAACAGTTTATAAAAAAATATTTCTTATAAAAGTTGATTTAAAAAAAACAAAACGTTTTGTGAGTTTTTCTATTAATTTTTATGGTTTAAAAGTTAGGCCATACGTCCATTGTACCCAATAGACCGATTTTTCTTATTCACGAACTTGAACCCTCTCGTTATGTCTAGGATTTGTCATTAAAATTTCCGCTCGCAAGCTCTTTTCATTTTTCAGTTATCTTGATGAAGGACAGACGGGCAGACATACAGAAATAGACTAATGAGGTTATTCTCTGAATTTTTTGGTATAGGTTTTGGTTTGTGAATTCAATAATTTCTAGCGTTACAAAGTTTCAATTAAAATTAATAAACATATAAAAATTCTGTGTAAAAATCTAATGTTTTTAGTTCGCAAAAACTATTTTGCGCAAATAAATCGTTGTGTGTTTTATTCTACTAATGAAGATTGTACCGATTAACATTGCACATTTGGCTTTAGTAAAATCTGTTTTATCGAAAAAATATGAAGTAGGAGAACTGGTACACAATTTTATTTAACTGAGACAGTGTTTTCTGTTAATAATATTTCGAAGCACTTTGTCTATTCTAATTTTAATATAAACTAACAGCGGCAGAAGTGAAACTTTTTATGGTATTCGATATTCGAAAACTGCCAATGAGTATGCAAAAAAATGTATATATTATCCCGAATTAATTACTGCGGAAGTTTCACTTGCATGTATTAATTATATACATACATATACAACACACACATCTACATGCAGTAGAACTTATTTAGTACTTAATCCGGGATAATTTGTATATTTTTTACACTCTCATTGACAGTTTGCAAATATCGAATATCCTAAACATTTTCACCTATTACACATCAGTGAAGACGATTTACGCTTATTTTTTTTTTTTTTGATGCTTCAATTTCAAATATATATTTTCTATCCGCTCTTAAACCAGTGTAAAAATGTTCAGCATAAATTACTTAAATGTGTAAGCGGTTATGACAATTCCAATTCATATGTACAATGAATGTACAAAAAACGACGGAAATTTCATGTCCACGTAAACCATTAATCCCACTTTTCCTTAAAGCGGTTAATCAACAGCTATGAACAGCACAATCATTTATGTAATATATATTCATTTTTTATCAAATAATTAAAAAATTATTACCCAAATGTTATAAAATTTGGTATGCAACATATTGAATAAATAAATTTTTCTAAACAAAAAATCAAAATTTGATTTTATATTTAGAAATTGTTTTTCAAGAAAAACTCTTCGACAAGCACTAGGTTTTTCATTACACTTAAAATTGTGCAATTTTCATCACATTTGGATAATTAATTTTTTAGTTATTTGTGTTTGAAAATTGCATGCATATAACATGAATGAGTATGCTTTTAGCAGCTGTTGATAAACCCCATTAATCATTTTTACTGTCTGGAAAAAATCCTCACAATTACATTTTACAAAAAAATGTTCCTAATCACGCTACACTATAATGTCTACCAATCTGTTAAACATCCAACAACAACAAACAGTTTGCCAGCCAGCCGTTCATTGAAGTAAGTCCGTATATTCATAATAATACGTTTCTTATTATTAAAAGATGATGTTTTAATAATGTAGTAAAACGATTCATTTTACTTTCTTCATACAAGCGTTATGAAATGAGTTTTATACAAAAACCTTTCGAAAGGTATATAATAATAATAATAATAATAATAATAATAATAATAATAGACAGGTATCGTTTGAAGATAATATTAGACGAATACAACGTTGAAACGTTTCGAAAGACAGACCATATATAAAGCTGTATTGTATTACAATAATCCGTTGTGTTAAAAGTGATCTTCTCTCTTTGATAGTTATATATTCGTTCATATACTTTTTACTTCTTTGTATGTAAAATTCAAGACAAAATGATGTGTACCAGAAAACTTGATTACTAGTTTTCATTGCAAAAGTTATATTACATATTTCAAAAAAATAATGTTTAGTTATTGGCTCATAGGAATGTTTGTGTCATTTACATCCATTCACTTCGCATGAACATAAATCATAAATGTAAGAGAGTGAATTGGTTCTTAAATGAGATTTACTTCAAATTTGATATTATCATATGGAGAGTTTTTGAGACGTTGATCATGAATCCAAGATCAAAGAGCAACTAAGGATTGTTTCTTAATCCATTAAAATCGCCTAGGCGTGATAGAGATAAAATATATTTTAATTTCAAAATTCCACCTTCGAAAACATATCTATCGGGGTTTTTGAGGTCGGTGATCACGAATCTGAGGTGAAAGAGTAACTGAGTATGGTTAACCCCTCATTAAAACTACACATTGAATTGACAGGGTAGTTTCAAAATAATTTAATTCAAAATTTCACCTTGGAAATTGTACCTCGGTGGTTTTCGGGGACGTTGATCACAAATTTGAGGTCACAATGCAACTGAGGATTGATTTACCCCCGATAAATCCAACACTAAAAGAGACAGAGATTACATAGATTTTGAAAATTCTAAACTTCACTTTGTAAATAGTTTTCAATGGTTTTTAGGATTTTCAGTTTTTTTTTCGAGCCACCTCTTTTTTACATTCTCATGCATATTAAGAGGGGTATTAGTTAAAAATAAATAACAAACAAACAAAGATAACAACTAAAAGAGTATATTGCTTAGATACTCGGCATATGATAGAATTTCATTGTTTGGACTATTTTTAATTAGCATTCTATGCAGTCTATACAGTTATATAAGTGTACATGTGTAATAATAGAAATATGTATCAATATTACCTATATGTATTAGCCAAATTTGAGCCAACATGCAAAATATATGTGAATTTGTACGAAAAATTGAAGAAAACATTAAATAAAAACGGCTTGATTTTTGTAATACTCAAAATACCGGCTGGTTATGAAACAGAGATTTTTTAAAAATTATCTGCTAAACTGAGCTTTTTAGAGAAAAAATCTTCGTAAAAAACTTAATGATATTTTAAAAGTCTATAAAAGGACGTGCTTAAAATTAAAATGGGTTTATAAATTTTGTGCTAAACAGTAAAAAATATGGGGATTTTGTAAATTGCACTAACTTTTGCAAAGATTTATTGATTGTCTTAAAAATTCTAGAGAAGGTTTTCAACAAACTCAATAAGCAGCCGAAATCCGAAGAAATTCGCATGTTATTTAAAAAGCCTAGTTATAAGTTATATTATTTAAAAGGTTGTAGGTTATCAAATTTTATTTTATTTTTTTTTGTTAATACATACTTTCTACTCTTTTAGAGTTGTATTTTTACGTAAACTTAAAACTAAAATCAAGTTAATTAATTTTATTAATTACTTAAAGTTATTTTATTAAAAGTATATATAGTATACGATAAGAATTTAGGTTTAGAATGTATTTTTTGACAGGTGCCTTTATAAACATGCAAATTTCTCAGAAACTATTTAATTCTCTGGATTCAGATTTCGGCCACTTATTGAGTTTATTAACGAGCATTTTCTCTGAAATTATTCGCCATTTTTTTTAAGTTTTTTTACAGTGTTAGTTTTAATTTTGCGCATTAAGTCATTTTGTATGCTTTTTAAATACCACTTTACTTTATTGTATACTTTTTAAATAAGTTTTATATGAAGCTATTATCTCTTAAAATCTAAGATTAAGCGTATAATTGGACAAAATCGTATAAAATCTCTTTTTCATAACTTTGTTATTTCCAAAAATCAAGTTGTTTTCAGGAATCAACATAATGCGCTCATGGTTTCCTAGTAATTTGACCATAGCAATTTATTACATAAGTTATAATGATCGTCGACGTAAATTAATAGAAAACTTCTCCCGAAAACCGTGAAATTGTAAAAATCGGCAAAATAATTTTTATACATTGAGTGACATATTTGTGTTGTATAAAATAATATTCCAAACAATATTATTCATTTAATACTAAGAAATAACCGGAGATAACTTTCCAAAATATTATTCGTAATATATATTACAAATGTATTTCAATTCTAAGCAGGGCTTATCAATAAAAATCATCTAAGATATATTAGTTATATGGACACCAAAACGATTCTTCGATAATCGTGGAAAAACTCATTACATAATATTTATTAATTTGTAAGTATACCTTATATTGTAAATTGGTGCCAGGTTAAATTGAATCTTTCAAAAAGACTAGAAAATGTCTAAACTAGTGTCCTTATTTATATTTGTCTAAAGAAGGCGGAAGTCAATTAGGGATATTCTGACACGACCATTGTTGCCTTTTTTAGAAATTTTGATAGATTATTTTGTATGTAAAATGTATTCTGGGCCACACCAACAATTGAAGAATGGAATAATGCATGGATTTTACATTTTAGGTTCTTTTTCGTCAACTGTCTGTAATTGAACATTCGTTGAAAATCTTCTTTCTTTTTGTTTTTTGTTTTTGTTTTTGTTTTTTTTTTTTTTTTATATAATTTTTTACTTATTTTAATCAATATTAATATCTTATATTTTAAATTTTAAATTAAATATTAATGTTAATTTTATTTAAATATTATTCTTATATTATTAGTATAAATTATTAAATATTATATAAAAACATTTTGTAAGGGAAACCTATTCTATAACATTTCGAAATTAGTCGGGACCGTCAACGGCGACAATTCATTTGTGCTATAATTGCAATTTTTAAGAGTAGAAAAAACGAAGAAATCATGAGATTAATTGTTTAAAAAAAATAAACGGTAAAATTTTGACAAAGTAAAATATTTTTAGTAAATTTACTCGATTGCATGCTACTTTCTATAAAAATAGCAGTGTCCCTTGATTTGAATCAATCTTGAACTCCAAAATAATAGTGTAAGCAATGTAGATAAATTCTGTATCTTCTTTCATAAATATTGAAAACAACATTCTCATAAAGATCACATCAAGGTACCATCATGTGATCACTAAATTATTTATCCATATATTTATTGAATACTCAAAGAATATCATATTAGTATGGTAAAAAACGGTATCAAGTTGAATATAACCACGAATATATTATATTCTCTGTCAACTTACTGATGTACCAATAAACTTACATATGGCGTAAAAGAAACGAAAAGAAATGGAGAAGAAAGGTAAAGATTAAAATCATTGATTGGTAAACCAAAAGATCACTAAAATATATATACGAAACTCAGTTATTTCTGCTATATTAGGTCATTATATAGAGTATATTATGAGGAAAACAAACTCGCGTCCTATTGGCCCTCTCACCGACGACAGTCTTATCAATTAACCGCTTAGTGAATCTATCTAATGCTCAAATAGTTTTCTAGAGTACAAGTTAATCATTACAAAAGTTTCAAAATCCTGGTGGCTTTTATTCAGTAAATAAATTTATCCTGTTCAGCTAAAGAATCTACATAAGAAAGCATGTAAAATTACAGTTTTTTTAAATTGTAAAAGCTTTTTAATAGTTTAGTGAATGGGTTTGTTATTTATGCAGATGATGTAATATGCAATGATGAATATTCAATTACATTTGCATTCATCTCGTAGCATTTATATTTACCTCCTAAATATCCTTTGAAAAAAAAAAAAGAAATAAAAAACGGTAGCAATAAAAAAAGTACACAAATTAATAAATGTAACAAAACTTGGAGTCTAGGTGTTTATTCAAATATTGTTCCTTTAATAAAAGGATGTCAGTATTACGGTTCTGATCGAAGGTAATTGAAGAATATTTTCATTTTTCGATTTTACTATCTTTGTTACTTTAATTTCTATTTCTGAACATAAATAATATTATTGTTAGAATAAGATTGATAAAATTATTGTTAGAGTAAGTTGCATTCTCTGTTTTTTGTATGTACCCACTATATACGAAAACTAGTAACTATCAATCATGCTCTCACTCTATCTTCTCATTTTTGTCACATGCAAGTTTCTATGTTCTTTGTACTTGTATAGTGTCTCATTCTTCTATTTAAGATGTACTTTTACTATAACGATAGTTTACTGATAGATAAAAGATAGAATTTCTCCAAGTCTATTTAAACTTTTATCTAAATACAACACGTTTAACAGTAAAGGCAAAAAAACTATTTTTAATATCAAACCTTTTATGTTCGAAATATACTGAAAAGACATTAAGTAACTAATAAAATTTTAATAACTCAATGTCAAAAACAATTTTTGATATGTAAATGCAATTGTGTCTCAGTGTCTCGTATGTGAATCATTAAATAAATATTCATTATTAAATAGCTCTCTGAATTCTTTATAATTACAAAAGAAAAAAGATAGAAAATTTAGACGATGGAAAGACAACCTGAGTGCTTTTGTGGATGAAAGCTGGACTAGAGTATCCAGATCGATACAACTCAGATCTTAATAAGTTCAAATGGGGATGCCATTGCCTATTTATTTCGACAAAATTAGGCATTTTTACAGACTGAAGGAATGTAGATGTTTTTTCCGCGTTATTGATATAAATTCCTTTATAATCACTTATTTTTCAAACTGCTGGATAGATTTCGACATATAAGGTATCGAGATATTCATAATAAAAACACAAGTGTCCTTTGATAGGTGTTTGAAAACAAAATCAAACACAAGTGTCCTTTGAAACTGTGTGTTGTTTGTATTTATTAAGATATTCGTAACCAATCTGCTTTTCTACCTGGCCGCCCTTTTCTATCCATTTTACATTTCAACACTGAGTTTTCTATTTCCCCTTATATTAATTTATTCAATTAAAATTGAAGGTTTTACTTAGATAAACTATATTAAATCTCATAATGACCATAATACATGATGCATTTTGTATTTTTAAATAAACACAAAATATTCAGATCGGTGCATTTTTTTCGGAGTTGAGCTTACAAATATACTATTTATTCAGTGGTGATGAGTGACTGCACATCATATTATACTTATCTAAAAAATTTCTAAGAATGAAAGTCATAACTTGTCACCATCACCAACGTATATTATATATATATATATATAGTCACAGAGGGTTTTCCTTATCGTAAAAAACCCTCGTCTCGTCTGTTCATAATACATTATTTAAAATAGGTAGATACACATTTTACAGACATATAGGATGTCTACAAAATATAATCATATAATCTACAAAAATAGTGCATCTTTTTCCGAAGATTTTCGAAATAAAACGAGTCAATTTTCATTTATTTTCACTAATACACAGTGATACGTGTTTCTATAAAATGTGATTGTTGCATTTATGTGAATATCTACATTTTTGATGACATGACTTAATCCGAAAAGAAACCGATTAATTGTGGTCAAATTCCGATAGGCTTATTATAATCTCGAAAAGATGGCTCTTTGTTATTAAGACCGCACATCATTTTGATTCTTTTCTTCTTTACACACCTTTTAGTCATTCTTGCCAAGATTTCAGCGCCAAAGTAGTTAATATAAAAACTACTCATAATTAGTTATTATAATATATTAAATACTATACATTGTTATGAAACTCTACATCTATTATAACTTTGCCTTCAAATATTTGTAGTTCTAAATAGTTCTTAATTATACCGGTAGTTAGAGTCTTCGTTAGCATAGATGTCCAATAGTAGTGTAAATTTTAGAACATTTTGTAAAGTGGAATAAGGAAAAATCATGTTTTGCTCCTTACTCCTACCATTGGCCTTGTAAAAAAGTAGTCAATCGATACGGGATAAACCAACAGCATAAATTTTATAAATTTATAAACGATTTTCCATCGTCTTTTATATAAAAAAAATACTATTTTCTTCATTTCCGTACATATGATAACATAGCCGAGATTAATAAAGTAATAAATGGAATCATTTCTTGTTAATTTGGGTAATTGATTTGAAATGTAATCATGCTTTCTTAGTTTTATATGTCAAACGTAAAAATTATATCGATACGTTAGAAACTGCGATTCTGCGTAAAAATATATCTTTATATAAAGAAATTTCAAGATTGAAGTAAGACAAAACCGAGAAATCCTTTCGTTTCGATACAATATGACTATATAAATTAACTTACTAAATATTAATAACCATTATCTGCATGGTACCATTAAGCAAAATAACAAAAACTTGCGGATGTCTAGGAAAAAAATGTACTGCAGATGTATTCCTCGGTTATGGCTTGTAATAGTTATCTGTTTCTTATAATTGAAGAATGTTTTATGGAATACAAATGATTACAATAGAAAATTAATAAAATTTTCAAGAAAAAGTGTTTGTAACATTATAACCCAATCATACGAGAGGCAATATCCAAAAATAACCATACTTTCCTTCAGTAAAATATCCAAAAATAACCATACTTTCCTTCAGTAAAATCTATTTCCCAAGAAAAGCATGAACAAATTTCCAAAAACATTATCAAATCTTGAAGCACACGTAACGGTCTTACCCAGTACCATTCAGGTTACAAGTGTGTAAATACCACAACTTTCCAAACATCCTTTTATTAAAAAGCTGAAAATTTCGGGTCAATGCGCATAAGCACGTTGAACCACCGAGTAGGTCTTAGTAAGTCTGAAAGATGTGTTAGGATATAAGATAATAGCCAAGACACATGACTATGTATAAATCGATTAATATCTTTATTAATGATGAAAAGAATGATAAAAATCTAAATCATCAGATCTCTAGCTACAACAAATTATTAAATAGGTTACCATTTTTCGGAACCAACATAAAATAAAAGTGACTTAAATATAAAGTCATTTCAATAACTTATCGGTACAGAAATCGACTATTTTCCTTTTTGGTGCACTTATTAATAATGTTAATTAACCTTAAATTTCATAAGGTGGTCATTGAATTCGCTTCTAGACTTCACTTGATGTATGTTTCTTAAGATAGTTATCCAATTTATTTCTAGTCTGAAATCATACATAGCTTTTTACATAGATTTTTTCTCTTTAGTGTATGGAAAATTATTATACCTATAGCTCTTGAAAAAGATGGTTTCAAACTAATTAATTCTCCACTTATCCATTTTGTTGATATTTACCATAATTATTACTATCCCCATCTTGTATTTTTTGAGTATAAAATCAGTTTAAAACATTGGTAGTTTCAGTTACCTGTTTATTTTCTTTCAACTCAAAGACAATCCACTTCTACATTTACATAGCTTCAAACAAATTCTGGTTGTATTCACTGTACGAATGAATTAGTTTAACTTGAAAATTTAAAATTTTCAAATTTATTGTTTAACAAACAAACTTGGTCATTTAGTACTTGGCACTCGATATTGAAAATGCAACACATTGTACTTTGATGGATTTATATGGTTTGGTATCCGGTATTAGGTGTGTTCACCCGGTATAAGTATATCATGCCTAAAACATATTTAATTGCAATTTATTAAATCATATTTTAGATATAAAATTGCTATTACACAAAACATTTCCGCATTTATACCGAGGTTGAAAAAAATAGACCTAGAAACTATTCTTATTTTAGTTCAATAGTTTTGGCCTGAAAGACTAACAACCATCCAAATATACGTACTCACAAACTTTCGTGTTTATAATATTAATCGTATGTATTCATTTATTTTTGCATTTTTTCGAATGTTTGGCGTTTTGTTTTTTTTTTTTTTTTTGTTTTCTTCGATTGATCTACATTCCAATCTATTAAGTGCAAATACTTATTGATTTTTTTTACAAATTTATATGCAACCTTGTATATTTGTGTATATTTATAAATAAATATATAGCAAAGAATCTATAGAATATGTTAAATATTCAGAAAAAAATTTCTCTTTTTTTCCATTCTGAAAATTTATAACATAATTTTATTTATTAAAATATTGTCACCAAATATTGTGATTAAAAAAAGAAAAACAAAATGATACTATGGGAAAAATACGATTATTATTATTCATGAGTTTTATTTAAAAAAAATAAAATATATCGCGAATTTTTTTATGATAAACAACTGTTAATTAAATGTGTCAATATTTTAACAATATATATATATATATTATATATATATATGAAAGAATATTTCAAATAAATAAAAAATAACGCAGTTATTAATGATTTTCTCACGGAAACGAGGTAGAAGGTATTTTTTTATTATTATTTGAAGGCGAGTTCTATTATTATTTCAAAGCCATATAGGGTAGTGGATCATCATAGGATGTCAAAAAATAATATTCATTGTTATTATTATGAATGTATTACGAATTGTTTCATTTTGTGTGTTTGTCAAATTTTTAAATTTGATATTTTTTATAACTTTTATTTAGTAATGTCTGTTTTACATAAGTTAACGTAACATTTTCATTTATTAGATGCGGAACTAATATGATAAAAATCAAGGGAAAAATAAATAACGGGCGATCTGAGTTCGCGAAGTAGGGGGTGGGGGTGAGCGTTTAAGAATAAAACTCGGTTAATCTGACTTTTTGGCAAAACTACAAGTCCTATGGAAAAAAGTTAAATGGCAAAGTTGTTGGTAACATAAAGATCAATAACTGTTGTATTCACACTTTTTTCAAATAACCTCAAAATTTGTGTAATAATTCAAGGTTTTATTTTATTATTTTTATCTTTTACAAAAAAATTTTTTTTCCCACGAAAGCTTACCTTTTTATTTATGTTCCAGATACACTGTAATTTTTTTGATTTAAAATATTTATTTTTCCACCTTATTTTGAATAAATATCGAAAAAGCACCCTAATTTTCAATTTTGAGGTTATGTGAAAAAAGTGTAAATACAAAAGTTGTAGATCCTTTTATTACCTACAACTTTTCTATTTAACTTTTTTTCATAGGACTTGTAGTTTAGCCGGAAATCGAAATAAACCGTGTTTTACCCTAAAAAACTCACCCCTTCTACTTCTCAAACGCATGTCGCCCGTAATTTACTTTCCCTTTTATTTTTATCATATTACCTTGCGTTTCCAATGGTTTTCACCCTACTTTAATTTTCTTCCACTTTTTATCATTTTTTAAAGCTTCTACTCTAGTCTAATTTGTTGGTAATTGGCAGATCCAGAGGTTCAATAAAATTGCGTACTAATCACTTCTGATTTCTACTTCTGAAAAGGTCATATAAGATATTAAAAATAACAAAGTCTCAATTGGAGTGATTTTCGGTCCTGGGACTAGAGTCACTGCAGCGGCGCCTGATTTTTCAGCAATCTAAGGTCAGGTGCCCATTTAATTAAGCTTATTAAACCCATGGAGGGTATGAACCAAATTTTAATATCGTATGGCTTGAATAAATAAAATTTGCCGCAGCAGGGACTTTTCGTTCGAATGAGTGCTCAGCACGCTATCACCCAGTCATTGTTTGATATAATCTATGAAAAAACAAAAGCTGTTAATATATCGAGGCTGTACCTATCAATAGTGCACAAACTAAAACAATCAGGTTGTGTTCATAATAATAAATAAAAACAACCGTACTATGTTTATATGAACCCATATAAACATTATATTCAAACAGGAGAGAAAAAATAGAATCTAAGATGTTACACGTAAATAAACAAAAAACGTGACTACCTGAATCTTTGACGCTTACTTAAAATTATAAGATGCACTAATTTTGTGGTGGTTTTTTTAAATTTTTCAGTTTAAAATGAATGTTATAGATTGATAAACCAAATTAATTCTGATAAACAACTGAACAGAACATGATAGGGTATTTAATGCCTTTCAATAGATATAAAAATTCCTATGCATCTGTAGTGTATTTGATAGCACGTTGAGCTAGCTGGTAAAAATTACAATATTTTAATAAAGGAAATTCTATATGTCGACGAGCATACTTTGCAAATTTAAAAGCTATAACCCCCTAGTTACACCCGCAATTAACATAGATTAGATTCGATTATCTTTTAATTGGGAGTTAGTTTTGCGAGAGCTTTTGTACCATAACCAAATTAATCTATTGTATCTCGTTTTTATTACTACTGTTTAAAGAGTACTGGCAAAACTTAAGAGGTATACCAATTAAAAAATAGACATCTATATTGAGGCAATTCTTAATGCACTATTATGTGATTCTTTCAAATTTAGCATACACAATCTTGACAAGTTCCATTTTTTAAAAACAAATGATCCAAATTCTACTTGGCAGAAAATTGTTTACACCTTCTAGTTTAACCTCATCGATGAACAGTTAGTATTAAAAACATATATTTTAAAACATACTATGGAACAAAATGGTAAAAAGAATCCATATTTAATATCACTATATGGTAATTCAATTAGAACTTTGAATGATAACAACAAAAAACAAGCTAGATATCAGACACAAAATTCACAGTTATTTGAAGAACTTTTATTTTAAGCCATTAACAACATCAAACAATTAAGCTTCTTTTTTCTTCTTCAAGAAAAATGTATATACAATAAACATAACTCCTCGAATCAAAAAAATCGAACCAGTAAATGAAATAAAATCATCAACGTTCAATGAATACAAAAATCAGACTTTACCTTGAGCTCCTCAAGAACAACTCCAACTTTGTTCATTTTTGTAAACTTTGCTTTTTTTTTACATTGTTTTAAATCAGGCATCTTTTAAAACTAGGATTTGTTCTGGGTCTAAGGTGCCTCCCCTGCTGAGGAATAAAACTTTTGGAAACGTCAAAGTAAAATCAATACTTAATTACGCAAAAAAGGAAATGAAATAATCATGAAAGACTTTTCTACTCAAGTATGAACGTCAAAAGTTTATATAGGAGTAAATTTTCATACTAGTAAAAGTAAATAATATATATAATTAATAGTAAAAATAGAAGTAAAGAAGTAAAAGTTTCTTATTAAGTTTTCGATTTATTTCGGTAATAAAAATTCTTAAGGAAATTAAAAAATAGTTTATAAACTAAACACTGAATCGGTCTTTCAACTTTTAAAGTATTAGTTATAAAAGTAAAATAATGTTGATGTTGCAGATCATCCTTCGGCAAGTAATTCAAATTTATAACTCATTACGTGACTCAAATTGTGAAAATGATTCCGGCGTAAAGCTAGTTAATTAAACATATTCATGCATCACTTGAAAGTTGTAGCAGAATATTTTGTGTCTGATCGACACAGACACAGTATATAGTATGCATGAAGTACAAACAGAGCCAGAATTTTACAATATGGTCCAGAAGCCGGTGACAGTAAAACTGCACTTACACGGATTTCGAAATTTCGCATATAAGTCAGTACTATTTAACTATAGTACAATATGGGCTAAGTATTCCAGGGTTTATCTTAGCAGAAATAGTTTTTTTATTTATTTTTATATTTCTAACAATCATAACTATTTTGCACTTTTATGGAAATTAATTTGCAAGAGACCATTTTATTGTTTACTTTAAAGAAAATTTGGTGAGAGAGCTCTTCGCAGAAAAGTCTGTCACATCGATTTTTAATATTTAAAACGAATAAAATTTTACCCTTATCGCGGAATTATTTTTTTTTTTAATTTGTTCATTTTGAGTTCTACTTTCGAAATATCTCGGTGTGACGGCTCAAAACTGGAGCAACATATCTGTCACACCAGTTTAAAATATAACTTCAAACTTAGAAAATTATAAAAAGGGACTGTATTTATATTTTTCCGGAGCAACTGCTTATTTAACTAATTGGACTATTCTTAAAGTTGACACACGATATAGCCTACTATACAATGCAATGTAACAGTGGTCGGCGAAGTTTGATTTAACGTATTGCAGCATCTGCGATTCTCAAGAGAGGAAGCAAGAAATTCAAAATTAACTTAGAACCTTATATTATTCTTTCTTTGTCTCTATTGTTCTTTTTGTAACATTAGCTACCGAGGTATGATTAAGGTGCCAGAGGCACCTTCAAACGAAATTCATATGTCGACGATTTTTCTTCCTTTCTAGTCTCATCTGGGACCACTAGATCAGAATGAAGCGTACATCTCACACCAGGTTGTTGCCTTTTGGATGTTAAACACAGTACCTGGGGGTATACGAGCAAGGTGAATTTTACTGCCTTGTTTTGCCATTTTCTAGGTGTATCATTGACATAGCCAGGATGTCGACACCGTTTATCAACTTTTCCGAATCGCCATGTGTTTTTAAATGGAACAAGGAGGTGCCGATAAATAAATCGGTAGTCATGAAATCGAGTGTACCTAGTATTCAATGTGAAAGTAAGTGGTTGTTCGGTTCCCTTGGTAAAATACATGAGTAATCCTTTTCCTGATTGGGGTTTCCTAAGCATGTGAGCAGTATACATAATACCAGAAATTTTCTGTAGGCAATATTCATACAAAGGTATTTCGATAATTAAAAAAGAAATTTGCTCGTGTTTCTTAAAAACTGGATAAATTTTTTATAACGAATCTCTGAAAACCGAGGCGTCAATACACTAATAAAATAGTTTCTATTGGTTTTGGATCTCTATTAATATATTGATATTTAAAATTTTAAAAAATCGAAAATGTTGAAGAAATTATTTATACATATTAAATATATTAAATTTTTACGATGTATATAATGAAAAATGACAAATAAATATTTTTATATCTTTTATATAATAATTAAAATACAATATTATTATTTTTTTAATATTGGTTTATTACTCATTTTTAAACGTATTCAATTCATTCCGATTGGAGTGTACTTTCAAAATGGGAATGTACACTATAGCGTAGAAGAAAGAAAATGGAATAAAAGCATGTAAAAATTTTTTAATGTTAGGTTAGTGCATTTAAAAACTTGGAAACAATGGTACTCTTCTCACCCTGTTTCTCACTCATTCAATACTACAAAAGTAATTTTAGTCAACCAAATGTATAAAGCTGCTTTTATTATACATTAAAAAAAATTATATTTATATATAAAACATTATTTATAAAGAGACGAAAAATTTTTGTACGTGTGTTCGTATTAATGCTTTTTTTATAGAAGGAGAGCTGGTACATAAATGTGATTAGGTATTTGACATAGCTTGCAAATTTGTATGCTGGCTAACGAATGTTGGGACTATGAATTTTTTTTAAATACTCTAATTTTTTAAAGGATTCTCTTATCCTTCGAATTTGAAATTTTATATACTTGGTTAACGGCTCGGTACCCAAGCGAGCAAATGAATTTAATCCACATCATGAATTTAATGTATTATCGCATGTAGTTTAATCATAAATAAAAATGAAAAATAATGAATCGAATGGCCTCTGTTATAGATGTATATATTTGAGAAATGAAAGTAAAACCGAATTATTATTATTATATATTTGGTTAATATAAGTTCCTATGGCAATGCATTTTAATGGTAAGCATTACCTGTAAAGTTAAAAAGCTCAAAAAATACGAACCTATTTTTCTAGTAGATAAATATGGAATTGATGGGATATCATCAAGTGGATGGGAGTAAGAATAAAAAGATATTTTTAAATTCATGGCCTCCCTTTATGTAGAGCTCTAAAAATACCAACTTGTTTTCTATAGAAGCTGGAAACATGCGGTATTATGCAATTGATGGTAAATGTTGAAAGGAAATCATATTTAACTATTTTTAGTTAACCCTGCTCTTTGGAGATGCTCGAAAATACAAACTGCCTAAGCACACAGTGGATATGAAGTTTTTGCAATCAAAGTGAAATTATTGGAAAACGCACCGAATATTCCAACTTTTTATGTACTCCCATTATACCTGTATTAAATATAATGATTTGCTGCGAATAATAAAATTAATGACATCAAAAATTAATAGTAATAAAACATTTTTTGTAAACAAGGTCTTATTTAAATGTGTTAAAAAGGAGAAAAGCAATTAATAACAACAAACTTTTATATCATTCAAATTGTGTAATGTAATCAATCAATTGGTGGGTTTGATTTACTTTTTTTCCAGAGCATTTAAATAAAAGATTTAATTAAAATTTTTTTGGAGCATTTTGACATTTTAATACCTTTAAATCAAATAGAATCGAAAACAATAAGACAAGAATACGTGCTTAGAAATTGCCAAAGTGGAAATTAAAATATAATATAAGTACTTATATTGAAAAACTGTCCAGCTCTTTGACTATCATTTCTTATAAAGCAGAAGCTCTTGTTTTTATGATACCTCCATATTATATAATGAGGAAAAAATATAATAATGCATACGGATTTACGGATGATGAAATTATTCTTCCAAAATAGAACAAATTTCGTGTAAAAAATTGAAAGTATACCTCGTTGGTAATAATTTAATGATTAGATGAGAAAATTATTTCTTATTTAATTCAATTTAATTATTATAATTATTCTATTTTTTTATTTATTATATTATAGATATTTTTAAATTATATTTCATCTGAAATGCACCTAGTAAAAAATTTTACTTTAAATGTTGGGTTTACGCCCTGAGTGTAGAACGGTGTATACGAGATTTATAAATATATATACTGAGCCCTTCTATACTCAGGACTTCGACCCATTGATAAACAATTCATTTGTATTTATGTTTTGGGTCTCAACCTATAATCCGATTTTTAAATTATTCTGCAACTAAGATTAAGGAATTTGATTTTTCCAATTTCCTTCACATTTATATTCATATTTCTTGTAATATTATTAAAATTATAATCTAAATCTAAATTAAACATATACTGCGGTTTTCAGCTTTTAAATTAAGTGTTTATTTCATTAACTTATTTTATACATTTAATAAATATGATAATTTAGTTTGACAAGTATTCTAACATGTTTGATTTTGTTTTTATATCCTTCAATTACTTTTTCCATATCTCATTAAATAGTACTTTAATCTTCAACCACAAGAACGTTAGAACGTTAGAAACTGTGCTCAGGCCGGATCAACACTACAGTTCCAATACTTTTTAAAATTTACGCAGACACCTCTTACTAAGTATATAAAATCCAATCTGGAAAAATTGACATCGTGCACGACCGTAATAAAATTTTGTTACAACCTTATATATAGATATTTATAAATAATGGAATTTTGTTTCTTTGTTTGAAATGATTTTTTTTATGAATGAAAATGATGGGTTCCTCGTCGACCTGGAAATATTTTAAGTCGAACGATTTTAACAAGCATAGATAAATTTAAAAAAAAAACATTAAAAGCATTGCCCAAAAAAGGTGTTTTAAGATTTCTCCCATAATAAAAATAATACTGTCCATTAACTTATTATTATAAATGAAAATTAATTTTTTAACCAAAGACGTTTTCTTAAATATTAAAATTGTATGTAACGCACGTATACTGGTGGATTCCAAAAATGCTCGATTATTATATATTGTTGAGTTTTTTAACAGAATTCATCTTGATTATCTATCTATAACATTCATTTTTGACTGCAAAATTATAAAATACACAGTAAGCGTGTTAGATTCAAGTCGTAGCGTTTTTTGATTCCACGAGTATACCTACGGTTTTCATTATCTGAGTACCAATATTATGTTCTGAATGCTTGTGGCTGATTAAAAATGTTTAGTTTAAAAAATGAAATTCGATTAAAATTCACATTCAAATTTTTTCCCCCTAAAAATCTATATTTTCCATCAAGCTTTGTTAATTGTTGAGTTAATATAATAACAGCTGAAACAAAAATGTAACTTGAAAGTTTTTATAGATTTTTTAATAAAAGTCTGCTAGGTTTTCTATGAAATATTGTTCAATTTTGTGTTATTGATAATTAAATGCTATTACTTCTATTGTTCTCGAACGACACATCATCTGCAACGAACTGTATACAAATTCCAATATTATTTTGTTTCTTTGAGATCATTATTTTCTTTTGTCCTTTTTCGATAAAATGTAATGGTTTCATGTAAAATTTAAATGTATGGTAGTAGAAAAATAAAACATAGAATATAGAACATTTTTGATTAATTTTTTTTATTTTATCGGTCACTCATAATGTTACAACTCTTATTCTCTCCCTCCTTAAGGCGTATGATCTTCTTATCGAAAGAGTTTGGGAAGGACTTGTAATAAACAGGTAGAAAATTCTCATCTACGCCTTCTCTGTGATTTTCTAACTTTGTATACTTAAATCTGTAGGAAAATACCACTCAGAAATACTTTATGTAGGACTTTCTTTATGAAGTTATGAATCAATTATGAAGAGTATAAATTAATTACATACAATTTTATATTAATTACTGCAGCTTAAATATCAATCTAATGATTGTGTGAATCAGTCCAATATTCTATAAAATTTCATACATGTTGAAATCACTGCTTAAAACAAATGAAGCTAAGTGAGAGTCATTATGAATATTACATATATGAATATGGGCCATCCACTAAATATAAGTGCATATTAAGTGCATTAATTATGTAGCCATTTGCAATTTAGTAGTGACTTTATTTTATCACATAGCTCTACCATCATGATATTTATGCTTCAGTTCATCTTAATGATAAAAAAAAAAATAAAAATTTGCTTTTATTGGTAACTGATTTAATTTGCAACTAAAACGCACCTAGTTGAGGCATATTTCAATTCAATTTTGATCACTAAATGGACTAAGGTACACAACACTACAAAAGAACATACATACACACTTAAAAGTTACGAGGTTACGCCGACGGAAAACATTATTGATTATCAAATTGACTGTGATGCCTTAGTTGCGTATCAGGTGGAGCATTGAAGACCTATCGGCAGCTCAGTAATATTTTCATTTTTTTTTTTTTTTTTTTCATATTAGACAAAAATCGTAATAGCTGTTTATTTATTGATTTACAAAATTGGAAAACGGCATTTCTAATTCTCTTAATTTTATGTGTTCATTCAATTTTAAGCCTAAAATATTTTGTTGCCAAAATTTGAATCATTTTGATGCAAACAAAATGATATCGGTTGTATGTTTTAAATAATATTAACGAGCGTTCAATATTTTTAATGGAATATATTTCGAGAGTACATAAAATAAAAAAAAGCAATGGTATTTCACGTTATAAAAAATTATTGACGTTTTCCTCATTCACATAACCAAATCGAATTATTCATAGTAACATAAATAAATAAACAAAAAATAAAATTTATTTGAAAAAGAAAACACATTTTATAATAAAAACGGAAATAATATAATTCATCACAAAAGTAGATCAAATAAAATATGAAATATTAATATAAACATGATGTTATATGAATTTAATTCAATTACTTTTATATCACAGACGACGGTATATGTATTATATAAAACATTTTCAAAATCAAGAACATGATTTTTTAACCGACTTGACGACCAAGTCATAATGGATGGTTTTTATTAACACAGTGTTTGTATGAATGTATGTTGGCTTGTATGCAACTATACGCAACCGTAGCTCAACTGCTGGACTGATTTTGATGCATGGGATATCAATCTGTTTGCGTTTATCATTACTATTATTATTAGTATTTTAAAATCAAAAGAAACTTTGTCTGTCTGTGTATAATCCAATCACGCTGCCGGACTGTGTGTTACCGATTTAAATGAAATTTGGAGTAGGGAATGTCTAGTGCCTGAGTAAGGATATGCGACAAAATGATTTTAAGGGGTCCGAACAGGCGAAGCAAGTTTGAAATAATATTTTAAATAAGAAAACAAGTTTAAAGAAACTGAAACCGTGGAAATTTGATATTAAAGGTTAGAAAGAAATAACCATTATTATTCGAAATTTGATGAAGTGGTGTTCAGAGGATAACCCTGGATAACCCATGCAATATATATATATATATATATATATATATATATATATATATATATATATATATATATATATATATATATATATATATATATATATTTCAAACTTGCATCGCCTGTTCGGACCACTTAAAACCATTTTGTCGCATATCCTTACTCAGGCACTAGACATTCCCTACTCCAAATTTCATTTAAATCGGTAACACATAGTCCGGCAGCGTGATATTAGTAGCTCAAAGTGGTTGCATGGGTTATCCTCTGAACACCACTTCATCAAATGTGAATGTGACATGCGATCACGGCTATAATAGCCTCAAATTTATAATCGTAACATTAAATGCTCATGTACAGAAATAAATGTATCAAATTTCAGAAAAGCATTTTTTTCTATGCGTTTAATAACATATTCCTGTAGTTGGGTTTTATTTTGATAAAAGTACGTTTTTGTGTATTTTCTGTATATTCCAATATATTCTTTCTTAAACGTTTCTTTGAAGTATTTCTAACCAATAAAATATAAAATTGTGTTTATATGGTCATTGATTAAGTTTTTACTTTTAAACATAATTTTCTTAACATAATGGTAATATATTATTATGGCAATATTTAAAAATATATTTCGTTTCTTTTTACTTACCTCCCATGTGATTATCCATAGATTTTAATTTTAAGAAATTGATTAATAATTTCTCTGAAGTATTAAATTTTGCATGTCGGAATTCAATTAAAGTCATAGATTCAATTCTCGTTTGTGTTCCAATAACGGAATTATGGTTGAATTCATTGTCCCTCAGAATGTTCTTATACTCTAACATATATGTTTGCCTATAAAGGTAACATTGATCATAATACAATTTGTATAAGTAGTCAATTATACAAGGAATTCACCACGATCTTATACTCGACATATATAGAATATATTATATTAATTTTAGCCATTACAAACTTGAAGTCTAGAAAATAATAAAGGTATTAACAAATCAGGATAATCGAAGAACGAACGACGGTACCGAGCAATAATTTATAAAGCGTATTTCAGACATAAGAAGTCAGTTGTTTTACTCAAAACAAACAAGTTTTGTTTTCGTAAAGTGATTAGATTCGCTAGAATTCAAGCTTACATTTAGTTAATCTTATAACATACATAAACCCTGAAGGTGACTGTCTGACTGACTCATGTATATAAATTATTTCCGCATCTTGATATGCTAGGAAACTTGATGTTTTTTATATTCTATGCGGAAGCTTCTGGTGTACATCAATAAAACCTACAGTTTTCTTATATTATATAACAAATTTTAACTGCATATTGTAAGTGTATCATTAAAAATAGTCTTCGTATCCTTAAAAAACATCAACTTCGTTATGAATTAGGTACAAATGTATGACGAAACCGAAGAGTGATTCGACGAATGATCGGTTATATTAGAAAAATCAAATGATTTTGTTTAAAGTTTTGAGTTGTAGTCCCGAAAGTTTGCAAAGGTGTCTACATATGACGTTTACTTGAGGCTGGGTTTCTTTCTCAAGTAGTTTTTCTATAAACTACGCATTAATTGTAATTAGCTTAGCGAGTTCATTTCTGGTAAGTAATGTCACACTAGTTTTAAAAACGTTATTCAAAATCATATTTTTATTCTTAGTATTATTGAGGTCGAATAATTTGTTTAAATACAAAAATTGTTTGTTTTTAACAATAAAACTACGGCTTCTTTCCTTGACGAACGATGATGGAAGGGAAAGAACTTAAGGATATTAATACATTTTAATTTTAATATATATTTCATAAAAAAAATTGACTTCATTCTCATGGAACTTCGATTTAGCTAAAAGTGAATAAAATGAAAGTGTTTCCGTTTTGAATTTACATCTGCACAAGCTCTAATGAAACAAAGAAAATTATCTTATAGATTTTTATTTCATGATTCTAAAAATAATATTTGTAAGTATATTGCCATTAAAGTATATAAAATTATCATAATAATTTATTATCAACAAGTTATAGAGAAAGTTTGTTGAATTCGATTAAGAAAATTAATAAACAGAAATTTTAAAATAGAAAATCACGGAATAAGAAATAAGAAATAATAAAAAGTTATCATCATTATTTCAGAACGTAGCATGGCAAGAGAATGCTTCTGCTTGCTTCATGACGAAGAATACATAATTAAATTTCTGACTTGTTTATAAGATATAAGAATAAAAATAATAAAACAATAGAGACACATACATTCTTTAATATACTACATACATACAAATATACATACATGGATACGAAAGGAGAAAACAAAATAAAATAATGTAAACTTCAATTCATCTATATCGCGTTACGTCGTCCTACATCGTATGTCTTCACACATTATTTACTTAACTAGGACTTTTTTCCAATCCTGATTGATGAAATACATACTTACTTACTTTTATATGGTGGAAGATACAAATCTTGTTATGCTTTCCAATTCTAGAACACAAAAAACATACAAAATATACAAAATGTATAGAGTGATACATTGGTTATCATAAAGTCATGTATTCGAACTTGATTTTGTAACATTGGTTTGGATACTTTTCAGGCTCTTCGACAATACTTTGATCCAGAGTTCTTTGCTTGGTGCAGCTTTCCACTTGAGAACTAATTTTTTATTTTAATGCTATTTTATCAGAAAGTGTGTGTCCAATTCTAAACCTATTACGGTTTGACGATATATGTTAAGCAGACATTTTTCATATAAACATCCGATTAAAAGAATACTCTTGACATTATTCTCTAATATATTAATTATCGTGTGTCTTCTGAATGGGTGTGATCTCCAAATAGACGAATTTGGGCGAACATAGACTCCGTAGATTCTTAGCAATACTTTATTAGTGTTGTCATTTTCTCAGATGAGATACCCATGGTATTCGACCCTGTTGTTCCCGGTATATTGCATGGGTGTTGATATCAACTGTCATATATTTTCAGTACCTTCCTCGGTTAAATAATTGATTTTATTGGAATGGTTAATGATATTATATGACAGAAGGCAGAGATAATCCACACAATCTTCAATATCTCATGTAAATTCTATCTTGTATCTAAGAGTTAAATGGAATTAAAGATCACTTACTTCCATTACAATAAAAATAATTTAGATAAAATAATTTTGAAAACAAGATATTGTATTGTATAAGAACAACATAAACTATTGTAAAAAATTACATTTATTTTTAATATGAACCTTAAAAACACTTTAAGCATAGTAAAACACATTTTAAAAAATAAAACTGCAGTAAGGGTAATATAGTTGTACATTTTGTCGGTAAAAGATATAACTTTCATTGATGGTCAAAGGTATAACAGTGTGTGTTTAACGATGTTTTAGGTTCTCATGTTTCCATTCTTAAATATATTTTTTAACTATAGATATTTTTTAATAAAGTCCTAAGCTTTTGAAGATTTTATTTCCTATAATAAGTGGTTTATTTGAATAAAATTGCAATTAAGATTTGAAAAAAAAAAGACATAAAATATTATACTTGGAGTACACAAATTTTTGTCATTGTCTTTTACACCGTCTTCAGACACTCTTTGATTACTGTGAGCCTGTTAGCAGTCTATAGTACCTATAGTGAGCTTTATATGTAGAATTAACATCACCTTCCCCTATATTCTTATTATCCGTTAAACTTTTCGTTCAATCTAAAATCCAAAAATTTTACTTGTTAAATTGAAGTGTTACACTAAATACAAATTATTTATCAATATTTAACGTTTTATTTATTCGTTTGCAATCGCGAATATCTATTAATAATATAGGATTTGAATGGCAAATAATTCTATACTACAAATAAGTTTTGCTCGATTCGACGATCTTCGTCCAAAATTCGTAGCCTAGGGTAGTTATTTAAATCAAAATTTTTGAAACGAAGAACGTTCCTTACGTTTCTTAAAACGAACGTCTTTATTCTCATTTTATATAATATTATACTTTTGCTACATTACCTTGACGCTACCAACTAAGGAAATTAATATAGTTATTTGTAATTTTTAAGTCAATTCTAATTTTTATAACATTATATACATAAATTTACTATCGAAATCATTATTACAAGTTATTCCTTAATTTAATTGGTTAAATGTAAGAGAATTTACATATTCTAGTTTTCTACAGGAAACGGTTAATTTAAAGAATTTCGAAATAATGCTTTCTTCCAGCCCTCTCTCTGTCTCATTTTGAGTCTCTATCTGAAGTGGAATATAATTTATTAACTGAAATTTATATTTTTTCACTGCTTATAGCCTACATCATATTAAGGTCTAAATTTTTTTTAAGAGAGGGCTATTCGTTGATTATTCTGTCATTATTTCCAGCAATAAATTCTCACAATACTTTTCTGTATAATTGAAATGTTTGATTATAATTAGTGTAGAATCTCATAATGATGCCAATGTTAAGAGATTATTCTTTGTCCGTTCGAAATTATTTAAAAACATGTGAAAATATTTGCTCGTTATACTTATTGTATTTTTTGGACACTCGATATTCAAAGATTACTTATAAACTTTGGCATTTGATTTCTAGAAAATCGTTTAATATACGTAAACTTGAAGTAAATAGAGGATTGTAATAGTTCAATAATACAAATTGTATTATAAAAACTGTATGTTCGTTTTTAAATCTTATATCAGTTGAAAAGTTCGTTACAAAACACACACTATCATCAATTAAACAGTTTTATTTAAAGAAAAATAATTTTCATAAATAAGTTATAACATAAGGCAATAATAATATCCGCATATTCATTTTACCTTTTATATATAAAAGAAATAAAACAATTACACTTTACTTTATTTATGAACTAGGTGGTGCTCGGGGCTCGGGGCTGCTGCAAAAGAAATGGATACGATAAAGATGGTCCCGGGCTCTCGAATAAACATAATAAAAATCGCTAACCTTGTGACGGACTCCGGTGTGTCTATGACCTATGGCATTAGGGCTTGATCCGCTTAAAGGTGCTGAATAGTTTAACCTAAGAGCTCGCTTCTTTCGCAAAGTAAGAACAACCTTTGACCTTGTTTAAGACCTACGGAAAAGGGTTTTCAACCTGAAAGCTGAGTTCTAAGGCTTTCAAGGTAAGAAAGGCTTTGGTTTTGCTTAAGATAAACGCCCTTTCATTGGCCAAATTTGAGGCTCTTACAATTTACCTAATTTTATGAAAATTAAATATATTGTAAATCGATTGCTCGGTTGTAATGTATATACTTAAATTGTACTCAAATTAAAGATAATACAAAAAATGTGCCAAATAAAAATATTTTGAATTAAGAAATGGACATTTTTGTATTTACACACGGACTTTGATGTATACTTGAACAATTTTCTCATATTCTTCACTGATATTATAGTTTTCTATTGTTGAAGGTTTTTTTAAAATCGAATCAGTAGTTTTGGACCCAAAACGTTACTTAGTTTCTCATAAATAAAATATGTGAGAGATGGTAGTGTTTACATGCTTTTATTGTATGCATGTGCGGAATATTGCGCCGACAGCCAACTTACCAGGGTATTACCAGGGACTAAATGTAAGTAGGATCATCAGAAAGCATACTTGTAACAGTTTCAGGGCTTAATTTTTTCTTGAATTGTCTTGATTTTTTTTACATATTATAAACAGGAATCTATCTTTCAATAACTTCTTTGAACACCCAGGTCAATCGTATGGACAAACCATTCCTCATATACTTATAAATTGGCGTTATAAGTGTGAGTGGATGGTAAGAATGTTTCAAATACTGAAATCTTACTTATACTCTCACTCTTGATTTTTAAATCTCAAACGAAATTTATACAAACAACCATCCCCTCCCAACCCCAAGACATATATTAAAAATTTGTTGACATCATGAAAATATTTTAACATTGTTATATAAGTATATTGGGATGAAAAAAAAATATTTTAAGTAACGTCAACTACTATGTTTATAGGGGGGGGGGGTCTTATAAAATTTTGTTTTTATTGTATATTAAAAAAATGAAAACCTGAGAAATGATAAACATTAATAATCCCCGTAGTTTTTAAAAACACAATTAAAAAAAAACACAAAAGATTATAATCGCAGTCATTAGTAATTGGTAATAGTATGCTAAATTTGAGCAGGATAGTAAAATAAATCGATAAATTTTTAAAATGTTAAAATATTGTTTGCTTATATTCAATTTTTTTTTTTTTTTTATAAATAAAAACTTACAAACTTTCTTATTAACATACGAGTAATATTAAACAAGCACGAAGTTCACCTTTTCGTTTTATCTTCTCCAATTTTTGTAATTATTACTTTATTTTTAATTTTTAGTACTTTCCGGTACACAACGACGTAGCTTTTCAAACACATGCATACGCATTAAACAGCGTAATCAATACATATTTTATTAATATTTAATGGTGTATTACCCAAACTTCAAAGTTCAGTTATTATTGTTACGATGTATAATAAATAACATTATACTATTTGATATTATTCTATAGGGTATTGTATCAATACCAATTCGTATTTATTTTGTTTTTCGGAACAGATAGTATGACGAAAATCTTATATTAGCCATCATTTATGAGATGAAAATCATTTATTTGATGACATAGATACTGATTTTATTAATGAATACGTACATCATTGATGAAATTTTTGATTTATCAGAAACTTTAACATTAAAAAAGAAATTTGAAATGTAACTATATTTATGTTCATGTTTATATTTTAAATATACCTTTCGATTGTAAACGAGGTTGGCTCAACTGAAAATGTATTAATCAGAGTTTAATTAACTCCAGTTATCGGTAACAACCAATCGTGCAACCCAAATATAGATATATATAGATGATAATCAATGCGTTAATTAGTTATATTTTAACTGAAAATGAAAGTTTTTCAAAAAATGTCTCTAAAAAAGATTTATATTAATAATAAAAAAAAAAGAAGACAATAAAAATTAATAATTAAAATATTTTAGTTTGAAAACTTAGGCCGGGATCCATGGGACTAAATAGATCTTTTTTTCCAATTTTTGAGATATAACTCACATTTTGGGTCTTGCTAACTCGATAACTCTTTAATATAAATGTTTTTTTTATTTAGCTTGATGACGGACGAACGGCCGAAAAAGACTTAAGTTATTTGTTCTTACATCGATATTTTACTTGTGTCTTCAATATTTTTAAATATTTCTAATATACCCTCAAGACTAGATCTAATATACCCTCAAACATTTCATATATGCCGGATATCAAAATAAATTATCCCATTTGTTTAAAAAAAGGATAATTTGCTTTGATTATTTTTTTAACTATAATAAAGCCCTCCATAACACTGTACATTTCATATAAATACAATATTTCGAGCAGCTTCCACTGACTGTTCTATAATACCTAAACTTTATTGATTTTATTTTATAACGTTGTCAGCTTGTTAACTACTTGACCCTTTTTGAAAAAGATCCATTTGTAAATATAACATTTAAATTGATAACACAGCATTGTACGATTGCGATCTTAAAAAATGAATCACTTATTCAAAAAATTAAAACCAAATTAAATGTACGAAATTCATCACTGCATACACGATTTTATCAGTTTTGTGTTTTCAAAACCCGTAATAGCTAGTTCTTAAATTAAGCACTATAATACTAGCACATCAACAGCAGTATGAATTTATTGTTTTAATGACGAGGTGTTCAAAACATAAATCTACGTAAAAACTCAAATAAAGTCGAATCATTTTCGTTAGTCCATTGTTTGTTAACTAAAGTTTCATTACTAGTATTCTAGTATTCTACAATTTCATTGGTTGTTTGAAGATTATTATATTTAATTAAAAATAATAGCTCACTATTATTTATAATATACGTACATATTATATAGTTAGAATATAATGTGTAACATATTAACAAAAAAAATACAATCGATGAAACAAGCGTATTTTTGATCATGCAAGGAATGCGTGATCACTGGACTAACGAAAACGATTAAACTTTTTATACAAATACGTATTGTTATCTTTCTTTTGTACATAAGTTGGTTGGTGATTCTTTTGCTTCCCCTACGTTCGTTATTCAAATTTTTTTTTTTTTTTTATTATTATTGTGAAAGTATGACATGTATATTTAAAATTTTCTAATTTATTTCTTATTTGTTTGTGAATTTATTATTATTTATTTAATATTTTTTATATTTATCACATTACTAAATTTTGCTATACTATGATTTCAAAGATATCCTATCATCTTGACAAACAATGTATGCTCAGTTTTCTACCACTCTTAGTTTTATAGTAAACTTAACTAATTTTTTGATTTTTATTAGTAATTAAATCTCATTTAATCAGCCTCATCCTGAATTGTTCATTCCAAGTGTGTACGCATTCTACTGGTCTTCTCTTAGAACATTGTTTAAATCTTTCTTTCCGAACACAAAAGAATGGTATTAAGTAAAAATGTACAATTTATTACAAAATTTTAGTATCTAGGTTTACCTGCCATCACAGAATTCAAGAAAACTATACTAAATTTCTTAGAAGCCTTAATTTTACGAATTAATTAAGTCTGACCGGCTTGAAGTATTAATTTTCAAATCATAAGATACAGAAGTCGAAAAGCACAATGTTCTTTTTTAAATATTAATACTCCAGCAAGTGTATATTATTTAGACACTTTTTAAGTTGTTATACTGTAAAAATGAGTAAAATTAAAGAGTGAAGTTTTGAACAAAATATTTGATACAAGGATTTGTCTGTTAAATGAAATAGGTCATTGTATGAATTATTTGAGTAGATTATAAAATTTAGACTTGGTTTACTGGAATTAATAATATAGATTTTGGTATAGTAATTATACCAATAGGCACTACTTTATAGGCTACACTAACTTTTTCAATAATGCTTCCTTTTCGAAATCGGCCGTAAAGTTGAATACCTGATTCTACGCTTCAACATTTTTATTATCAATATGATTATATTCATCCATATGAATCGGCGTACCGAATACCTAAGAGAATGGTATTTATTTTGGCATCCTTATTTTTCAATTATATGGACATGATAAACCATTTGAGATGGTAAGAATGAATCTTACAATAATATCATCGTGAAAAATTTCATAATCACTGGCAAGTTATTATTCGTCCTGGAGGAATTTATTTGCTTCTATTTTTCCAGTTTTTGACCGTGCTTTCTGATAGTCACAAGTATAGATTCATACAGATCAATTCAGAATCTTGTATTTTTTAAATTTTTTAATAATTTTATTATTAGAGTTATTGTCAGTCTTTCTTTGATGTCAGTGTTGAATGAATATTATTCCATCCACGATGCTTAAAACATATCTTCATAGATATTCATACCAATATTAATATGTGTATACTTATAGCATACGCTATATATTTTTTAATTTTTACCTTTTTAAGTTTATTTTTTGGTAAATAAAAACAAAATAAATTACTCGGCAAACATGTAGGGTATATTAAATTAGACAAGAAAGGTAGAAATAAACGTTCCTAATAAAATTGGCTATGTCCAGCAACTTCATCACGATTCTCTAAATGTTATAAAAAGGTAAGTAAATAAAATTATTCTATTGAATATGGGTTCACTCAGTAAACAAATTTTCTAAGCAGAAGATAATACTATAAACATGACTGTTGACAAGTCAATGGGACAAGAGCTAATAAAGTAACAATCTATAGTCTCCATAAAATAAATATATTGAACGAATTTGAGAGTCCACAGAGATGTCAAGGTTGGGAGAGGAATAATTTTGACTTGCCTTTGTCTTTGACCTGGTTTAAGAATTCGAGCTATCGTTAGTGATTTTGTAGCTTCAAAGACTTGTCATTCTATTATGTGCCAATTTACGATATAAAGCCATTATCTCGACGAAATAAACAATCTGTGTAAATTTCCTGTAGAGCAGTTCATAGGGAAGAGAAAAGTCTTCAGATACGCTTTATTCTTCGATGTATCCTAGGTCTGTTACTTAGAAGCCATTTAGTTTACACCACTATAGAGTTGTAAATGAATGAAAGATCCGAGTGACTGGCGATAGTATAACAATGAACTATCGAAGATAAATATATTGAAGATATATATAATCGTAATCGATTGGCTACTCTTAGAGTTGGCGATCGTTGTTGACTCTTTCAAATTTTATTGTTTTCTATTTAAGAAAAAAAATTTTTTATCTTACTGCAATTTTTTTGAATTGGTTGATTGGTTTACATTTTGTCACAATTGAACCACACTTAAAAATAAAAAACACAATTGAAGTCCATAAGCATTGTATGTATTCATACAGTATATAGATACAAGATATTGATATATTGATATAGTTCTTGGTGGATAGATAAATGTGTAAGCACATAAGACGAGTAAAAGTTATGTATAGACTAATAGCTTTCAGATTTGTGAGGTCTAGTAAGATAACAAATAGGTACATGAGATGCCCCATAATTCTTAGATAGCTTTCCTGTGAAATGCAAAGATAAATCAAATAAATACTAAACATAATAAATACTATGGAATAATTAATGCTTTTGAGGTAGAATTATGGTGAAGCAAAATAATTTTTGATGTGGTTTCACTCAGTATGCCTGAGTTATTTCATGATTTACATACATAGATTGACACCCTCATCCACACACTCTAGTAGATTCTGAATGCTTTTAAGTAGAAAAGAGAAAATATTTTCTCAGAATGCCATGGAATTATATCAATCATAGAATTAACTCAATGATATACAATTTTAATTGAACGTCGTTTCCTATCTTTTGACAAACGAAATTGATTGTGTGTGGAATGACCCGTGAATAGCAATATTCTTGATTAATGATGAAGGCGCAAAGTGAAATCATATACTTAACGCATATACGTTAATTTTTTTCCACTGCTATGTAAATTTTCGATACTTATATAAACGTTAGTATACTTAACAAATAGAAATATTATAAATAATACTTTACAATTACCCATGTTAATCTAGACCCCTTCCCAGATCGCTAAATTATTCGAAACCTACCAAAAAATTTGTGATTTTTATGTGGTATTTAGTTACTCTATTAGGAGATAGCTGCATTGAAATAGAAAACAGATTCACCTTAATCTAGCTATCTCCATGGTTAAAATAAGTATAGCAGAATTTGTTATTATTTTGTTTGTTCGGCCTAATATTAAAAAAAAAAAAAATAACCGTTTTCAAGAAAACCCGTATAACCACAGATTATACGAAGTTTTATGATAGGTTTCGAATAATAAAGCTATCTTTTGTTAACATGAGTTTTAAAATTAATTTTCTATCGATCGCTTGTACCAGTTAAAAGCTAAATCCACTTTTGTACAGAAGTGTTCATGTTATGGTCGTATTCAATACTTTAAAATATTGGTTTTATTAATTTTCTTTGAACTTAGGAAATTTGCTTAGGAAGAATATATTTATCATCGCTCAAGTTAAATTATTGTAAAACATTCGATATTAAACCTTCTTCCTCTTTAAATTGCATTTTTGATTTTTATGCAAATTCAATTAAAAACATATTTGTAAATAACCGATACTATGACTTGTGAACACTGGTCCTCTTTTAACATGAGCAAGATGATTTATGCGACTTTTGACACGGTTCGAATGCCAAAACTAACGCAATTACAAGCTTAAAGTAAGTTATCCAGGATATCAATATTCACACCATTCAATCTCATTTAATCAGTTAATTATTTTGATTTTAAGTAGATATCAATTTCAATGCAATTATTGTAAGACAGTTTCTTATATTTTATAAAATTTATTTAATCATAGGTGATTATACGTGTACTATATTTTTTAAATATATAAATATTCATATTATTGTAGTTACAATTCATTGTAGTCATCGCCATCTTATTGATGAAAATAATTTACAAATATACTTAAGTTTTAATATTTACTCTGTAATTTGACGAAATAAAAATTTCATTTATTTGTGTATCGCTTTTTATAGAAGTTTATTTACATATTAAATATTTATTATGGTCAAGAATTGAAATAAACTGTTAAAGCATCATCTTACTCTATGAAAAATATCAAATTAAAACGAAAATTTGTTGCATTTTAGTTTAAAAATAATTAAAAAATTATTATTTTGCAGTCATCATTTGCAGTCACAATTAAACCAACGTCCAAGTAAACAATAATTTACCTACGCGTTTACGATTTATTAAACAATTTTCACCGCAAACCACACTTTCTGTTTCGCATTATTTGTTAACAATTGGTGATGATTGCAGCCTTATACAATTTGTCCACTTATTTTTTGAAATATACAGCTCGAAGTTGGTTATTATCTCAAAATTGTGCAGATTGAACAACTTTAAAGCTATCCTCGGATTCAGTTAAAAAGTTATAACTAAGTTAGTAAAATAACTAACGCATGTAATCTTAAAAAGTTATATAACTAACTAAAACTTATAACTAACTAAGTTAGTAAAATAACTAACGCATGTAATCTTAAAAAGTTCTAAAGCTAAAGATAAATTTTGTAGAATCTGTATTTTCGTACTATGTTAAAAAATATAGAAGATTCGGTATTTGATTTTAAATCTTAATTCAGTGTAACAAAACACTTTATTTTTATAATTCATCCTGCTTAATTATATGATTAAGCGGGTATGTATTATTTAGAAGATAATGTAGAGAGTTGAAGAAATGTACTTTAAAACATTGAAATTTTTATGCCTAAAGACCATTTTAGTCAAAACGTTAGAGCTAGAGAATTTAAATATAACATAATTAATATAAATTTATTATATATAATTTTAAAATATTTATCAAGTTTTAAAATAATTTAATTTTGCAAGTGGACATACTGCATAATAAATAATAAATAAATAATAATAAATTCACATAAAACTAAATAAATAAATGAAATTATTTTGAAATGAATGACACATTTCACATTTTGACAACTAAAAATAATTACACCTGAAAATTTTCGTGAACAGTTTAAAACATTGAATAACGAACTAACTAATGTACAAAAAACGATAATTAAAATATTTTGTATACTACGGCGTTCAAAATAGTGGATACTGCAGCTAGGATGCTACTACTAGAGTTCTATCGGTACTTTCAATTATTAATTATTTGGTGACACAATACTACCCATGCTGTGGGGTATCCTTTCTTATCCATCGCCCTTGATATGGAGTTTCATAAGACAATTATAGTTATAATTATAAGGTTTTAATTAAGTTCTTTAGACAAGTTAATTACAAAAGCATAATCTTTATTTATTTGACTACATCCTCTACACATAAATTCATAATGTGTGTAGTAAAAAAGACCGTAAAAAGACTTATTCCGTGCGATGGCAATTTGATCAAGTGACCGTCTCGTTCATTATAACTTACAAAATGTCGCTGTAGTTTGTGATTCTGGTACATACATTCCCCCTCCTCTTATTAGTTATATTTACAAAACAGTTTTATTAATTTACTCAATGTATCAAATAAAAGTTAAAAAAATAAGATTCATATTAGGGCTAAAAATTTGTCACATATATACCGTTTGAAAAACAGTATTAAACATAAGATTTTTCGATACACTTAACGGTATTAAATAAAACAATACATATACATTCTGTACATGGTTATTCGTACGTCAGTAAACTTGATTCGATAAAAAAATAAATAAAATGTCATATAAATTGTGGACGAGTCTATTATACAGGAATCATTACTGTAAATATATGTGGCATATCCCGAAGCTATTGAACGTATTATACGCACGCATCTAAACGCAATGGACCAAATGAATGTATTGAAAAATCAATGGTCCAATGTGCATTGTGAGTGATAAGAAAATATAAAATATCTGACAATTTTATTATCATTACATGATATCAGGTATTGCCACCCAAAGAGTGTACTTTCAACTTAAAATTCAAAAATTTATCAAAAAAAATGATTTTTTCGTTCTAACTACGTGATGTATATACATAATAGCAATATGTCAGAGAGCATGACTGTTGAATTTTCAAATATCTTATGAAAAAACAATTTGCACGTATATAAGTTTCTGTATCACCAAGCAGTAAGTTTTTTGTTTGTTATTATTTTTCTAACAAAAATTATTTATAGCAGCAGAAACATTGCATTTCAAGATTGTATTATTTAGTAGACGCTATAAAAATCAAATATGTAATTCTTTAATCATTGAACCATAAAATAATGCATAGTTATCATCAAAATAAAAAATGAAAACAATTATTTAAAAAAAAAAAAAAAATTATTTTTTTCGATATCCTATCCTTTTGTATATTTCGACTTGCTATCTTTCCCGAGATACCCGGGAAAGATGACCACGTTAGTTTCATCATGCTTATTTTATTTTTTAAATGTATTTTTTAGTTATTAATTTAACCTCTTTGATTATTTTTTGCTCTATGAGTTTGGAGTTAAAGTAATAAATAAATACTCATTGGCTGTATATCTATAATAGCCGTTGTCTCCGATTAGAATGACACTGTCACTGAACTTTGACTAATACTGAATTAGATGTTAATTCGATCGGGTTACTAAGAAAAGTATACTCTGTTGTGTACTTCTTTACCATACCATTTTTATATCAATATGGCCATCACTCCCAGGTAATTAAGGAGAGTTGGTCATCTTGATACAAAAATGCATGATTATGAATTTATGCTAAACATAAAAGTACGAACTACTATTCAAATTTTTTTGCCGTAGAACTAGATGATTACAAAAGAGAAAATATTTTTTTTTTGGGAAACCATTAACCGTTGAAACTTACTTTAAAGTTATATTATAATTTAATTCTTTAAATTTCAATAACACGTTGCACGTTTTGCGAGTAGCCTACGTTAACAAAAGTAAACAAAGCATAAAATAATACACTTCACGTATTGGTTCCGAAAATAATTGGATTGACCATATCTCCCGTACGATCATCTCCCTCAGACTTATCTTATTTATATATATATATATATATATATATATATATATATATATATATATATATATATATATATATATATATATATATATATATATATATATATATATATATATATATATATATATATATATATATATATATATAACAAACACTTTTAACATTCCAAAAATGGCCACTTGATAACAACATTTTTTTTTATTCATTTTTTATTCATGACGGCCTTTCGAACTTAAATTAGTGTTTGTCGTAAGAACTTCGAGAGTTTAAAACTGTTAAATTTTTTAACAATATGTGACACAAGTATTTTGAATTGTTTTGATGATTTCGAAAGGTTTACGTTTTCGAAATACATACTGAAAATTTTCGAAATAACTAGAATAATTAAAAATTGTTTGTTTTCGCGTTTTTATAATAAAACACTTTGTTTATGTGGTAGAAGTGATTTAAATTCGAAAAATAATCACTTAAAAAAATTGTTATATTAAAATAGAAAATTAATATCAAAAGAAATAATATTTAAAAGAAAATATCATCTTATAATGTTGTTATAAAGCAATGCGTATATCCATCTCTGCTTCAAGAAAAGTTTTAAAACTAGCTTACATTTTTGTTAGGCTAGAAAGACTAAAAAAATCCAAATTTATTTTTCTGTCGTTTCCACCATTTTGATGAAAATTTAATTCTCTAAAGAAAAGTTTACGTATAAAATGATTCAATTATGCTTTGTTTGCAAAATATATTGAAAAAAAAAAAAAACAATTACTGCCCTTTAATTTAATCTTAGAATTCATGTAATATATTTAAATTTCATACAGAATGGTTTTTAAATTCGTTTTTGGTAACTACAGCGATATAACCTAATCATTAATTAAAAGATGCTTATCCCTATTTATTATTATAAATTAATCAGGCCTTCCAAATGATGAAACATTTGTTTGAAACAATTTTCTGTATTCAATTTATTATGCGCTTTTTTGCAAGTATTAACTGAAAAAACATCTTGTATAAACGTTATATAACTTACCTTTGATATTATAATATATTATTGAAAATGGATCACATTTGGAACCCATGATTGGCACTAAAAACTTAGGCATCGGCTTTCCTTGTGTTCATTGTGGTTCTGGAAAATAGACCTAAGCATACATTGTACATATCATATAATACGTTAGCATTGATAAAAAAAAATTATAACATCGATATTGCCAAATATGATAATTCTTTCTGTGACATTCCGGTAGATGTAAATGTATAATCCAGTTAATTAATTTTTATTGTTCAGCATTAATAATTGAATACGTATACTAATAATATATATTTATACAATGTTTTAATGAACATAATACTTATTATTGTTTGTTATTAAATTCAAATGATGTACTACGTGAAAATTGGATGGATTATTGAGGAATTAATATGATGACAACTGATGAAAAAATATTTATTAATAATAAGTATTCAACTCAATTTTTCATAACATTGTTTTAACTGTAATCCAAGAGCTGCTACTTACCAAAGTACACTTTTTGTAACATACACAAATGAATGTGTTGACGCAAATTGATGAAATGAAGATACGCAGCGCGATTGGCGAGACGCATCAAACACGAGGAACATCATATAATATATTATTGAAAACAAAAATTAATTCTCTAATTATTTACAAATATAACATGGAATTTTACAAACGATAGCTCTCAAAAATCAAGTGTTCTAGAATTTTTACCCTCTCGCTTTAAGACGTTCATTTTTCGTTATATAAAAAAGTAAGTTGAAATTTTGGTGACGTACTTTAGGCATAAAAATAAAGATAAAATTCAAGAATGAGCATCAGTCTAGGGGATCCAATACATCCATGATCCAACTTTTGAACCATTAAAGATAGAAGAAAAGTTCAAATACAAAACATGGTTTATTTTTTAAAACAACATACTATTCAGCTAAAATATAGCTAATAAGCACATATTGAATTGCAATATACATATTTCTATTGTATATGTATTTTCTGAATGCATATGAATGAATCATTCATAGTTGTTCTAATCGTGATACTGAACCATGTTTCAAGTTTATAAAAAATTAACTCTATTAGTTGTTTTCTTCACTTGTTATCACTAAACTTTGTGTTTAGTATATCCTTTTGACTTTTTTATAATGAAGCAGTTTAATACTCTATTTCAAAGCATATCCAGAGTTTTTGAATGCAAAACTACACAACACTACAGATGGTGCTGCACCTATATTTCTCCAGTTTGCCTCATTTGCCAATTTTACCTAACTTATGTGTCGGATTTTCAATATTATATTATATTATTTCAATATACCTAGGTTAAAATTTCTAGTTTATTAGCAACAACCTTTTATTAGCCCAACTGTAATTTATTTCCGAATCCAGGTTCTTGATCAAAAAAAAAAAAAAAAAACCATTCTCTTCACACCTAATTTTAAGTTTTTTCGAAAATTTCGCTAGTTTAGGATTTTTACTCCATCTAAGTTCTCGTTATCCATCTTGGCAGATTTATACCACATATAATTGTGTATTTATGATGTTGATTCCAGTTTATTTTCAAAGCAACGCGTTTTTTGCCTCTCTATGTATTAATGGTATAATTTCATATCCTGTGTATCTACACAGTTAAATTCTCATGGCTTGATCTGGGCTGCGATGAACTCCAAAACTACTTATATGAATGTTTTATTTATGAATTACTTATATGAATGAGTAATTTGTTCCCGGATAAAGGGTAGGTAAAATATCCTATGGAAATTAATTAAAGTCTTTATTTTTCGTTGTATTACCAATAATTCTCAGAAATTATTTTTTATGAATTTTCATGGGAATAATTATTATTATGGCTGTCATTTTGTAAATCAATTTATGATTGATTATTATAAAATTTTCAATTTAAAAAAATATACCTACTTCTAAAAGAATACTTTTAATTACAATCACATTTTGATGTATGAAAGTGTGTAACTTCATTATTTTTATATAATAATTTTGTGTGCTGTTAATAGATACATAATAATTATTTACAATGGCATATAGAATTTGCACATTGTAAAGTTGTTGAATAAATACCATAGATTCATTTTGAGCGTTATTGAGTTTTCACCTTTAGCTACAAGGTTTCTTTTCGTTCAGGTGAAATGATGTGCTAAAGGAGGGGAACTAAGGACCAAAAAATCTAGGTACAACAAATAAATATAATTTTGAATCACCCATATTGTGAAAACTCCCGTAAGTTTAACGTCAACGAGCTTAGGTTTGATATCCGTTAGACCTGCTTTACGATGAATACTACAGTAACTTAAATTAAAGAATATTTTTAATCATTTACTACAAGATGTGTAAATTATTACAATAATCATAGAATTAATTCAAATCATATTTACTTTTTATGTTACAAAAATTTTATTACAAAAATACTAAGCATTCTTGTTAAATAAATTCCACCTGTGAAAATTAACTTTCATTTCTTAATTGTCTTGATATCAAAATTTTATTTCTGAATTTACAAAAAGTTTTATTATTTTCACCATCCCGACTAGAAATTTTAGTGAGGCGATAGTTTGTTTCAAATGAGGCATGCCGAATGTCAAACTTGCGGCTAGTGAGGCATCCAAACTTGACCCACGTTTGGGAAGTAACGCAGTTGCGTAGTTCGGCCAAACTTGGCTTCCAAATTCGGTAGCAGTTTGGAAGCCAAGTTTGGCCGAACTACGCAACTGCGTTACTTCCCAAACATGGGTCAAGTTATGATGCCTCACTAGCCGCAAGTTTGACATTCGGCATGCCTCATTTGAAACAAACTATCGCCTCACTAAAATTTCTAGTCGGGATGATGTGCAATGAAACATAAAATTTGACATTCTAAAAGAATAGAATTAAATCGACAAAAAAAGTATAGGAAAATCACTAATTTTTTAAACACTGAATTTTAAAACTCAAACCATGCTCGTACGAAAAACATCACCAACTTTTCAATTTTGTCATGCGATATTTTTCTGTTCGCTCACCATCGGTAATAGTAGCTTCGACAGAGCTTGGTTTAACATTTCTGGAAGAGATCTTATTACTTTTGTGTTCAGGCTCCTGTCACCGCTGAAGATACTTCGATTTAAGCGGTGAGGCTCTTTTCGAAATGTCAGTATCTAAATCCTCTTCACTTGAAACTTCGCTATTGGACTTCTTTGTTTCTTTGAATTTCTTGTACTTTTGAATAATATCGTCGCTATTTATCGAGTCAAAACTTTCGTCAGAGACTAAAGATGAGCGAACACGTTTTTGCCTACTGGATCCAACATCGTACGACGAGGATTCCACTGAGCTTGATGATTCTTTTGTATCCTTTTCTATGTCTGTTAATTATATGTAAAAATTTATTAGTAAATTAAAAAATATAGTAGAAGTATAAAGACATATACATAGAATATTCTATTTTACCTTTAGGTTTATTTCCAGCGTTATTTTTTGTCGCATTACTAGATGAGCCTTTTCCACGTTTAACCCTCTTAGATTTTGGACCTTTTAATTAATAAAAATGTAGAGGTAAGCATAGAATGAATTAAGAGAGTGTGCAATTATAAGTTACCTGAGCTTTTCGATACAGGAGCAGATAAATTCAACGTTGCAGCATTTAATAAGTCGACAGCTGTGCTAGCAGACTCTTGCATGTTAGCTTTTATAAAATCCTCATCTTCTTTTACTTTTTTTTAAGCGCTGTTTTGATTATCAGTTGAATACGCATAAGGCTGATATTGCAGCTTGTCCGCTAACGTTTCAGCTTCTTCGTAAGTTCGTACGAAAATTTTTAATTGTGACAATTTATTTTCAGTAATAAAAAGCTAACTATTAAAAACAAAAAATATTGATACTATTTATTAACATTAATTAATTTTTACTTATTGATTCAGGTCAATACTTGTATATAAAAAAACTAAGTATATGCTGAGCGGTTACAGCAGAGAATCACGCCAACACTACACATGACACATTTAAACAGAATACACTGCTATAAGATTAACATAAGAAATTCCCATACACAATAAATGAGCCCCTCACACTGTCTTCTTTTTATTTATTTTTATTTATTTATTTATTATTATACAGCATACATATTTCACTACATTTTCACTATATTTCATAATAATAAAAAAAAAAATTAATAAATAAACTTAATTAATTAATTATAAACAGAATTGTTAAAAAAGATATAAACTCAAAAAACTGAAACGAACGCGTGATAGCCATTCACCACGTTTACATAAAGACTGATATTGATTTTTAAGTTAGTATTAGAGTATTGGTGCATACTGACAGCGTCAACAAAAAGCGATCAGCGTTACATGAGACACCACGGATGTATACAGAACTAAAAGGCTTGACCTTGGAATGACTTGAAGCCAAATATCTTTCTCTATGCCTAACTTGCCTAACTTGCAGGAAATTATAAAATCCAAAGGTTTACGGAAGTTCGGTTTGCCGAACTTTAAAGTAACTAGGGACATCTATAGCAAGACGAAGTACGGCAAATGTTTGGAGTGCCTAACTTGCAGGAAATTATAAGATCCAAAGGTTTACGGAAGTTCGGTTTGCCATACTTAAAAGTAATTAGGGATATCTATGGCAAGCCAGACTTCGGCAAATCTTTGGTTATCCTTCCTTCCAGTCAATTAGGCATTCCAACGGTTTACCAAAGTTCGGCTTGCCATAGATGTCCCAAATTAAATCCAAATTTGACAAGCCGATCTTCGTTTTGCCTAACGTGACTTTAAGAAGGCGCAAATTAGGCTTGTCTTAGTTAGGCAAGCCAAACTTGCCCCTCACTTATTCTTCGGCATTCCTCACTACAATTTCTAGCCGGGATTCGAGTAATTTATCCAATGCTTCCGCAATATTATTAAAACGCATACTCTAAATTTAAAATTTTTGCATCAGTTAATATGGGGAGTTTAAATTGAAAAAAGTGTTTACTTATTTTTGTATAGATTTTGGATCAGTTTTCTTCCATTTGATTTTATTTACTTTGAATTTATTTCCTTTGGTTCAACTAGTTTGCTTTTATTACAGCATTTTGGATCCAGTCTGAATTAATCCCATAACTATATTTATAACATAAATAAATTAATGATAGTAACCCCCGTATTTAACTAAATAATTTTTTTAGCAATTATGCCAACAAATTTCTTGTTTCATGCTCAACAACAAATTGTATTTATTTTGCGTATGCTTTCGATTCCAAGTAAACTCTTTATAAGACTCGACTCTCATACATAAAATTACCACACACGCATGAGTTCATCCTATAACCTAAATTTAATTTTGTAGAATTTGCACTTCTCAATAAATAAATGATATTTCCCATCTATTTTTCCACCAAAGTCCAATAGGGAATAACAAATATTGAAAAATTGTTATTTATGAAAACTATAAATTCTATAAATGGTTATAATATTGAAAAAAATTCACACTCTTATCAAATTATCTACATTGTCTTCACATCTGTTTCACTGATCCAATACATATTTTTTACTCAACATGTGTCAATAAATAGATGTCGTTTATTATAAAAAAACTATGGGAATCTTCACGACAATTTTATCTTGTTTTGACAGAAAATTATTTCTTTTTTTGTGAAATGGGTTTCAATGTTTTTAGGATTCAGTAGTTAGCAATCAGTTATTATTATTATTATTATTTTTTTTTTTTTTGGTTTATATGTTATGTGTTATTCAAATTGTTCAAAGCATCAGGCGGCTGTGTTATCGAACTATCTCAGTTTTCAATTAAATGGTTTGAATAATTTGGTAGAAAGCTTTACGTTATGGAATTGTTGACCTATTTTCAAACAGTGGAGATTACAAAACATTGTTTGACTTTTTATACTCAAAATTATTTACATGCTATAAGCCTGCAAAATGATTTTATCAAAAATTTATAACAAATATTCTTAAAAATTTGATATGTTATAAAATGTTAGTAAATGAAATACTGTAAAAAATACAATTTAGGGACCAATAGCTGATGTATAAAAGTATGTAAAATTCATTGAAATGCCTTACGATTAAATTTAAAAAATAAAGATTTTATGTAAAAACATTAAGTATTGTTACACCCATCGTTAAAATTAATATTAAACATTAATAAAATTAATGTTTTTGCAATTATACAATTTATAGCAACGAAAACAAGGTTGACTATATCAGCTCCGTTTACTGATGTAGGAGTATTGAATTCCCATTTTTGTGCTTGTGTACCTCTATTTCCCCCAAAAAACATTGTAGGTTATGGAAGAAATTCCACATTCGCTAACCATTTGATTGAAAATGATCACATACTCAATCAAAAGCGGGAAGTTCTCTACACCACGAGAGAGGCATAATACACCACGAGAGAGGTATAAAACCCAAACATTTCGGAAACCATAGAGGTTCAAAACCGAGATTGAACAGTCAACAATTTTTTTTTTTTTTTTTAAATTTAACTTTTATAATTTCAAAAACTTTAATTTTAACGATTATTAACATTTTTATTAAATTTGCTTGCGTATTCCAAGTAAATAATTTTTAGTATAAAAGGTGAAACAATGTTTTGTAATCTTCGCTGTTTGAAAATCGTCGTATAGATCAAAAAATGTCAAAACAATAGTTTTACATATTATATTTTAAGGTTGAATAAAGTGGAATTGTTCAAAATAAATTTTGAATTTTAATTTTTTCAGCTAATTAATATTGGTTTGAATATTTAAAATAATAATTAAAAATTTTTTACAAGAGGAGAAGTTTCTGCTTCTTTTCATATACAACGGAACAAAAACAGAACAGAAAGTTTTGTAATTTGGTAATGTTAAATAGTCATTTCATATCTCATAATCAAATGTTAGTGAAGAAACATTTCAGATTTTGTTGGCAATGGGCATTTCGTTAAAAGTGAGGAAAAGTATTTTCTTACTGTTCGTTACACAATAATCCAGTGTGTAACACTACAAAATCTCATAGGATCAAAATAACATTGCTTTTTAACGGATAATGAAAGCTGACAACATGAGCAAATGTTTCCAAACAGGATTTAAAAATATTTTTTGTCCTTGATCACTTGTTAGTTTTTCAAATGCTGTAAAATTTTGGAAATGTAAACATCATCGTTTTAACCTTATTGCATTTTTTTATCCCAGAAGCGAGTAGTTTATTTCACAATTCGTTAATATAATGATATTATAGTTTACTAAGTAACAAAATTCTAAATGAATAATATACAAGTGAGTTTAATTAAGATTGTTAATTGGCATTTGGTGAGTATCAATGTGATGAACTTCCTATAGTAGTCAACATTTATAAAATATTGTGTTCTCAGTATTGTGTTTGTAATCAACTGAGAGAATATGCTGCTGACATTTTGCTGATACTTTTTATATAAAATTTAAACGACGGTATTTTTTTAAAACCCAGTGGCTTGAACTATTTAGAGCAATATTTAGTCGTCGGTCATTTAGCAACATATCGTGGATTTTATCGATCATTTCTGGTGTTACGTCCAGAGGACATTGTTTATCCAATTTGGAACTGTTGCAAATACAGGAAATGATATGCCATGTATTGAATCCAACTAAGTTTTAATTTATTTTTAATGGAAATGTCTAAACATCGCTCATAACTTTATGTTCTCCATTTTTGTATACATATATAAGTGACTTCAACTTTTTGAACGACCACGTTTTGAATGTAGATGCAACTTTGCCCGACACCTAGTTAGGAATAATACTTATTAAATACAGACCATTAACGATGGTACGATCTCTTTTAGATTTGCTTATGACTGATTGATCTGCTCTCAAATGCATCTCGTAATGCATGAAACAATGAAGAGAAGGTGGGTAGAAAATGGAAGAAAATGAAAAACTTTCACTATACAAAAAATTTCATTGAAAACTTTAAAAATCAGAAAATAATAATAAATGTACCACCATGTTTTTGTGCGCATCATACATTAGATAATTGATGCATTAATAGCTCAACTAATACTACTGCATGCATGTTAATCGTTTAAAATCATTTGAAAGTTTTTAATCCGTTATACAAACATACTACATACATTATACATTATACATTATTTTTATTTTATTATTATTTGTATTTATAAATGGCTTCATTAGACCAGAGTAGAAGCTTTAAAAACATATCAAAAGTGGAAGAAAATTATAGTAGGATGACACCCATTGACACCGCAAGATAATATGATAAAAATGAAAGGAAAAATAAATTACGGGCGATGTGAGTTCGGGAAGTGTGAAAGGGGTGAGTTTTTAAGGGTAAAACACGGTTTATTTCGATTTCTGGCAAAAGTACAAGTCTTGTGGAAAAAAGTTAAGAGGCAAAGTTGTAGGTAATAAAATGATCTACAACTTTTGTACTAATACTTTTTTAACATAACCTCAAAATTTTTCGATTAAAAATTAGGGTGCTTTTTCGATATTTATTCAAAATAAGATGAAAAAATAAATATTTAAAATTAAAAAAATTATAGTGTATTTGAAACATAAAAAGGTAAGGTTTCAACAAATTTCGGAGAAAAAAAATAAAAAACCTAAAACATGATTATTTCAATTTTCCACATAAATTTTGAGGTTATGTGAAAAAAGTGTAAATACAAAAGCTGTAGATCTTTATATTACCGTCAACTTTGCTTTTTAACTTTTTGCCATAGGACTTGTAGTTTTGCCGGAAATTCAGATAAACCGAATTTTACCCTTAAAAACTCACCCCCGCCCCAACTTCCCGAACTCAGATCGCCCGTAATTTATTTTTCCTTTCTTTTTTATTATTTTTTCTTCCGTTTCCAATTGGTTTCATTCTACTATAATTTTTTTTGTTTTCAAAAATTATCAACCCTGGTATAAAAGTGTGTTAAGCGTAAAACACACTGAGAATAAAATTATAAAAAAATAGAACCAATATAAAATAGTAACTATTTACTAAAAAAATTTTTTATTGAAAATATCTATAAATTAATTCTTTGCTATCAATAACCATTAAAAATCGATCCACAATGATGTAATTTAAAACTAAAAATATGGCGCTTACTTACACAAATAAGTATTTGTAATGTTTAATCGCAAGAAGATTATTTACAGAAATTTTGATTTAAACAAATTAAAAATTGCTTTTTGGCAGATATACAATTACTTAAAATATACTTTATATCATGCCTTCCTCTAAGAGTTTGAAGTTTTTTGTTTTGTTTAAGCCACTTTTCATCTTTTTCAACTTCTTAAGTTATATAATGACTACAGTTAGTATATCTTCTATCTATACAACAACAGTACACAGCAAATCCTGGATGTTTACCCATCCATGTTCTGACTGTGTCTGTTGTTGCTTAATTTTGGTGATCACCTGAGATAATTTTACGAACAGTGAAAAAAAAAATATACAGAACATCGTAACTCTTTGTATTTCTTGTCGATTTCACTAAGTTTCCATTTTCAAATCTTGTCTTTAGTGAAATTGAGTCAATGCTTTTTAAATAAAACCCTTTAAATTAAAAAAGTTCTATTTTAATTGGTTAATAAATGAAATGTTCAGAAAATAAGTACATACACGCGAAGATGGAACCAGTTTGTGTTTTTTTTTTTTGATGTCAGTTAATAAAATACCTCAAATATATTTCAAAATTGTTTCAATTTGTACCAAATTTTAATAAAAATACATTTAAATGCAAAACATATATTGATTGGAATTTATGCTACATCCAATCTATTGATTATACGAAAAATATATTTGGTAAAATAAATAATATTTAAAAAATGAATATTTTTGGTATTTGCATTTTTGCAATATGTTTCAATCTCTAGCTGAAACCGGTTCATGCGGTCATATAGATTTGTGTAATTGAAAAATTCTCTTCTGTTTACTCGTTTATGATATGTATAGTATATGTTTAAATGCCAAATTAGACCCCGGACTGACGTAACGTGATGACATACATAGACCAATCAATGAAGTTAAGCAACAGCAGTCACAATCTGTATTTGGATGGGTGACCACATAACAGTATTGTGTATTGTTCTTGTATTAAAAAAAATAAAAATAATAATCCCCTTTAGTTAATGGATGTATAGCTGAAAGTAGCTGAAGCCAGAAAAAAAAAATGCCAGATTTAAATACGAGTATTTATTCTCGAATGGCACAAAAACGAAACATAATCTGGGGAAAAGTCATTTTTTTGAATTTACTTTAAAAGTCATTCAAAAATAGTTATCGTAGAAGTTCGAAAGATGAAGGAGTTTGCATGAAAATTATCTAGTCCCCCATAAATGTTAAAATTTATTGCATTGATTTTAAACATGTTCAGATTATTTGATGTGCCAAATATAAATCCTCAAATGTTCAACCTAATTGACATGTTCTGTGTAAAAAAATTCTATTAAGTATAAAAATGAGTTTTTTAATTACTCAAAAATTGTTTTTTTTTTTTTTTTTAATGATGATGATTCAAGACGATTTTACTTTAGCCGTACCCATACCCCATAAAATTTTCTACAAAATTATTTTTAATTCAATTAGATAACTGGAAAATTAAGTTAACGCTGAAAAATCGATTAAATTTAACAGTTAAATGAACACCATAGTAGAAATGACGTTATTTCCATGGAGAAACTGTTGGAGAAAGAAAAAATTAAAAAGCGGAAAATTTTAAATCGTAAACTTTTTATTAATTTATTTAAGGAATTTAAAAAAATATTTGAACTTGAATACCCATCTACAATAATTCTTTGCTAAGGTAAAAACCTACTTGAACTCAGCTATACAAGGAATAAAGAAAAAAATTGTAACAGTTAATAAACTTTTCAATTTTTAAATTCATTTAATAATGGCTGAAGAGATTGCATTTCTTACAAAAAAATTAAACTTGTATTATTTATACTTGTAATTAAAGATGATTTTATGTTTATTAGCGAATTTGGTTAGTAAAATTCTTCAGTAATATTACCATTTCTACAATTTGACGTAATAAAGTAAGCAGAGATAAATTTATTATTGAAACAACTTGCAATACCTTCTTTATTAAAAAGCACAATTGTTTGTACTCTACGTATTTACGGTTGTTGCTGATTATCGTTGTATGCGCTTCGGAATCACATTCATAGTTTAGTATAGTTCGCTCTCACCGTTTTTTTTGTATATTTTACTGAAGGCACATTGATGTTGGGTTCATGGATTTATTAAATCTTATAAAAAGATTTCGTAAAAAATTCATACGAAAACTTTATATTAATAATATTTTTTATGACCTTCTAGAAAATTTTGAAATCATCTTCTAAAATACCTAAACATTAAACCTACAAATGTTATGAATCCATGTATTACAATAAAATGTATTGTAATTTTAAAAGCTCAAATTGTGGCGAATCGAAACATTCTATTATATGTTCCAAATAAAAGTGGTACTAAAAATATTGGTACTAAATAAAAATAAAAATAAAAAAAATAAAAAGATGATAATAAAAATATTTTTTTAAACCATTTTTCGTCTATCTTTTAAGGTTTATTAGTTGAGTCTTGGTCCCAAAAACGGATTTGCCTCAATCACGAATTTATACACGTCCAAAACATGCCACGAAAATTTTCTCGGTATTCCTTTTCATTTCTAAGTTATCTTGAAGACAGACGGACGGACAGACAGGCGAAAATGGTGCAATAAGTGATTCTATGAACAACTATATCAAAATTTTGTACTCTCAATATTTGTTAGTATTTGAATATTTCATATCGTTAAAAACTTTTAACTAAAATTAATATACTCTGACATACTATATATGTCGAATATAAAAATATTTAACGGAAACTTAATGGGATATACTGTCTTTTTAAACCTTTCAATTATCTCGCAGGTATGAATTGTGTAACCTTCAAATTTGTATAGTATTCTTTAAATTAACGATGAATCTTAATTTTTGAGCAAATTTCTCGAAAAAAAAGAAAACTAATAGATTCAATTTTTATAAATATTTATTTAATTTTGCACGTGGTTCTGGATATAATTTTCTGGAATCAATGATAATTTATAATTTTTGCTTATCGATGTATGCTGGTATATGTTGAAAGTTTTTTGCTGTTTTTATTTTATTATTATTTTTATTTTTAATAATAATAATTTATTTATGGTTCCAATTTAAAGTTTTTGTAAAATGCTTACGTTTCAAGTCTTTGCTTCACGAAGAGAGAAATTAAATAATTGAAAAAAATAAATAAATAAATAAAAAACAAATTAAAAATAAGTAAGATATGGATGTTGAAAATTATTGAATAAAAGAACTGGGAGATGTGGCGGAATGCGTGGCATAATAACATCCATGTAAAACATTGTTTTTCATGGAAAAGACGGATAAAATAATTAGATAGTTTCTAACTTTTTTTTAATGAATTTAAATGTAATTGTCGAGTTTTGTTATGGGATTCAGTCTAGTTATTCACATTATACTGTCTAGTTATTCACATTATATCAATTTTAATATTAGTCAAATAGCTTACTGTCTTTTATTTCATTGAAAACTATTTCCATATAAAAGTTATTAAAAAAACATGATCTTAAGTTTTTGATCTAGACAACAGTTTGTGGAATTTAAAATGCCTTCATTTTATATAGTAAGTTGCCCTTACATAATTATGGTCACAATTTCCACTATATTGGCCTGCCTTTTCATGATTTTTTTTTAATTGTAAATTTTTTATTCTGCAGAAAACTTGACATAAATCCATTTTCGAAACTTGCCTGGTTTATTTTTTATTCTATTGCATTTAAATTTCAAATATCGTCATTAATTAATTAATAAAATCAGCAATTTCTGCTAATTAATTTAGAATTTAGTAATAATTTAGAATTTATTGGCTACAAACAAAAAAATTATAGGTACTGCTAAATCTTAGATTATTCAACTAGAAATGTTTTCAAAAATAAATAACTTATTTAATGATTTTGAATGACGCGGTAATAACATAAAATAATTATTAGATATGAAACCATATATGATAATAAAATGTTTAGTTTTAACTGTAAAGATAGATAATTATTATTAATTAATTTATTACTAATAATTATTAATAAAATCAGTAATTAAGTAATTTCTGCTAATTGTAATAATTTAGAATTTATTGGCTACAAACAAAAAATTATAGGTACTGCTAAAACTTAGATTATTCAACTAGAAATGTTTTTTGAAAAATAAATAACTTATTTAATGATTTTGAATGACGCGGTAATACATAAAATAATTATTAGATATGAAACCATCTATGATAATAAAATGTTTACTGTTTTAGCAGTAAAGATAACGTTTTACTAACAATTGAATTCATCAAAAATATATTTTATAACAGTTTTTAGAATGTAATCGTATATTGAATTTACGATGTTATTGTCGCATTTACAAAATATATGAAACTTGTACAGTACAGCTATTTTTTTTGCAAATTTTCTTTATCTACTTATGTACTTTTAATGATTGCTTTTAAGAACCCATCAATTATTACTTTATTACTTCCTAGTTATATTTATAGATAACTGTAGTATAGTATTTCTAAATTTTTTTACTCCGATTCTTTAATTTTTAAATGTGTCGACAGAGAAGAATTCCTTGAGAATCTTCCGTTTTATCTGTGACTATCGGTTCATTGAAAATCATTCAGACGATGACTACAAAACAACTGAGCAAATATTTATAAATTTGTTGATAACAAGAGTGGACATGGTAATGGTCACATTTTTGAAACATCTCACACAAAATTTTCTTTCTAGAGGCATATTCCTCGAAATTTATTTAAATTATATTATAATCGATTATTCAGAAAAATTGATTCAAAGATTAATCAAAATAAAAAAAAAAGAAAACGTAAAAAATAAAGTCGTTTTACGGCCATTGAGCATTTGCGTTGCATTACTTTTGTACCTGTAAATCCAATTTCAACTTAATCGATGAAATTTTTTTTTCCGTTTTTTAAATATAACCATTATTGAAATTCTATTATTCTAAAATAAAGTACTGAGTAGCTACTTAAATGCATGATTTAGTTCAAAACTCCGCCATGATTCGTTATCACTTAATTTACGAAAGTTATTATATTTTTTACTAACAACAATAAAAGTACCTATATGGTATTTAAACATTGAGAGTCTTTCTGTTAATAAACACCAAAATAACTTGTTCCATTTGAAAAAAAAACAATATATATATATATATATATATATATATATATATATATATATATATATATATATATATATATATATATATATATATATATATATATATATATATATATATATATATATATATATATATATATATGTGTGTGTGTATATATCGTTATATCTTTTATAATCATGATACCTTGGTAAATATATTTAAGCTGAATTATCCTTATGTGTAATGTGTCACCAATATTTGTACTAACCTGTTGATTGTGTCACCCAAATGGCCGATTTATGTCATGTAAATATCCCGCGTAAAAAATTACGCAAAATTCGAAAATTATTACTTTTAACTTCGTTTTCAAGCTTTCACTTATTTTTTATACTAGTGTTCGCTACGTTGGTCGAAATTCGGTTATAATCACCAAAAAAAACTTATTTTTTCATGAAAATAAGTAAATTTAAGCCACATGTCTTACGAGTATACGAATGTACGGACTTGCTGTAAATGAGTTCGTCATCTGGGTTTTAATATATTTAATACAGTAGAAACGTACTGGTTTAAAATTTGATTAAAAAATAAATGCCATTTATTTTCGGGATATGTTCAAAGATATTATGTGTGGTATATCTCCTGAGAAGCAGAAAGCATACAATTATGTTTGCAATTTTCGTATACCAATAACTCAAAGGCACTTATTCAAATTTAAAAATATTTGATATATACAAGTTTGACATGAAAACGGAACACATGCACGTATTGATGAGCATATTTAAATTCAATTTTGAATACTTTTTCTATTATTTTAAGATGTCACTGCTAGTTTGACATTTTTTTAAGCAGAAATTCATATTATTGAATCAGTGCAGTAATTTTTATTTTGTATTATTGATCAGATTGATGTATTATTGAATGCACACCAAAAAGGCACCAAAAACCATTATATTATTTTCATCACATCGCTCTATCAGCGTGATATCAGGACAGCAGTATATCATAATGACTCAACTTTCTTAACAAAAAATTTGAGTACCTAATTTAATTTTATAGAACTTAAAAAGCACCTAATTTTGAGTATATTTAAATTCAATTTTGATTTATTTGCTCTGCTATCTTAGCTAGTAGCGTTTAATTTACGTAACATTTACGTAAAAGTGTCTATTTTAAAATATATTTCAAAAGTATATCTTCGAACAAGCTTAAGCGATTGAGTAAAAATATGGATTATAGGTATAAAAGTACCTATATTTTCCACTTCAAATTTTGCCACTTACTATTTTCAATGAAATTTAGATTATTTAATTTTTCATGTTTTTTCATTACTATTTTTTATTTATCTCTAATAACAAGTTTTCAGAACAATTGATTTTAATATAATTTAAATAACCTAAGTACGCCTGAGCTAAATTCAATTCGTTTAGGGATTTTTAAAAGTAAGAGTCACAGATGGACAGGCAGATAGGCACAAAAGTGGGTTTCGAACGAAGTTTCTCTGAAAGTTCCAAAACGTTGACATGTACCAAAAATTTCAAGATCGTAGTCAAAAAGTTTGTTTTCTTATAAATCAAGAATACTCTTGGTATTTTTAGATATATCAAATAATGAATAAAAAAAGTTTTTAACAAAATTATTCTCTTTGTTTCAGCTAACATTTGATAGTTTTACAATTGGTCGTTTTGTATCATTTATACGAGATGGATGTCCAGACGGATCATTACAAATATCAGAAGGAGACCGTCCACAAGTCGGAGGTTCATGGTGTGGTAGTTCATGGGGCCCAGTTATATATTACAGTGAAACAAATAGTATAACAATTTCATTACGCTTATTACGCTTATCAAAAGATCAAAATGGTTATAATTTTGATTTTCGAATGGAATATAAAGTATTACGTAAAGATGATGCAATTGTCAGATACGGTGGAATTTTAGCAGGTATGTTTAGATAATTTATTTATTACAAACTTTGTATAAATATGCAATTTATGATGTTACCTGCATTTTGAAACGTTGAAAGAGGCAAGTTTGGCTATTAATCTTACATGTGAATACCTTATATTCGAAATATCACCAAGTGCAATTCAAATGCACGTTTGTAGCAATGATAAGAAAACCATCATGGATATTTTAACACAAGAATCCACTTTTCACCTCTTTGGGCGATGCATTTAAAAAATCCAACAATGTATCTCCTTCCTTATAACGGCACTTATAAATATCTTAGTGAAATTTCCAATGTTAATGATCATCTGTTTAATATTAAGTGTATTGACAAAATGAATGAATGACATTTTAGATTTACAGTGTCAGTTTTTCGGTTCCGTGCATTTATACTGGACGAGTCATAATAATTTAATTAATTTTAGAAAAATAACACAGGTTAATTTTGTGTCTGTCTTTTGGATTGTGATACTTGTTAAGAGACATTTATTAATCCTTATTTAAATACGATTGTTATACATTTTTGTTAATTAGAAACTGAACTCTGTTACAATCGCTGTAAGATTATAAATAAATATATTTTGATATATTATTATTATTATTATATAAATCTGGGAATTATATATATATATATATATATATATATATATATATATATATATATATATATATATATATATATATATATATATATATGTATATATATATATATGTAAATAATTTGTTTAAAAATAGGTTAACTAATTTTTAATAATACACCTTTAAAATAACAAAAAAAAAAAAAAGACAAAAAGATAGACACGGATAGGTCGCCTATGGAGCATAACGCTTTTCTCTTATGTAACGATTTCTGCCAGTTAAGTACAATACTGTAAAATTGTCTAAAAGAAATTCTTTCCAATAAAAAACTATATGGTGTCGTGGGACACCGGATAGGAACGAAGTTCTTTATTATAAAAATATTAATTTTAAGTTCTTTTCGAGATATAAAGAAAATAATTGTTCGGTCATACATTTTTTATTTAAAAAAAAAATAAAAATAATTTACAAAGTTTTCAACTTTATTTTATTTACAAAGATTTATAAAAAAGAAATTAAAAATAATCGTAAATGAATTATACACAAAAAACGTTCAACCATAAAAATAAAACACGTGGTAATTATAGATATCACGAACAACACACAACACGACATAACACGAACAACATACATAACACGAACACAAAGTGTGTGGTTGTCAGTATACACTGTTATGTATGTTGTAAATAATAATAATCTTATGTAACGAACGTTTTTTCCCGGTTAGGGTACCCCTCCGGATCGTCCCATAAGGAACGATTCGTTCCAAAATTTGAGAAGAGTACGTCAACATCATCTAACTCTATATGACGAAATGCACTATCCAATAATAAATTGTCGATTGCAGATATTTGTATTGCTTCATGAATCATCCTATACTTAATACGAGCAAAATCTTTTTAGTTGCATGAAATAAAAGCTTAAAAATCCAATTTGTTTAATTTAAAAATGTTTTCGATTGTATGATATATAAGTTTTATATGCATATAAATAACTATTTTGATATTCTTAAACAGTTGGATCATACGTACGTATATTCTTTGGTATGGTTTGGTTTTGGTTATCACGTTTATATAAATTTATTTCATACATGTTCCTCATAAATACCTTGTTACATTTATACATATTATAGCATAAATATTATATTATATGTATTTTATATTATACATATGGGGAGATTACATTACTTTTAATGCATTACTTATACATTTATGCAAACACTGACCGTCTAGGTTCTGGGATTTTAATCAAATTTAAGTATGTTATTAACTCTCATAAAAGGAGACAACTGCCATTTTGAGGGTCCAATCACCAAAACTTTTCTTTTTCTGTGTATAAACGTATATTTTTTATCATAATTTTCGTAATGAAATTTCTCCGGACAAAAAAAGTCGAACCATAGCTCTTTTTTTTGAAAGAGCTATTATTTATCTAAAGTATAAAAAAATCTGACTACATAAAAGAATTTCTACTAGATTTCATGAATTCAGGAGAAATTCTGAAAAAAATAGTATTTTCATAGGTCGCTTTGATGCTTTAATTTATTTTGCACGTCTCAAATTTTTTCTTATTTTAAAAATTACATTAGAATACATTAGAAAATATACACAAGAGTTGTACGTTAAACAGTTCAAATGTATCCAAAACATGTTTTTTGCAACTTAAAAAATAAAAAATAAAATTCAGCAGGAGTGTAACTTCATATTAGTGCTATAACCTCTATTAATTTCGTTTTTGGAAAATAACTACTTCGTTTGGAATAAGTCTTTGTGAATTACGAACAGAAAAAGAAAGATGCTTTCATAAAGAACAAACGAAATTAATAAGAGGTTTTACCACTAACGTGAAATTAATTACACTCGGAATTTCGTTGAAATCGGATTTGTTAGAAACTGGAACGGGTGGAAAAAAATGTTACCAAAAAACGAGTTTTCAACGACTTTTTACGTTTGAATGTGTTTTCCAATTGATTCAAGCAATTGATCGGGTTTCTTAATGTATAAAAATAACTAAACATTTGTGGCTATCAAAATTTCTTCATCAAACTAACAGAAGCTTTGAAATTACTGATTTTTTCCTGAATAAATTATATATATTGGACATTCTTTCATGTATCGAGATTTTTATAGTTGAGATGAATACAAGATACTTTGGTGAAAAAAATTAGCTATGGTAAAAATTGTTTCGATTATAAGGTTCGGAGAAATTTCATTTCGAAAATATTCAAAAATACACGTTTATAAACACAAAAATGAGTCTCAATAGGATAGTTTTACAGGATAGATCCTCAAAATTAGACACTAGTTGTTTTTTATAACGGTGATCAACGTAAGTAAATTTGAATACAACCGGAGAATACGCAGGTTCTCCAAAAATGTAACGGATCTCCCCATATATATATATATATATATATATATATATATATATGAATAATTCCATATAGTTTATACATTACTTACAAGCATTACATACACACAGTTTTATATTACATTACTTACATTACTTTATTTGAACATACAGCTAGAAATAAACGAATGAGATTTACAACTGTATATATTCATTCTTATATCAATGTGGAATGAATTTACAAAACTATCATATTTTATGATTTTACTTCTTTCTTTGTTATCATTTCTTGATCGAAGAGCTATTATTTTCACACTAAAAATTATAATTTGTTTGTTATCTTCACATCAGTGCTTAAGATCGTGTGTGGAGGTAGTAATTAATTATTTTGAATATCAAAAGTTTTAGTAAAATTTTTTAATTTGTACAAAAAAAAAAAACAAAAATTCTTGAATAAGAATTTAATTTCATTATTAAAGCATACATTTTTCATCAAAAATATTCTTATCTGTTTAACAATATTTTACTAAAACTCTAATAATATACTAATGGGATAGTATAAGCTATCGGCAGTGCGAAACTGTTGGTTTCATAAAATTTTAACTTTTATAATACCTCTAAAAATTTTTACTATAATTTTGTCTGTTCTTCTTGTACTTAAGGAAATGACAGCCGCCATGATACAACGTTATAAAGCTATATAAACAAATAAGTTTCAACTGATCATTCAACAACAAATCAGATTGAATCAATCGAACTTGGATCTTATGCATTACAAAATCAATCAATTTTTATACACGACATACATAATAAGTCATATTATATTATCCTATCTAAAGTTTGTAACGCTACCTAATATTGACTGCACAAACAAAATTTTGGTAAAGGTGTTCATTGAAACACCTAATTAGTCTAATTCCAGTTGCCCGTCTGTCCGTCCGTCATCACTTTAACTCAAAAACAAATAGAGATAAAGAGCTGAAATTTTGGTGACGTATTCTAACCATAAAAAATTCAGTTTAAGTTCTTGAATGAGATAAATCGGTCCATTGAGTCCAATGTATTCATTACCCAACATTTAAACTTTTAGAAATAGAAGAAAAAATTAAATACAAAAAATTTTTATTTGAAAGTTTTTTCGTAAAATGTTAGGATTCGTTACAATTTTAGCTCAAATTAAGCTGATTACCACATATTGGAAATTACAATACATATTATGATTATACATGTATTTATAACTGTATAGACTGCATATTTATAGGATTTTATGAATGCTGATTAAATATAGTCCAAACAATGATATTCAATCACATGTCGGGTATCTAAGAATTAACTCTGTTTGTTGTCACCTTCACTTGTTTTTTTTTCTGAACTGTTATAATAGTTAGCACATTCAATGTCGTTTTCTAAGTGAATGACAATTCAATTTTGAATAACTTCAAAATAATAATGACAAAGGTAAAAGTTTTTATTGTGGTAATTTGTAATCACTTAAGAGCCCATTTGTGCAAGGCGCTTAGCATTTTAATCAAATTACGCAAGAAAATTTGAAATTTTAAAATCCATATGAATTTTGATTGCACTAATCGCTTGAATAAAAACTTTGTTATTCTCATGTATTGGTGTTTATTATCACTTAGAGGTTAAGACATTTTAGCTGGTAGCTAAGTTAAGACTTAAGCTTCGATAACTTAAAAACTGTAAATCGTTAAATTAAATAATGTACATTATTTGTTAAGCCAGACCTAGAAGATGACTCTAAGATAATAGCTACAGTATTTATGTATATATATATATATATATATATATATATATATATATATATATATATATATATATATATATATATATATATATATATATATATATATATATATATATATATTCATTTTTCAGTCGGGTTTTTTTTTTTTGATTATTTATTTTATTTTTTGAAATTTGTCAAAACATACAGTTTACTCAAACACGAAAATATATACCACAGATTATGATTCATACTCACCACGGCTGCGTTATTACAATTACTTTAAAATGAATACTAAATATAAATCATATTTTTTGTCGCTTTGGCTACAGTGGTGTGTCTAGAGAGATGAGGTTTGTAGTTACTTGTAGCCATTAGACGTGCATTTCGATAATAGAACCGCTTTAAATATTTCTTCGTTTTAAAGATCAAACTGTTGAGTTTTTTTTTTAGTTTTAATTCAATGTGGAAATTTAACATTTTTCAATTATACAGCTTACTAAAAATACAATAGGTTTCGAAGAAAACTAGAATTACAAACAATACAATGTACTATACGAGTACTGTAAATGTCAATACAATGATAAATTACCCACTTAAATATCAACATAGGGCGAAATGGCTTAGTAAATCGAAAAGTAAGAAACTTGAAATTAAGACTAGAGTACCCATTTACACACTAGCGGAGGCCAAAAGTTTTTTGAAATTCAACATCAAAAGGAAGAACGGGAGTTTTCAAATTATTTTTATTGCAATCAAGATATAAACTGCTAAATTTTAAAGCATGAGTATTTTGTTATAACGTAAATAAGAACCATGTTAGGAGTTTCTTAACGAATTCATCATTGCGGTAGAAGGCGAGTTTGAATTGTTTTTGACAGTCCAAACCTAGATATTTTGAACCACTGATTCTGTAAGGGTTTCTTACAATAACTGTTAATATCGTAAGAAACCTTAATTGTATATAGTTTAAAATAAATTTATTTACTTACATATATGTAACTTATATAGCTGGTTAGGAATACCCTATTAAGTATTAATCATAGCTTTTTTGTTTTATGTAAATAGACAACAACAACAACAACAACAAAATAATAATAATAATAAAAGAGCTGGCCTCAAAAAACCTGGACTATCGAGTAACCGAATGAAGTATTTTTTAAATGATTATTAAATATTTTAAATGATACAAAATCATTATTGCCAGGGCAAATATGGTGCATAGTATTGCTATATTTTTCCTACGATACATTTTTTGGACATTAACTGTACCAATCGAGTAACCGCTTGAAACTGATTTTAAAATTTAGTTTCGAGTGAGTAGAATATAATAATGAGCAAGTACAGTTAAGCTTTTTAAAGAATTAGTAAGAAAGTTCAACAAGTATTTGCTAGTTTAAACAATATTTACGAAATTGATAATTTAAGAAGTATGGAAATATTGCAAGAATATACTTGTAAAATTAAATATATAAACAACAACAAAAATCACTTAAAAATTATAATACTATAATTGCGAAATTTTCACACAAAATTTCTGATAAAAAGTCAACAAATTTTTGTGTGTTCATAATGAACGTTAATTTTGAGTGGGACATTCAACACCTAAACAACGTTGATTTTACACAAAAAATTTTAACTGTGTACTAACAACCATTTTTATGAAACTTGCAATCTTCCTAGTTAAAAGATGTTGAAATCTATAAAAGTTATCTTAACCGATTTCTAGTTTCTGAGAAATACGAGGATAAACATATATACTCTTATATTCATAAAGCCATATGGACTACCATACACGAATAGTCTGAAATTTCAACAACATTACGCATATACGGGTAGAATGAGGATGATCTAGTTATTTTGCTGGAATCCGTAAAAAGCTGATAAATTACCGAATTGAAAATATCTATATATTTAGTATCTACATCTATTTATTTGAAGCGCTTTTATTCATTTTCTATATTTTGTAATAAATTTTTATCGGTTTCAGGCAGCCAATCAATAATTACATTTAATAGAATTTGAAAATAATATAGTTACTATAAAAAATTCAGTAAAACATAAATATTGTGATAGCCTTTCTATTTAATAAATAATAAAAATGTAGGTTAGCATTTTAGTATACTTTATGACCAATGCAAACAGATTGTACAACAGCTAAAGTTTAACCAGTCGTAAATCAACATAATCCAATATATGAATGTACACAAACATTTTTATATAAATTCTACATCTAAAAATCCTTTAATATATAAGATAGTTTCCTACATTATATTTACGATGTATCTGATAATTTAATTTTAACACAGTCGTGTTATAATAAACCACTAAACTATTTTTCTTACTTGGTGATGCAAGCAAGGTATTGAAACGAGAAATGTTGCTCAAGTTAGAACTAACTTCTCACAGTGCATCTTCTCATTATACATATTTCAGTTGAAGAAAATTTGTTTATTTATTTTATATTATTTTATTTCATATTTGTTTTTTATTTACACAAAAAAAAAAAAATAAAAAAAAAAAAAACAAAAAAAAAACAATTAATATTATTTATCAACACAGTTCAACTGCTCATCTGTATTTACATAAATTTACTATATAAATTATAGTAAATATATAAATACATTAATTGAAATGCCTTGAGGTCATACAAATAAAATTCGATACAATAAGTTTAATAAACATAATACATTTGAAATCTAAGAATAATTTTTCGATACTATAGTAGAAAAGTACTGTTTTAAACTTTGAATAATTAAGAAAAGGAATTTAGTTTGTTAATATGAACACAGATGTCTAGCAGAGACAAAAAATTTGTAATGACTACTAATCAATTTTGTGGCCATAAATACTTAAAACTATTCATTATGATGGGTCATAATGACGTAAAATTTGTGTTTTCGTACATTTTTTAACTTCAACCTATCTTCTAAGTGTATCTAAATTTTACAATATTCATTATAAGAAAATACATAACGAATTGGTCAATGAGTAAGTTTTCGAGATTCCAACTTTTAGATTTTATATTTAGGAATTTATTTTCAAAAAAATTCGTCAGAATACGTTTCGATAAAATGTAAATATAAACAATATTAAACAGTGGAATGAAGTTCTGATTGTGACCATGTAACATATAACACCATTTATTTTTTACTATGTTTAAAGTCGAATAACTGTTATGTTCAACTGACGTCCTCAAATTTTATTAAAACTGGCTCTTTAATATAACTCAGCAAATAATGCTATATAGCCAATAAATCCTAACTCTTACGCATTGAAAATGAAAAATATAAACCTTGTATTTAAATTTGTAACACGTAGAGACATATGACAGCAAACAAAAGGTAAACAATTTCTAATAATAATGGAAACTTTTAATTTTGCCTAATTTTCACTTAAAAAATTTTTCGACGAGTGCACTTTCGACTTAGTTAGCATTAAGTCATTAGCACTATATAAAAAAAAAATATAAAGTCATTAGCAAGTGATAAGTATTATTTTATTTTCTCATATTTAAATATCGAAAAAATAATTAAATTCTACTCACAGTTTCTTCATTCACAATAATATTATCTACTTTCCCTATATATTTCCAAAATAAAGAATAATTAATTATTCATTACTTAACAATGACTTTCGTCGAAAGTGCTGTTGTAATTATTAAAAAAGTGAAAATTAGACAAAGCTAAAAGTTTCCATTATTATTTTATCAAAATCTTCTCTATAAATAAAAATCAAATGCTGTTCGTTTGTCTCGCTAATACTCGAGAATGGCATAACCGATTTTGGTAATTTTGATCTTGAAATATTTTTGGAAGTTCAGGGAAGGTTTAAACGATGAGAAAAATCAATAAAAAGTAGCAGAAACTACTTAAAACGACAATTAAATTTTCCAATACTTTTTTATACAATATTTTATTGATTTTTAAAAATATCAATAAAATGGTAAAATTGTCAAGGCTTCATTATTTAGAAATAGATAGTTGAGAATAGGTTATAATATTTAGGAGCTATTGATGCCGGGTCAGCTAATAATTTATAAAATAAAAATCATTGATTTTCAAAATTAAATAATGCACCCATTTATTAAGATTATAAGCAGTCAAAGTATGCTCGTAGTTTTTTATTTTTCAGATGCATTAATTTGCATGTAGCCCAGGTATGGGTACCAATTAACAATTTTTAAATTCTGTGGGTAAAAATCAGTTTATAGTTGATGAAATTATAATATCGAAAAAATTTCCGGAAATATAAATCCCTGAAATCCAATTATTGTAAATATGGGTGTTTTCAATAATTGAAACTACTTAAATTAACAAACTAAATAGTTCAAACATACTTCGATAATTGATTTCTATTGTACGGTTTATAAAATAATCAAAACTTTAAGTCATTTTAATTAGTTAATATTTATTTATTTATACATTAAAATGTAAATTAAAATATTTTTATTTAGTTTTTCATTTAAAAACAAGTTAATATATTCAATCTGTTAAAATACTGAGAATTGTATTGAATGAGGCATTACAAAAAATAGTATTTCCACACATGGCTTTGATTGAACCTAATTTTAGATCTTATTCCTTATTTCCTTATTGATGAATTGCTACAGCATATATATATATATATATATATATATATATATGTTATATAAAAATTTTTAAGTTAATGGCAAGATTAACTTAAATTACACCCCGAGGATTGTCGAAAATGTCAGGAAATGATACCGATATAAAAAAGAACATTAGCTTCTTTATTTGTTTATAAGTTTTATTTATTTATTTATTTTTTTCTTTATAAGTTTATGGTACAGCAAAAATTTTGAATATATTTTTTCTGTATCGTTGCAACTTTCGAATGCCTTATTCGATTTTGACGAAATTTTGAATACAAATTGATCTTACCCAGAAAATTCACGGTGTAGTTTTTGAAAAATTATTATTTACCTCTTCGGGAAATATCACTTAAATTTTTTGAAATAAACTTTTTTCTAAAAAATTAAATTAAAATTTCGAAAACGGGATTATATGTTTCTTTACCCTTACGGCTATAATACAGTATTATGAATTTATATACTTTTTTTCTAAAAATCCCTTGACTATATTCGTATAACGTAATCCTTTTCTAGTTAATAAATTTACTTACCTCTATATAGTAGACAACTGGTACTACTGTTTGACACTTTTTGAAAAACATAGAGCACCTTACAATACAGACCGAGGAACTAAAATAAAAATCTTTGCGCATGTGCTACAATGTTACGTATACAATGATTATATTATCTGTTTATTGCATGGAAAATGCATGCTAATTTAAACAATATTTTTCTCAATGTATGAATGAATTTGTGAAAACATTAATAAATATTTAGATAAAGTAGTTTCCTGTGTGTATTATAGGAGGTATTAAAAAAATCACACAGGATTATCATTTCACATAAACGTATTTATAGATATGAATAAAATTTTGATTGTTATATATTATTTAATTGTAGATTTTTACGATTGGATATTTTAATAATTCTAAACTTGCTATGTTTCACATAAGAATGTAAATTAAACTTCGATACCTTCATAAAATGGGGATAAAATTAAAAATGATTATAATTAAAGATTGTTTATCAATCTCTTTCTAAACAACAATAATTGAGGTCACAACGGAGTATCATTGTATCTAATAAGAGTATCACTATATCTTATTAGAATTTTAGAACTTTCATAATTTTGAAGTATCAGAAGATTTGATAGAATATCATTTATTTCATTATAATTGTTTGAGTATTGAAAATTTATTTAATTTTAATTATTTTTGAGTACTTCAATAATAAAAGTTCTTCAATAATTATAATTAGTATTCTAATATTTAATTAATTTATTATTTTCTCCAAGTAAATTTAAAAGCTTTATTTATATTCAATTTCTCTAAGAATAAAAACAACTACTGATAAGAGTTTTCCAGTCATTATCTTCTTTTTATTTTTTTTTATTTTTTAAAGCATTTCAAGCATTATTATATTATCTATCTTCAGCAGAAATTTTTTGTCATTTCTGTTTTAAAAATAAGTGGTAGAGTTCTAAAATTTAATAAAATTGTTTCTTTTTTTAAGTTAGTTTATACACTTTATTTATTTTTTTCCTTTATGTTTTGACGAAATAAGCGGAAATGTTGAGTGGTATAACATTCCATACCATGGTTTACAGTTTGAGTATGCGCAGTTAAATTCAATTTAGTTCTTATATCAGTATTGTGCGGCGCTGAGTATTTTTCAGATAATTCCATATTTTAAAAATTTATCCAAAAGCATATGATATATGGAGATCACTGTAAAATTCATCATTTCTAACATGATTTTCTACTGACCATCAATCAATTTTGGTCACTTTTATTAAAGAATCACGAACAGAAATAGTTAAAATATAGAACAAATAATACATCATATTTGATTTCTTATTTTCTGTACGAAACAGTTTGATGGAGCACTGCACTGTATAAATAAAAATGTTAAACATGTAACAAATTATACTTCCATGCGCAACATATATTTAAAACTATTTTTCTAAATGAATACCTACTCAGAAAAATGCGACATTTTTATATCTAGTTTCACTATAATTTATTAATATTAGTTGTAACTAATATATTAAGTATTTAAAATTATAATTACTATCTAAAATTATAATTAATTAATTGTTGAATTTTTAGATAAAGTACTCCTTATTTTCGTACATGAACTCCTTTAAGGATTTATAACTGAATTAATTTTCAAAATACAGTAAATAAAGTAAACATTTATTTTTTTAAAACAAACTATTAAACGAGTAATGTAACATACTTTTTCAACGAAAAAAAAAAGTTATTAGAATTATATTTGGTCAATAAAAAACTGACAGTTGCAAAAACAAATTCAAGGATACCGGACATTTCACGGTGTTTTTGTAATTGAGATTGTGAAGATATTTTCAAAATAAAAATGTTTGTTATTTTTAAAAAAAGTCATTACAAATCATTTCATAAGACAACGACATTCTTATGTGAAGTTACAAATGTGTACATCTTAGGACGTCGAATTCAGGCAATTTGGCCGTGTAATACATTTGTAAATGTAAACTATCAATTGTAGTATAGTAGAAACATACATATCGATTATTGTGAATGCAATTATTGAATGTTTGTCCATATTCAATAAACGAAGCTTTGCTCTGAACCTTGGACACGATTTTCCATTTCAATAAGATGGATTATATGCAAACACTTTTTGTTTACTGAGTGACTTATAATTTGCTTCACAAAATTGTATTGAGTGTAGATTTAGGTATATTTGTTTGTATATTCATAATTATTCTGTGAGGATATTTTTCTGCTAAAAAGTAGATTTCTCAGTTAAATCGATGATTCAAATTTTAATTGTCTTAAATTGATTTCATTTAGATGGAATACATAGTTCTATTCTACCGGAAAACTGCTTTATCAACAAGTGGTATTCGACAGTTATGTGATATTCAGTATTTGGAGCCGGTTTTCCTTACGAATGGCTTTCCAAGTGGTTTGCACAAAAATGAATACTAACATAGTTAGTTTGTAACAAAGCTAGCTAGCCATAACTGCACACCTTTCCCTTCTTTTCCTATGCCCCAGCCAATTATTTTCACTAGTTCTGTGCCACGAATTAAATATTGGATAGAATCTGTAATTTATTCGGTATAAGATTTTTTGGAAAGATTTGAGAAAATGATAAAATTAACTCCAATTTTTAAATAATAAGGCGCGTTTTAAATAAACATAAAAAAATCTAAAATCGAAAAATTTTAAATTGTCAACAACAACAAAAAAAAAACCATATATATTAGTGGTTAATAATTGTTGATAATTATGATATTTTCGAAAGAACATGCGATGCGGCACATAGACAGAGTATTGATTTTATAATTAGCAAATTGAATCACTGACTTTCACAAATTATGTTTATTAATAAACGTCTGACTGATTTTGGTTTCTAGAATACCAACTATAGAGTGATATTTATTACTTTTTTTTTCAGTATTTTTAAGTTTCGTAACTGAGTAGAGCTTCAGAAATAAAATACCTACTTATGACCACAACGATGTAAATAACTAGGTTTGAATAGGAAATCATGTTAAATTTCCTATTCAATACTATTGATTTCCTATTCATTCCTATTAAATTTCAAGCGGTATTACCATAGATGTAACCATAGGTATTTTTCTCATGCTCGTATCAAACGGCTACTAAACGGGCACTATTCGCATCAAAACATTGTGCAATAATATTTGTGGTTCAATCTTAACAATACAGTATTATTGAAGTATCTATGAAATAATAAAAAGTCGGCGATTTCTGTTCCCATTGTAATCTCAAGACTATTACGACAGAATTTAATATGTATTGTGCAATATTTTCCAGAGACGAAACAATGTTTACTGCATTAACCTTTAAAAAGCTAACAAGTTTTGATTGATTCAATATATGGATCATTCTCAGTTAGGAGGTACAATTGATGTAATGATAAATATTCATTTTTCTTTTAAAAATTTGCAAAAATTACATGAGTACCTCTTATATGTTGCATCTTCATTAGGAGTCAATTTTAATTAATTAATTGACTTAGTTTTGTCACAATTGCAACTCAAACATGAACAATGTCTATTCCCTCGCCTGTCGCCTTTCCACTTTTTACAGTAAAACACTAATTATGTACATTATGTACACCTAAAATACCATGTGAATGGTTAAATTTGATATATTTCGTAAATTAACACAAATATTGATTTAAATATAAATAAATAACGACTCAAGTTTGTTTTTTTATAGCATATATTCACGATAAATTTTGTTCCCAAAATTTCAAATCTCACCACGGGAAATTTTATTATCTCAAAAAATTTATATTAACGATTTTGATTACTGCGATATTATGTCTAATCGCAATACATTCGATCTAGAACTAATGACCAACGTTGACCAACGTGGTCTATCATTTTGATAATGACTTCCGTAATTACGACCCTGTCAATTTTATTGGGTGATGATTGATATAAATATTCAATATTATTTTTATATATTAAATAAATATATGGTCCATATAAAATTGATCCAGATTTTATTTATGAGAAAATAAGAATAAAAAGCGGCCCTGAGATCTTTGTCTATATATATAATATTATCAACTTGTGATGGATATAATGATGTTTATTTTGGTCCGAGAAGTATCCGGGTATGCTCCGCTCTGATTCTTATTTTATTTTATTTTTTCTTTAATGTTTTAATACAAAGATACTATAAATAAAAAAAGTTAGAAAACTCAAACATGATATTTCTAATTACAATCAAAAATTTTATTAAGACTATACTTTTTTCGTATCAACGGTAAATTTTCTGTATAAGCAGTACTTGTTTGTATATATAGAGATTACTAGAGTATTTCAATTGATTTCTGATTCCCTTCTGTTGAAAGATTAGATACCTACATCTTTTGTTATTAAGAATCAAGAATAAGAATCAAGTATATAGGTCACTGTATTTATTATATATATATATATATATATATATATATATATATATATATATATATATATATATATATATATATATATATATATATATATATATATATATATATATATATATATATATATATATATATATATATATATATATATAGTAGAGTAGATATACTGACTTTCGCATTCATTTCGTATTTGTTCAGTATTTTTCTTCATATATTCGTAATATCCGTTTGAATTAAAAACTTTTCGTTTTTTCTTTTTTATTGCGTGACAAATCAACCACCAATTTAATTTCATCTCCTTCCAAAGAGCAAATAACTTTTTGACATGCTATACAAATGTATAAGAAAAACTTTTGTTGAAAACCGTCGAACAAAAATTAGTATCATATCGTGCTAGCCAACTTAGGTGGTAGGGCATCCAACTTATAACGTGTCATATACAGAAATTTCTACCTAGAAATTCTAATTGAATGAAAGTATTCAGGTATTCCCTGGATGATGTGAGAAGGTTACCATATTATCGAAATGTTGCATTGCTATGAGCTATGAACTATGCATTGCTATGAGCTATGAAATTTCTACCTAGAAATTCTAATTGAATGAAAGTATTCAGGTATTCCCTGGATGATGTGAGAAGGTTACCATATTATCGAAATGTTGCATTGCTATGAGCTATGAAAATTATTGGAAAACAATCAAGCGCAGTAAAGTAATCAAATCTGATTAATACTTATATAAAAATATTCTGTATTTTATAAAAACCAATCTTGGTACAAGAAATTCATCCTAGGAGCTTGAAACTTCAGAATTATATTTTGTATTCGCATGTAGTTATCACAATGATACAGCCGTCAAATTTTGCTAAAAAAACTTAAAAGTTTTTAGTCCTATCGAATGAAATATCAATTAAAATACACAATTATTTCTTTCTTTTTGATGAATTTTCCTGAACCGCTGGAATTTATAAAAAGAAATGGCTTTGTGTAACACTACGGTAACATCAGCCCACATACGTGTTTGATGACTCAACAATAGTTCCTTCATAATTATTCCGATCATTTTATGAATTTCGCTATGCAATTTGAGAACGTCACCATATTTCCCTTGTATAAAACACTTCTCTAAGAAAACGTTCACTAGATGATACCTTTGTGTTAAAAATGTTTTAAAATACTAATTAACAGCAATTCGAAATTTACGTATTGTGGAATTAAATATTAATATTTAAGTTCATGTCTAAAGGGAATCATCCAATGTGACGGCCTGTTTTTAGGGATGTTTCAGTATTTTTTTCTACGACAAGTTAATAGATAGAGCTTTAAATTTATTATCATTTATTAATATATATTTCAGGAGTATAAATATAAATTTTAAGCTAAACATATTGTGTAGTGAAACATGAGTTACAGCGTTCTGAACACTCCCGCCTCGAAAAAATGAGCTCGCACTTCCTTTACGATTCCGGCTGATTGGCATATCTGAAACAAAATAAAAATTTAATCTGTAAGCCTAAATGCACGAAATAAACTATTATCAAATGAATGTATAAAAAATTGGACTTTTTGTAGATATTTGAAATAAAAAAATCGAAATTTTGGATCCATGCGTTTACATATGTTGAGTGTACCCTATGAATTTGAAGTCATTCGGCCGTTTTTGAGATACGATGTAGGAAAGTTTGAAAAACAGTTTTGAGAAAAACGCGTTTAAAGTTTCAAGTCTGCTTAAAATTGTGAAAATCTCAACTTATCCTCAATCGGCGATGCCTAATCCATAGAGTATTCCTTCCTCTTTCTCTAGAATTTTGTTGAAAGCAGATTATTCAGCTCTTGAGTCAATCCTTGTATAACGACATCACTTACGCGCCGCTCAGAATGTGAGATTAATCAAGTTTCTCTACATAAAGATGATAACTGATAAGTAACTAGCAATTTAAACCATCTTGGTTTTGGCTACGTGTTGAGCTTATGCAATATCATCTTTTTTGACATTTAAACTTTCATTCAATGATTGCAAAAGTAATTAGAATTTGAAAAATAGACACATTTAAAAGATTTATTTTTTTTTTTTTTGCTATATTTTTAATATTTGGACTGAAAAGTCCCGGGCCAAACACATAGATGGTACTAGTTTTATTGCAGTCACCTTTTTTTCAGTTAATACTAGCCTTCAAAAGACAGCTGTTAAAATTTCATGATATTCTATTCATTAGTTTGTGAGTTATTGTGCTAAGAGTGACGCTACTTTTGTTATTTTCAAAACAATGGATCAAAAACAATTTCGTGTTTTAATTTTACACTGCTTCTTGATGGGAAAAAATACCTTTCAAGCGAAGCAATGGCTTGAAAAGTGTTATGGGGACTCCGCTCCATCAAACAACAATAAAACGTTGGTTTGCTGACTTCAAACGTGGTCGTAGAGACACCGATGATGCAGAACGCAGTGGACTGGAATGATTGCGTTGCTCTTGATTGAGATTACGTTGATGAATAAAGCTAATTTTGAACCAAAAAAACTGTTCAGTCCATGTAGGTAATTTAGCACTTAAATAAGTTCTTAGTAAAACATATGAATCGTTGTGCTCTATTGGGCTCTTGAATAGTTTCATTTTAACATGAACCAAATAGTAAAATTAAGTATATTAATTTAATTGCTTAATACATACATTTAAAATTGTCGTTAACCCCTTCAAATGATGTTATCAAGTGAATTTTCTTATAGCTTTCCGAGGAAAAAGGCAAATTCTAAAATATTAATCAAATAACAAATATGTTTCTCACATTTACATATATAACAAACAGAAATAAAAAGTACGTAATACATTCGAACAACAAAATCTCATTAGAAAAAGTTTCATTATAATAGTTTGTAAATTATATTTTGAAAACAACATACAACATAAAGAATGGTGACAATGAGTTCATGCAACATGAAGTTGTTTTTGCACTGCATAAGTTGATGGTGATTTTAGTTTCTATACAAAAATTTATCACAACAAAATTTGTATAAGAAAACTTCCTCTATACGTTTGTGTGTATGTTTGTATGTACGTGAGCCAGTGGGTGTGAATGTGTGTCATGCATTTGTTGTGTGTCGAGCTTGTATATTATAATATACTTAAACAGTTATAATTTTAGTTTTGACACAAACTTGGTAACATACATATATTATTATGTTGGTAGTTACTATTCTATTATTAATATTAAAACTTACAAAACTAAAATATCCTCATCATTTTCTAAATGACTGTCAACCTACAGACTGTACAAAGTGGCTCACTATACAAGAATTGTTTAATGAAACTGTTCTTGAAACAAATATGAAAAAAATTCAACAAAATATCCTTTGCTTGGTTGTTACTCAAACAATGTCAAATATTAGAAAATTATTTTCGTTAATTTTACCAACCAAGTGGTAATGCGATTAAAGGCATCTAACATGTCTTAGCGTTCGACTACTTGGAATGGAAGTTAATGGGTTGGAATCCCTACAATAACGGTGTTGTTACTTCTTTTGAATGTCGATATATGGATAAGAACGAAATAACTTTCTATGGTTGTGTAGGTTTTATGTTTTTCTATCTCACAAATCTAAACCTTAAAATTCCCCCTCCAAAAAAAAAAAACGGTTTCAGCCTCACTACTTACCAAGTTTCACTCGTCGCTCAATATCCTGCCCTCCACCCACATCAATTTAAATGAATGAATATGATTAAATAAAGACTAACAATGTGTGTAGCCTCGGTTTTAATTATAATATCTGGATGACCGAGCTTTGCTCGGTATTTTTTTTTTTTTTTTTATAAATTGTGTTGCAAACACTCATTAACTTCGTGTTACTTAACAACGCCATCTGCTGTTGTGCCGTTAAAGCAATTAGTTGCTCACTAAAAATAGTATTATTATTCGCCAATAGATGTCAGGAAGAGTCATATTTTTGCATATGTATTATTATTTTGCATTTAGTATTATTATTCGCCAATAGATGTCAGGAAGAGTCATATTTTTCAGTTGAGACTACTCGAACGCGTTGTATATCGATAAAACACGAATAAAATGACAGTTTCTAAAAATGATTCCGAGCTAGATCGATTTATCGCCCAATAAACCCCCTATTTACCAAATTTCATGAAAATCGTTCGATTTATATATATATATATATATATATATATATATATATATATATATATATATATATATATATATATATATATATATATATATATATTTTAACATTTTCTTACAGTAATCCTTTTTAAAAAGAATTTAAATGTAGCAATCCTACTTGATCGAAATAGAAAACATGATGAGAATCCATAAAAAAAAAAATTAAATCCAAAAGAATTGAAAAATATTCTATATATTTACCTCGATTGAACTTCAAAAATTGATTTGGTAAAAATCAGAGAATTTGGAACATCATAAAGAAATAGTGAACATAATTAATTTTTTAGCTGCCGTTGCTAAGACATATCTTATATCTTTAAATGAGCTTTATATATATATATATATATATATATATATATTGCTACATTTAAATTCTTTCTTAAAAAAAGTTTACTGTAAAAAAATTTCTGTTTGACAAAAATCTCTGGTACAAAACCGATTTCAAAGTTACTAGATATGGTTCTCTCATTCACTGAGATACGCTCTCAATTTTATTTTTGATAATAAAGAACCATTTTTTAAGAAAATTGAAGAAAAGTCTTTAACCATTTGAAAAGTCTTAATAATCTCCATTAATCTGCAAATTTATTTTATGCTTGATGGGTGCTACATTAAATAAGGGTCAAAATTGTTTCTTTTACTCTGTATCCATGTAGTTTCGAATTTTAAAAAATTTTATAATGCATATTTTTCAAAAATAATTTTACATCCGAATTATATCTACTGTAATCGTACTAAACATTTCTGCTTATACTATGACCTTATGATTGGCTACTGGCATTTAATTTTATATTAAAATTATAAAAAAAATATATCTATTCATTAAACAGATTTTTTCCAATTATTAAATTTTGACTTACCGTTGGCTCACAGCTAGCACAAAATAATTCCATTACTGACTGACATATCTTGTATCTAGATAAATAATAGCTGATAATGAACTAATAGTTTTTTTTTATGGCTTCAGCTACTTTCATCTATACAGCCATTAACTAAAGGGGATTATTATTATTATTTTTTTATACAACAACAGTACACAGTACTGCTAGGTGGCCACCCATCCAAATACAGATTGTGACTGCTGTTGCTTAACTTCATTGATTGGTCCATGCATGTCAATACGTTACGTCAGTCCGGGGTCGAACTATTATTTTATATTTTGAAATAATTTTATATGAAAAATTTTAAAACGTCGGCTCACAACTGTCATACAAAATTTTTTTACAAAGATCACTTGTTTTTTTTTGAAAAGAAGCTGAAAGTGAGTCACTATTTAATATTTGGTAACAATTTTGTACCAACCGTTTTTAAATTTTGACTCTCGTGTGACCCGTAGTTGTTACAAACAGTTTACAGATATGACTTATTTCTAGTTAAATAGTATCTCATGGCGGACCAATATTTAATTGTTTTCTGGCCGTTAGCCTACATTTAGTATAAAATAATTTTTAATAGATATCAGCTTTTTAGTTATATGGTAGCTTGCTGCAGACTTCTGCAAAGTTATTACCTCAAAGCTGTACTATATTCGTTTTTTATAAAAATAGCATCGAAAATAGCATTTTATAGTAGAGTTATCGCTGGCCAGTTTTATAAGATAGTAGTATAACTAAAATTTGTAAGTTAACGGGTGGTCAGGAATGAGTTTAAAATCTTGTAAGAATAGTATGTTACAAATAATTTGCAGAAAGATACTTTATCATTTTTTATATTCAACTCAATCAGTTGATGATTTGAAAAATTACGGGTATAATATTAACGTTAATACTAATATCGCATGACATTAAATATATATTTTGACACGACATAAAAATTAAATTATGGCTTAACCAAACAAGTAAAATCGTATTCAAAATAATAAATAATATTACTAAAATAATTAACAATTAATACTTATAATAATAATATAAATGTAATAGTTCATGATTAAGGAGGATTCAGAAATGGTCGAAATTTCCACCATAGGGGCGATACTAGTTATTATTATTCCATAGTAAAATGTCACTAACTAGTTGTTGTTGTATAATTACATTGTCTCTGTTAGTATTATTTCTATTTTTCCGACATGTATCAATGATTATTCAGCTATGACTATGTCAGAAGTTAATGTATTCTTTACATCTCCCTCCTTAGTTTTACGTAACTAGCATAATTGTTCTGTTATCAGCACTCGAGTTAATTTCGTTTTGTTTGTCACCTAGTGCATCAGGAATCTTGACATTTGAAATTTTAACTTCATTTTTCTTCAATATTCCAGAATATGAAAGCTTTTTTTTCTTGTTTATCAACCAACTAGCACATCAGGAATCTTGACATTGATAATTTTTTTGTTTTTTTCATCATATTATGAAATAGAAACATGTTGTTTTCTAATACATAACCTCTTAGTCAAGAAGAAGGTGGGCTGGCATTTAAAGATGGTTTCTATATTCACTTGGTATTTTTACAGTTTTATACGTTTTGTCTATTGGTGAACCAACTAGTAAACTACTCCACTTATTATTTGTTCGTGATAAAATGTTTCAACATGCAATACTTAGTATATATTATACCAGAGCATAATACCAAATATACTAACTATAACGTTTTGTTTTTGCAATTTAAACTATGGACGCAAAACTGAATATCGAAACGAAAATTTGATTTATTTAACTATTTTAAATTTAATACATGTACAGAAGCATATACGAATGGTTCTCAAGAATAACTTTGATTATTACTCATCAAAAATTAATAATCTTTTAGAAAGAAATAAAGAATTTGGTAGTTTTTAAATTGCGAAGTATATACACTGACATTGAAAGTATTCTTCGATTTAAAAAATGTGTATATACTTCAATGCAATTTTTCAATGTTTCAAAGTGAAGTAAAAAAAGATCAAAGTCTTATTTGCAAGTGAATTGTACAGTGGAACATGGGCCCAAACGACTGATATGTGTTGACTGCCACATTACATACAGTAGTGTACACAGATGAGCGGTATGTGCCAGTGTGCGTTGAAACACTGGCACAATTACTGCACTATTAGAGTTCATCATTAAGATAACTGTATATTTTCCACAATTCCAGTTCAAATTTATTTTATTCGTATAACTCATAAATGATTATAATAAGAGATTATTATATACAGAATTTTATAATTGTGTGGATTACATATTTCGTGTATTTTATAAATACTATTCTTTTAAAAAATTTCAAACATATATACTGAACTCTATATTCGGTATAAAAATAATTAAAACTGTTAGTTATTCTCCTCTTATTTTTAAACAAACTTTAATTAACAACTTTTCTATTTGTTTCAGACTCAACAGATGATTCAAACGCATTACCGAAAAATTTTACACATTCAAATAAAATCAATACAACTCATAAACTTTACGAATCATCTCAAAAAAATCAAAAACCATCACAGGAACAAAGTAATCCTGAGTCGTCATCTTCGCCGTCATATGAAACACATAATTCGATGCCACGTGATAAACAAAATGTATTTAATAATAATTTATATCATAATTCAACATTTACAAATTACAATCATACATTTCATAAATTAAACAATAAAATCAATCACAAGTCAAATGATACATCATCATCTGAATATTATCTAGGTGATTTAATAGCTGGAACATATTGTTCACGTATATATAGTGACTGTGATAGAAAAAAATGTCGTTTACAATCACCAAATTTTCCTGGTGTCTATCCACGTAATTTAACGTGTTATTATGCTGTACGTCAACATGAAATTCCAGTTGGTAAACATGCATTAATTACAGTGCGTCAACCAAAAGGACAATTAGTGGCTATACGTAGTGAATCAGCTTTGTATGGAAATCAACAACAGCAACATCAGACGAGGGAATTAAAGGTAAGATACTTTCAGAAATTTAATTGTTAGTGTAGAATTTTTAAGAAAAAGTTTTTAAAAATTATTAAACTAATCCCAGAGTAAGGACTAAAATCAAAATATATGACTTCTGGCTGTAGGATTCTAATCATCATTATAAAATTCAGTATGATCATGATATCCGTGGTGCTAAGATGGGTTTGAGCACCATAAATATATAAGGTATTTACCAGTTTTCGGAGGTGAAAAAATTCTTTCTTTGATCTCGTCTACATTACAACAGAACACTCTGTTCTTACCTCCAAGCTTAATTACTTAGCAGATAAGCTAATACAAAATGTTGATCGATATATCAAAATTTAAATCCTTTCTTCAACCCCTTTTAACATAAAAAATCCTTTTTTAGTACTTAACAAACGTCATATAGTTCATCTAGAACAAACGGCTTGAGGTATCCGGTGGTATATCAGTTACCCTTATATATGGAGATGAAAATAACAAATTTTATGTAATTTCGATAGTATTTTGTTATTTTATTCACATGACTTGCAATATTTAATTCGCCAAGTAAATAATCAAAACTCATGTTCTGTTTCCTGTATTTAAAGCAACAAAGATTCAAATAGAACTTAATTACCACTTATAATCAAGGTAAAACCAAAAAATTCAAATAAGCTTTAAATTAATTATTATATTTTCAAAAATTTAAGCTTCATTTACTGTATATAAACGAGTGAAAGTCCCGTAGTAACCTATATAGTCAGAAATACAAAGAAAAGAACGGTTTCAGCCAATTCCAAAACCAACTCAAAAGAAAGGATCTAGACCTTGTCCAAACCTTATATATGAACCCCAAGCAAAGAAGGAGACTGGCCAATGTAAGGATAATGCCAGATCCTAAACCTGTTCCAGTCTAGCGCGTAACTAAAGTTGAACCAAACATACGGCTACCCACTAGATATAAAGTATTAACATTAAGGAGACGGCACATATCTGTTCCTTACTGATTTGAAACCATAGGTTGAGCCTATTATTCGACCACTAACTCGTTGGAGCTTGAAAGCATTCCAGAAACTACCAGATTTACATCAAGTTTGCATGAAATGCGTTTTTCTTACCAACTTGTTTATTACCAATAGTTTGTTACCTATAAGTATGTGTTACTTCCTCCTATGGCGCTGTGTATCTTCTAATTTAGTCGTGACTATTTGATGTTTGACGAGAGACTGCCTTGAGTCAAGAAGACTCCTTTTTATTACTATGTTGTTGTTTTACAGTTTTCTTTCGAAAAAAATAGTCTAGGCTTAGTTTCTATTTTCTTCTATTAAGTTCGCTAATGTCTCACAGAAACAATTAATTTTTAAATTCCAGAATTGTGTTTTAATGTTATTAGTAGACATACAACAATTTATACAGTATTCTGATTGTTTATATAGTACGTAGATATACAATAATGTATAGCTTGTTACTTTCTTGATATATTGGTTCAATATATAAATATACAACAATGTAGAGCTTGTGATTCTTGGTATCTTTCTACAGAATAGATATACAACAATCTATAACGTATTCAATATTATGATTTATATATTCTCAGTAGTAAAACTTGTATATTCAAGAACGTATAGCTTTCTGGTGTACTAAATGTTAAACTGCTGTATACTGTTCTTCTAGTTAGTTAAAACTCCTGTTACATCCGTCGCATTCTTATATACTATATCTATCTTTTTCTAGAACATTCTGTTGTATACTTTAAACTTCTATTCTATAACCATACTGGAATGTTCTTCATTTCGAGAGTGATGAACATTTTGCTTATTTGTATTTTAAAATTGAATATTTTTGTTTTGTCTTTTTTTTTTAGCATTTTCAATAAAAAAAAAGTTACCATTTGAGTATACTGAGAATTTATATCGTGAGGCAAGCGTAATTTCTTAGATTAAGTAAAATATTTCATTGCGGCTGAGTTTTTATGAAAAAATGTTCAAAACAAAAAAGTTGTTTGTTTAAGAAAAATAATAACATTTTACGTATTTTAGTAGTTCTATCTCTATATTTATGCATTTATATTGTTATTAAACAATGAAAAGTATAGAAAATCATAGTCGATTATTTATATTTTTATTTAAATATTGAGCTCGTGAACCGTTTTCCAATTTGGCTAAAATTCTGCATGTGCATGCGTAAATATGGAGTGATTTTTTAGGAAGGAAATATAAGATATTAAGTTTTATATCGTTGCCATTATACTTTTATTACATTATGCCACCATTTAGTATAATTTTATTATTTATTTAGTCAAACACTAAGAAATGAATCAAATTTAAATTATAATATTTGATTGTGGGAAATTTTGGAACGATATTTAAAACAAAAATTATATAAATAGAAAGTAATGTTTTTATTTTTCAATCTTTGATACGAAATGATTAAATAGATCTTATTTTGTTACATTTCAAAGCCAAGGAAATTGTAAATGAAAATATTTATTTTCCACCATTGCACTTTTATATAAATTTAACATCCATTCAATTCCGTTTTTATACTTAAAATATACGATTACTTTCTTCGGCGAAATGTTATGGTTTCTGATAAAATTAAACATTATGAAAAAAGGCATTATCAAAATAAAAAAATATCCCTTTTTGGAAAATACATTACTATAGAGTAAAAATTAATAGAAAAAACAATCAAATGGACAATTAACCCAATAATTTAAAAGCTTTTCAACTTTCTTTATTACTAAATAAAATTCAGTTCATAATAAATTACGATATTTTAATTATAACCTAAATAACTTTAAATTTAACCGCCAAAAACTAGCATTCGAAAATGTAACCAACTGTTTATTACATAATTTAAAAATAACTTTTCTAACAAACAAAAAATTAGTTGTTCTTCCTTCTTCTTGGATGTACAATCGTATAGTAATGATCGTAACAAATTTACTGATTGATAAACCATTCTTTTTGTATATAAAAAAATGGAGTATATATAATAATTTTTATATTTGAAATAATGTTGATTTTGGAAATGGATATTTTTACATTTTCTGGCATCCTTGTGAAATACAATACCAGTTCGATCGGTAACCGCTAGGTTTACTAAAATTTCGGGCCGTTATTCTGATACTGATTCGCCGTTAACTGATTTGCAATTGGAATTTTATTGGTCGAGTTATTTTATGTAATACATAAAACAAAAATTTAAAGAAAAATGCTATTATCACATCCAAAATTTTCTTGGGGTACTTTTCTATTCTTTTTTGAAAATCTAAATTCATTTTGTTACACATATTTTCCAGGGAGAGAGTTCGCAATGTTTTGCAACTGTGTATACATTGAGACTGAATCTATTTCATTCTTTTTGTTAAGTGTAAAATATTAGTACACAGCCAAGATGAATACCGAAAGTTACAAACTTTTCAGCGTGCAAAAATCACAAAATCTATCACAAAAAATAAAATACTCCACACTAAATATTGAAACAAAAATTAAAGATTTCACTATTAACATTGAATGCTTGAAATGGATGTGGGTTAAGTGAAAGTTGAAGATATCTGTATCAAAATGCGTTACAAGCTTTAGAAGTCCGCCATATTAAATGTGCAATAAAAATAAGTAGTCCACCATATGTGTGTGCCATATGTGTGTACAGTTAATGATACATTTACATCAGAACTAAACGTATATACAAAATTTCAATTTAATTGGCTGAAGTTCGTCTGTTCTTTATTTCGTTGTACGCTGCTTTAGTCGTACTTGATATCCTCCGAGAAGCTTTAACGATAAATGAAATTCAAATTGGAACTCATTTATATTTAAATCGGTATGAAATTCAAATCGACTCAATAAAGTTGCTAAAACTATTTTCATAACCATCCACGCATATGATATACCTAAAATGAATAACAATTTATCAGAATTTTTGTATCTTCAATCAATTATATTTTATTTATTACCAAGACAATTTCTACGGCCAGCACTGAATGGTATGTAAGCATAAGAATGCCGATTTTTTATGTTTTCTGGTGTAAAACGTTCTGGGTCAAATTTTAATGGATCTTTCCAAATATTTTCATTATGATGTATAGAAATTATTGGAATAATTATAGTTGTGCCTCCAGGAATTAAATAATCACCTAAAAAGATAAATTTTATGTGATATATAAGAAGCAAAACTGCATTGTAAATGTTATAGCATTCATTTTTGAATCAAATTTGTTCTATTTAGTAAAATACTATATTGAAAACATGAAAAGCAAATTCAATTCTAAAGAAGCTTCTATTTTGATTACTTTCGATGTATATTCTTGAAAGGCTTACAAACATTTTGAACTTTTCAAATTTAGCTTACTGTCGCATAGATATAGATCCATTTTGTACCACCTAGTTACAAATAGCCAAATTTTGGCACGATTGGCAATTGTTAAGGCATCACAGACATGTACTAGTATTGTTAAAATTCGAGGCAGTATATGTTGCTAATAATTACTTACATGTAGAGGAATTTTTCGTCTAATCCTATGATTTATTTGTTAAATTAATATTAATAATAATAATTGAATTGTAATAGGCAAATTAATTAAAAATAATAAATTCTGTAAAACTAACAAAAGAGCCCCTAATAAACAAATTGGTTATTACGCTTAGAACGGCACTGGCAATGGTTATATGCCCGCAAAAAACCATTACATTTGGCAATTACTGAAAAATGAAATAAGAAGGCAGATGAAAGCTATATAAATGAAATATAACCTAAAATTATGAAATTCTTAAAATTTTTTTTTTTTAAATCTACTTTTGAAGATTTTTGTTTAAATGTCGTGAAATCATTCATAAAAACGCTAAAAACTTCAAATTTACTGGACAGAAACTTATAAATCTTTGTTACAATTTTAAAATTCTAATTTTACAAATGTTTTGCCTATCAATTATCGTTTTGGAGCTCAGAGTACAAAATTGGTTTTTGATTTTTCACTAAATATCTCGTTAGCCGCTTGATTTAATAAAATTTTGGATGTAAATGTGCAGTTTTTCTGTAGTCATTCAAATTTTGCTAAAAACAGTTTTTTCAGAAAGATTATACTAATTAAAAAGTAAAAATCCAAATAGTTATTTTGAAACAATGAAATCCGCATATGCACGAAAACCAAAAAAAGTTAACAGAAAATTGAAAAATTATATGATTTAAATTTATAAAAAGGGGTTTTTCCTTTCCAGGCATGTGTTCATTATTGGCAATGCATTTTTGATTCACTATCTTTATCAATAACTAGCCCTAAATACTTCTTTATCACTGACAATATGGCGCGTATACCTCATAGTACATAGTATTACAAATATCGAACACATCATACACTATACTCTACCTAGTTTTAAATCTTTGTTGATTTTTCTCGTAATCATCGGGACTGTTGGATGTAATCTCATGGATTCTTTAATAACCATATCCATGTATTTAAATTTCGGTAAATCATCTAAATTAATAACTCGTTGCGAATCACCAAGTACCTGTGATATTTCTTCCCAAACTTTTTGTTGAATGTTTTGATTTGCAGCTATATTTAGTAGAAGATAACTTAGAACATTCGAAGTTGTTTCGTATCCCTAAATATAAACAATTAAAATGATAACAATCAATAGATAATAATACAAGATTAAAAAACTTACCGCAATAATCATAAAAATAATTTCATCTTTTAATTGTTTATCATCAAATAAAGGATCGTTTTTAGTGACATCAAGCAAAATTTCTGTTAAGGACATAGGAAACAGATTTTTATCCATTCCAAAATTATTGTTACTATGCATTCTTTTCATGTTTTCATTTTGTTTTTCAGAGATTATCTGCAAAATTAACATTAAGGATTAGTCTAGTTGGTCACTTTTAACATTATTTAGACCGAAATCCAACTCAACACAAGTGCCCATCTTCGAATAATGTTTTCTTTTTATATCAGTACACTTAAGGGTAATCTAAAAGAATGAAAACATCCGCAACTTTCTAGCAAGTAAATGCAAGTCTGGAAGTCACGAGGATAGTTTTAGGAAGCTTTTGCCATTTTTGGGGGGTTATGAATGATTTGGGGTCAGGAAGAATGGAATTTTCTGTAAGATTTAAGTAATTTTTGATGGTATGGGCTAAAATTTTGAAGGGGTTGTTTGCGATGTTAAATTAAAAACTTTTTGGAATTCACTGTAGTTTTTAAGAAATTCAAAGTGTCGAATGGAAAACCGCATGTTTCTAGCATATCTATAAGTTGGTTCCAATTTGTTTACATGAGTGTATTAGTCAGTCAATCAATAAATCAGCCTCCGATTGAGTTGTATCTGTTATTTGATATTGTAAAACAAAAACATAAAATAAAAAATGAAAATAGAAAATAGAAAAAGAAACCATTCCACGGAAATCTACGGTATTCTAGAGCTCAAAAGTGAATTTAAGTTTGTTATTAAGTAAAATGTGTAAATGGGATCCAATGGAGCCGTCTCCCAACTTTCATACCTTAAAACAGTTAAAGAAAAAATATTTTTGTTTCTTTTTCTTTTTTTTTTTTTTTTTAATAATCTTCTGTTTCAAACATTTATTTTAAACACATATAATTATAATACATGTTACTATTATATAAGTGTTTATGATTGTATGGACTAAGTTCTGCATGTATTTTATGAACGCGGATGATTTAAAATGGTTCAAACATTGACAATCATATGCCGCGTATCTTTAAAATTTGCACTATTAGTTGTTCACTTATTTTTTACTCAATTTCTTTTGGTTCAAACATCCGAAAAAAATAAAAAGCTTAAGACAAAAAATTATGTATCATAATGCATGATAAGTTGAATTTTTTTTTTTGTACTACTAAAGTTATATAGTGACTACAGTGGGTATATATTCAATCTATACAACAACAGTACACAGCAATCCTAGACGATCCCCCATCCATGTTCTGACTGTGTTTGTTGTTGCTTAACTTTGGTGATCGGTTGATATCGGTAATTACGTTACGTCAGTGTGGGGTAAGTTGAACAATTTATTGGCGATAAATTCGTTCGCTAACTTATTCTTTGACAATAATGCATTTATTTCTAAAGCAATAATTAAACAGATTAATCGAGCTATACAATTTCAATCACATCTTTTTGCCAGCTCTCAAGTAGATTTTGAATTCGGAAATAAAATATCTCCTGGTTGAGAGGATTAAAAGAAATTGTAGCCCCTCAACCTTGAAATATTGTTTTACAATTTTTAGATACATTACATTGGTATTGAAGTTGAAGTAAATGATCACATTATTCTTCGAACTAGGTGAGAAAAATTCCGTAAAAGAATCACAAATGCTCTTATATAGATTTGTGAATGAAGATGTGTGCATTACTAGAATAGTGTATGGTTATATATTTTTGGTCAATACAATGTATTTTTGCTCAAAGTGTACTGTTATCAAGATACAGGTAGAAGAAGTAAACTTTTATAAGATGTTGAATTACGCCTAATTGATATTTTCCTGATTAAACCTTGGAGGGGAACTTCATACTTTCGTAATGTATCAAGAGGCTTGTTATTATTTTAGGATCAATTTCATTAATATTTATACTATACTATATTTACTATATTTTATTTTGATAACCAAAAATAACAAACCTTTTCTGCGTGTTTCGTTAGGGTATGCTTATCCTGTGATAATTTTTGGAAATTTTTGGTTACATAAAAAATAGAATCTATTAATAGCCATGGTTTATAAATTCGATTATATGTTATCTCAAACACCCTGAAAAAAAATAAAAATAAAATCAATAAACTTTTTTAAATCAAGTTAAAGAAACAATCGTAAAATTTTCTACGTTATAGAATTAAGGTATATAAATCAAATTAAGGTGTATAGATAATAAGATCCTCATTCAAAATTTCGAGGGAAAAACGCATTTTAGCGCCCAAGTTCATACTAAGAAAGTGTGACCGACAAGTAGATAAGCAGATACTACGTGTTAACAGAAAGGACGTAAAAAAAAAAAAAATATAGTGTGCATTTATAACAACATTTACGTTATATTTTGAATATTAAAAATTATGTATGAGGTGGCATAATGAAAATATTGACTTTACTTAATATAAAAAGTTTTGTAATCACGACTCCACTAAGTATCAATATCGGAATATATTAATTTGCTTAAAGGAAATATTATGAATATCTATTTACCTGCGAACGGAGTTATACATTGTAGATTCATTATCTTGTGCACGTTCGTCGACTCCCAAAATTGTTTCTACAATGAATAAATGAATATAACAAAAACATTTAATTGAATAACAATGAATCGGTAAGAGTTAATTGTCTTAATTATTACGATATCAAGTTTCACACAAGGATAAATAGTTCATGGTTCTCAAATATTCAAATATTAGTTCAATTTCGTTTGAAATATCGCCCAATTTGTCCACGGATAAAACACTATAAAACCAATCAGTCTAGTAACAAAACGGTAAATAAGATACAATATTTCAGAAGTACACAGAATATTCACCATTAAATTTTTTTTTTACTAGAAAAGTGTGAAATGATTGGTTTTTACCAAACAGAGCTAATAAATTTACTATTTTTGAAGTTTAGTTGAGTGGCAAACATGAATGAACACAAACATCACTAGGTTTTAAGTCTCGTTTTCTTCAAACGAGAATGTCATTTTCAATAAAAAATATGACAAAATGGCTCTTTAATGTATATTAAAAAAGAAAACTAAGCAATTTAGTTGTTTACTATAGATATTTACTATTATATTCAATCTACGTCTATGAGGCAGAGAACTTTAGTATATCACCTATAGATACAAGTATCTTTCAAGAGTAAGAAATCTATTTTCAGGATTCTTGATTTAACATAACTTGTTGTTCTTTGTCTTTTTCATTATTTCGATTTTTATGAAGTACCTGATGAAGCTAAGAAACTATTGAAACGTTGTACTAAGATTATGAATAGACATTAAAGAAAAAATTGGGTTATCCTATAATAAGTATGAAATATCATTTATCGTTTTAATAACGAATATTAACAAGTAAGTTAGATATTAATGACTTTCTTTGCAGGAGCATAAAAACTGTTAATATATAGATTTTTTTATTTCCTTTATCTTGCAAGCACCCCTTCCCCTCCCACAATCCATTGGGCAACGTTTATTTTGAATATAAAGAAATTTCTTTTTTGAAACGCTCTTAATAATACAACACTTTAAATATAGCACTCCATATATCCCTTGCATAGGTTATGGAAGTAATGCTATGTTAATTACTTGCAAGTGAATCCATAGAAGCTCTTGATAAATATTGAAAAATGTCAAACGATTTTAAATCATTTAATTTCCTTTCCAATTTATTGCACAATTTCAAGCTGTTTTCAACAATGATTTTGTAGTTTGCTTTTATTATATTTGGTGCAAAAGCTCGAACAACCTTTCTTCGATTTCGTCTCCATTTCGGCACTAAAAAAAATTGACACATTATTTTAAAAATCATCTTAAGTTTTGCTTTAGTTCATGCAGTATAAATTCTCTCTTTACGTTTTATTATTTTTATAACTAATCGCAAATAATCGTACTCAAATTTTCGCCATTACGCAGTACAATAATTGAATCAATAAATAATTAACTTGTTGTTTTTGTACGGAAAATTTTGATACAAAGAGAGAACAAATACGACACTCGCAAAATAGTAGCGTGTACAATTTTTCATCGAGCTATAAAACTGGGGTCTAACATGTGTAAATGACTATTTTCAACACTTGTTGCACATTATACAATGGTTTAAATGAGAAAGAACTAACCAGATGCTGTTAATACCGAATTTCCTGCTATATCCACAGCAATGTGTGTCATTATCCAAGGTTTCTCTAATGCATTGTGGTCAGTTAAAATTTTTTCAACGTACTCTGGACTCGAAACTATCAGTAAGGGGATTGGTCCAAGATATGCTTTCATTATCGGTTTAAATTGGTTTATTACACCATATATAATTTGAGTTATTTCTGTAAAAAATATTTATTTATAAATTATATTATAAAATGATATGAAACATTAATAAATCAATAAAGGCTGGGAACATTGCATAATCAAATTATGTAACTGAAATATGTTTTGAAAGTTTTTTGCGTCCTCTACTTTATTCTTTATTATGAAAATTTCAATGCTCTCTGGCTCCATTATTTTTAATAGTAACCAAAAAAAAAAAAAAAATCCCTATATATATATAGGGCAAGGTGTTGTACCTATTATTTCATTTACCTCTACTGTTTTTACAAATATCTAAAGGATTCATTCTTTTTGAAATATTAGCACTACGTATAAAGCGAACTTAGAGGTTCTAGATAGGGTACGCAGAATCATAGAAGTTAACACAAAGATTAAAGTTTGTATACCCCAAAAGTAAATTTTTGTGTAATTTTTTAATTTTATTTTTTCAAATTTTTAATGGAATTTTTTAAATAAACCTTTTATTGCATGTAAAGTCTTTAAAAGCTTGGAAGCTTATTAGTTTAAAAACACAGTGTCGTACCTTTAACCATCAATGTAGCTTGTACCTTTGACCGGCAATAAGTACAATAAGTCTTTAGCTTTTACTGAAGTAATATTTTATTTCTAAAAATTATAGGCATTATTATATAAAAATGTATTCAAAATAACATTTTTATATGCGAATTACATCTTCTTACGTAACAAATTACGTAGAATTGTACCTGGTTTTGCCGCAATTCAATTTACTTAATAATTACTTATTTATGCAATTTTGAATAATAAATAATTTTTTTAATGTTTTTTCTTTAATTTTACACTAGTTGTATTAAAGTGGTAAAAACTACAAGATTCTCTGGTCAAAGGAACAACAAAGTGTTTTACCATTGACCGGGTATTGTTGTTCTTTTTTGTCATTGTCAAATAATACGAATATATTTCATAATTTGTGTTCAATAATCTTCTTTTCTGTAATCTTCCTCTAAAATTTAAAGCTTTGTAATTTTTATTTGAATTTAATTTTTTATTTTCTTAACTCTTACTCTTTTGACCGAACTCAATTCTCACTTCTTTCAAATATATAAAAGCCGATGTCGTGCAGAGTGGATTCCTGTTAGAACGTGGTTTCCGCACGCAATCTGCATACTATGATTCATCATTGAAAAAACCGTTACTCAAACTGCTCTTGAGCTCTTAGTCTACTCTATAAATTTGATTAATTAATTTTTTTTCAAATTTTAAATTTTTTTTAAGATGTATTATAAGTTTATTTTAATTTTATCTCAGGGACCAATCTTCATGGATGATTGCTAATTCTTTGGTTACCAAATATATTGCTTAGTAAAATTACTAAAGCCCATATACATTTATGAGTAAACTAAGGCTCTAATCACTTTAACATTATTAATTTTTCAGATTTCAATTGATAATTTGTATAAAATTTTATAACAATCCATAAAATAATAAAATATTAAAAAAATGAATTTTAAGAAATCTCAATTATTTTTGAATTCTTTACGCTCTACTTCCGAAACAAATTTATTATAATTATTATTAATAAAAATAATTTTGAAAAATTGAATTTAAATTCGACAAGAGTTAAATATTCTGATCACTGATTATTCGAATTTTCATAGTACCTGGAATTTCTTCAGATACATTAACTTTTCTAATAAGCATATTTAGCAAGCTTACATTAAGAAATGATTAAAACGGTTGTATTATTTCTATTTCCCTTTTCTTAAAAAACTTTATAATAAAATCAATAGGGCAATAGAAAAGTTATAGTCACTGCACTGGCGTAAGTGTATTTGTATGAGAAATCGCAGGTTAACGCTCAAAACTGCCGTACAACGAACGTAAACGCACTTATAGAATGTTTCGGGCGGTAGTATTAAACCATAAAATTATTACTTTTGTATTTATACCAGGGTAAAAAATTTTTTGAAAACAAAAAAAAAATACAGAAGAGTGAAACCAATTGGAAACGGAAGATAATATGATAAAAATGAAAGGAAAAATAAATTACGGGCGATCTGAGTTCGGTAAGGGGGGTGGTGAGTTTGTAAGGGTAAAATTCGGTTTATCTGAATTTCCGGCAAAACTACAAGTCCTATGGAAAAAAATTTAATAAATCTTCAGCTTTTGTATAAACACTTTTTTTACATAACCTCAAAATTTATGTGAAAAATCGAAATAACCGAGTTTTTGGTTTTTCATTTTTTTTCTCCGAAATTTTGTGAAAAGTTACCTTTTTATGTTCCAAATACACTGTAATTTATTTAATTTAAAAAATTGATTTTTTCATCTTATTTTGAATAAATATCGAAAAAGCACCCTAATTTTTAATCGAAAAATTTTGAAGTTATTTGAAAAAAGTGTAAATAAAAAAGTTGTAGATCTTTTTATTACCTACAACTTTGCCATATAAATTTTTTCCATCAGATATGTAGTTTTGTCGGAAATCGAAATAAACCGTGTTTTACCCTTAAAAACTCACCCCCTCCTACTTCCCGAACTCAGATAGCCCGTAATTTATTTTTCCTTTCATTTTTATCATGGAAACGCAAGATATTTCCAATGAGTTTCATCCAACTGTAATTTTCTTCCACTTTTTATCATTGTTTAAGACTTCCACTCTGGTTTAATTATTATTTAAAATTAAATAAAAGTACTAATGATTAAATGATGACTAATTACGGCAAAGCGAAAAAAAAGGGTTATCATTTTGGCAGTCTATGCATGTATCTCTCTACAGATAGATCGACAGATACATGAGATACATTTTGAAGAATAAGATATTTAATTACATTTGATTATTGAATTAGTATTAAAATTTTAAATTATATCTTTTAAACGTTACAACGTTAGCCAAGTCAACTAAACTTTTTTTTTAAATGTATGAAAATGTATATATAACTTCCATTTATATTTATGTAATATAAATTTGATTTTAAAATGTTATTTTTTTCTAAATCGTTATTTATTATAAAGTGAATTACAATAACCTACCTGAGTGTGTTTTACCAATAAACAAATATGCAACTCCAATTATTGGATATGATTTTGGTCCAGGTATTTTATAAAAATAATACATAATTCTAAAATAATTTGCATAATAAACACATATAAAAACCAACACTAATAATAATAACATGAAACTTATTTCATAATTATTAACAAAAGAATTTATAAACAAATTAAAAAACATTATTTTTGATAATTAATTGTTGAAATGCTTCTCGACGTTCTTCTTTTTATATAATAAATTTTCGATTATATAATTTCGAAAAAAAAAATTAAAATAAAGTTATTTATTTAAATGACGAAATAACTTTTTTAATATGACACATATAAATATAAAATATATGATGAAATTTTAATCTTTAGTTTGGAAAGCTAGCAAATATTGAAGACAAAAACAACATTTGGATATAGGTGTTTATAGTATCAATTAATTCATCCATTTTCGTATAACTGTTCGTTTTTATCCGTCATCGAGATATCTCATTAGAAATTGCGAATTGAAATTCGTGTGGCGTATTATTGACCAAAAAAGTAATTTTGAAGCTGTGATTGAGTATAATCGCACCAGGAGATCCTATGTAAACTATAAAGATCGAAGAAAAGTTCGAATACATAAAAGTGTTAAATTGTTAAGATTCAGCACACTTACTCATTTACTTGAATAATACTACCATACAGTCATTTATTATTTTTATTTGTTCATTTGATTTTCATAATCAATGTGAGTTTATAATATATTAATGAATATAGTGAATATTCTTAAATATAATAAAAATTGTTGAATCGAAACAACATTCAATGTCAGATCAATAACATATTTGTTATTTCATAGGGAATAAAACCACTTTGGATGAGATGAATTTAATAAGTTTCAGATCTTAAAACAATCAGATTTGTTCAGACAAAAATACGTCAGTAGATAAATAATTTTTCGGACGCTAATAGACCCATTGATTAGACTTAAGTAAAATTAGTATAATATTTGAAATTATTGGCATGATTTTCTATAGGGATAATTTTTTCTACAGTTTTTTCTGACAGTTTACGGTTCTTTATTTATTAACAAATTTACTATTATGTAAATTAAAAAAACTTTAATCAAAAAAAACAAATTGTTAGGTAATATTATTCAAATATGGCTAACGCTTCTTTAACGTACATAACGTACTAAGTCTAAATTGTACTCTCAGTATGTATGTTTCATCCAGAAATGTTTGAAGCAAAAATATTTCAAAGGTATGGTTAAAGGAAGAAGCAAAATGTTGTTACCGAAAAAGTAATAATGTTTTCTGTTATTTAAAACGTCTGTATGACGAGGTAGTATATAAACTAGATGATTTTGAATTTATTATCTTTGACGAAAAAGTAACAGTTCAAGGGACTAATATATCACACACAAAGTTTGAAAAAAAAAAAACTGCTGAAATTAAAGAACTCCAAAAACGGAAATACAGTGAATAATATTGTCAACTCATTTACACCAATAAAGTTTGAAAATCGTACAATAAATCTTACTTTTGTAGACTTTGCTGATAAAAAATTTGTTACTTTTAAATGAGGGCTTTAAATTTACTCCGAATTTAAAAGTAAATTAGAAACATTCGATGTGGATTCTGAACAAACTTTGAGACCTCTATTTATTATCTTCCAAAAGATCACATAAAAAAGACAAGAAAATGACCAAAGTGGTTGCAGACAAATCATCCGAAACTTTAGGTGTAATCAAATCAATAAAAACAAAGATAATAATTTGATTATATCAAAGACTGATAAGAGTAACTATCTAGTAATTCTTAAAAAGCAGGATTATACAAATAAAGTTTTAGATGTTATTAATAAAGAGAAAGTTCTAAGATTAAAAACTGACCGAATCAACAAATATCAAAAGGACATAAAACAGTAACTGAAAAACTCCAATGCTATATTTTCCGAAAAACAAAAATACAATTTGACCGAAATGAATCCAATTATACCTCGTCTTTGTGGCCTCATAAAAATTCACAAACATGGAGCTCCAATAAGACATGTTGTATACTATTTAATGATACACCAAATTCAATTTTTTAGTAAACATGGTATAAGGAATTCTCTTGACTTAACTAAAAAACTATAAATTCAATTAAGGACCGTGTATAAATTGGCTTCATTGCATGTAAGGAAAATTTTCGAAAATGCCAAAAATTGTCTATATATTGTGTCGGACATGTTGTATAAATCCTCTACGAATCCCGTTATAAAAGATGAAATAGTTTCAGGATTCAACACAATTTTAAAACAAAATTATTTTCCTTTTCAAAACAAAATCAACAAGCTAGTGGTTTAGCTGCGGGTTCGTCATTAAGTCCATTGTTGGAGCAGTTGAAGCAAAAGTTCATGTCAAATTTTGATATAGATGTGTTGATGATATCTTCGTTTGTTTTGAAAGTTACAACAGACAGTTTGGTAGTTTGATAGTTTCCTAGATTGTGTAATTTCGCTCGATAACAAAATTCAATTAAGATTGGATAAAGAGGAAAACAACTAAATCTATTTTTGTATTTATGTATATCCCCAATCAGCATCAGGGTAGAATTCGAGATATAAAGTAAACCTTCGTTTGTAGACATCACCATTTCGAATGAATCTCTTTATCCTTGAAATCAAAAAGTATCAGCTTACGAGTAGACATATGGTACATACAGCTTTGAAGTTATATCTATCGGAACCAAAACAAGAAACAAGGAAATCCGAACTATTCTACAAATACCTTCCAATAATCGTTATTACAGTGAGTTTGTACCAAAATTAATAAGAAATAAACAGCAAAAAGTGGCTATAAATACGATTTATTTACCAAAAAGACCCTTCCATACTATTGTATATTATGGGCATATATCGCAAATAATTTTTAATGTCTTACGCAATCATAGTATTCAAACGGCGTTTAAATTACCTATAACACTTGGAAGTATCTTGTTGAATAACAAAAGTAAAATGAACGATAATACAAGAAATATCTTGTGTACATAATATTTTGTAAGGGAATACATTGCTCGTATATTGGACAAACTGGTAAGGATTTTCAAACCAGAATAAACGAACATTTGAGATCACACACGTAAAAATCCACCGAATCTGTTTTCGGTAATGGTTTATCAACAACTGGACGTGACCCTAAAAACGGTTTTAAAATCCTACAAATTGGTAAAAATTGAAAGATTAAATTGATTAGAAGCTTTAGAAACATGCAGGCATAAAAACTCAGACCTACTGAACGATAAGATTCAGCTAAAATTCTCTTCCCTGTTTGCAGCCATTTCTAAACGTACATTATTTCAAATATCTTTTCTAACTTTCAGTATATTTTATATATTTATTTATTTTTACCAAAAATATTGACTTAACACACAGACTATACAGGTGACAAAAATAGATTTTATATTTATATAACTTATTGGCTAATTTAAAAAAAAAAAAAGAAAAACATTTTTAATACCTTGACCTTCATTATTTATATTATGTTAAGTATTACTATTTATTGAATATTTTAAACTTTTTCAAATACATTTGATGTGATATAGAGTTTTTAATTGTATGAAGATTACCTTTAATAGTAACTATTTTGTAATTTATTTTATGAAAATATTAAATATAAGTCGATACTGCAAATATTTTTTTGTAATAAATTTCATAAATTTCTGATCATAAAAGAGTGAGATTTGTTTAGTGAAAAATATGTCAGTGTATAATTAATTTTTCGGACGCTAATAATTCCATTGATAAGGTAGTTTTATGTAAAATTGGTAAAATCTTCGAAATTATTGATTCTCTGTCGTGAGAATTTTTCCTGTAGTCTATTATATAACCCTTACAGATTATTTTCTATTAACAAATTCACTATTATGTTAATAGAATAATAAAAAAAAAAAAAAAAAATTATTAATCAAATTATTTATAAAATATCGCTTCTTTAAAAATAACCATGTAATAATTAAAATTTAACTAAATTTTATGTTAAGATGCTTTTGAGATGGCTGATCACAATTTTGAGCTTAAAATTTTTAACTAACAGTCTCGAGTAGATTTGAGGTAATATTTTATGCTTGGAAATAATAGTTATTGAAAGACGTCCATGTTAAATCTGCCATTTTGAAATTTGAAATCAAAATCCTGGGCAACGGACATAAATCTTGGTACAGGTGTTCAGTTTTTTTATAGCTAGTTTTCAAGAATCCAAACTTTGAAATTTTTAATATCTAAATTGTGAATAACCTTCTCGAAAAACGCCGAGCAAACAATTAATAATAAGTGTGTTAGGCCTTTATGTTTGAAATACAAATTATTGATTTGAGATAATTAAATTTTAAAAGTAGCAGAGGGGAAGGGTACCAAGCAATCTGAGGGTTGCAGATTTTAAATTAAACATGAATCGATAAAACAGCAAATTAAAAACCAAACATGCCCTCTAATGCGTATAATTAAGCTAGCTGTCGAAATTCCATCACTTTCGAATAGCAATTTTCAAGTTTATGATACGAAAAGGTTAATATTAACTTATCTTGTCAAGAAAAACCGAAACAAAACTTTCTCACCAGCTCTGTTTTCTATACTTACGCCTGATTCCTTTTCAGCAGTTTAGAAAAAGTATTCACAAATGATTAATCTAAATGATAAATACGCGTTTTATTAGCAACATTAAGCGATGTTTTAGAAATTCTTTGATGTTTCAGAAATAATTATTAAATTTTATAATAGTTAATAATTTTACCGTGTTTGTTCAAATTATATTGGCAAGTTGTCAAAAATGAATTTATTTGTACGATTTATGCTCAAAGCAAGAAAAAATTTGAAATCATTCCTGAACGAGAGTTTTGAATGTAGTAGAGTTAGTTTTTAAGCGAACGACTTCATCAAAAAATGTTTCAATTTCGAATAGTAAATTAATTGCCGCTTAGTATGTATGTACATACATACATACCCTCCAACAAAACAGATCTTAAACAAAAATTTTGGGACCCTTACTTTTTTGGATTAAACAACCATCATATTGATTTTATTTCATAAAATCTGTCTATGTTTTTCGGATCGTAAGAAAGAATCGATACCTTAAATGCTACCGTAAATATACGTTCATACATGAATGCATAAATACTTATATAATATATATACCCGCCCTTTTTTATCTTGCCGTGGTCAGGATTTATTTACAAACAATATTTACTTTTAAACGTATTTGGCAAACTTTTCGGTTGATAAGATTATATAAAGGTATTTTATTAAATACCTTTTTAAGTTTACCAGTTTAAATATTATACTTCGAAATATAACACAAGAGTAGTAATTGAGCGGTTTCAAGGGATACCCAAAAAGGCTTTTTTTGAAGAAATCTTATTCGTAACCTACATTTATTATGTTGTTTCTTCCACCGTATTGATTTTATACTTAACACCCAGCCTGTAATAACGAATCGATTAACGTACGAAACGTAACGACATACGCACATACCCACAAACATACATACTAACATACATATACTTCGCCGGAACTAGATGGAAGTGTGGCAAGAAGAAATATTGCTTAGTGACAACTCTGGATATAAGAACGCTTTCAACTTCGCCAATTGGGACTGCATCATGCAAGTCCTTGAAGAAATGAATGTGCCAGAATACCTCCGCAAAATGGTAGCTACCTATGTTACTGACAGGGTCCTTAAATACAATACGAAAATTGGCTCAGAGCAGTACGAAATCACCGGAGGCGTACCTCAAGGTTCAGTCTTAGGTCCTTTACTGTGTTACATCATGTACGATGGCCTCTTGAGAATAGCATTGTCATCGTAAGTTAAACTTGTTGCTGATGATTGAGCAGTAGTGATCGTCGCGAAACATCTCGAAGAGACAAACCTGGCTTTCGACATCACGATTGGAAAAATTATCATGTGGATGAATACGGTGAACTTGCAACTAGCTAAACATAAAACCGAAGCAGTGCTGAACACCAGCAAGAAGAAAATTGAAACCATCAAATTAAACGTCGGAGAGCACGAAATAGAATCACAACCATTTATACACTATTTGGGAGTGATGCTTGATGCAAGACTCAACTTCAAACAAAAGGTGGAAACAAAAGGTGAGGTCTAGTCTAGCAAGATTGATGCCTAATGTTGGAGGCCCAAAGCAGAGTAGATGCCTACTCCTATCATCTGTAGTCACATCAGTGCTCACATATGGCATATCTATTTGGGCCGATGCACTAGATTTACAGGAATAGTGGAGAAAAGCTGGTCTTATCTATCGACAAAGCGCCCTACGAGTAGCTAGCGCCTTCCGCACAATATCAGAGGAAGCAGTGTGCGTCATTCCCAGAATTATAATTCTCAGAGTTCTAGCAGAGGAAAGATGGGCCCTCTACCAACGAAGAAGGCAAACTGCACTGAGCCGTGAAGAGCATAGAATGGAGGAATGGCAGAACAGCATTGGCGATGGCAGCTGCAATGAGATGCCGCAGAGAAGGGTAGGTGGATGCACCGCCTCATACCTCGGATCGACACTTGGCTTAACCGGAATCACGGCGAGGTCAATTATTATCTTACACCGATGTTGTCTGGACACGGGTGTTTTCGAGAGTATTTACACCGCTTTAAGCACGATGATTCTCCGGAATGCTGAAGATGCGGAGCACGTCTTCTTTGTATGTCGTCGTTTCGATCCACTGCGTGATGACTTGGAAAGGATCCTGAACCAGAGAATTCAACCAGATTCACTAGTTGAAGCATTGGTATTATCAGAGACTGCCCGGAACGCTTCCAACACGTTTGTAACAGAAGTCTTCACAGACTTGTGTTCCATCGAAATAGCAAGATCAAATTGCACATGATAGAAGGAAGGAAGATAACGCCTTAGCCTCTATAAGGAAAATCAATAGTTATATCCTCCCCTCACGAAGTAATGCCCGACGACGGTTTCCGTGAGGGATAAGAGGACAGAAGAAAAGTGGTTTAGGGTTTAGTGAGCATGGGCGTTAGCGTTAAGTTTCTGATGACGCTGCGTCGAGTCTACGCATAACCAGGCGATATGCCTGGTGTCCGTAATAAAGATTCTCCTTAAATCTTAAAAAAAAAAAAACAGACATACATGCATACATGCATACATGCATACATGCATACATGCATACATGCATACATGCATAAATGCATACATTCATTCATATATACGAACGTAATTTAACGGCAATTAAGGGGAATTAATCCACTATTAAAAATTAAAATATTTCGATATGGCAATGCTAACTTAATGGACATGTTATCGAGCGCTACGAGGGTATAATCAGACAAAAGAAATCGTTTTAGTATTTCAACGTGATTCAGAGAGATTCACGCCAATACATTCTTCGAAGCAAAATTCATAACAATCCAAGAAGTATTTTATTAATTTATTAAATAAAAAATTCTTAATATATAAATAAAAAAATTATTTATTTCTTATTTTACATAAAACTTTCCGATTTAAAACCTTTCATAATAATTTTTTACAAATTATTATGTCTGTCCTTCATAATTATTGGTGAATTTATTTTAATTTTTTTTTTTTAGCCACTATATAAAATACATAATGATTTATTGAATTTAGTCTTAAGACTATAATGTTTAAACTTATTGAAGGCACAAAGTTTTCGTTTTTGTGTACCCATCTGTCAAACGAAAAGTCATAGCGAGGTGTTATGTTAGTGGCGTTTCCTAGAATTAAAAAAACAAGTTTAATTTCGTGAAAAACCGGTCTATGTGAAATTTAATTGATAGAAGACAAATTAAAATACAAAACATGTTTATTTCTTTGACACAAACAACTCTTACTTGAAACATTTTCTCGCAAACTGTTTAGATTCGCCACAATCAAATTTAGATTGTAAATACATATATAATTATAATACGTACATGTTATTATTTTATACACATTTATGACTGTATGAACTAAATGTTAGGAAAATTTCATATATTGTAATGATTAAAATTAGTTCAAAGATTGATACTCAATACAATATGCCTAGTATTAAAAAAATTAAATCGTTAGCTGTTATCTTCATTTATTTGATTTTCATTTTAATTATGCACAAAAAAAAAAAAAAATAACATCAAAATCAATTTTTCCCTCTTACCTCTTACGCCATTTTTAAGAATCTCTGTCATACAAATTATAGGGTTCCACAAAAAACTGCAAAAAGAAATTAACCTAGAACGAGTATTTCCTAAGAATTTTGCACTTGAGATTAAGCAGGCTTTTCAAATGATTAAACTTTTAGAAAATGAATAAATATATTCTTTATTTTGTTAAAATCCATTTTTATTATATAATAGTATTAACTTCTAACTTTGTCTAATTTTCACTTTTTAATTTTATAATAATTACTTGCACTTTCGACTTATTAAGTAATTATCAAGTAATAAATAATTATTCTTATATTAGCGAAAGTAGATAAGACTATTTTGAATGAAGTAACAGTATAGCCGGTTATAAATTATTTTTCCGAAAGAGGTTCTAATTTTTTGTGAGATGTTGCCTCCATGTATCAGAGATATATAAGAAATTTATGTATTGGGCGAAGAGCAAATAAACAGCCATATAACTTAACCATTCAACCAACCAATATATATCATAAAATTGGTATTGAACACAAGCCGAAAGTGTTACATATTTGCGACCAAAATCAAAAATAAATTTGCGATAAGACCTGGAGAAGAATAAAATCAATAAAAACCCAAAATTTACAATTTTTAATAATGAAATAGAACTTAATAACTGCCTTTTATTAAACTTGAAAGAAATATCGGCAAAAAATGTTTATCTACTACACCTACAGTTTCGTCAATCAAAATAATCTTACCTACTTTCCTTATATATTTCTAAAATAAATGAATATTTATTCATTACTTGATAATGACTTTATGAGTCGAAAGTGCACTCATAATTTAAAAAAAAGAATTTCAAAATGAAAATGATTAATCTTTTGTTTGAAACAATTCCATTCAACGTTTACTCAAGTTTTTTTCATATATAAAGTTTATGATAAACATCTCGTTATGCTGAAGTCATTTATTTCTTCTTCGTGGTGTAATTTGAACTTGATGACCTCAAACAAGCATTAATGATAATTCCATTTCTTGTTGAAGTTGATTTATATCTAGATCAGTATGGAATTCATATCGACTCAATAAAGTACCACTGCTTTCATAAACATCCAAGCATATCGAATACCTGAAATAAACAATTGTTCAGTATTTTTTTATTAAAATGTATACACTTAAATTACCAAGACAGTTTCTAGGACCCCCGCTAAATGGTAAATATGCAAAAGGATGACTATTTTTATATTTTTTAGTGTAAAACGTTCTGGATCAAATTTGAATGGATCTTTCCAAATATTTTCATTACGATGTAAAGAAATTATTGGAACAGCTACAGTTGTACCCTCTGGAATCAAATACTCACCTATAGTGAAATAATATATATTAAACTTTTGACAATATTACAATCAAATACAATCAAATCTTAGTGTGTCAAGCTATATTTAATTTCATTGAAAGGTACGACGTCCTTTCAACGTGTATTCAAACGAACGGACTCCGTTCGATTCAACACACGTTGAAAATTAACTCTTGTGTGGCATACTCCATTTAAATCAATGGAGAGCAGAAACGCACGTCGTTTACACCGCCCCTGCATTAAAAAAATCAATCGTGTGGCAGAGCGGTAACGGAAGTCAAATGAAAATCCTCAACTAGTATATTTCAAAAACACATACATTAATACCATATACTTAACATCAAAGATTTTTAGCTAAGTAATAAAAATCATTGTATGTTATTCTGTTCCCGCATCACTTCTTAATCAAAAATAACAATCAAAATAACATCAAAAATCAACGTTTGGGTAACTTGACAATTATTGAAATTCAACTTGATGGTACATTAAGCACTAATGGGAGAGGGAGTCTTCGCCCTTTTACTTTGTATCGACTTTAAAACCATAAAATTATTACTTTTTAAATTAAATGTTAAGGAGAAGTCTCTAATATCAGATAATTATAATAATTATTGAAAATTAAGTAAAAATACTATCAAACGTTGTCTTCGCTATATGAAAACAAGTATACAGAATCTCGGTTCTATATGTTACATAAACATCAAATGAATTAAGGAATACAAGTTTCGAATGAAACACTGGATTATATATTTTAATTTAATTGGAAATTCAAGGATTAACATAGTGAGCTGCAAATATTGAATAGTCGATAACATTTCAATACCAGAAAGCTAATATTAAGTATCCTATTTCCCTTTGCATAGTAAATATTATGCCAGCAAAATAAATACAAAGTATGATTCTTGTGTATTAGGAACTTATGGTTTAATTAACTATGGTTTAATTAAGTAATAAGTATGTAACCAACCATTTAATTTTTAGGCTTTAACCATTTTGTGAATATATCTTAAAGGATCTAGCTCGATTTATTACCTGCGAATATGTACACTGATGGAATCTATTTTCCAATTGCGTTTTTATGTTTACCTATGGAAAAACAGGCATCGGCGATACACATAAGTCAACTGAACTTAACAAAATACTAATGTCACGAGACTATCCTTTTGTGATCCTACTTATATCTGACCTTTCATGCATAAAACTTTTGTTATTTTTGACTGATCAACAGAAACTCCCGTGTCGTCAACATTGAAAAAGTGGAATTAGGAATTAGGAATAATAAATATTCTACATAAGTCAGTCATATTTTCACAACATATTGAAACTAAAATTAGAGAAAATGTGCAATGTGCCCACTAAACATGATTTTCTCATTTCCGTTTCCAATATGTGTAAAAATAGGAGAGGCCTTTTTAAAAATCAGACAAATATTTTTTTTTAACACGTCATTGAGAAGCCGCGACTCTTGGATTTGCTGCACGTAAGCCATAATACCTAGTGACAATTTTTCAACAGTATTTTTTTAAATTCCCTTCAATTTCTAGATGGAATTCTTGGTTATATTTTTAATACACGGAAGGTTATGCAAAATAGCTCGAAAAAGCAAGTTAAATAAAGATTATAACCAAATTCAAATTACTGATGTAGAACTACATCATGCATCTACACACAAAATTCCATCAAATCGGATGGATGATTTACGATATATCGGCATTTATATGAAAATACATATATATTATCGAATATATTTACTCAACGTTCGAATATATTTACTTAATTTTCTTCAACGTTCTAGAATAGTCAAGTTAAATACAATTTAAACTACTATACTTACTACGTATGTTTACAATAAATTTTATCAAAACCGAATGATCGGTTCTCGAAATATCGGTATTTGTGTTGAAAAAAAAAATAAGTTTTGAGAGATATATCCCCGAAACGGTTGTTGATATATGAGATGTTTCTAAAATGGAACCATCCTGATTATATCAAACCATATCCTATTCTCAATTCAATAGGTGTGTAGTTATGCACATTCCTCTGAATGAATACCACAAACTGACGGACTTACAGGTGCGAGGCGAAAATTTTTCAGGTCATTCCAAGACGACGATATAATATCAAATTTTTTGAATTCGGAAAAAAAATTGTTTTTATATAATCAGGAACATAAGAATTCTGAAAAAAATAAAGTTGTCTCTCATTTAGTAAAATCCTCCATTCTCCTAAAAATATGTTTTTACTCGATATTATTCTCGTTTTTCAAATGAATTAAAATCTGTTTGATGAAACTTATTTTTCGACTTTTATGTAATTTTGTAAGTTTTGGTTAATTTTCTGTCGGGTAATGTTCTGAATTTACGATACGCTCTATTTTAAGTTCATTATAAAATTTTCAACAAGACATTTGGAATATGAGAGTTCGTAAATACATAATTATAAAATGAAATAATTTTTACACAAACCTAATACCTCTTCAGTCATTTTTCGGCCAATTAATGGAATTGTTGGATGCTATCTCATAGATTTTTTTATAAACATATGGATCTCCAAGTACTTGAAATAATTCTTCACACACTTTGTCTTGAACATCTTGATGTGCTGCTAAATTTAAAATAATGTATGCTAAGCATTACCTGTTGTCTCAAATCCCTGTTAATAAACGCACACTTATAAATAATAAAACTTAAAAATATCTTATAGAAAATTACAATTTAAAAGCATTCTTACTGCAATAATCATAAAAACAATTTCGTCTTTCATATGCTTATCATTAAATAATGGATCATTTTCCGTTAGGTCAAGTAAAATTTCCAGCAAAGAATTTCCAAATACTTCTCTTTTAGTGCTTTCAATTTAATTTGAATTGTTATTATTTATTTTGCAGCTTTTTTGATATCTTTTCTCAGAAATCATCTAAAAATTTGGAAAATTTACTGGTTGTTAATTCCAGTATTAATAATAAAAGAAGTTAGTCCTCGAGTAGAGTTTGAAATCATTGAAAATGCCAACTTTTGCATGTAGAAAAAAGATTTAGAAAAATACATGTAGATAAAAGTCAATTTTGATAAATTAAAGAAATTAAAATTTATTATTTTCATTCTATTAAGTATGAAAAGGACATTGTTTTTTCATGCTTGTTTTACTTCCCCACAGTATTTATTCCACCTTAATATTGAATTCTCAGGTAAAAAACCACAGATTCAGAGTTGATAATCCCAATGATACAGTTTTGTAATTCAGGAATCGAGGATCGATAACTGACATGTCGACGCAGTATATAAGTTTATTTCGGATATCTCAAGTCCTCCGTATCATTTGAACCAATATGAGTTCATGGACGGATTTTTATTGTTAAATCAGTGGTGGAACAAAAGTAATTTTCCAATATTGTGTAATCAGATTAATTTCTATCTCTATTGAACATACAGAGAGAAAACTCAGCTCTCTAGAATTTTGCATTCTCAGAAGGGCCTAATTACTACATAAACGATACATATTTGACAGGAGACCATCGATTCATCACCAAGAAACAAGGCGTGTAGATAAGCACCTATCCTGCGAGATATGACTTCCTACTACTAGGTGAATCTGAATACCCCGTCGCTTGTTGTTATCTGCCCATTTTGCCGTGAAGTAGATTCGGAGACCATTTTGGTCAATTGTTGCATAGAAAGCAGTAACAGTTTATCTACTACTTCTGTAGAAATATTGGGTCCTGTATATAGGTTGCTTAAACATGTTTTTTCACCATTTGATTGTCTAATTTATAATTGGATGGGGCTACCTGATGTGATAATGGATCAAGCAAACGGTTACGTTGTGAGATATGACTTTCTAGAATGAATCAAGAAATTCATTTTCCAAGGATTCCAAGAACCAAAAACTGTTTCGAATTCTAAAGGACACTACACCTTTGGTAGTACGAGTAAGTTGCTTACGAGATTTCAGTTTCTGCGATTATATATCACAATTATCCTTAAATCATTACAATTTATCTATGAAAATTCTTTTTATAAATGCTTAAAATAATAAAACTAACTGTTTTTTAAAGTCACTACAATATTTTTTCTACCGAGAGGTTATATATGTTCTAATTAAATATTCACCGACGTTCTTGGAAGTTTTGAACTCGATCAAAATTGAAGACGTAAGCTATTCAGTCTGCATATGGATTTTTTTTAGAATACATATCGTCACCACCGCTAAAAATTCCGTTGTCTACTTCAAAAAATTTTTATTTTGATGGATTCTCTCATATATCCATGTAAACAACAAATCGGTTACGAATTTATTTGGAAATTCTCAACAACTTCAGTATAAACGGCGTTCGGTATGAACAGTAATATTTGATAATGATTTGGTTTTATCGATAATGAAAAAATGTTGCGAAGTTACGTAATAATTAATTACAAACTTTTACTGCTAATTCTATTATCTCTTCCTTATTTTGTGAAAACTGTAATCCTGTGTCAAATAGAAAACTTTGTAATCCTGTGTCAAATAGAAAACATAATCTAGCAATTTCCAGGGACTGTATATTCTGTCATATGCTATATGAAACATGCTGAAAAAGAGATAATAATAAATTTTGAGTCATACGAAAAACTATTTCTAAACAGTCGAATTTTGGATCTCATTGAACCTTCAGAAACTGCGGGCGGGGGCATCAATGATATTATTATGATGACAAAAAGAATACAAATTATCCTTCAAGTCGAAGGCAGTATGCTGAAGTTTGTAACATAACTATTAAAATTCAGTTAAATAACTTGATTTAAAAATGTTTGGAACGGCAATGCAACATCTAAAAGTATTGATATTCTGAGAGAAACTCTTCAAGAATTGAAGTTAAACGTTTAGAAGCATCTTAAACACATCCTTTGCAGTATTATACCCATTGGACAATCGAAAGAGAACCTATGGAGGAAATTAAAAATTTTAAGGGCTGGAAAAGAAAACGCCCCTCTTTTCAGAATTTACGTAGAGAAAAAGTTGTTACACTAACGGTAATTAAGCTATGTACAAATTATTAGAAGCGTATTTCTCAATATAATGAGGGACTTCGGGACTATTTCCCTTAGATGATATATATACTATTTTTTTTTGTATGTAGATTCGTACATAATTTTTTATCCATATTAATCAAACTCTCTTCGATCACAAGATTTATATATTAATTTATAAACAAAAAATTGATCCGTATTTTTTTTAGTTTTTCGTTTATAACAATTGCAATTTCTTTCTTTAAAAATTTAAACTTAGCAAAGGTGCAACCTACCAAATTTAAAAAAAATAACTTACAAATCACAAAAAAAAAATTTTAATGAACACTTAAAAGTAAAAAATATTTCAAAAATATAACCAGGTTAAAAAAATATTTATAATTAAATAAATGCTTTTTCAATTAATTTCCTATCCTTGCATTCAACATATATCTATTGTTTGCAAAAATATTTTTATGACTTCGAATGGTAATTAATTGCAAGGAAAATATTTGTAAACGTATTTAATTAATTTTAAACAAATTATTTTGCTTGTGATCATTGATACTGAAAACGTATAAACGTATAAACAGAATAATTACCATTGAACTGATACAGCTCAGTATATACATGGTAAAAGGCATGTATACTGCTCCAAGCTACAACGCATCTCTATGATTATTGCTATGAGCGCTCTCTAGTTTTCTATATATTAAAAATTTCTAGTCCCCGTCATGACAGGGGCTTCTAATGAGTATTGTTTATCAACCTCGGTTTGGAGGTTTTACGCTTTATATCACGTAGAGGTATTTAAATTTTATCATTGTATATTTCGATACAATTAATTAGCCATCTGCTTACACATCTTCATTTTAAATTTTTTAATATATTTTTTTCCACAATAATACTTACTTGCTAGTGAATCCATGGAAGCTTTTGATAAATAATCTAAAATATCAAATGATTTTGATTCATTTAATTCATCTTCTAATTTCTTGGATAAAATCAAACTACTTTCAATCATTACTTTAAACTAACTTTTCAGAATATTTGGTTTAAAAACTCTAACAATCATTTTCCTATTATGTTTCCCTTTGGACACTAAAACACTAAATTTTTTAACAAATATTAATTTCGAAATTCATTTTAATGCTTCCGATTATGACAAAAATAAAACTAACCATGGGCTGTTAATAATGCATCCCCCGCTACGGCAACTGTAACATGTGTCATTAACCATGGTTTTTCTAATCCGTTTGGATTCGTTAAAAATCTTTTGAATATATTCTGTGCTTGTAATGACAAGCACTGGAATTGGACCAAGACTAGTTTTTAATAAAGGTGAAAATTTGTTATACAATTCAGTAAAATGATGAGTTATTCCTGAAAAATAATTAATAAAGATCGTGAATATTTTCGTACTCTATTCCAATATACTTTATGGGATGTTAATTTCCAATTTGAATTTTCCAATTCCAATTTTCCAAATAGTTAAATTGTTAAAAAGAATAATTTGATTACAATAAGAAACTAGCAATACCCGTTCCGGCTTAGCACACTTGGGATACTTTGCGATTTGGCCAGTACACTGCTCGATAAGCCAAAATTTGAACCAACAGGTCAAGTCTTTGAAGGTTTAATTCTAAATAATTATTTTTTAGATTTCATTTATGTGACATTATAATGTTATAACATTATATCATCCGTTCCAAAATTTTCAATCTTTTTCATTGATACAAAAAAAATTACAAATTTAAAGTTTCTCTTCATCCTTGAGTTGAATTAAATAAAAATCGAGTCCTCACCTACGCTATAAGAAGTAATTATGTACAAAATTTTAATCTTTCTCATCTAGCAGTTTTTACAGTACCTTATACCTCAAAAATTTGAAATGCAGCTTCTCTCTATTTGGATATGAATTTTAAAAACTTTTCTTTGATCTGGTATATATATATATATATATATATATATATATATATATATAATACCGTTGACAAAAAGGATCATTTCCTGTAATATCTATTTTTAATTTGAACTTCTTTAAATTCATCTTGAATTCCTAATTTTACTCCTTCAATAAAGAAACATTATCGAAATGTCATGATTATCGAAAGATAACTATTAAAAATGCTGTAAATTTTTATTGAATAAGAGTATCTGTGCGTATGAAATGAAAAACATCTGTCTGAATGAATAAATTTGTATCCTCTGTTAAACAGGTTCTAGTTAATGTTCATTGACTTTTATATAAATATGTTTATTACATTTTGTCTCTGGGGACAATTTTTGTCCACTTTGAAATATGAACCATAAAATGCAATGAATGAGAATGGAGTACCATACGAGTAAACCTTTAACTTAATTTTTTTAACGAATATTCATTATCATTGGTGTTTTTTAATTAATTTTACGTAAAATCATCCACAAAATATATTCTTTTTTAAATTATTGATGATAATTAATTTTAAATATCTACCGTATACTTTCCTTAATTTTTTTAGTTATGATAAATAAAATAAAATTTAAAATAGATCTTTTAAAATATATACGAATATTTTTTTTACCTTATACATTATTTGTGTATTATTTCTATAGATATAATATGAACCGAATTATAGCTCGTTAAAGGTGCCGATTCATCGAAGGATATTTTAATAGTGCCATTTAGTGTTTAATAATATAAAAACAAACAATATTTCGGAGAAATCTTAAAACACCACTGTTAAAGTTCATAAGAAAATATTCAAAATTTTGGTAGAAGTTGGTATCCCAAAAATTAGCGTAGCGGAAATTGGCAGAAATTAGTTTTTGAATCCATGCGGTTTCTTTAAAAAAAGAAATTACTTAGCATGCACACTTTAAATAAATTAATTACCAATAACATAGTCTGAAAGTTTAACATTTTTAAATCGTTTCGTTTAAAAAAAATATTCGATTTACTTTAAATATTATTTTTTCAATATATTTACAAAAAATTGTTGAATCCAAAATAAAACTGAATAAGACACGTAAAAATTACTACAATTCAAAAATTAAGTATTTTGTTCCATAAATATTTTGATTTATTTATTTTTTTTTTTTCTTTTGTATGGAAATAAGCAGAGAAATCAAGGACTGAAAAGTTTATCCTTGAGTATGAGGATGAATTTAATGAATATTTAACTAGCATTAAGTATTTCTTATTTAAAAGTTTGTATATTTTTTATAAGATTAAATATGTTCCTTACCTTACCTTATAACGCAATTGCACACAATGCACGACTTGATTAAATATTAAAAGTGTTATTACCTGAATGTGTTTTACCAATAAACATGCACACATTTCCAATAATTGGATAGGATTGAGGTCCAGGTATTTTAGACACATAATATACAATTCTAAAATAATTTTTATTATAAACACATATTAAAACAAATACTAAAACTAATAGCACTAAACCGATATTAAAGTTGTTTCGTAAGCAATTTAACAAACATTTTTTAAGTTCAACTTAAGTGCGTAATACTTATTATTGAAACCAAATACTTTGTTAAGATTTCAAATATTTATATTGAATGTCTGATACAAAGGATTTCTTCAGAAACATACCTCTGTATACAAAATATTCTATTTATCTGTAAAAGTAAATGTCAAAAATATTGGCTTTTTAAAGCGAACAAAATAATCCAATTAGAATTTAAACCCATCATTAACCAGTTTGTAGCTAATAGCTTAAATTGGTTCATATTCGTCAGCTATGTTTCGTCATTGTTTAATTCAATTCAATTCAGTCTTTATTCGTTCATTTTTTTAATTTCTTTGTGTAGATCAAATCAAAATTATAATGTTATGTGGCATATGAAGGGAAGGAAGGGGTATGCAAATATGACTAACTTTACAAGGAACTATATCAGTATTCTCATTGCAAAGCAAATGAAAACCCATAGAAAACCATTGGTTTGGATATTAGCGGCTCCTAATACTAATGATCAAAGGATTCCAGATTATGACTGATGAAGTGATTTGGTTCAAGGTGTGGATTATGCTTAATACTTAAATGACGTGCATAAAAATTATAAATGTAAACTGTAAAATTACTGAAATCGCTAAATCAGCTTTCCAATTGAATGAATACAAGATTATAAAACAAAAAGAAAAATTTCATTTATCCACCAAAATGAAATCAACATAATTACAATTAAAGTTAATTAAATCAACGTAATTACAATTAAAGTTACCCTAAAATAATTTTAGTCTACTGAGTTTTTTCAATTTGATACATACAAAACATCGACAAATAAGGTGCATCGAGTTAAATATGCTTACCAAAAGTTTAATCAAGGCTTAAAAAGTGAATTGTATACTTCATTTTATAAGATTGGATTCTAGATAACATAAAGGGTCGACGAAGGAGAAATATTTGGCAAAAACGATTCTGAGGGTCAAAATAATTTCACTTGGGAAACATGGAAGGAAACTGAAACTCCAAACTCATGTTTCCTTTTCTCAACATCTTGAAATATGCAAACATCCTCTCAATAAAAACTTGAGATATTCGATTTGGAGAAAATCACTACTACCGATTTTTTTTTTAGTTTGTCATGTTTTTATACTAAATATTATCATATCGATGAAAATGTATTTAAAGAGAGCAATTCGAACAATATTTATAAGTTACGCATTAATTTTTTTTCAATATATTTAAAACCAATTTTTCTATCAAAGAACGAAACAAGATCAATGAATGGTATATTTCTAGGAAAGTGCTTTGCTGCTCATTTTTCTCATGAAACATAGCACCATTCGAAATGTAATTGAGAATTTTTTGGTTGAAATTTCGGGAAATAAAAGTATTTGACAAAATTGTTATTCTCCACGCTTGGAAAATCGAATACAGTTGAAATAGTAGTTTTAAGGACAAATAGAATCACTCATTTTGTTCTACTTTTCAAAATCCATTTAGAAAATTAAAAAACACATCTTTAAAAGAGTCTTGTACCTTGCGTAGAATTTTTTTTCTATACCTTATGGCACTAACTTTTGAAAAATTATCTGTTAAAGATTATATATTTATCACGTGGCCCTGTTATGGTTGATTTTGAAGCGAATGTTTTATTAGATATTTAAAGCAATTTTCTTACTATTGTCTTAAAAATCATCAATTAAAGGTATAACAATTATCTAGAAACAAATAATGACAAGCGTAAATCGTTTAAATGTAAAAATGTAAAAAGTTTGTTACTTTTCATTTCGCTCGCGACTTGTCAAGTAAAAGATAACGAACCCGAAAAATGACGCAATGAAATTACTTTCGTATTCCTACGATTAAATAAATAATGGAAGGAACTCAGTGAATCTCAACCTTTTACATTTTCAAATAGTTATTGTAATTTACATTGGAATCTTCTCTCGATTAGTAGACCACGAATCACCTTTTGGAACATCCTTAATAACAAATACACACTGATGATTCAGCTTTTCTATTGTGGAAAGAATTTGAGAATCGGTTCAGTAGTCCCAAAGATTGAACTACAAAAAACAATACTCATACGCCTTTAACATAAATAAGTAGCTTTTATTAACATCATCAGCAAATCCTGATCATTTATTTATTTAACAGGATGCAAATTTTATTTTGTATTATTATTTGGTGTTATTTTCTCCATAATGCACTAAAACACAATCTACTTAAGCATTTTTGTTTATTTAGAAAAATATTTTGAAGTTTTTAAGAATTTTACGGAAATATTTGTGCTGTATTTCACAGTAGTACTTATTTATTTCCCTGATTTCCGTCACCATTTCTGTAGCATAGTTTTATATATATATATATATATATATATATATATATATATATATATATATATATATATATATATATATATATATATATATATATATATATATATATATATATATATATATATATATATATATAGACGTTTAGTGATTCATAAGCTTTGAGTCAAATTCGATACGAATTATTAATTTTAATTAATAATTAGAAATACAATGTAAATAATTTTATAGATAAAAATAATATTGCTTATTATTTATATAAAATAATAACGGAATCTTTTATCATTATCTAATTTTTACTTAAAATTTTTTTTATAATATTAACTACTATTTATAAATATTAAAAATTAATATTTTCAATAAACATTAAGTTTTAAATTACTTAGGTGTACCACGGAATTTGACTTGGTATACTTGGACTATTTTGATGGCATTGAACTAGTAAATACAGAGATTATGTGATGCTTAAATCGTATTTGTATTCTTTTTAAAGTCATATTTTCATTACCTAGAAAATGCTTTTGTATTAAATAAGATTTTATAAATATTTTCGTCTTTAAATTTTATGTTAATCCAGTTGCTTAAAATAATTTAATTTAGTGCAATTTTGTTGAATTTTAATTTTATAATTTTGAACTGTTTAGTGCAGTTCCTATAGAGCATAAAACATTAAAAGGTAGAATACTCAAATGTTTATTAATTTCTTTGTTTTGCTACAATTTCCATCACAATCAGTGATGAATGTCACCTCTCTTGTAACATAAACAATGACCAATATAGCAACAAATTTACCACTAAACTTCCGTATTTTAATAACCGATGAGATATTTGTTGATGTCTTTGCAGGAAATTTGAAAGATTCATGCTTCTTTCTATTTTTTACAGTACCTGTAAAAACTGTAATATGTATTGGATAGTTTCGCTGATCTTCGTTGTTACTCCAAGTTGTGACAATACAATAGCCTGTGTGCAAGTGACGCTATTTCATTGTTACAAATACGTATTTCGACTACAGAGTAGTCCATATCAGTATCAATTAGCTAGTCGTAATGACTCTCCGAGGAGATATTACTCGTTGCGAATTAGGTTTGCAAACTGATTACAACTTTGTAGTAAATATACGTATTTATAAAAAACAAAACATTTTTATCTAGGAAATTGGGGCAAAAAATCAAAATTTAAAATCATAGCAAGTAAAGTAATAACTGTGTTAATTGTTTAGATACTCAACATATGGTTAATTATAAATGCTTGAACTATTTTTAATCAAAAGTTATCATAAAATACTCTAAATTTACAGTCCATACAGTTATAAGAGTTTCCAATTTATTAATGTATATTAAACTTTTGTAGCTTATGGTTATTTAAACTTTACGAACTTAAACTTACTTTAAATTTTCTGAATGGTAGACAAATTGATAAGGATTTATTTATTAGGTGATTTTATGAACGCCTATACTAAAATTTGGTCGGTCTCTTCAATATTTGCTAGCATTATGAACATTAATCTATAAATAATATACTCTCACATATTCTATATTTGGTGAGTACAAAAATTAATACACTTTGACATATTCTATTCTATCTGTAATCCTAGGACCATTCCGGCACCAAACGATAATCTTTAAACAATTGTACAAACGACTTACAATTTAAATAAATATTAAAGAATAATCCTTAAAGAACTAATCCCCTCCTGCGGTAATCTGCCCTTAAAAGTACAAAACAATAAAATATATATATATATATATATATATATATATATATATATATATATATATATATATATATATATATATATATATATATATATATATATAAGCACTTCATGCCTCAAGGGCTCATGGCTTCTGCCTTCCTAACAGTTTGCTTCCACTTTCCTTTGGCATTCTATAGACATGCCCCAACCATCGGATCCTTCGTGCTTTGGCAATTCTAACTATATTTGGGTCACTGTACATATCGTATAAGTTCTCATTTGTCCTTCGTTTCCATTGGCCTCCAAAGATTTTTCGTAGTATTTTTCGTTCCCAAATGAGTAACTTATTTTCAGTTTTTTTATTTACAGCCCATGTTTCTGCTCCATACAAAACCGTTGGTCTAATAACTGTATTATATACACGGACTTTCACCCTCCTTGAAACCATTTTGGACAACATGACCCCTTTCAAAGAACTCATGGCTCTACTTCCACTCTGAAGCCTTTTATTTATTTCGGTTTCTTCTTCACTCTTATCTTCAATTATCACCCCCAAATACTCGAATTGCCTTACTCTTTCAAATGAAAATGTTTTCTCGTTTGATCAGATCTGTATACCATTTTCATTTTCCTCATTATGATTTCGTAGCTTCAGATACTTTGTTTTTTGTTCGTTTATTGTCAACCCGTACTCTTTAGATTTATGTTCCAGATTTTAAATACGCTGATCAACTCTTTTTTTGTTCTGGTTATAACAGCTATATCGTCCGCAACAGCTACAATCTGATGTCGAAAGTGGTTTACGGTTCCTTTGGTCTGTAATCTACATTCCCGAATAATTACTTCCAACACCAGATTAAACAGCATCGTGGACAACGGGTCACCCTGCCTTAATCCTTTTTGAACGCTGAAAGCTGTAGATACTTTCCCTTCCCATGTCACCTTACTCCATGTTTTCTCCAATGTCATGACTACCAATTCAATCAACTTTTTGGGTAGCTTAAGTTTCGTCAAAGCTTCTATCATTTTAGTTCTTATGATCGAATCGTATGCTTGTTTAAAATCAATGAATAGTATATGAGGTTCGAGATTTCTATCAAAGCTGTCATTAAGTATCTCTTTGACAGTAAAAATTTGGTCGATCGTTGATCTACCCTTTCTGAATCCTCCTTGATATTCACCAATTACATCTTCCATGTACATATTTAGCCTTGATCTTAAAATTAGCGCAAACATCTTATAAATTACATTCAGAAGAGAAATTCCTCGATAATTTTCACTGAGAGATTTGTCTACCTTTTTATGAATTGGACAAATCAACGCTCCTCTCCAATCTGTGGGAATTGTCTGCTCTTTCCATATTTGCAGGATGAGCTCAAAAATTTTTCTATGTAATACCTGACCACCTGCTTTTAACATTTCACCTGTAATGGCACTCTCTTCGGCGCTCTTGTTATTTTTCAATGAAGAAATAATTTGCTCTAATTCTTTCAAGGTTGGTTCTTCTAAAGTGATTTCCTCATTTTCATATACTGGCTGAGCGCTATTTACTACAATGCTACCGTTTTCTTCACCGCCTAATAGCTCTTGGAAATGTTCTTCCCACCGTTTCAATTTCTCAGTTATTTCCCCTATCATATTGCCATCCTTATCCCTACAGTACGTGGCAGTTTTCAGACCCTTTTTCCTGCTATTCTTAACTTCTTGGTAAAAATTTCTTATCTCATTGCTCATAAAATTGTTTTCAATCTTTTCAATTTTTTTATTCCAGGAATCTCTCTTCTTTGCTCTACAGATACGCTTTGCTTCTTTTCTCTTTTTGTTATATTGTTCTCTATTTTGAGGTGTATTATCGTATAACTAAAATTTAACCCTTGCTCTATTTCTCTCTTCCAAAATATTTACACACACTTCGTCAAACCAATCCTTCTCTTTATTTGATCCATTTTTTCCAAGTACACATTTCGCTGCATTTCCAACAGCCGATTGAATATTTTTCCACTTTTGTTCTATATTTTTTCCTTGGCTTTGCTCTTCCAAGTCCGCTGATATCATCATTTCGAACTGGTTTCTCGTATCCTCCATTTGTAGCTTTGAAACATTGTATCTTTGCCTGATACAATCCCCACCTCTCTTATTTTTTGGTAAATTTTGTTTTATTTTGGCAACAATAAAATATGATCATCCGAAATTAAGATGTTCGGAGTATGATGTTCAGAGGATAGTGATACCACGCCGAAAAAGTTATTTATTTTAAACGATTTTAATATAGGTTTTCTTGTTTCCCTTTTCCTTCATTTTTATGCTACATTAATACCAACATTTTTTCAATAATGCTGTTTTTTTCCAATTGATATAAAATATGGAACGAAAATTAGAATTTAAAAAATTTGCGATTTTCCCATTTCCAGTTGGCGAAAAGCTCCATATAATTTGACAGACATAATTATCACATTCAGTAGTAAAATATGTAGAATGCCATTGCACAGTACTATTTAATTAGTTGCCAATATCAGTTGCATCAGACTTGGGGGTGAATTAAGAACCATGAAACCAACCAGTATCGATTTCACTTAAATAACTCCAGTTGAATTTTATCAAAAATTGTTTAATTTTAAAATATATGAAATGTTGTGAATTAAAACATCAAATATATTAAAAATATTTTAATAATTGTAGAATCATTTATCATTATTAACTTGGAGGTCTGCAACTGAGTAAAATTTAAAAAATATCGATCTTTTTTTCTTTGTAAGATTGGAACGTGAGGATTTTTCTATCAATGTTAAATAGTTGCAATCGATTTAAAATCTTTTACTTTTAGGAAAACCACTTATTTGAATAAATGAGTGATAAAAAGAATATAAAATATAATTTTATTTAGTAGTCAAAGGGATACAGCATAACAAATAAAACTAGATACTGAAGAGTACGCGACGCGTGCTTGCACACCTTTCTAAAATGACAGCTCAAAGGTGTAAGTAATCGTCTTAAAATAGTATAATAATTCTTTGAAAAAAGGACAGATCAAGTACATTTAATTGTATAAAATGGCCTAGTAAATCAAACTATTTAAATTCCTTAAATTAATATAAGCAATCAATTATTAGAAAACTTGCAAGTAAAATTGTAAAATATAAGCTTTCTAAGGATAAACTTTACAAATTAGTCACATATTTAATTATGTAAATAAAGCTTTGAAAACCAGAAGCTTCATTTTAGATGAATAATGCATTTCGCTGAGAAACTCCTTAGAACATTATTGATAAAAATATTCACAAATTTGTTTCAACTATTTTATAATCTTTCCACTGTTAAATTTCATTGTTGTGTATACGAATTTGAGTATATTTATTGTTATAAGCCCCCCCTCCCCATTTTAAACTATTAATTTATTTTCATTTTCTATTTGGTAAAAATTGTAAATGCTTATTGATTGATTTAATTTGTGTTTATCTGTATTTATGATTATTTTCGAAAAATTAATTATTATATTCTTGTATATTTTATGTTTTGCTGTAAACTTAAAATTTACAAACCTCTTTAAAGCGTTATTGCATAATACATAAAGTTCTTTATTATAAATTCAAAAGAATTTGAAAAAGTATTTTTCACAAATTTTATATTTTCCACATTCTATCAATATTGTTGATAGAATTGTTATAAAATACATTAAAAAAATGAATATTTTTTTCTCAAAAGACCAATTATTGAAGATTTTTGAAATTTTTGCAAACTGTAAATGTGTGCATGTAGAGTTTATTTATTTGTTGAAAGTACAAAATTTATTATTAAGTATAATTATTTTTAATATATTTGACTTCGAAAATATTGTCCATTATTGACTATTTAAAATTAACTTATTATTTACAACTAAACGAATTGAAATTTAGTTAAAACTAAACTTATCTCTTAAAACTGCTTCAACCTTGAGAGTTTAAAAATCAAAAAAGTCAATAAGAAAAGTCAATCCTTTTTGAATTACTAGTGATTCAACTGTTCATTTTTTGTGTAAAAAATGCATGCTTTTGATCAATCACACTTTAACGAAAAAAGTTTGACAGCGAAAATGAAGCTTATACAAAATCATTGAGAAATATTTGTTTAATATTTCTAAAGATTCAATTTGAACCGAATTATTATAGCTCGTTAAACATTCCGATCCGTTTGAGGAAAATTTTAATATTACCATATATCGTTGAATAATATAAAAACAAACAATATTTCTCACTGAGTTATTGTTAAACTACGTAAAAAATATCTTTTAAATGAATTTTGATGGAAGTTGTAAGCAAAAAAATAGGGGTCCTGTAATAAAAATAAAACGTTTCATTAATTTTTTAATTAAATTATTTTGAAAATGATTTCAAAATAATTGGATTCTGGTTTCAACGATAACTTTGAGTTAGCAAATCGATTAGAAAACCATTTTGCTGGAAATTTTAAATGCTACAAAGTCTTCTGATGAAATGAATATGTGTTATGTATTTTTTTACCTTTATAATTTATTAAACGAAGAATTTAAGCAAAGCTGATTTGTAGTTTTATTCAAATTTAAAAAATGCCTTGATTTCTTAGTTTTTGAAAACTATAAAATTCAAAATCCTCATACAAAATTTTGAACTTCAGTCCATGACAGCACAGCTAATTTTCATACAACAGGATTAAGAAGAAAATCAGAATATTTGTGACACAAATTACTAAATTTTTGAAATGTAGTAATATTACCGTATCTGATTGAATTTTAGGCTTATTTTGGATTAAAAAATGGGTTTTATTACAGTCCAAAAATACTATTTGATGTAAATCGAATTTTTTAAACCTATACAATTTTCAAAATATGTTTTGCATACTTAGATATTTTGAATTGCACATGTGGTAAGCTTAATTTCAATGTTTAAGGAATTGATTCAAAAACTAATTTCTGTGCTAAGAAATTAATTAAACTTTTTTAATTTCATTATTACTCCGCTAGTTTTTGAGCTGACATATTCTTTCAAAATACATTAGTAATGGAATTGTTGGATGTAATCGCATGGACTCTTTTATAACCATTTTTATATATTTTAATTTTGGCAAATCATGTAAATCAATTATACTTTTTGGACTACCAAGTACTTCAAAAAGTTATTCACCAACTTTGGCTTGAATATCATGATGTGCGGCCAAATTAAAAAAAGTATAACCTAAAGCACTGGCTTTTGTTTCAAAGCCCTGATAATCATAAGAAATAATTTTTAAATATCTGGTAAGAAGTTTTAATTGGAATGATTTTTTACTGCAATAATCATAAAAATAACATCATCGTTTAATTGTTTATCATCAAAAAATGGATCATGGTCAGTGACGTCAAGTAAAATTTCCAATAAAGTCTTTACAGAAAGTTCTTTGTAAATGGTTTCGATATTATGAACCAAATTATTATTACTGTTGTTCATAAGACAGTTTTGAATGACATCTGAAAAGATTGAAAATGAACTAATAATAAAAATGCCCCAACGTTTATTTAATGAATGTAAATATATGCCTCAACAGAGCTAAATATAAGCCTAAACTGAGCTAATGCCTTAAAACATGGATATTTTGTTAATTTTTAATTTTTTTATACTTAAAATCGTTCTATCGATTAACTAGAACATCAACGACCACTGAATATTATACAAATTAATTTCAAATAAACATTAAGTATCTCGCAAGCATGTTTAAACAGTTTTTAATGTTTTGCGAATGTTTTTAATTGTGGATTCATTAATCTAGTTTAGCACAATGTGTTCAGTATCAAGATAAAGGTAACATGTATCATATTGTGGCCATGTATCATAAGGTAACATGTATATTTTTAACTGTTTTTCTGGATCTTTCAACTGCTTATACTAGAGTCGATTCAATTTATATTTAATTGTCAATTATTTACACAATAGAAAACTGCATTATTTTTATATGAGATACGCCCCCTTGCGATGTTTTTTAACGTGCAATTTTCTGTGGTATAAATGTCAACCTCCCAGTAGTTCTGTGTAGCTACAAATAAATATGGTTGCAGCTATAAATAAATATATAAGTTATTTTGTGTAAAAATAAAATTAAACATTGAGAGCTACTGTTCCAATAGTTTTTACACCTTAGAATTATTTTTTTTATTAAAAAATTAGATTGGTTATAGTTAAAGATTACAAAAAAAAAAAAAAAATTACATACTTCTTCTGCTAGTTCTATAATGACTTTATTATCTTGGGTTCGATGACTTTATTATTCAAGGGCCCCTCGATTTTTTGATGAATTTTGGCAAAACAAGCCAAAATAAGACGAAAATGAAGAATACTAACTTTCTTGTTTTCGCCTATTTTTCGAGTTATCGAACTTTTTTTTCGAAAATATACTCCAAAATAACCATATATTTTCATAAACTCTAATTACGTTTATTTCACAAAATAATCACAATTTAACACATTTAACAAGATTTAATTACAATTTGTTGTTACAATTAATAAAATTTCAGTCATTAACAACCAAAATTTCAATTTATTTAAACTAAAATAAACATTTTTATTTTAATCACTTTTTTTGCATATTCACGCCATTTTATATACTTATATTTGACTGAAAAAAAGTAACTAAGAAACATTCTTTTGAAATATTATAGCAAACATTAAAAAAAAAAATTCCTAAATGAATATAATGAAGATTTTATTGTTTAATTTTATATAAAACATTATGCTAAGATTTCATCGCCATGGGTAGTTTAATCACAGGTTGAACGTAGGGGCCAAAAACCAACCCGACCCGTGCAAACTATACCCAAAAAATCTATGGGTAGTTTAATCACAGGTTGAACGTAGGGGCCAAAAACCAACTCGATCCGTGCAAACTATACCCCACAAATCTATGGGTAGTTTAATCACAGGTTGAACGTAGGGGCCAAAAACCAACTCGACCCGTGCAAACTATACCCCACAAATCTATGGGTAGTTTAATCACAGGTTGAACGTAGGGGCCAAAAACCAACTGGACCCGTGCAAACGATACCTCACAAATCTATGGGTAGTTTAATCACATGTTGAACGTACAGTTGAATGTTAATATTTCATAATAATAAAAAATATCATGAATAATAATCCCCAATAATTATAACAAAAAATTATTTTTTAAAACATTTTGACATTTACTGTTAATTAATATTTAAAACATTTTGACATTGTACAGCACCGCATTTTAAGAAACTTTTTTTTTTTTTATGTTGGCTAAAATATTTCAAAAGGATGTTACTTAGTTATTTTTTTCTCAGTCAAATATATATGATAAAAAATGGCGTGAATATGCAAAAAATGTTATTAAAATAAAAGTGTTTATTTCGTTTAAATAAATTGAAATTTTGGTTGTTAACAACTGAAATTTTATTAATTGTAACAACAAATTGTAATTAAATCTTGTGAAATGTGTTAAATTGTGATTATTTTGTGAAATAAACGTAAAAAATATATGGTAATTTTGGAGTATATTTTCGAAAAAAAAGTTCGATAACTCGAAAAATAGGTGAAAACAAGAAAGTTAGTATTCTTCATTTTCGTCTTATTTTAGCTTGTTTAACATAATTAAAAGTCAAATTTAGGGGCCCTTGATATCGTAATCGCTGTTATTTTGTTGAAATCTTGAGACAGATACAAAATACAATCTAGCAGCTTCCAAGGGCTATAAGCCCGATGAAATAATATTTGAAACAATCTGTAAAAAATAAATAAAAGCAATTAAAAGATTTTATTTACCTGATAGTGTTACTGGGCAATAATATATAATGTTAGCAAAAATGAAATTTGACATGTACTGTATTGGTGACATCATACCCACTAGTGTAAAGGTACCAAATTATGTAACCTTTTATTACCAATATGCGGGGAAGTTTCAGTAAAAATATCACCATATTTTGAATACCTCTGCAGTATATTATAAGTTTATAAATATGTAAAAACCATTGAATAATGAATATCTCTCTGGTAATAGATTGAGCTTAAATTTGAGATTAAATTGGCCCATGTTGATTTGAAATTTGCTGCCAAATTGTATTCAAAAATAGGCACTGAACAATCCTATTAAAAGTCAAATTTTCACAAAATTTCAAATGGCTACCAAAATTTTGTCTGTAGTCAAATATATCGTGGTTTTATTGTAGATTCTAACCTTTCCCAGAAATAAGCTTATTTTGGTTTATTAATGTTTATACCTATGTGTTTGAATACACAGTAAGAATAGATGTACTTCTAAGACCATCCTATCGGATAATAGAATCTCAGAAAAATTGAGAAAAATTTTTAAAATATTTCTAAATTAATTTTCCTCAGATATGAAAATTCCTTTTTTTATTTACAAATAATTGTTCCCATTTTAAAGGACTTCAAAAATGTTGAGATTCTCATTACGGTTGTATTTTTACACAGCCCAAAAAACAACTGTTTTATAATCCTCAAAACTAAATATAAAAAATTATGAGAAAAAAATAACCGACATAACAATAATAAGATATAAAGAAAGACACAATCCTGTTTTTCGTCAAGAATTGTATGTTTTTATATTTAATTTGATGACAAAAATTAGCTATTTACGTCTGTATATTTGTATGCACCATATTTTCGTTTATTTGCAAAATCTTCTTTTGTTTGAATGAATATACTTATAAGATTCACCGATTGTCACCAAGTGACCAACCACAATATTTGGAAATAATTTGGCTTGCAATTTGAAATCAACATGGTCCACATTTATGTATAATTTCAGATTTTTATTTTTATTGGACTTATTGGACATATATAATTTTTTTTTTACATGTATACACACTGGCGTGCCAAGAAAATTCTATAGTACCAGGATTAGAGGAGTCAGCTTTAATTTTGAACGCAAATTTTCAGTCAAAGTAAATGAAAAACAATTTTGAAGTTCGAAAATATGGACTTTGACTTTAAAACCACAAATTTCAATTTCAATTATGAAGTTCGAAAATATATATTAACAATTTACAATTAAACACTTTTAAGGTTCAATTCTTGAAAATTTGAGTTTAAAATCTAAGCTGACTCCTCTAATCCTGTTACTGACAGAATTTTCTTAATAGGATCTAAAATCTATAATGTTATCATCCAGAGTCAACGCATGAGTATGCTTGTTTGAGAGTGTGAACTATGTAAACACAATTATAATATAGTTACCATTGTAAATAATTCAAAACGGTAACATATTTTGTATATTAAACAATATCAAGAACTATCCACAACAGATACGTTTTCGACTTTTATCGTTTCCCAGCTCTTAATCAAAATATGGGCTAAGAGTTATCAGAGAAAGCATTTTCATCGTCTTTTCAATTTGTATGAAATGTCCAAAACGGTGCATGTTGCGAATTAGGCTTTAGCTATATTGAAATTTAATACTTGTTTTTTGTTACAGGTATGAAATTTCCTGAAATATTATCTTCTAATCGCATCACAATGCTTGTGAGTAAAATCATAATTATAACATTCAATTAATTTCTATTTTATAATATTATTTTTCTCATCACTGTTGTATATGTTCTAATAAGACATTGCTGTATCCGGAATATCCTGGGTTTAAATGCAGACAATATTATTTTTGTTAAAAATTAGAGTTTATGAAAATTTACGTTTTAACAAGTTTCAATTTAGCAAATTTATTTGTGTTATTAACATGGGCGCAAGATTGGGACAACAGAGAAAAACTCGATATAACTGATTGTATAACACAAATTTAATAAAAAAGTTGAAGGGATAAATAAGTTCTACTTAATTCTGACCTTAAATATAATGCCATTTTAATAATTATATATTATATATTATATATTTATAGACTAGATATCTAGGGTAGTTTATCAATGATAATGATTCAAAATAGTTCAAACATTGATAGTCAATTATTTATTGAGTATCTCTAAACCATTACATCTGGTAAAGTTGTCTTTCGTGTCAAATATGAAAATGAACATGTAAAAATAATAACGAACAGAGATAATTGTTTAGATACTCGACATATGATTGAATTTCAATGTTTGAAACAAATATTTTTTGTATTTGAGCTTTTCTTATATATTTTATAGTTTAAAAGTTGACTTGGCTCATTTTTGTTTTTAGAATAGGTGACCAAAATTTCAGCTTGCTGCCTCTTATTGTTTTTGAGCTATCGTGATGGCAGACGGAGGACAGTCAGAAAGGACTAATTAGGTGTTTCTATGAACACCTATACCAAAATTTTGTTTGTGTGGTCAATATTAGGTAGCGTTACAAACTGTAATATACTTTGAAATTTCATGTATACCAAGTATAAAAAGTACATAAAAAATTGCAAAACTATTATCACAGATTTTTTGGACAATAAGACCTTAGCAATTATTTTCTATTATCAATTTCATTTAAATCTCAAGGTTAATATTTCAGTACTTAAAAATTATGCCCTATATAAAATAATTCCAGACGAAAGTTTAATTTTTGTTTTTATTAACCTCAAGATGCAATAAAAATTTTGGGTTATATTAAGAAAAATGAAATTAACGCTCAATCAACGAAGAACACATCTTCCTCAAACTATGTATGAACTGAGCCGCATCTTCCAATTGATCAAACTTTTGTTGGACAATAAAACCAATTATCAACAATTTTTTCGATTCAACTTTTATTTTAAGTTATAGAATCATGTATAATTACTATATATAATTACATTGATTTTTTTAACAAAGTTAAAAGTTACTATTATGATTAAACTTTTGTTTGAAATAATTCCCTCTATTCAAAGTTTTGCATTTGCATGTATAAAGTTTAAAAAAAAAAAAAAAAAAAAAAACATCGTTATTTTGAAGTCATTTTTTTCGTCTTCGTGGTGTTATTCGAACTTGATGACCTCCAACAAGCACTAATGATAATTCAATTTGTTGTTGTAGTTGATTTACATCTAAATCAGTATGGAATCTATATCGACTCAATAAAGTAGCTACCACTGCTTTCATAAACATCCAAGCATATCGAATACCTGAAATAAACAATTGTTCAGTATTTTTTTATTAAAATGTATACATTTAAATTACCAAGACAGTTTCTAGGACCTCCGCTAAATGGTATATATGCAAAAGGATGACGATTTTTTATATTTTCTATCGTAAAACGTTCTGGATCAAATTTGAATGGATCTTCCCAAAGATTTTCATTACGATGCAGAGAAATTATTGGAACAGCTACAGTTGTACCATCAGGAAACAAATACTGGGCTACAGTCATATATTATAAATTAAACTTTTGGCAGTATTCAGGGTTAATCTTTTATACATTATTATATTTCTTATTATGAAAAATGTTAACAAATTGTTATTCTTTATTTTATATTTTTTTAAATGTTGGTTGGAAGCATCAAAAATTAAGTTTTGCTTAGCATTTGATGTGCGTTGCATATTTTTATTTTTATTTTTTTCATCAGACTTTCAAAAAAGAGATTTTCAATTCGATTGTTTGTGTGTAACATTATTTGAATTGTACTATAATTGAAAGCAAATATATTCCTAACTTAGATGGTGTACATGCTTGTTTAGTGCTTGTTTGACTAGAGGAACGCCAAAAGGATGGGTAATTATTTTAGCAGTCTATATATGAATGTATACATGTGAGTGGGTATGTGCGGATGTTCTACCAGAGCAACAAAACTACTGAATCGATTTTGATGATTAAATACAATCAATATGGTGGAAATAAGTACAAAAAAAGTGGAGGTTAGAAATAAGTTTTTCTTTAGAATGTTGTAGAGAAAAAAATAAAAAAAGAGAGAAAATGAAGATGTTAATGTAATGGAATATAAATAAATTTGTAATTATTACTGGTATTACAAATTAAAAATGGCGCTTGCGTGCTGTGTTCTTAAAACGGGCCCAAGTCAACGATTACAAAACGCGTTAACCCCCAGTTAGCATCGCCGTTGCGCAATCTACTTATTCAAGAAGACCCAGCTGTTTTATTACAACCAAATTTGAAAGGTAATGAGCTACATCAAAGGTTGCGGTAAATGATTAAATAATCGATCAATCTGTAATAAACTTTAATATATAATAACTTTTTTTTTATAAATAAAAAACAATTATAAGTGCAATTAAAAAAAACTTAACAATTCCTAGCTACCTAAATTACGATTAAACAAAAAGCTTAACATTGCCTAACTATCAAAATTACCATGAAACAAACCTAACCTATAAATTGTGAATTTTTGATTTAAATCACGTAAACAATTAATTACGAAATCATAGTAAATATGAATATAATTTTGTCTAACTATCAAATATAATTTTTATTTTTTTTTGTTTTACAACACACTTATGGAAGAAATATAATACAATTTGATTAACTAAATTGTAATTTAAAAAAATAATATTAATTGCATTTATAAAAGGGTTTGCCAACATACCTCTTTGTAATTGAAAAATTGAAACACTTTGATACTTTTTTACTAATTATGATACCAATTTGGTGCCTACCGTCAATCATTCCGATATCTTGTTTCCATGTGGTACCTTCCACGTTGGATTAATTTTTTAACCCATGCTTGTGATACACTTTCTTCGGAACATGTCTTCAGCACCAGTGCTAATCTAAAAGAGAACGAATTCTCGCTTCTAACATCCTACAACGACTCGGTATTTTTAATAAATTAAAAAACCAAATGTCCGAGCATATCTTTGCTTATGTCAATATTATGAGACTATCGGAATGATTTACGTCTAGAGGTAGGTTGATATGTAGCGACTTTTTTGTAAATGATGTTTAATATTAATTAAATTTTTATTATTATTATTACTTTTTACTTTTAAAATTTGTGAAATCAAAAAAATCGCTACAATGTATGTTAAGAAAATCAAATAAAAGTGTTCAATTAGTACATTTCAAAACCATATACATTAATGCCATTTACTTTACGTCAAAATATTTAAGCAAAGTTATAAAAATTATGTCAAAAATCAGCAATTGAGGTAGCTTGACAATTATGATAATTAAAACGTGTTGGTACGTTAAGCACTAATGGGCGTAGTACAAATAGTTTAACGAATAAAAATGCAAAAACTTACGTGACCATTAACAACTACAGTTTTCTAAGTGTAATAAGTCACTTCATTTAGCAACATTTTCATCGAAACTTCAATATATTTGAAACTGATTGTCTTTATACTTTTACTATGTATTGAGTTGGAATATAAATCCGTAAGTTATTACTTGTTAAATTATATTTAAAGTGAAAGTATCCAAATATCGGACACTATTTGAAAATTAGGTAAAAATAACATCAAACTTTGCCTCCGTTATATGAAAATTAATATACAGAATGTTCTATATGCTATTATATAAACATGAATTGCGGAAATCAAGATTCGAATTAAACACAGGATTATGTATATCAATATAATTCGAAATTCAAATATTATCAAATTGAGCACCAAATATTGGAAGTTGATAATATTTCAATATCAGGTATCTAATATTAAGCATCCTTTTTTTGCATAATAAATAATGAAAGCAAAAAAAAAAACAAAAAAAAAAAAAACAAAATGCAGTGTGATTCTTGTGTATCAAGAACTTATGGTTTCATTAAACAAAGTGGTTTTATTATAATAAAATTAAACCGGAACATAAATCAGTCTTCATTTAATTCTTAGCTTTTACGATTGTGTGAATAAACCTTAATTATACAGATCGATTTATGATTTATGAATATGAACACTGATGGAGTCTACCGTCTAATGCCTATTTCATGTTTAACCGTATAACTACACGCATCGGCGGTACATACTAATTATGAACTCGGAATACTAATCTTCATAACGTTTTCGAAACCACATGTTGGAAAAAAAGTTGTCAGATTTTTATAAACTATCTTCACAATTATTGAATCCAAAATTAGAGCAAATGACCCCAATATATATGATTTTCTCAATTCCGATTCCAATATGTTGTAAAAATTGGTTTTTTGATAAATCATACAACCATTGTTTAAACTTATTTTTTTATTGTGTACAGTGAAAAACAAAAATGAATATGTATATATATATATATATATATATATATATATATATATATATATATATATATATATATATATATATATATATATATATATATATATATATATATATATATATATATATATATAATATTAAACCGACTAAAAATAATGGACTGTTGTGGGAATATAAAAAACTATTAAAAAAAAAAAAAATAGAAAATACAATTTTAAAAATAATTTCCACGTGACCAATTACCAATATTAGAATGGTAAGTGATTACAAGCAATTTTGTAGGAATTTTTATTTTATTTAACATTATTTTTTACTTGTTTGATATTTTTTAGTTGTTTTAAAAAAGTTTTTTGATTTTGAAAGAAGAAAATAAAACCCATATTCATAATAAAACACAAAAATAATACATAAATTATTATTTTTTATTCTCCTCGTTGCGAAGTTTGTCATGTGGCCGTAGTAGCATGTATCTACACCAGTTTTGTTGTTTTGTGTCTTACTTAAAGGCCCATGTCGAATGAATTCACAAAATTTTTTGCAAAATAGCTCGAAAAATAAGTTAAATAAAGAAAATTGTTTCTTTATTCTGAGTTCTCAAGTATAAAATAAAGTTGAATCTCATTTAGCATAAAACCCATCCATCTAAAAATATCCATTCACACGATATTATTACGTTTTTCAAATGAATAAACTTCTGTTTGACGAAACTGTAACCTATGTAACCTATTTTCCGACTTTAATGTAATTTTCTTAAGTTTCGGATAATTTTCTGTCGGATAATGTTCTGAATTTATGATATGCTCTATTTTTAGTTCATTATAAAATTTTCAACAAGACATTTAGAATATGAGAGTTCGTAAATACAGAATTCTAAAATAAAATAATTTTTACACAAACCTAATACCATCTCTTTAGTCATTTTTCGTACAATTAATGGAATTGTTGGATTCAATCTCAAAGATTCTTTTATAACCATTTCCATGTATTTTAATTTTGGTAGATCATCTAAATCAATTATACGATTTGGATCATAAAGCACTTCAAACAACTCTTCACACACTTTGTCTTGAATATCTTGATGTGCTGCTAAATTTAAAAAAAGGTATGCTAAAGCATTACCTGTAGTCTCAAATCCCTGTTAATAAAAGTACACTAATAAATAATAAAAATTAAAAATATTTTATAGAAAATTGCAAATTTAAAGAATTCTTACTGCAATTATCATGGAAACAAGTTCATCTTTCAATTGTTGATCATCAAATAATGGATCATTTTCCGTTACATCAAGTAAAATTTCCAATAAAGAATTTCCAAATACTTCTGTTTTAGTGCTTTCAATGTAATTTGAATTGTTGTTATTATTTATTGTGCAGCTTTTTTGGTGTCTTTTCTCAGATATCATCTAAAAATTTTGAAAATTAACTTGTTAATATTTACAGTATTAATAATACCACGAGTTAAATTTCTAGTTATCGAAAAGAGTTTGCAATCAATTACAATGCCAACTTTTGTTTTAGAAAAATGCATGTAGTAGATGTAGAAGACATAGATCTACTACACTTATCTTCATGTAGTATATAATTGTAGTAGATGTAGAAGTTGTAATTTTTTGCGGAAACTGTACCTAGGACTAGTAATAGTAGCAGTAGTAGTGTAGGGCAGGAAGTTGCTTGGCAAGTCGGCAAGGCAAGTAATCTATCTTATCATATATAAGTTGTTCCTACTTTAACGTGTATTCACTTTAGCTCTATGGTCACTGGCCAATCTATCCGTATTTGAACGAAAGAAACGATAGATAATTCTCCCACTCTGAAAGAAGAATTTCCTAAGCCTGTTAGTATAGAGGGATACAAGAAACGTCAGTTTGAGTCTAGGACGAGTCTTATCTACCGATACGGCTAAATCGATAGATATTTTGATTAGAATGCTTATATGTTTCTGGTTTATGTAATTATTCTCAAGTATCGTTCATTTAGCTTGCTGATTCGTGAGCTAGTCGTTCATCAACTGTTTCTTTGTCATCCACGTTATCTTAATCAGCGTAACGTCTGTTGTTCTCAAGTGTTTCAAGTGTGCTAAATTCTCAAGTGTTTCCACGCATTTAAGAAAGGTATTATTTACGCGTCCCTTTCGATCCCGCTATAGTTTTCAGCTATCCAAGTAGCATACGAGGCAGTCTTGAAGGAAGATAATTTCTTCTTCAGTCAGCTCTTTCTAACTCTGATCAGAGCGTGCTTACTGAGCTTTTCAGGCAGAAAATTTCTTCCCCACTGTGTTTATATCACTTTCATGTCAAATTTTCTGGTAAACAACCATCGATTTCCTTAAAACTAACAGATACAGGGTTGATAACCCCTAGAGGAATTTTTTATAAGTTTGGGTTTTCTCCTTATTATAGCATAATATGCTTATGCAAATCAGCCTCTTACTTTTACCTAGCACAAATAAAACAATTTTGTGGTGTACGATAGTCCACCATTCTATTGCTCCAAATATGACTCGTGATCTGATAACTGACGTGTAGACGCAGTATACAATATAAGGTAGAAAGTCAAATACACATCAGTGGTGGAACAAAAATATTTCCCTAAGGAGTAATTTTTGAAAGTAGACCATCCAACTATTATCAGGAAACCGAGGTGTGTAGATAAGAAGCAATCCTCCGAGAAATGTCTTCCTACTAATAAGTGAATTTGAATAATCCGTCTCTTGCTATGATTTGCCATTTTCCTAAAACCATCCTTCGACTCGTTGATTCGCATATTTTATTGGTAAACTTTCGCATGGAAAACTGTTACAGTTCATCTTCTACTTCTGTAGAAATGTTGTGTCCTGTATATAGGGTGCTTATACATGTTTTTCACTATTTAATTGTCTAATTCATAATTAAGTGATGCTGCCTGATTTGATTATCAGTCAGGCAAACGGTCACGTTGTGGGAAATGACTTTCTAGAAGGACTTTCTTTTTCAAGAACCAAATTCATTTCCAAGAACTAAAAACTGTTTCGAATTCGAAAGGACACTTGCACCTTTGTTAGTGCGAGTAAATTTCCGAGACTTCAGTTTCCGCTAGTATATCCATTTTTGGAAAACACTGCAAAAAGTTCCGTTGTTAAATACAAAAAACACACACACACACACACATATATATATATATATATATATATATATATATATATATATATATATATATATATATATATATATATATATATATATATATATATATTTATATAATATATGGACTGAAAAGTCCCGGGCCTAACACATAGATGGTTGCAGTCACCTTTTTTTTCAGTTAATACGAACCTTCAAAAGACAGCTGTTAAAATTTCATGATATTCTATTCATTAGTTTGTGAGTTATTGTGCTAAGAGTGACGCTACTTTTGTTATTTTCAAAACAATGGATCAAAAACAATTTCGTGTTTTAATTTTACACTGCTTCTTGATGGGAAAAAACACCGTTCAAGCGAAACAATGGCTTGAAAAGTGTTATGGGGACTCTGCTCCATCAGAAACAACAATAAAACGTTGGTTCAAACTGACTTCAAATGTGGTCGTAGAGACAACGATGATGCAGAACGCAGTGGACTGGAATGATTGCGTTGCTCTTGATGGAGATTACGTTGATGAATAAAGCTAATTTTGAACCAAAAAAACTGTGTTTTCTTTGTTAGGCCCGAGACTTTCCGTCCATTTGTTATACATTTATATATATATATATATATATATATATATATATATATATATATATATATATATATATATATATATATATATATTATTTATATATATTTATTTATTTATTTATTTATTTATTTATTTATGGATGCTCTTATACATCCAAGTAAACAACAAATCGGTTACGAATTTATTTGGAAATTCTCAACAACTTGTGTATCAACGACATTTGGTATAATCGACGTTATAATTAATTACTAACTTTGTTTGCTAATTCTGCTATCTCTTCCTTATTTTGAGAAAAATTCTTGTAATCCTGTGTGAAATAAAAAGCATAATCTAGCAATTTCCAGGGACTGTATATTCTGTCAAATGCGATATGAAACAGGCTGAAAAAAAACAAACCAAAAAAGTATTTCACTATTTTTCATTGCAGATAAAAGTAGATGATGATGAAAAATACTCGAATAAGTCAAATGTAAAACTGTTTCTAAGGAGTTGAATTTATGGAGATGTTCATTTTTGGCTCTCATTGAACCTTCAGAAATTTGGAGGGGGGTATAAATAATATTACGGTAATGACAGATAGGATAAACATTATGGCTTAGTCAACTACAGTATGCTGAAGTTAGTAGCAAAAGTATTAAAATTTAGTTACATAACTTGATTTAACAAAAGAATCTTTTTGCTTATTATTCACGGTATTATAGTTTTTCCTTTCAATCCTTTGAAATGAAACCCACTCCAACATGTTTATGGTTTTAAATAATAATTTTTTATAATTAAAAGTTATCATCATTCTTAATGAGTTTGAAGCAAAACATGTTTTATGCATTCATTTATTAGACTATACGTTACCTTTGCATAGCATAAAAGAGTGTACATTTACTTTCTTGTGCATTCACATTTACACCCATAGTTGACCCTAAAACAAATCGAATAACTATGAAATAATATCGCGTTGATGTTGACCGAAACTTATAGCCAGTAAATTTTTGCATTCCATTCATTAAAAAAGACTGTCAGTATTTTTTCCAAAAAATCTTTAATTTTTACTTTTATGGAAAAGTGGAAAAGTAACATAAGCTAATATTTTTAAAAAAACTACACAGTCACTTTCATTTTCTGTGGAAATAATAATAATTAAAAGAGACTAGCCATTGAACTGGCCAAATAGCAGATAACTATTTTATAGTGCGTGCCAGTTTGTGCTCACAAAGCTCAAGCATACAACCACAGTTTTTGCCGTTTCACTAGCGTGTGAGTGTTTGAAATATAAACCCAAGTGAAACGGAGTTTTGTGTTATGATTGCTTAGATAGTAAATGGAAAGAGGCTATGTTATAATTTGAAAGATTTTAATATGAAGTTTTTTTTTCTTAAGTTGTAACAAGAATATTATAGAATTAATTTACAAAAAAAATATTTACTTTCTCTTTTATATGAATTGAAAAAAAAATTCAATAATCAAATGATAAACATTTATATTTTTATAAAAGTATTGTGAAAATTGGTTTTTTTTGAATTGTGTGTAAGATTTTAAATTAAATCATTTCGAAAAAAATTATTTTTAGCCATATTTTTACAGAAACTTATCATTTTACATTCCTTAATAAAAGTGTTTTCCTCAATATTACTTACTTGCAAGTGAATCCATTGATGCTTTAGATAAATAATCTAAAATATCAAATGACTTCGAATCATTCAATTTGTCTTGTAATTTGTTTGATAAAATCAAACTACTTTCAATCATTACTTTAAAATAACTTTTCAGAACATTTGGTGTAAAAGCTCGAACAATCATTTTCCTATTATGTTTCCATTTCGACACTAAAATAACAAATTTTTTAACAAATATTAATTTCGAAATTCATTTTAATGCTTCCGATTATGACAAAAAAAACTAACCATGGGCAGTTAATAATGCATCACCCGCTACGGCAACTGCAATATGTGTCATTAACCATGGTTTTTCTAATCCGTTGGGATTCGTTAAAATTTTTTGAATACATTCTGGGCTTGTAATGACAAGCACTGGAATTGGACCAAGACCAACTTTTAGAAAAGGCGAAAATTTGTTAAACAATTCAAAAAAATGATGAGTTATTTCTGAAAAATAATTAATTAAAATCGTAAATATATTTGTACTGTGTTCCAAAATATTTTATTCGATTTTCCTTGATTTGTCCCGGCTGAGAAAACTTGGATTAATTTGAGATTTTGCGAGTACACTGATCGATAAAGCAATATTTGAACCACCGGGTTAACCCTTTGAAGGTTGAATTCCAAAAAATTACTTTTAGATTTAATTTTTTAATTTAAATATCAATTACATTATAACAAGATCATCTGTTTAAAATATCAAACTTTCATCAGACTCAGCGTTTTGGACTGATACAAAAATTGTACAATTTGGTCTATCTATTCATAACTTTAGAAGTTAAATTTAGAAAAAAATCCTGTAATAGTCCTCAACTACGCAATCAGAAGCTTTTGTGTTCAAAATTTCTAGTTTTCTCATCTAAAAGTATATAAGAACAATATGAAACAGGATAAAAATTAAAAATTTGAAATCCCGATTCCCTCTATATGGGGTTCAATATAAAAAGAATCTTTTCTTTGGTATCGTATACGTTATAACAGAAATTTCACTGCTTAATTTCAAAGATGTTTACTTAGTGGTTTTGGATATATATATATATATATATATATATATATATATATATATATATATATATATATATATATATATATATATATATATATATAGCATTAATAGAATACATGACATAGAAATACGTCGTCCAATTGTGAGGTTTTTATGTTTTTACGGGTAAATTTCCAAATTTTTTTTTCTTCATGAAAACCTTCCTCAAATTTTTCTGAAATATTTAAAATAGAAAATTAATCAAATTGGTCTAGTCGTTACGATTTTTGCGCTCAGCAACGCATTATGAAATTCATTTTTATTGGTATTTATATAGATATGGGTTGTTTGCGTTTGTTTATTTTAAGTTTTGTTATCCGCAAGAAACGACTAGTTCACATATTTAAAACTATTCGTATAGAAAAAATATTACCTGAAGCAGTATTTTGTTTTATTCATGTAGTGTGCAATTGACTGAGATACCAAGCAGTAAGTGCCTGTTATTAAAAAGTTTGTATATTTTTTCACAATATCAATCATGGTCTTTACCTACTATCACACAATTAAATTCACGACTTTATTAAATATTAAAAGTGTAATTACCTGCATTTGTTTTACCAATAAACATGCACACATTTCCAATAATTGGATAGGATTGAGGTCCAGGTATTTTAGACAAATAATATACAATTCTAAAATAATTTTTATTATAAACACATATTAAAACAAACACTAAAACTAATAGCACTAAACCGATATTAAAATTATTTCTTAAGCAATTGAATAATAATTTAACAAACATTGTTTAAGTTCAAATTAATTGTGCAATTCTTATTATTGAAACCAAATACTTTGTTAAGATTTTAAATATTTATATTGAATGTCTGATTGAAAGGATTTAATCAGAAACAGACCTCTATACACAAGATATTCTATTTATCTGTAAAAGTAAATGTCAACAATATTGGCTTTTCAAAGCGAACAAAATGATCCTATTTGAATTCAAACTCATCTTTGGCCAGATTGTAGCTAATAGCTAAAATTGGTTAAAATTTTTATGCTTTTTTCACCATTGTTGAATTCAACTAAATCTTTATTTTAAACAACACGTGCAAAGTATAGATCAAGTCAAAATAATAGTGGATTATACTTAAAACTAAGATGAATTACATAAAAATTACAAATGAAAACTTTAAAACTGTAAAACTACTGAAATCGCTATATCAGCTTATCAGTTGAATGGGATACAAGATACAAAATAAATTCACATAATTACAATTAAAATTAATTAAATCAACATAATTACAATAATCGTTAGCCAGCTATAATTTCACTATGCAGGGTTTCTTAATTCGACATGTGCATAAAATTCAAAATTTGAATTACATACTTAATACATTAGAAAATTGTATTCTAGGTAACATAAGGGGCCGGCTTTGTTTTTTTATTAGAGCCCTATTTTTCTACTCGACATATTAGTGTAATGATTAGTATATTAAATTAAGTCTATTTAGTATAAACGATAGCAAATATTGTAATCACAAACAAAATTTTTATTTAGGTGTTCAAAGAATCACCTAGTTTGTCCGTTTCCGTTGATCCACCATCAATGTTACTCTAATACAATAGCAAAACCCAACATTTGGTGAATGAATCCATGACCTAACTTTTAAAGCATAACAGATAAGAGTTCAAAGAAACAACTTTAGGTTGGATCTTTTTTGTTGTGAACTGTTTAGATTTGCTATAATTTCAGGTTCAATTGAGCTAATAAGCACATATGTAATTATAAAACATATAATGTATTAAAATTATTCAATATTAAAATCTTTTCACTATGTCGACTAGGATATTTTATGAATGCTAATGATTAAAAATAGTTCATTACACATTGATACTCATATGTGGGTTATCCAAACAATTTACACTGTTAGCTCTTACCTTTAATTGTTTTTATTGCATATTCGGATTTTATAAGGAAAAACATTAATCTATCGCCTGGAAAAGAAATTGTTTATAATAGATAGTTTTTAAGCTCAAACAATAACACACTTTTTTTACACAAAAATATTGTTTATAGTACAACTAGCTTTTAAAAACATCACAGGAGGCAAAAATGTTTAGATTTAAGTATAGAATCTTTAAGAACTATTTGGCAAAAATGATTCTGAGGATCAAAATAATTCCAATTCTGGAAACTTGGGAAAAAAAGGAGACATATATTTCTTTAGACTCTGATATCATGTTGCCTTTTCTCACCATTTTGGATTATACAAATATTATATATATTATTAAATATATTCTCTCTGTTAAAAATTGATTTTCTTTATTCTTTTAAAACATCAAAATTAATTTTTATCTAACTTTTTTCAAAATTTATTTATTGCTTTCAGAATATTTATTGCTTCAAAAATACTTTAGTTCCGATATGATTTCCGACCATAATTATTTCTCTATCATTATATATATGCAAGTTTAGTGATTCGTAAGCTTTGAGTCAAATTCGATATTAATTATTAATTTTAATTAATAATTAGAAGCATATTGTAAATACTTGTACAGATACAAATAATATTACTTATTAATAACAAAAAATAATAATGGAAACTTTAAACATTATCTAATTTTCACTTAAAAAATTTTGTACAAATTAGCTACTACTACTTTATAGATATTTAAAATTAATACTTTAAATATTTTCAATAAAAAATAATTTTTTAATTAAACAGATGTAAAACGGAATTTGACTGAGTATACTTGGAATATTCTTATGGCATTGCATTTGTAAAACAGACATTATGCGATGCTTGCCAAATGTCAAACAATCTGTTTTTTAATCTTAATGAATTTTTTTAATTTGAATGCTCTGTTTTTCATTTCTGTACATTTAAAACAACAATTTACGTAGAATAACATAAAAACGAACAATAATTTTTCAAAATTTCAGACCTTTAGTTGAGTACATATATACCCTTCAAAATACGTTATTATTAAAATCGAAAGCTTTTAAGCTAACGGTTTAAAAAAAAAAAAAAATAGACATATTACAGAAATACAATGTAGATATGAATTACTTTTAATGAAAATAATTTTTTTTTTTCTAAAGGAAATATTTTTAAGACTGTTAAACTTTTAGAATGACAAAAAAATTCTAATGATTCGAAAAATTCTAATGGAGAATCACCATTGATTAAATACTGATTTTTTCGGTAAAAACTGAGTAAACTGAGTTTTATTTTTATTGTATCTCCGTTGGTTTTCGATCGAACGAGTTACTTTGTACGTACTTTAATTGAGTACGTCATCGAATCTTTTCTATATAGAATTTTTTTTTTTAAATTTTTCTACTGCAAGTTTCCTTGTGTGAATCAGCACTTCTAATTATTCGTATAAAAAAAATTCACATTGTATATACAAAAAGGTGAAACATATACTTCTCGTTTGTTTTTATATAAGCTTAATTTTTAATTTTTCAAAACACTGTAAGGTTGTCAAGTTTGAAAACCGTTGAAAAACAAACATTTCTTAACAGTGTATAAATATGATATATCTAATTTTATTGTTGGCAAATTTCATCATCCGGTTGGTGCGAGGTGAGGGGTAAGGAAGGAAGCACACAAAATTTAGAGATAACTTTAAAAATTTAGCATATTTATCAAAAAATAATTTAGTATTTAAGAAATAATCGTGGGCGTGCAAAACAATAAAAATATTCTATAAACGTATTTTACTTAAGTAGGGCTTTTAGTCGGGCCAATATAAAAAAATAAATTATATTTGAGATTCAAACTTTTGGAAAATTTAAATTAACTAGATTTTAATTCTTAAGTTAAGTTGTTATAATATTGTGTCTTATTATTATTGTATCATATTTTACTGCGCTTTATTAGCAATGAGGAAATGAAAAAAAAAAAATAAATGAGGGAATCAAACAAATGATAATCTAAACAATAATGATAATGTAATAATAAATATTATTTATGGGTATAAAAATTTTGTTATTTACAAGATAAAAAAATATGCTGTCTACCTTTACAAAAAACTAATAGTAAAACACCCACGTAAAAAACTAGTAACAAAAAATGTTATTGCAATAATATCCATATAGAGGACATACAACCAAATGGTCATAATAAAGACTAACCCTGTTGTAAAATATATAGTATTTTTTTCAATTTTCTTATACCCTAGGGGTGGACGCCATCTACATTTTTTTTAATGAGTATGTATAAATGGACTAATGCTAAGAAACTTTTGTTGTATAATGTTTTTACCGAAAGTCAATATTTTTCGAAGATTCATGATTGTAAGATGAAGGAATCTTCTTCATCAGTGTTGTAATATACGTGTTTTGATAACTGAGTTTAATATATTTATCATAACTCGCTTAATTTTTGAGGTATAAAGTTTTTAAGGTTTTTCTAAGAGCAATAAGTTGACACCACGCTAGTTACCCACAATAAACAGCATAGAACCAAGAACTCTTGTTTGAAGAGGCTCCCTAAGAAATTCGCATTTAATGAAATTTTTCATGGAACTGGCAAAAGTATTCGTCTCTATAAGCCGATATCACATTAGCCCAGCTTGGAGCTTATCTGTAAATATTGTAATTAAAATTTGTATTGAAAATATATAATAATATTACTTATGAATTTTCGAAAATGTATTCGAAAAAATTAGATTCCTGTTTCAACGATAAATTTCGGTTAGCCAATCGATTTGAAAAGCATTTTGCTGGAAATTCTTAAAAAATTTAGATTTATATATAATAAAATGAAACCTCTTACACAAGTATGAAGTTCAGTCCTTGATATCTAAGCTAATTTTCATGCAACAGATTTTAAAAGAAAATCAAAATATTTGTGGAACAAAATAGTAAATTTTTGTAGTAATTTTAACGTATCTTCTTGAGGTTGGGGCTTATTTTGTTTTAAAAAATTTGTTTAATACTGTCCAAAAATAATTTTTGATGTACATCGAATGGTTTTTTCAAACGAAATATTTTAAGCGATTCGGAAAATTTTAATTTAAATTTTATTTGTGTTTTGATAATTTAAAGTGTGCATGCGGCTTAGTTTCAATGTTTAAAGAATTAATGCACAACTAATTTTTGTGTTAACTAAACAGATATCATTTCATTATAGCTCCGCTAGTTTTTGGGCTAATAACTTCTTTAAAAATTCATTTTCATGAATTTTTTTACGTACTTTAATAATGATCCACTTATATTTATCTGAAATATTGTCCGTTTTTACATAATAAAATGCTAAATGGTACTGATAAAATAGTTTTCAATATTTTCCGAAAAGCTTCATTAATGTTCCTAAAATTTGTTCGTAAAAATGTTAAATTTTCGAGGTATTTGTGAAAAAAGTATCAGAAACATGGATTTTTTCAACGAAAAACAGTCGTTTTTGATCACGGATAACTCAAAAAGTATGGACTTTAAAAACAAACTATATGGTACATATTTGGTTTAAAATTTGCTTTTTTATTAATTTCTGCAATTTAGAAAGGCTCATGCCCACCAATAAATTGATTGGCACGTACCAAACCATAAGTAAAGGAGCATTTTCAATTAATAATACTTAAATTAAAAAATTCATCAAAATCAGAATAGTATAGACCTATTCCGAAATAATTTCGTAATTTTCTCCACTATAATTAAAATAATATATTTTGTTTTAATTGCATTCAATATTGTAACTACAATATGAATATAAATGATTTTAATGAAAATATAAATATAAAATATTTAAAAATACACATTTATATAGCTTTAACAGCTTTAGCAGCTTAAACACATAATAAAATATAATAAAATTAATAACATATGTACATTAAATAAGTAACCAATGTCTAGGAGCTGTTTTTACACTTCAAATACAATAAAAAATATCATATAAAAATAAATAAATTTATCATATATACCGTTTATATACTAAAACCCTATTACTTGTCTCTGATTAAAGCAATACAAATTTAATTATATCGTTGCAAAGTAGATTAAATTTTCAAATTAAACCAACCATTAACACTGTTTTAATTCATGAAGACTTTAAGTTTTACAGAAAAAAAACTATTACAAAATTTATAAAGATTCTTGAAATTGCTGTCCTTGATGGTCTAAAACTCTGAAGAATTAATAACACATCAAAAATAGAAAAAGGAGCCTATAATATAAAAAGACATACGATGATTAGGTACTCGTTTTAATAGTTTACCAACCACAAACAGAATGGAAGTTTGACTTAAATTCCTTTTACCTCTAATGAAACCAATGTTGCAGGATCCTTTAGTATAAGACATGTGTAAGACCCAAAAAATCTAAATTTTGTACTTTCGAAAATGGTGGAGTTTAGAAAAAAATTGTTCATTAGTATATTTTATATTGAATTTGAAGTGTGGAATCAACTCCTACAGTTTTATTCGTATTTTTTTTCTGAACAGCTTGTTTATAAAAAAGACTCTTACACTAATTAATTATATTTTACAGTTGTCTTTATTTATGTTTGCGTGTAATCAAAAGTTCACAGAACTACTCTAAAATACATGCACCTAATAATTAAAATTCAATGATATGAGAGACATACGAAGGTTATCTGAAAAGTTTCCGATCTCAACGTGATAATAGGAGCAGTGGTCAATAATAGCTGGTGAATGTGGTTGTGCATCTTTTGACAACTTTTCACCAAGATTCACCCATTTTGGACGCGTTTCTAGTTATATCACAGTCGTTTGAGTAAGTTGATGTGATTTTTTCCATTTTCACTAAAACATTTAGATTAGATTACTCAAACGACTCTCAAATGCGCATCCAAAATGGCTGAAATCTTAGTGACTAACTGCCAAAAGATGCACAGCTACCGTATCAATGACAAAGTTCACAATCTGTGACTACTCTCATAAAAAATTCCAATAAAATCCTATTGAAATTGAATTAAAATGAATCGAAATTAATAAAATCTAATCGAAAATTTGTCGATTCATTTCGATTAAAGGAATCAGATTGTATCGGAAATTATTTGAAAATCTTTTCGATTGAATTCCATTAAAACATTTTTTATCCTTATGAATATAAAATTATTTTCATTGATTTTGATTCAAACCTATTAAAAGAATCAGATTGTATCTAATTTAAAAAAAAAATGATTAATTTATAATTCTTTTTCATGGTGTAATTCAAACTTGATGACCTCGTACAACCATCAATGATAATTCTGCTTCATATTTTAGCTGCCTTACATCTAAATTGGTAAGAAATTCATATCGACTCAATAAAGTAGCTACCACTGCTTTCATAAACATCCAAGCATATTGAATACCTGAAATAAACAATATTTTTTTATTTAAATGTATAAATTTCCTTTACCAAGACAGTTTCTAGGACCACCGTTATATGCATATGCATGTCGATTATTTGTATTTTCCGGTGTAAAACGTTCTGGGTGAAATTTTCAGGGGTCTTTCCAAATATTTTCATTGTGATGTATACACATTACGGAAACAGCCACAGTTGTACCATCAGGAATCAAATTCTCTTCTTAAATACAAATTAATTTATATTTTTTTACGTCTGCAATTAAGTTATATTAATTAATTTATATGTTAGAAAATATTGGGTAAAATCATACGACCTTCTTCTACACAAGAAAATTTGAAGCCAAATTTTTTTGGATACTATATTTTGAACATTTTGAATTCATTTTAATTCTCATGTTTAATCAAATATAAACTTTTATTCTATCTCAATGGTATTTTTTGGAATAAAACCACTACAAATTTAATAATATTTGTACAGAGGTTTTGTAAATATGCGTATGCCATTTATTAACCGATTTTGATTGTTCTTTTTTTTTGGAAAGAGGATATCTCTGTGATATCATGGTAAAGAAACCGGGTAATATCATGATAAAAAACCAGGATCTGATGTCCCTAAGAGGAGGTCCCTAAAAAGGAGTAAAAACAATTTTTACTGATAATATTTCAGCATAGTTATAAAACTGACAAATTATTCATGGTTGTTTGCAACACTGAAAAGTAAAACATCTATTTTTCAAAATAAAAAATAACCGAACCTCAAAAAAATCAACTAAAAAGTAAAAAATAATATAAATTAAAAATTTCTATAAATCATTTCCTTTGACCAATTACCTAACCAAGGCGATGGCAATCTTATCCTTAGCTTAAAAATTGATTGGACGGCGTCGTCTCAGAAAGGAAATTGGTCACAAGGAAATTATTTGTAGTTTTTAATTTAAAATTATTTTTTACTTTTTAGTTCATGTTTATGTTCCTTTTTTTGAAAAATATTTTACTTTTGAATGTTGTATACAACAATGAACAATTTTCTATTTGTATAAAATTTAATCTAAAAAATGATTTATGTTCCTTTTCTCCTACTAGGGGCATGAGATCCTGGTATCATTGTCACGGTAGCATCCTTGGGATATCTTCTTTCCAGCATGAAATATCTCGAGAAATATGCCTTTAAAAATAATTGTTTTTCCACTTAACAATTTTTTTTCCGACTTTAAACGACAATGTCAAATGATTAATCCTTTATTGAAATAATTTTCCCGATACTATTTCTCCAGTTGTTTGCATTATACGAATTTAAAGAAATATGTGATAATCACAAGAATTACGTTTAATCTTTTATTTGTAAACCACCAATAAAAATTAAAAAATACTTTGATTAAATTTACACAAAATAATTCTGTATTTCGAAACCCTGATACTCTTACTGGGCAGTATGGTTTGATGTCATCAAATATGATATTTGACTTATACAATATTGCTACACCATACCTTACTGCCCAATAACACAATTATATTTCAAAACATACACTTTTTTCGGTTGTAAAGTGATCAAAACAAATGGTTAAATTGAAGTGTGGCCATTCACTGGAGTTTATTCAAACTAAATCTTATATATGCAAAACCTCAGAACTGCGTTATTCAGAAACTGATTTGAAAATTGCTTTTATTATTTAGAGATTAATTTCCCATTTTAAAGGACTTCAAAAAATCTGAGGTTCTCAATACGGGCGTAATTTTAAATAACCCAAAAAATAAATTTAACTGCTTAAAATACTCAAAACTAAATAATAAAAAATTATCGGAAAAAACGACATCAGAAAAATAAATTACAAAGAAAGTCACGATCCTATTTTTAGTCAAGATATTTATAAATTTTAAAATTTTCCGAAATTGTGCCACTGACCGAATAACAAAAAGTAACCCGATAATTGTATGTTTTTAGATTTCTTTTGATAGACACAACAACTATATATATATATATATATATATATATATATATATATATATATATATATATATATATATATATATATATATATATATATATATATATATATATACTAGCTGGCGCGGCAAACGTCGTTTTACCACATATTTCTAATTAACTTCAACATTTTCTAAGTATAATAACATATTCTTAACAACTTTCCTGTATTTCTTAATACTGAAAGCTAAGGCAAATTAGAATAAATAATGATATAAATATATATATTAAAGCATACCCGGACACGTTGCGGTGACAATTGATATCATGCAAAATTTGAAGCAGATTGGACGAAGGAATTCCGTTGTCCCATACAAACTTTGCCTCTTCTTTTCATCCCATTAGGGGTAGAATTTCAGAAAATCTTTTCTTACGGGATGCCCGGTATTTGATGTGTAACCCACTATTTGGTGTGGGATACCCGTGACACGAAATATTTATATATATACACTCGTGTTTGATGTGGGCCATACGGTACCTCGTGCACCCACAATTCGTGTATATTGTGCTGTGGTTCTCATATACTTGATGAAAAATAGTAAAAGGAAGTGCAGGACCACTAATATAGAAAAGAAGAGATAAATAAATTCTACTTTGAATAGCTGACCAGGGTAAAACATTGTTTTGTTATATAAATTATTTCTAATCAACATCAATATCTCCTAAATATAATAACATATTCTCAACTGTCTATAAATAAATAATGAAGCTGCGGCAAATCAGAATAAATTATGATATTAATTTATATTTTGAAGCATACCCACCCGGTTTACGCGTTGCTGTGTTATTTTTCACATTTTAATAAATGATATAACATCGTTTACATGCGGATGCAATTCTACACTTAGGGTAAGCATTTCAAATTTTTGTTATCGGATTCCCGGTACATTATATGCACCCGGTATTTATCTGGTATTTGCTGTGGTACACCCGGTACCGCGTTCACCCGATAATTTTTGCTGTGGTACACATACACTTGATGAAAGGTATATGGACCTCCTGAACCAAGAATGATTCCGGTAATACTTGAACAATGCGATATTCACACTTTATATAGTTGACAGTTCGTCATACTGCTAGTGAGAAAAGATAAAGAAGTTTTATTTTGAATAGATAAAGAAGTTTTATTTGAATTTCAAAATTATATTTTGGTTTCTATGAAAATGATGATTTGTAACATGTCAGAACAAAAAAGACAAAATATGTTTCACAGCTAGGAACATTTTGTATTCGAAAATTAAATTGTCGTTTATAGTATTTTCCTTTACTTATTATTTATGTTTCTCACCGTTTAAACCTTCCCTGAACTTTCACGAATATTTCAAGACCAAAATTAGCCAAATCGGTCCAGCCATTCTCGAGTTATGCGCTTACCAACACATTTTGCGATTCATTTTTATATAATAAGATATATATATATATATATGTGTGTGTGTTGTTGTGAGGAAATTACATTCTTTACTCTCGTTCAATTATTATTCACCACACACAAAAATATCCCAGTGTATACTAAAATATTGAAAATTATTTGCTTTATAGCATTATTTGCTCTATTAAAAATTGTTCAATGAATATTTATTCCAAGCCTTGTCTATTTAGTTTTGTAATTTTCAAAAGCTAGCTAGCTTTTTAGGTTATATATACCATGCGAACCAAGCGAGCACTTAGGCCAAAGACCGAATCAAGGCCTGAAGCTAACATGTCTCTTTTTGGATGAAGACTATTTCTCATCTATTTGTATCCAGTGTAAAGGTTCTAAAAAGGCAACAAAAGTGAAATGAACAATTAAGCTACGTATTATTCAATATATTTGCTTGTAATAAATAAACACTAAAATTTGGAAATTTGTTTTATTATAATTCAATATATTAGAATATAAATGTGAAAATGTCTTGAGTCAAATACATAAAGATAAACCTAATGCAATATTAATAATAGTTTACTTGATCTTTCATTTACATCTAAGTGAATGTGAGCTCTTCAGCTTTCAAAACTACTTATTAAAAGAATTCAATTAATAAATAAACTTCTTGATATTAAAAACAGTTTAATAGGATCAGCTTTAAATTGAATATTCCCTTAGAAGAGTCATTTGAATAGAATAGGAATACACCTAGTATAATAGGAAATTATTTCCGGTTAATTCATATGAATGGGAAAAAATCGGACTTTTTATTTTTAACTTGAACATAATAAATTAAAGTTTTCTATAAATTATATCGTTGACAAATAATTTAAGTTTCTTTTTCGTGTAGTAATTCGTCCCGATGACCTCCAACAATAATCAATGATATTTCTGCCTCAAATTGTGGCAGCTATAATTTGAGGCTGAAATATCATTGAAGCTTGTTGGGATTGTATGAGAAAAAATCGGGAATTTTTTATTAAGGTACTAAGTTTATAACTTTCACAAAAATAATTCAAGTTTTTATAAATTACATCTTTCACAAATTAATTTAGTTCCTTTTTCGTGGTGTAATTCGAACTTGATGACCTCCAACAAGCTTCAACGATACTTCTGCCTGAAATTCTAGACGTTTTATATCCAAATCTGTATGAAATTCATATCGAGTCAATAAAGTTGCTACTACTGCTTTCATAATCATCCAGGCATATCGAATACCTAAAATAATTAACCTTTTATTAGCTATTTTACAACATTCAGTAATTTTGATTTAAACGTATAAATTACCAATACAGTTTCTTGGACCACTACTGAATGGTAAATATGCATAAGGATGTCGATTTTTTATATTTTCTAGCGTAAAACGTTCTGGATCAAATTTCAATGGATCTTTCCAAACATTTTCATTACGATGTATAGAAATTATCGGAACACACACATTTGTTCCCTCAGGAATTAAATATTCATCTATAACACGATATTTATAATATCAGATATATGTTACATATTTTTTGGTATCCGTAAAACAATGTTAAAATTACATAGTTTTACATTGTGATCATTCCATTGAATTTAAGTGCCGCCGAAAGAGTGACTAAGAAAATTCTCTTTTCTATGATATACGTATGCTTGTAAAATATGATCAAATCCACAGACTTGCATATCTATGTAGACACTAATTGATTGTTGTACATAGGACCATAATACATAACTATGAACAATGCCCGCTTATAAGTTGTACATATATAATGAAGTTTAAATAATTGTATTTATATTTAGTGGTTTATTCTGAATTGAAAAATGTTTTCAAGAATTCTGAATATAATAATTATGTTGAAAACGGTCAAAATCTAAATGACACTCTGAAGATGATAAAATCCTTGATGTCAACTAAAAAGGTATTTAAAATAATAGATAGTATTCATTTACCATGTGCTCAACATTACCATATTTGTTAAAGATTATAATTTAAACTAAATTCCAACCACTTCTTATAACATTAGCCCGAAAGGTGAGCCACTTGAAAAAATGAAAAGATTATCTAAAGGCAGATTTTTTTATATTCTGATACATTAATAGTGTAGAGAAATAGCTAGGTGTCAGTCAGTTTGATTCGGTCTCATTAGTCTGGTTGTGGGCATTAAAATTGTAAAATAACTATTTTTGTTTAAACTACAAAAGTGGTACAAAGGTCGAACATAATATCATTAATCAAAACATTACACAGAATTAAAGATGCTGACAGGCAACCTGTTTATTTAGGATTTATGTTGGGTCGCCATTGTTTTTATAAAAAACCCAAGATTCATTTTCGTCTTGTTGATTATCAACATTAATGTTCAGGGATCAGTTCGCAGCCCTGTTCTTATGATTACTGACAATTTGGTAAAATTTCGTGTATCTCGAGTATTAATAAGCCATAAATGGTGAATGTTGAATTGAATTGTTTTTCGTGATCGTAAGAAACCTTAAAAAATAATGGAAAAGTGCAAAATTGTTTGTTCTTTGTTTATGGCTATAATTTAGTAACAGTTGGCTAGTTTTTGTATTACATAAAATACATCTACTAAATTGGCCCCTGAATCGGATTTTTAGTCATATCTCTAAAACTGCGTATTTAATCGTTATAGAGATGTTTCTATTGAAATGTCTAAAAGATATTTTAAGGCTTCGTTAATTTTAACAATTATTTACTTATTACATTGCTCGTAATTCACTTTTGTGAAAGTAGTTAGCAACGAACATGGTTTTTTTTTACAATTTTAACATCCACCCCTGGCATTTCCTAACGAATCAGATTAACAAACAGCAAGCTAATTGTGTCACCTTAAATTTGTTATAACTTACAAAAATAAGCCTTTAGTAAACGTTTGAATTTTTTGTTATTTATCTTTCCGCTACAACAAAATTAAACTTAAATTGTGTGTGTTGCACATAGCATTACAAACGTTATCGTAAATTCTAGTTTAACTATTTTGAGATATTCAGCACGCAGCCACCATACAGTCGCCTTTTAGATCAATATGACTTTGATCTATAACCTCAATCAGATATTTAGCGTGTGTTCCCATATAAATCATATTTTGTTTTGCGACTTTAAATTGATCATTTTCCACTCCGAAAATCGTTAACTCAACCAGTATAAATGGTGTTTGGTACAATAAAATTAATTTTGAGGTTCAGATTTACAATAGAGGGTAGCACATGGTTTATTTGCAATAAAGAATCGGATAAACTGTATTGAAAAAAAATAAGACAAATATCCCGTTGAAGCATTTAATTATTGTTATCATCAAAATAACTGATAGTTAATGATATGTGTGCTTTATAAAGTAACATATTAACCAGTATATACACGAACCTAATTCGATATCTTGGGTTAATTTTCTTATAATTGCTGGAACTGTTGGATTCAATCTCATGGATTCTTTTATAACCATTTCCATATATTTTAATTTTGGTAAATCATCTAAATCAATCATACGATTTGGATCACCAATTACTTCAAATACTTCTTCACAAACTTTTTCTTGAATATCTTGATGTGCAGCTAAGTTTAAAAAAATGTAAGCTAAAGCATTCGCTGTTGTTTCAGAGCCCTGTTTATAATAAGAAACCAATTTAAAATATCTGGTAATACTCATTAATTTGAATGAATTCTTACTGCAAGAATCATTAAAATAACTTCATCTTTTAATTGTTGATCATCAAACAATGGATCATGTTCAGTGATGTCCAGTAGAATTTCCAATAAGCTCTTTCCTAATACTTCTTTGTCAATACTTTTGATATCATCGAAATTGGTATTATTGATTGTGAAGCTTTTTTGATATTTTTGCTCAGATATCACCTAAACAAATTAAAAATCCATTAATAAGGATAATTCCGAAACGTTTATTAAATTATTAAGAACAGAGACACAAACTTATTAAAAACAAGCTTATAATATAAAATTTCACTGAATTACCAGATTCGATTTTTAAACTAAATTTTAGTTTACAAGTTTCCCTTCCGTTTAAATTTAACTTAAATAATTACATAAATAAATAAAATATCCTTTTTCTTTTTAGTTCAAAAAATCTGCACAAAAGTTAAAACAATACTAACTCTTCTGGACGAATTAAGAGTGGATAGACGATATTAAATTTTAAATTGAATCATTGAAGTATATTAAACAATGACTAACGCCCTTTCGAATAAAAAAAATTAATAACTCACCGTTTATTTGAGATATAAAATCGACTTATAAAGTACCTAGCATTCACTGTGTTTTATTTTTGACGGAAGTAGATTAATACTGTATAACATTCAACAAAATAATATTTATTTTTATACTGATACTAGTTGGCCTGGCAAACGTCGTTTTGCCATATATTTCTAATCAACATCAACATTTTCTAAGCATACAATATATTCTTAACACTATTTATAAATAATAAAAGCTGAGGCAAATCAGAATAAATAATGATATTAATTTTTATTTTAAAGCAGACCCGCCCGGTTCATTGGTTGCTGTGTTAATTTTCCCATTTTATTAAATGATATTACATCGATTACATGCGAATGCAATTCTACCCTTAGCGGTAGAATTTCAGGAAATCCTTTCTTATCGAAATCCCGGTATTAAGTGTGCACCCGATATTTACCTAGTATTTGGTGGGGTACACCCGGTACCGCGTTCACCCGATAATTTATGCTGTGGTATTCCTACACTTGATGAAAGATATATGGAACTCCTGAACCACGACTGATTCCGGTAGTACTCGAACAAAATGATATGCACACTTGATATAGTTCAACATACTGCTAGTGAGAAGAGATAAAGAAGTTTTATTTTGAATTTCAAATTTAGATTTTGGTTTCTATGGAAATGATGCTAATAAGATTTGTAAGATGTGAGGAAAAAAAAAGACAAAAGATGTTTCACAGCTAGGAACATTGTATTCGAAAATTAAATTGTCGTTTATAGTATTTTCCGATACTTATCATTTATGTTTCTGACCGTTTAAACCTTCCCTGAACTTCCACAAATATTTCAAGATCATAATTGGCAAAATCCATCCAACCATTCTCGAGTTTTAGCGAGACTAACGAACATCAATTTATTTTTATATATATTTCCGATACTTATCATTTATGTTTCTGACCGTTTAAACCTTCCCTGAACTTCCACAAATATTTCAAGATCATAATTAGCAAAATCGATCCAACCATTCTCGAGTTTTAGCGAGACTAACAAACAGCAATTGATTTATATATATATATATATATATATATATATATATATATATATATATATATATATATATATATATATATATATATAGATAAACAAAAAAAACAAAAAAAGACGTGTGGCACTCGGTTACTGCCATGGTAAAGCTATTGCATAACATTTTGTATAAACTTATGCAATTATAATTTTTTTATTTATTTATTTATTTTATTCATGCAGTATTGCTTTTTCTTACACCTATACACCTATATACTTTCTCATAAACAGCTGCTTATGTATTCGTCCGATTTCGGAGCAGCTCGTCTCGATTCGTCAAGCCACACCTCCTTGCCCATCGGAGTGGGGAGCGTGAGGTTTTTTCGTTACGGAATTTCTGGATTCGGTCCCCGCGCTCAAGGCCCGCGATAAAAGCTATGCAATGATTCCGGTAATGCTTGAACAATGCGATATGCACATTTTATATAGTTGACAGTTCGTCATACTGCTAGTAAGAAGAGATAAAGAAGTTTTATTTTGAATAGATAAAGAAGTTTTATTTTGAATTTCAAAATTAGATTTTGGTTTCTATGGAAATAATGATTTGTAACATATAAGGTTTTTTCGTTACGGAATTTCTGGATTCGGTCCCCGCGCTCAAGGCCCGCGATAGAAGCTATGCAATAGCTTAAAAAAATATTTAAAAATATTCATTTCTGAGACACTTGAGATAAAAAAAAAAAAATATGGCGTCTTTGTTTTGTCATTTTTTGACATTTCCTGCCATTATTCAACAGTTTTGTATGCATTTATGGCATTCGTTTAGACATTCGGAAGTTAGTCGTAAATGCGTCTTAAGTTAATTAAAAAATTATTAGATGTGGTAACGGAATTTTACTGTGTATCCATCCTTAGTTTAAATGTTAAATTTAACTACAGCTTCAAATCAGTTTTCAGATACAACTTATATAATGCTTTAGCTAACGCGAAGAGAGTCCGATAGAAAAGTCGAAGTCGTAGTTGAAGAAAATTAGGTAAAAATATCTTATTTTGTTGAACATGAACAGATTTTTACAAAACAGACTCATTTTGTTCTTAATTAAATTTAGTAAAATTACCAAATTTTATAATATTTTGCACCAATTTAGTCGCCAGTGATGAAAATTACTTCTACCAAGACGTGCGAATATTAAATAAAAAATCCAAGATATCAATATTATATATATTTATAAGCAAATTCTTGTAAAAAAGCTTTTCTAAAAATCAATGCTTACTGAATTGTGTTTGAAAACGTAATTATCTTCGAAAAGATTCACGTTTTTAATTGGTTTTTCACAAATCACTCAAAATTTATTGATTTATTTAAAAACTGAATATCCAAAATTGTAGTTCATAAAAAAAAAAGAAAAAAGAAAAAAAAAAGAAATACGTTATTTAGTATTTTAAAATATGTCGTCCAATACAAACCAAGTTATAGCATTTTGTATGTGGGCCTGAGGGTTCCTTCAACATTAATTTATGAGAAAACGGTTCATTTTAATAGAAAAAATACCTATTATCTTCTCTGAAGTACTACAAAAGACCTTTAAAACGCGACTTTAAAATAGTCTAGCATGAATATAATTCCTTGTAAACTTTCCTTATACTAAAGTATATAAAACTTTCCGATTTTTATTATTTTTCTTTATGATATTTTTCTCTATCTCTAAACTATCTAATCGAAATAAAAATCATTAGCCTGGAATTTCAATGACTGTAAAGGACGTTCAAGATAAAATAGCTTTTTTAAAATTAACACTATTTTTGAGAAAATGAACAATAGTTAATAATTTTTCAACCTAATGCAAGTTTGTTTCTAAACTGATTTTGGATACGGCATTTTAATCACGGATAACTCGAAAGGTATTTACTTCTCGAAGAAAACTTTATGCGACAATATTTCTTAAAATAAGTGTTATTATAAATTCCAGTTGTTGACCGAACGCAATGAGATCTATGGCTTTACAATTTGTGTTTCCAAAATGTTTCCAATAAAATTTCGTGTGTTTCGTGCAATTTCGAGTGTTTTTATACATAAGAAATACTGATTTTATTGAAGCTTTAATTCTGTAACTAATGATTACGTAAAAATTGATTACATACTTTTTCAGCTAATTCTGTAACGACATTTTTGTTGTTTGTTAATTTCTTGAAATCTTGCGATAAATAAAAAATAAAATCTATCAGCTTCCAAGGACTATAAAATCGACCAAATGAAATATGAAATAAGCTGTAAAAAACATATAAAACACTTAGAAGATTTTGTTAAATTTTGATAGCATTATTTTAGTTACGCTGGTATTTATTTAACATTAAAAAAACTTGGAAAACAAATGAAATTGAGCATTTTGAAAGACCTTGGACCTCTTAAGGTCCAGAACATCCTTATATTATATAAAGAAAAGATATAGTTTAAAAGAAAGATAGTTCTATTTTTGAATTGCAAACTTGTAATGCCTTATTTTCATGAACTAAGCGAAATAAATAATTCGTAAATGACAATTTGCTAGAATTTTTACCAGAAATTTTACAGACTTTTGCGATAGTTCTAAAGCACTTTTATATTTTTATTTGAGACAGAAAATGAAATATTGTGTTTTGATACTGAATTAGTAAAAGATGTAAAATCTCTACAAATAATTGGTAAGCAAGAATATTAATATAACATTTTATCGGTATTTATTATTTTAAAAATTTGTCCAAAGTTATATCATTCAAAAAGTTCTGCACCACACGAGTACGGAATATTATTTATTATTATTAACGGTCATAATATGCCAAAATAAATTTTTAACAAAATAAATTCTATTGATTTAAATTCTATTATAATATTGACGAGAAAATTATCGTTTCTAGACGAGTCTTAGAAGATGAGTTTAAGAACATCTGTCAGCTTTCAAAGCTGGGATATAATCTTCAATTCTTGGATTCCACAAAAAAAAAAACTATAATGAAATCTTAAGTCTACTGAGTAGGCCAATTATATTAAGATTCGCAGAGGAAAGTTTTGCTGTAGTTTTGATATTCTCACCCTCCATTTTTTTTGGGTCATTTGAAGTTTTAGAGTAACAGTCCGGAAAGACCAGAACTGTGTTTTCTAGGCACTTTTTGAACACATATTAATACTATTTTCAGTTTTTGATCTGTATCTCAGAAGAGAATCGTTTTTTCATAAAGCCCATTCTATACAAATAAAAGTAGATAAAATTCCTTAAATTTCCAATCAATATTGGCTACACAAAATTAAAGTTATCAAAATTTCTTACATTTCTCATATTTAATGTTTTTTAAAGATTCGCTGTTTCGCCGCTAGAGCGTCCTTCATGTGAATTGTTATGTTATTAAATTATTAAAACAAAATAGGGCCATTTATGGTTTCGTTCTACAGGTAGGTCTACAGTTAGTCTTACAAAAAATATTAAATATGAGAAATGTAGGAAATTATACCTACTTTGGTATTGTTGAAAAATCGCTTGCTTTCTGAGATACATGCAAAAAACGGAGAAAAGGGGCCAAAGTTTGCTCAAGTTGCCCAGAAAAGAAAGTTTCGTGCAAAATTTTTGCCCGCAAACTTGAAATCTAATATATCTAGTCAAGTATCTAATGGTAGTCTTCCAAGAAACAATATGAAGGAAAAATGATGCTGAGAAATCAAGGAAATATTGTATATTTGAAATATTTAATATTGTATAGAATGGGCTTGTTGAAAAACGCTTTTTTCAGAGCTATAGCTCAAAAACGAGCATCAAAATTTTTTAGTGACCCAAAAATATAGAGGATAAGAAAATTAAACTATAGAAAAACCTTCCTCTGAAGCTCAATTATATTTCTAATATATCCAGCCTAGAAATAAACTAGAGTTATAATACTGTAGTGATTTTTTTGCTAACTGAAAAGTCCAAGAACATTATGAAAAACTATCGGGCAGCCGAGTTGTCGATATGCAGTTCCCGCGCCACAAACATTGTTACACATAATTAAAATCATAGCTTTAAATATTGTATGGAAATACCAGAAGCTTCGTTCAGTCACGAATTTGTTTAAAACATTAAATAAAGTTATCCATCCTTAAGCTACAGTCTGACATTGTAATCGATATTTTTACTTGAACCTAATTAAAGCTGTAACCGTTTAAAACACCCTTCAATAATAAATATCTTTAATATCCAATATATTTGTGAATTTATATTTTCACAGAAAACATCAAAAAAATTTACCGACGGATTTATTAATAGTATCAAATAAAACTATATGTAAACTATATTTTGGCACCAAACGATTTGACACCAAAATTTTTTTATTATGACCCTTTGGGAGTAATTTGCATTTTTTTCGTTGACATTATCAATTTTGGACAATCATAACAAATTTTATTATGCTGTTTTCCACCACCATGATATTAGTGATAGATGATTCGAGAAGTAAAAGCTTCAGCTTTGAAAGCTCATAAAGCTATATTACATCTTCCACGACTCATCTACCAAAAACTTCACATGTTTTTTGTTTTATTCTACGGATAATAAATTTGAGTTATTGAAGTGGCAAGCTAGCAGCTGTTAATAAACCTGTATTTGTTTTTGTGTAAAATTTGTTACGCAAGAAAATATTGATCGCACAAATACAATTTTGGTATATGTCTTCATAGAATTTCCTAAACAGCCCATTTCTATCTTTCCAATCGTCGGGCAGTCACCAAGATAACTCAAAAATGAATAGAGAGAGCGCAGTGAAATTTTGGTTACATATTCTAGACGTAAAAAGTAAGATTAAATTTGGAAATGAACAAAATTGTTCCATTGAGTGCAATGGACTGATGACCAAATTCTTAAAAGAAAAAGTATATAGAACAACATCTACAATTTTATGGACAAAAATTATGGGTGCTTTCTGAAAAGAAACAAATTTTGCTTAACGTTTTTTTCGTAAAATGTTCTAAACAACACATATGATTATTAAATATCAATAAAATAATGGAAACTTTGAGCTTTGTCTAATTTTCACTGTGGCATTTTTAAAAATTACGCGTACGCCAATGACTTAGTATAAACTTATAATGAAGTAAATAATAATTTTTTATTTTGGAAAATTATAGGGAAAGCAGGTAAGATTATTTTGAATTAACAAACTGTGGGTGTAGTTGATAAATATTTTTATGATATTTATAATTTGAAATTTAATAAAGGCGACTTATTTAGATGTATTTGATTATTTAAAATTGTAAAATTTAAATTTCATTTAATTTATTTATCTCCAATTCTGAAACATAACTAGTCGGATTGACAGACGGATTGAAGAAAGAAGTAATTTTGTAAGGAAATCAGACATTTTTTGACACTATTTTTTAATATGTAGAGAATTGAGTTCCATATTATTTCTATTATATTATTGTTACAAATAATAATAAATTATTCACAATACTAACAGAAATAGAAGACTGCTAAAGCTAAAACTATATGCTGTCAGTGGCGTGACCTTTTACCTTACCTGATTTTTTTATAAAATCATAATTGGATGGATTGGATGTTTTTTTTTTTATTGGATTAAGCATTTTTCAACTACAGAAAAAAATATAATTAATATTTCGTAGACAAAACTTGAAATAAGAAAATTTTTGTTTTTTAAATTATAAATAAAATAACTAAAATTTAATGTCACAATGCATTCATTCCACGGTGTTATTTTTTTGAACTTATTATAAATAATATCGATGAAAGTCTGAATAATAACTAAAATTATTATAAATTACCTTTGCATAGCGTGGTATATTGTTGATTCGCCTTGTTGTGCATTTATATTAACGCCCATAGTTGATCCTAAAATAAGTACGAAATTAAAGTAGACATGTGCAATTCAATATACAAAATCATTTTGAAAACTTATTCAAAAACACTTTCGAAACATTTTTTACCTAAAAAGTACAAATGAGAATTTCAATATTAGTAAAGATAGAGAGGCGATTCTCAGTTCATCGCAGTTTTTTTTTTTGAACATTTTCAAAATGGAAACTTCTAATTGTTTACTCGTCAACTTTCAAGCAGAAAACCACATGTTTTTTAAAATACTACGAAATACGAATCCTTGTAACAACAATAAAAAACTAAGATCAAGACTATTCAGACAAAATTTTGTATTTCTTACAATAAGCGGTATAAATTTCATAAAAAAGCATTCTAAGTTTTAGTAAAGGGGTAGTATTATCTCTCTTTTAGACAAATACCGTTTCAGAGTGTCAGAGATCGTTCCGGTAAATGTCTGATATTTAAAAACTACACCCTCGGCACATATAACTGTCTATTCTTTTAAACTAGCTTTGCATTCATTCTGGGTCATGATCACTGTCACCATGAATGTTGTTTGTTATTTTTATGAAATTTAAACAAATTTAAATCCGCCTTATTACACCATTTTATTGTAACAGATTAAATGGTTATTACTCAAAATACCGTTTAGCCTTTATTAGTAAACATTATAGTTTTTATTAACAAACTTATATATTATAAGTTATTTCTATTAATGCATAGTTTTATTTTAAGTTGGATTTACAGACCTCAGACAGTTCTTTGACCATTTTATATTACCTTAAATTTTGTTATTTTATATTAGAAAATTTGAGATAGAATTCAATGGTCAAATGACCTGAAGAGTTTTGAGTTATGTTTTGAGTAAGTATCTGTACCAAAAGTATGTAGGTATGTAAAAAAAAAATCATTGATTCCTTATACGTTAAGAAAACGATGAATATATTATTATATAATTAACGAGGATGCAACAAATAATAATACTCTAATAAACAAAAAAAAAAAAAAAACTATATCCAGATGCAAATATGGCAAATTAAATTTGATATCTTCATTCAAAATAAACCTGTGTTTGACTGATTTTAACGTTTACCTTCCAACCTGGGAAAAATAAAACGTTTATATGACAAGCTTCTTTTAACAGCATGTGCTGCCAAAACGAATGTAATAACTCACTCGTGTTTCTGCATTAACTTAAACGGCAATCTGATCTTAACCTTAATATGTATAAGTCGATATAATATTTAACTTACTCACAATTGAATCCATTGAAGCTTTTGCCAAATATTCTAAAATATCAAATGGTTTTGAATCATTCAATTTATCTTCTAATTTCTTGGATAAAATTAAGCTACTTTCAATCATTACTTTAAAATAACTTCTAAGAATATTTGTTGTAAATCCTTGAACAATTTTACTTCGATTATGTTTCCACTTGGACACTTAAAATATACACCTTCATGTAATTCAATTTATTAAGATACTCTTGGTTAAAAAAACAAACAAACAAACAAACAAACAAAAACAAAAAACTAACCATGAGCTATGAGTATCGATTCCCCGACTACGCCTTCAACAGTTTGTTTCATTAACCATGACTTTTCTAAACCATTGTCATTCGTTAAAATTTTTTGAACATATTCTGGGCTTGTAATGATAAGCACTGGAATTGGACCAAGACCAACTCTTAGAAAAGGTGAAAATTTGTTAAACAATTCAAAAAAATGATGAGTTATTCCTGAAAAATAATAAATAAAGATCAAAAATATATTTTTACTGTGCTGCAATATATTTTATCAGATTTTAATTTGGAATCAGTTTTTTCTCTTTCCAATTTTCTGAATAGTTAAATTGTTAGGATAATTCTGAATAAGTTTTCCTAATGAAGAAAAGATCGTTGAGGAAGTTTCCAATGAGGAAAATTAAAAACCAATAATTTCATTACTATTAGAAACTAGCAATATTAGTTCCAGATTAGCAAACTTGGGTTACTTAGCGATTTGACCAGTACACTAATCGATAAATCAAAATTTAACCAACGAGTCAACCCTTTGGAGGATACATTCCAAAAAAGTATTCTTAATATTTCAATTACATTATAACAGGATCATCAAAAGATCAATTTTACTGACTTAGCGTTGGACTGGAACAAAAAATTTTTAAATTGGAACTCTCTCTGTATCTTTTTAGGGGCTGAATTAAAAAAATCCGTTCATCTCATCTACGCTATAAGAACATATTATGTTCAAAATTTTAATTGTTCTCATTTAACAGTTTAGACAGTATCTTGATAAAATAAACAATATGAAATCCTTCGTCCCCCTATTTGGAGTTCAATTTTGACCTTTTTCTTTGGTTTAGTATATGTTATAACAGGAATTTTCAGTCTTAATTCCAAACTTAGAACATCAAGAGATTCTTCTTTATAGTTATTTAGATACATTTGGGTTATTTCTGCTCGTTTATTTTATGTTTTGTTATCCACAGACATTAACTCTACGAATTTTTCTGAGAGTCCTTCAGTTCTAAATTATGTAATTACGCATCGAATAAAAATAGTTTCACGCCGATGTACATACACACAATGTATTATTTTCCGACGTACATATACACAAAAATGAATATATTTGAGTCCCAGAGCTTGGCGTCATGAAATGTCGAAATTGGGTATTCACAAAATCAGCCCCATTACACGAAAAAGCAGATTGATGTCAGTGTAACGAGGATAATCGATAATTGTGATTAATATTTGCGATATAGTTTGAAAGGAATACTTGATACATTAATAATTTAATTATTATACTAAATATTTGTGGAATGCAGAAAGCAGTTAAGAAAATCAGAGTATTTTCTGATAAAGTGAATCCACTTGCTTTTAGGAATAAATATTTTATAATATTATTTTGATTAAATAAACTGAGTGTAAAATAATAATAATTTTATCCTGTCCAACAAACAAAAGACAATTTTAAGAATGCCATAGACATATCTGATTTTCAGAATATTTTTCATTCAATTATCCCCTACACAATATTTACTAGCACTGGAAAACTGGAAAAGTCAGCACAGTTCTTTGTTGCACAGAATAAAATTGGGTCAATAATCCTCGCTACTACGTTTTTATTATTAGATTTTTAAAAGATTATTAATTATTATTAGATTTTTACAATATGCATGTTTGGAGATTCTCTTATTTGTAAAATAAACAATAAAATAGAAAATTGATTATTTGGCTAATTTAATTCGAAGTCATCTCTGGAAGACAAAAAGTAATAACAAATATCCTTTACTCAAAGAATCATTTCATATAATATCTATTTTTAATTTGAACTTCTTTACCTTCATCGAGTCTTCCTAATTTTACTCTTTCAACAACGCAACATTAGTCATGATTATCTAAAGATAACTATTAAAAATGCTGTTAATTTTTATTTAATAACAGTTTCTTTCCGTATGAAATGAAAAACATCTGTCTGAATAAATAAATTTGTATCCTCTGTTTAACAGGTGTTCTTATAAATGTTCATTGAATTTTATATAAATATGTTTATTAAATTTTGGATAAAAATAATAAACATATAATACAAAATATTTGTACATTTAATTAACTGAGTTATAATTATCAATTAAGTTTCTCTTATTAATAGATTCCAAATTCATTTACACATTTGATAATACATTTATTGGATATATATTTTGTCTCTGGGGTAAATTTTTACCCACTTTGAAATATCAACCATTAAATGCAATAAATGAAAATACCATACAGGTAAAACTTTAATCCAAGTTTTTTTTTTGCAAAAATTCATGATCATTGGTATTTTTTAATTAATTTTAGGTACAATCCTCCACAAAATATATATTTTTTTTAATTAATTAATTATAATGAATTTTGAATATAACTACCGTATGGTCTATTAAAGCATACTTTCCTTTCCTTTTTTAAATTAGTTATTAAAAATAAAATACAATTCAAATTTTAATTTTAGTATACTTCAGAAATCACATTTTATTACACAGAGAACCAAATTTAAAATTTAAATAAACGTTTGTGAAATTAGATCTTTTAAAATATATACAAATATTTACCTTATACAAATTTGTCTATTATTTCTATAGATATAATATGAACCGATTTATAACTAGTAATAACTATAAAGTAGGAAGAAAATCTTCAAAATGAATTTCAGTAGAAGGTGTTAGCGGAGCTGTTATGAAATTATAACAGTTTAGTTAATTTCTTAGCAGAAATTAGTTTTAGACTCAATGGCGTTTCTATAAAAATTGAAATTAATCGCATGCAAACTTTTAATTTATTAAATACCAATAAATCATTCTGAAAGCTTTACATTTTTACACGTTTTGTTTAGAAAAAACATTCGATTTATTTTAAATATTATTTTATTAAAGTAATTAAAAAAGTTTTTTAATTAAAAATAAGCCAAAACTGAATGAGATAAATACTCAGAAATTAATTGTATAAAGTGGATAATTACGCGACATGTTTCGGATGTTACTCCATATTCAAATGCGATCAAGTACAAGAGATTCGTCGTATTTATAGAAAAAATTTATTAAAAACAATTTTGTTGTTTATTGTATAAGTTATATGATCATTCATCTGGCCTTGTGTTTTCGAACTTATTAAAAACAATTATGTACAAAATTAAAATAACAATATACAGTAACATTAATGATAATTTTTTTTTTTTTTTTCATATTAATTTTTATTTAGTTTAAATTTAAGAATAAAAATCTAACTAAATACTATACAAAAGGTTAAAAAAGTCAGGATTGTAAAAAATTTTATAATAGGAGGGGGGACTTTTGCACCCACAGCGCCCTAAAAATAAAATTATTCTAGCAGAGGAAATAGCTTTGAATAGACAGTGGTTTCCGTTTGTTCGTTTAGGATAGGTTGGGGTCCTTTTTTGTGTTTATAAATTTCTAGGGCCTCTAAAACATCCAAGTTACACCCTTTGTTTGAAATGTGTAATATTTCTAAATTTCTATTTGGATTTTGTTTCTGTTCGAGTAGATGGTTAGCAAAGGAAGAATCTGATTTTTTCAGTCTATAAGATCTGAGATCATTTCTTCTACAATTAAAGGATCTTCCTGTTTGTCCAACGTAACAACTTTGACAATCTTGGCATGAGTTTATATACTCCTGATTTGGTGTTTTTGTCAATTTTATCCTTAGAGTTGATTATTAATATGTTTTAATATGGTTGGTGGTTTGTATGCAATATTTATTCCTTGCTTTTGAAATATTTCACCAATCCCTTTTGGCAAGTCACCAAAGTATGTTAAGCACCTATAATCTTTTTGTTTTTCGATGTTTGGTAGGATTGATTTCAGAGCTAATTTGTATTTTTTGTTTTTTTTCTATTTTACTTATTATATCTGGGTCGAATCCATTGTTTCTTGCTATTTGTTTGATGGTGTTCATTTCTTTGTTGTAGTTAGCCACTGACATTGGAATAGAAACAGCTCTGTTTACCATTGAGTGGTATGCTGCCATCTTGTGGTTCCAAGGATGTATGGTATCACATGGTATAGTGGTGTCTGTATATGTAGGCTTTCTGTACACGTCATATTCCAAATGATTGTTTCTTTTTATGATTTTTAAGTCTAAAAAGTTAATTACATTGTGTAATTCAATTTCCAAAGTAAATTGAATCTTGATGTTCAAAGAATTGACGAAGTCTAGAAAATTTTCCATTTGCCTCACAGTACCATCGAAACAAATAATGGCGTCATCCACGTAGCGGTGCCAGAACTTGATATGTTTTGCGGCTAGTGAAGAATTGAGAATTTTATCTTCCAAATTCGCCATGTAAATGTCTGCCAGTAATGGACTTGAGGACTGCCCATTGCAAAGCCTGTGGTTTGTCTGTAATTTTTATTGTTGAATTTAAAGAAATTCTATTTCAGAACCATGCGTAGAACATTGCTTAAATCTGAGACTATAAGCGGGTTTGTGTTTTGTTTTTCTAATGTGTCTACGACTATTTTTATACATTCCTTTGTCGAGATGTTACCAAACATATTGCAGACGTCCATAGACGCCAATTTGTAGCCTTTATTTAATTCAAAATTCTTAGTTTTTTAACCAGATCCATCGAATTTTTAATGCAGTGCTTATTAGCAGGTATTTTGTCTCTTAAAATAGAATTTAAAAACCTTGAAAGTTTGTATGTAGGACACCCAATATATGATACAACTGGTCTAATAGGTTCTGAATCTTTGTGTACTTGGATCAACCCGTACAGCATCGGAGATCTTGGATTAATCTATGTTAGATTTCGTTTTTCGTATTGACTGAATAGAGTTGTCGATTCTTTTATGCATTTTTTGCAGTCTTGTTGGAATTTACTAGTAGGGTCCTTTGTTAGTCTTTGAATTTTTTCTTTATGAAAAAAGTCCGCTACTTTATTGATATAATCCTGTTTTTTAAGGATGATTATTGAATTACCTTCAGCTAGAGTGATGGTTAGGTTGTTGTCTTCGATTTTTGTTTTAAGACTCAAAAATTGCTTAAAAATTTTAGTATTTTATTCCCGTAATATTTGAATATTTTCTTTATTTCTGTAGCATGAAAATTAGCTGAGATATCAAGGAGTGAAACGTTCATCCTTCAGGATGAACTTAAATTGAATGGGATGAATTGAATGAAGAATATTGAACGAGCATTTAGTATTTGTTATTAAAAAGTTTGCATATTTTTTATAAGATCAATAATGTTTCATACCTATTATCACACATTTAAATCTACAGCTTGATAAAATATTAAAAGTGTTATTACCTGCATGTGTTTTACCAATAAACATGTACACAATTCCAATAATTGGATAGGATTTAGGTCCAGGTATTTTAGACAAATAATATACAATTCTAAAATAATTTTTATTATAAATACATATTAAAACAAACACTAAAACTAATAGCACTAAACCGATATTAAAATTATTTCTTAAGCAATTGAATAATAATTTAACAAACATTTTTTAAGTACAACTTAAGTGAGTAATACTAATTATTTAAACCAAATACTTTGTTTGTAGATTACTTTAAGATTTTATATATGTATATTGAATGTCTGATTCAAAAGATTTCTTCAGAATATCTCAGGATACCTCTATACACAAAATATTCTATTTATCAGTAAAAGTAAATGTGAACAATATTGGCTTTTTAAAACGAACAAAATTATCCTATTAGAATTTAAACCCACCTTTAACCAATTTGTAGCTAATAGCTTAAAAATGTTAACCAATTTAAGCTATTAGCTACAAATTGGTTAAAGATGGGAAGTCTTTATTCATTCTTTTTTTAAACAACCATGAATTGTATATATCAAGTTAAAATAATAGGATGTGCCATATGAAGGAAAGGAGAAGGTGTGCAACTATGACTTACTTTATAAGGTATTCCAGTATTCACTTTATGGAAACCAAAAGAAAATCCAAAGAAGACCATTGGAAAGAATACCCAGCACGTGATACTGATGATCAAATACCTCTCGAATATCACTGAGGAAGTTATTTGGTTCAGTGTGTGGATTATTCTTAAAATACATAAAAAATTACAAATGAAAACTGTAAAATTACTACAATCGCAAATTCAGTTTTCCAGTTGAATGATTATAAGATTATAAACGAAAAGAAGAATTTATTTATCCTTCAAAAGGAAATCAATATAATTCGAAATAAAGTTTATTTAATCAACATAAGTACATAAAGTAAGCCAGCGATAATTTCAATTTACAGGGTTTTTTTCATTTTTATATATTCGAATTAATTCGAGTTAATTTTTCCAAACAAAAGTTTAATTAATAGAAAGGTTTAATGATGTGAATTGCATCATTGATTTTAGAAGATTGGAAGTAAAATTGATTGACTTGATTTTTTTAAACAGAGCTGTTTTTATTCTCGACATGTATATATGTTTAATGTGTCAGAGTATATTAATTAAGTCTATTCAGTTTGTAAAGATAGCAAACAATTGAAGCCACAAACAGAATTTTTGTTTACGTCTCTCTAAAACAAAAAGGGAAAATGATCGATAATGACCAAATCGATTATTTTTAAACCATAAAAGTTACGATATGTTTAAAGAAAGAGCTTTTGTTTGGAACTTTTTGTGACAACGGTTTAGATTCGACATAATTCCAGCTTCAATTGATCTAATAAACTCATAAGTAATAATAATATATGTAATAAAATTATACATGAAACTCTTGTGACTATATCAACCGCATACTTGGGATATTTTGGGAATACTAAAGATTAAAAATAGTTCAAACATTGATACTCAACAATAGTTATCCAAATAATTAACACAGTTAGTTCTTACCTAAAACTTTTTTATAGCATATTTGAGCTTTATAAAAAATACATTCAGCTATCGCCTGGAAAAAATTGTTTATAATGGATAGTTTTTAAGCTCAGAACAGCAGACAAAAACTGGATAGATTCTAATAAAGAATCTTCGTTTTCAACCGAACGTTTTAATAGATACTAAAAGCAATTTTTTTACGATTGTCATTAAAAGTTGAAAATCATCAACTGACTATATAAAAATTATGTATAATAATATATATTTATAACATATACCTGAAGGCGGTTTTACGCGGGGAACAAGGGAGTATCCTCAAGAGTTAGGGTTTTTATCGGGTATGTTCTAGATATGACTAGCCTGAAGCCCACACTCTGCTGAATTTCTTTGACTTTTACGATTCTTGGTATCAAAAAAAAAAACAAAAAAAAACAAAAAAAAACAAAATCTATTCTTCAGTAGAAAATTGAAAAGCATTTTAAACTAGGTAATTAAATTTTGAATGTAAAAAATTTGATTTATTTAGTTGTTCAACTAAAATAATTAGATTTATGGTACCTTATATCAAATATAAGCTTCAAGTTAATGGGAACTTTAAAATTTAAAACGTCCTGAGCTAAAAAAATGCCGAAAATTCGTTAATGTTTTCCATAACTTCCTAAAAAACATTTTACAGAAACATTTTTGTTGTATTTTAGATTTTGAAACATCCCTTGAAGTTTATAAGATTTTATTAAAAATAATTTTGCTGTATTTCGCAGTAGTACATTTATTTCTCTGATTTTCGACCGTAATTATTTCTGAAGAATAGTTATATATATGGACGGTTAGTCATTATTAGTAAGCTTTGAGTCAAATTCGATACGAATTATAAATTTTAATTAATACTTTCCAATACTATGTATATAATTTTATAGATACAAATAATATTACGTTATTTTTATATAAAATTATAATGGAAACTTTAAACGGTGTCTAATTTTCATTTTAATGTTTTTATGTTTTTTTTTTTTTTTTTTTTTTTTTTTTTAATTAACTACTATTTATATATATTTAAAATTAATACAGCAAATATTTTCAATAAACATTAATTTTTAAAATAATTAGATGCACCACGGAATTTGACTTGGTATACTTGGACTATTTTTATGACATTGAACTTATGTGAGATTATGTGATGCTTGCTTGAATCGTATTTGTATTCTTTTTAAAATCATATTGTCATTACCTAGAAAATGTTTTTGTACTAAATAAGATTTTTAATATTTTCCACCTTAAATTAATTATATATTAATCCAGTTATTCATTACACAAATTTTTTAACTTTTATCGCATTCATTAAAAAAAAAAAATTTCTTTAATTTTTATATAATACAATTTTGTTGAATTTTATTTAACCATTTAGTGTAGTTTCAATATAGCTTAAAATATTAAAAGATAAAAATTATACTATAGTGAATGTATTCATGTGAAATCTTCAAAGCTGTGTTTTATAAGTAAAATTCTATAATGTTTATAAAATTTCTTTGTTTTTCTACCATCCCCGTCGAGTGGTGCGACCTCTATTGTGTAACATAAAATATGACCGATAAAGCAAAAAATTTAAAGGAAAGAATGTTCTTCAAAGTATTTGCAAATAATCAGTTTGTACTGAGATAGATGCAAAACAAGTTGAAAGATCTGTTTTTCATTCGTTGAAGGTGGTGTTTCATTCGAGAAAAATTAAATTAACCACAATTTTCGTATAATAACATAAATACGAACAATTATTCGTAAAACTTTCACACCTTTACTAAAGTACATAAATACTCTTTAAAATAAATTATTATTTTATAAGTTATTAAGTTACAATCGATAGATAAAATCGTAGTTGAGTTTTCGATTTAACTGTTTTCTTAACCATGATCTTGTGGAGATAATCTATAACAACATGAAAACATTTTCTTTGTAAGATAGGAATTTTTTCTAGGTAATATAGGATTTCTCCTAAGCTACAAAAATACCAACATTTTTTCTATATAAGATAGAAATAAGCGTTTTTTTCAATCGATGTAAAATTATTAGAAAAAATAAATTCATCACCCACACCTGGTGAAAAGATCCGAAAATATTAACTTTTTTGTATGTTAGATAGGAAAATGCGGGATTTGTCTATCGATACACAATTATGATCGAAAATAAGAATTTAAATAATTTTCATCACCTTTAACTTGTGTGCAGTTGTTGTATATACGGTGCACAAAATTTAATGTTCTCTTATGCGCAGTAGTAAAATAAGAGAACCAATTATGCGCAGTGATTATTACTTAGCTGCAAATATGAGGCTAATTAGGTTATGAGGTAAAATAAGAACTATAAGACCAATCAATGCACAGTTGAATAATTTTGGACCGATTCATGTCTAGAACTGTTCTATGAGATTGACTTGTGCGTATCAGTACATCATACAGTCCACATAAGCGCACTGGCAAAATTTAAGGATCTTCTATGAGCAGTAGTAAAATATGTTGAATGCCTTTGTGCAGTACTATTTAATTAATTGCAATTGTAAGTTGCATCAGATTTTTGGGTGAATTAAAAACTATGAGACCAACCAGTATCAGTAAAATTTCACATAAGTAACTTCAGTTGAATTTTATATAAAATGTTGTGAATTAAAAACATGAAAAATCTTTAAATTATTGTATTATTTATAGAATCATTTATCATTATTATTGGAGTCATCTACTACTGAGTAAAATTCTGAAAATATTGATCTTTTTTTCTTTGTAAGACAGTAACGTGAGGTTTTTTGGAAAACCTACATAATTTGTGGAAAAGCACCCATTTGAAGCGAACCGCCTTCTTTTCATTCAATCTAGTTAGATGTGATTTTCGAGATCCATGGTAAATAATGAGAGAAAAAATGAATATAAAATATAATTTTACTTAGTAGTCAAATGGATACAGCATAACAAATAAAACTAGATACTGAAGAGTACGCGACGCGTGCTTACACACCTTTCTCTGTGTGACAGCTCAAAGGCGTAATTGTCTTAAAATAGTATAATAATGCTTTCCAAAAAGGATTGCTATCCAATCAAGAACATCTAAGTATATAAAATTGCCTAGTAACTCAAACTATTTAAATTCATTCTATTTTAGCATTTATTTTTAAATTTTATTCAGAGCCTAATATAAACAACCAATTATTAGAAAACTTGCCAGTAAAATTTTAAAATAAATGCGTTCTAAGGATAAACTTTTACAAGAAATTAATACCCATTATTTTCGTATTTTAGTAAAAAAATTTGGCCATTAAGTAGATGCTTTATTCTAACATTAAAAATATTATAGTTTATTTAAATTAAATTTCGATGTTTAAAAGCGTTGTGAAGGAATTGTCGAGACTTTAAAGGAACACAAGATGGGCTTACACTTTTCTTATGTTTTCCTATAGAGGTGTAGAGAGGAGATCTAAAGTCACCAAAAATTTGTTATTAACATTTTAATTGCCATTCTATGGATTTTCCGAGATTTTACAAATTTTTTGGACTGACTACTAGGCCATTTTAGACATGAGGATATTTTTGATAGTATATATAATACAGTACCTGTACATATTTAGACATTTTTATGTATGACTATATATTTTGAAGGAAATCATGGAAATAACATCATGGTGCAGTTTTTAATCACTTTTAAAGTGTTCATAATTAAACAGAAAAATAATGACAAGGCAAGGATTTTTAATTCTAGTTACAGTCCCATATATTAGCGCACAATAAACGAATTAGGGACTTACTTGAAGTAACCTAACCTTAACAACAATCTTACTTTAACAAAATTAGACTCATTAGCCAAATAAGAGCAAAACGAAATCATTAACGGTCAAACTTAGATTAAGTGGTATAACATTTAAATAGAACCAAACGTAAATATGTAATTTACGTAACAGGCATGAGCTGGAAACATTCACGTAATTCTTCGTGGTCTGCTCCATATAAGTATCAAATCGTAGAAAATATATAAGCATGTGCATGCAACAACATGCCAATATCGTACAAGCTCTGAATATTTATAAACGAGTCACATATATAATAGTCTAAATAAATCTTTGAAAGCCAAATGCTTCATTTTAGATGAATAATAATGCATTTCGCTGAGAAACTCCTTAGAACACTGATACAAAAACATTGATAAAAATATCCACAAATTTAATTTTGATTGTTCCAACTATTTTATAATCAACCTTCCCACTGTTAAATTTCATTGTAGGTAATGTTTACGAATAAATGTATATTTATTGTAATACCCTCATTGTTGCCAGCTAATTTTTTTTAATTGTTATAATTCTATTTGTTAAAATTTGTAAATGCTAGTTGATTTATTTAGTTACTTATGTTTATCTGTCTGTATTTATGATTATTTTCTAAGATTATTTATTATATTCTTAAACTTCATTGCATACTACAGAAAATTTATTTTTTTAAATTAAAAAATTTTTTTTATTGAGGATTATTGAAATCAGTGCAAACTGCTAATTTGTTCATATATTGTTAATTTATTTTATGAAAATACAAAATTTATAATTATAATTAATGATTTTTAATTTAAAATTAAACTATTTATATAAAAACTAAAAAATTGTGATTTATGTAAAACTAAACTAATCACTGCATCAACTTAAGTATTATTTAAACTTTTTCAATTCACAAATATGTATATTAAAAGACAAGAGGTGAAATTTAGACTAAAATGCAACACACTTGTTGCGTTATTTCGATACAGGTCAAAACTACCCCGATTTTGATGAAACTGCTTCAGCCTTTTGATTTGAAAATTTTAAGAAGAAAAATAAACTACAGAAATCCATAAAAAAGTATATATAAAACAAAAAGTAAACTTTTAAAAAGTATAAAAGTATAACAGTAAATTTAATACAAAAATTTTTTTCGAAAATTCAAACCGTTTTGAATAACGTGTGATTGAAATGTCAATTTTTTTAAATGCATTTTTTTTACTAATCACACTTTTACGAACAAAGATTAATAACAAAAATGAAGTTGATATACAAACACGGAAAATTATTTGTGTATTATTTATATACATTTAATATTATAATTTGCACCGAATTATGGTTCGTTAAACATACTGATTTGTTTGAGTAAAATATTATCATTAAATATGATCTTTGCATAATATAATAACATAAAACATAATGGAAGTTTGTTATTTTATCCCTAATGTAACTAAAGTTGCAATATCCTTTAGTATAAGACATATGTAAGACCCAGAAAATCTAAATTTTGGAACCTCTAACATAGTGGGGTTTAGAAAAAAATTGTACATCATATTTTATGTACATGTTGAATTTGAAGTGTACAAACAGTTCTTACAGTTTTGTCCGTTTTTTTTTCTGAACAGCTTGTTTATAAAAAAGACTCCATATTAATTACATTTTACTCTTGTGTTTATTTATGTTTGCGTGTAATCAAAAGTTCACAGAATTACTCCTAAAATACATGCACCTAATAATTAAAATTCAATGATATGAGAGACATACGAAGGTTATCTGAAAAGTTTCTGATCTCAACGTGATATTAGGAGCAGTCGTCAATAATAGCTGGAGAATGTGGTTGTGCATCTTTTGACAGTTTTTCACCACGATTTCAGCCATTGTGTCTATTTATGTCACAGTCGTTTGAGTAAGTTGATGTGATTTTCGCCATTTTCACAAAACGCTCACTTTAAGTTACTTAAACGAATCTCAAACACGCATCCAAAGTGGCTGAGATCTTGGTGAGTAAGTTCCAAAAGATGCACAGATACAATCACTTCTTAAGATGGTTCCAAAATTCACGTTCATCCTGCCAGTATCATTGACAAAGTGTAGAATCAGTGAATACTCTCATAAGAAATTCCAATAAAATTCTATTGAATTAAATTAGAATTTATTGGATTTAATAGAATTGAATAGAAAATTTATCGATTCATTTCAATTACAGGAATGAATTTGGATTGCATCGGAAATTATTTGCAGTTCAAGAAAAGAATCAGATTGTATATAAAAATGAATTTTTTGAATAATTCTATTTAGCGTTCACAGAAGGTTATTCCTACTTAATGTGATAAGCGAAGCTTAGTTTAATTTACATGATTAACAGTTTATTTAATTTCTTTTTCGTGGTGTAATTCGTACTTGATGACCTCCAACAACCTTCAATGATAATTCTGCTTCATGTTGCAGCTGCTTTACATCTAAATCAGTATGAAATTCATATCGAGTCAATAAAATAGCTACCACTGCTTTCATAAACATCCAAGCATATCGAATACCTGAAATAAACACTATTACAGTATTTTTTTAATTAAATGTATAAATTTTCTTTACCAAGACAGTTTCTAGGACCGCCGCTGAATGGTAAATATGCATAAGGATGTCGATTTTTTATATTTTCCGTTGTAAAACGTTCTGGATCAAATTTTAAGGGGTCTTTCCAAATTTTTTCATTGCGATGTACACACATTACGGGAACAGCAACAGTTGTACCATCAGGAATCAAATTGTCATCTTAAATACAAATTAAATTATATGTTAGAAATTATTGGGAAGACTAATTCTACATAAGAATATGTAAAGACAAATTATTTTACAACTAAAGGTGACAGAAAACGCTTACTTCTTCTTGTATTTTATATTTCTATTAATATTATAATTAATCTGCAAAAACCAGTAAGTAATTTTCTCAAGTAAATTTAATGAACATTAGTTTTTAAGTCTCATGTTCATTCAAAGATAAACTATTAAGTTTTTGAGCTTTTATTATATCTCAATGATATTTTTGAGAATAAAACCACTACAAATTTAATAAAATATTTGTACAGAGGTTTTGTAGATATACGTATTCGACTTAATTAATGCCACAGACAGACAGACCGACCGAATTAAAGTGGATTAGGAGACATGATGGAACCTGGAACATGTCATAATAACAATGTTTGTCATCTACAAATAAACCTATCTCTGATGTGGAAAAGCATAGTAGTCAAAATGTAGGTTATATAAGTTTGTCGCATAAATCACTAGTAAAAGCTAGTGAAAGATTAATTATACATTTTCTGATTAAAGTATATCGTGGAAGTACATAACATGTCTAAATAAATCTTCTAAAGCCTTAATTTCCAGAGAAGTTTTGAATGTTTTGGGATATCTTCAAAAGGCATAAAATAAGCATTTAGAATTGCTGCAGATCCAAGTTAAGAACAGGGCTTGTGTAACGCTGACAATTGTAGCCAAAAGAAACATAAACCCGAAGATACTTTTTTCGATAAACATTAGCTAGATCTCATTAGTAACAGAATATCTTATTAAAAAATTGATAATCACACAAAAATTATAATCTATCATCCAAATGTTCAAGGTTTAGCCCCAAACTTGGGAGAATTAGAAGTAACTGGCTCCAAGCAGAAGAATATCTATCCGTGAAGCTTGGTTAGTACAGCCTTGCATCGATTGACTGTGTTGAAAAACCGTTTGAATACACTGGTATTAAATGTAGTGTTATTTTGTGTAGTATATGGATCATAGGTATATAACTTTGGTATATGACTTTGAGTTGATTTTTATTTATTTCAACAATATTTTAGATTTTATTTTTAATAAATTTAACAAATATCGAATTATTATATTTGGTAATTTTAATATTGATATTCTTAAGTCAAATTGTAAAAAAACTTTAATATCTTCTTTCAATATTTCAGTGAAGTAACATATTACAGTCTTTATACGTACCTAATTTGAGATCTTCGGTAATTTTTCTTACAAGTAATGGAATTGTTGGATGCAATCGCATGGACTCTTTTATAACCATTTCCATGTATTTTAACTTTGGCAAATCTTCTAAATCAATTATTCTATTTGGATCACCAAGTACTTCAAAAAGTTCTTCACAAACTTTCTCTTGAATATCATGATATGCAGCCAAATTTAAAAAAATATAACCTAAAGCATTCGCTGTTGTCTCAAAGCCCTGATAATAATGAGAAATAATTGTTAAATATCTGGTAAGAAGCTTTAATTTGAATGAATTCTTACTGCAATAATCATAAAAATAACTTCATCTTTTAATTGTTTATCATCAAACAATGGATCATGTTTAGTAACTTCAAGCAGAATTTCCAATAAACTTTTTCCAGCGAACTCATTATCAATGGATTCCATATTATTATTCAAATTATTATTAATATTGTTCATTATACAGCTTTTTTGATATCTTTTTTCAGATATCATCTGAAAAGTTTGAAAATGAACTAATAACTAAAATTCCCGAGTGTTTATTTATTGAATCAAAATAAAAGACTAAAACGGTGTACATTAATATTTGCTTAGCTTTATTTTTTGTTATTTAATTAAGGTCGTTTTATGGATTAACTAGGACATCAAGGACCACTGAATATTTCACAAATAAACATGAAAATTATGGAGAATAAATACTATATTATTATTTATGCTTTTAAACTGCATCATATATTTGTAGTCTTTTCAAGTCTCTATGGTTTTTAAGTATCCCACAATCGTGTTTTCATCCGTCTTTGATGTTTCTGCTAATTATTTGCTAAGCCTTTATTATTGATCCTTTAGTACAGTTTAGCACATTGTGTTCAGTATCAACATCACGACAACAGCTATCACATTTTGGTCGCTGTTCTTTGTTCAGTAGCCATTGATTTATGATCAGAGTGTGGCTTATTCGTTGCAATGTATCTAGTTTCTTATGAAGTTTGGTATGCTTTTTTCAGACCATTTGGCCTCCCATGAACGATAAATCTTTTTTTATAGTCTTTGGGCGTAGGTGAAGTATGGTTGCCAGTTGTTTCTTTGAGGATTGTATTCTTTGCTTCTAAGTGAACATCCGCGTTACCCTCAGTACCTTAGTGGCCAAGAATACAAACTCCACATTTTTCTGGTAGGTAGCCTATATTGTATGATCTGATATCGTAAGTTATGGGTGTCTTTTTATTATTACATTTTATTGCCGTTATTGTCGATATGGAATCAGAAAAGATTACTGATAAAAAAAAAAAACTAATATTTATGTAGTTTATGCGCATAAATAATGCAAATATATCTGTCCATATCTGAGAAAACTGAGCATAACCAATGATTTATCGAAACATAAAAACAAAGAGCTTGTTGAAAAGTTTTTAACATTTTTACTTTTGGAAAAAAGCTCTTAGAGGCACCTACCATTTTTAAGTCAAGATTGTACATTCCAAATATTAAATTATTTAAATAATTATTTTGTGAGCTACTATTCGAGTGTCTCTTAATCTAAGTTGTGGCTTACGGTTAGACACAAATGTAGCAACATTTTACATATGAATGAATTGATTGTACATACAAACAGGATACTCATGTATGTACAAGTATTTTATCCTCCTTTTTTTTTTAATATGAAACTGAAAAACGTATTAAAATGTATGCATAATTTTTAACAGTTTTTCTGGATCTTTCAACTTCTTATACTAGAGTCGATTCAATTTCTATTTTACTGTCAATTATTAACACAATAGAAAACTACAATATTTTTTTAAATGCAGTGGCGATATTATCGTTTATCTTGCGAAGCTTTTAAACGTGCACTTTAATGTGAGATAGATGACAATCTCTCACTTGGTCTGTACAGCTATATATATTATATGGAAATTTGTATAAAACCAAAATTAAGCATTGAGAGCTTCTGTTCCAATAATTTTTACACCTTACAACTAATGTTTGTATTAAAAAATAAAATTGGTTATAGTAAAAGATTACATAACAATCTATTACAAACTTTTTCAGCTAATTCTATAATGACTTTCTTGTCTTGTTTTAATTTCTTGGAATCTTCAGATAGATAAAAAATACAATCTAGCAGCTTCCATGGGCTATAAACCCGACCAAATGATATTTGAAACAATCTGTAAAAATTAAATAAAAGCTATTAAAACGTTTTGTAAATTTTAATATTATTAATAATATTGATAGGTTAGACTGGTCTAGGAGTACACACTTAAGGTTGAAATTGATATTAAGTAAAAATATATATATATATATATATATATATATATATATATATATATATATATATATATATATATATATATATATATATATATATATATATATATATATATATATATATATATATTAAAGAATTATATAATTATATATATTAATTAAAGAATTATATAATAACTCAATAAGCTCATATTTCATAATTTATCACAAAATTTAATAAAAATAAACGACATCTTCGCAAAAGTAAAAATTATAAGTGCATACTCTTAAAACACTTTAGATAAGAGGATAGCTGGAAATTTATAAGGGTATGCAAGGAGTATTATAATACAATTCTTTCCCCATTACACACGTGTTTACACATTTTTATTGTTTACTATGCTAGTTTGTCGCCTATAAATGATAAAATCATAAAGTGCCCACATTTTCAGAGGAACGTTTTTAAGGATACAGTGATTCTTATTCAGTTATTTCAATATCACTGTAAAGTAGCTCAAAATTTGAAAGTTAAAGAAATATTTTTTGTTATTGAATCTTTTATGGTTTAAAAGTTGAATCATGAATTCATTGGACCAAATAGATCGATTTTATTCATTCACGAACTATAATTCAGCTGCTATCTCTTTTTGTTTTTAAATTATCTTGATGCCAGACCGACATAATCGCGGAAATAGACTATCTAAATGATTATTTCCCTTTTTTTTAAAAACATTTTGTTCAAGAGTCACCGACACTCTTTTGTTTTGAACTCAATATCAATAAATAGAAAAATAAGTATAAACTTTTTCAAAATTAATCCTGACTGTCTAAAATAAAAACAAGTCGCTAATTTTAGAACAAACATTGTGTATTTTTTTTTTTTTTTTAATAGTGATTTTTCAGTTGATCGTACGAAAATTTAAATATGGATAATTTCTTCTTTTGTCAAATGATTCTTGCGAAAAAGGTTGATGTCACATTTGAATTATAAGTTCTCAAAAATCAACTTGTTAATGTATGTAAAGACCCAGAAATTAAAATATTATATGTGTAAAGTATTTTAAAATATGTACATAATTTTCGAACCTCTACAAATTCAAATAGTAATTTTCCAAATTAAATTGAAATAGTTTATTTTTATGCTCGACATATAGAATAATAAATTCTAGAGAATATTAATTTAAGAGTAAAGTTTAACGCTACCAAATGTTGAAGGTATTAACCAAATTTGGCATAGGTGTTCATGGAATTATTTATTTAGTCCATTTTCACATGTCCGTCCTTCTGCCATCCAGGTACTTAAAAACTTAAAAACCAAAAGCAATAGCGAGCTAAAATTTTGGTGGCGTATTGCAGACTTAAAAATTAAATTTAAGTTCGCGAATGAACAAAATCGATCTGTTCGGTCCAATGGATTCATGACTTTTAAACCATATAATGTAGATGAAACATTCAATAGCTAAAAATTTATGTTCTTTCAATACAAACAAATTTCGCTGGAAACATACTTTTGTAAGGTGTTTAGATCCGCAACAATTTCGGCTACAACAAAGCAAAACACATATACTTAAAACACTAATAATAATTATATAAATATTTATTTATACATTGATATCTTCCCTTTTTTTGCTTTTAATTAAAATATAAAAAAATTAAAATACTGAAAAAATGGCCAATTTTTAAGGGCAATATCTCAGTAACTGTTGAATATACAGAAATTTAAATTTATTTATTTTTATCCTTGTTGTTGAATCCTACTTTTTACTTTACCACATGTATTCAAATAGAATGACTCCATAAACAGTTACGAATGAATTATTTAATAAACAAATTTTCAAATAAATGAAGGGAAATAAATCCCCCACCCCTCCTTAAAAACGCACCTCAGAAAATGTAGGCCTCTTTGTTATTTTAACATAGTTAGGTGCCAAAATATCATAATAAAAAACAAAAATTCGTAGATGTAATTGTTCCTTTCTATCCATAAATTTTGTACATTTTAAATAGTCTAGTATAGTTCAATTCAACTTCATAGTCTTATGCCAACACTCCTTGCAATTTGTAACATTCTATCCCGTCTATGTTTGCAGATTTTACGTAAGTATACTTTATATGTAAGTATATATATATATATATATATATATATATATATATATATATATATATATATAAATACATATATATGTATGTATATAATATATATATATATATATATATATATATATTTATATATATATATATATATATATATAAATATATAATATATACCAAGATCTAATGTCCCAAAGAGGAAACAATTTGTAGTTATTAAATTTCATCTAATTGAAAAATTTTTGATGGATATGGATGTATACAACACTAAAAGTAAAAAAAAAAATTTAAAAAAAAAAACATCCACTAAAAAGTAAAAACTAATTTTAAATTAAAAACTTCTATAAATAATGTCCTTGTGACCACCAATTACTAGTCGAAGTCCATAGCTATCCTATCTTTAGCTAACAGCTTTGTTGGTTTTCGTTGCTTAAAAAAGGAAATTGGTTACAAAGAAATTATTTATAGAAGTTTTTACTTCAAAATAATTTTTTGGTTTTTAGTTCATTTTTTTGAAAGCGTTCCTTTTTTTTTTAAATTTAATACTTTTGAATGTACTATCATGAAAAAATTTTCATTTTGCTAAAATGTAATCACTTAAAACAGCGTTTGCCCCTTGTCTCCCCATAGGGAAATCAGACCTCGGTTTCCTTATCATGGTAGTAACACTCTTGGAATATATCCTTTCCAACATAAAATATCTCGAAAAATATGCAATAAAAAATTTGTGTTGTTTTTGATAAAATTTAAACAAAGTAATACTTAAGCCTTTGTTTCGAAACCCTGATAGTATTACTGGGCAGTAACGTATGATGTTATCAAATATGATATTTGACATATACAATTTTGGTACATCATACCTTACTACCCAGTAATACCATCCTGTTTCAAAACTTACAATAGAATTTGTGAAACTGTTTAAACTGTAAATAATTCCGTAAATTATGTGATCGTTTGATGAACTGTTATCGTTTCCGAGTTTTTCATCAAAACAAAGGCTGAGCGTGCTCAGAGAAAGAATTTCCGCCGTCCTTTCCATTGATAATACCTTCGAAACGGTGCATGGTGCGAATAAGGTGTTAGCTATATTTAAATTTAATACTTGTTTTTTTGTTATAGGTACGAAATTACTAATATATCTTCAGATCACATCAAAATGTTTGTAAGTAAAACCATTATTAAAACAAACGATTATTTTCTATTTTTTTTGTCTTTATCACTGTTGTAAACGTTCGAAGACATTGATACATTCCGAATACCCTGGTTTTTAAAATATGATAACGGATTGAGATAACGGAAAAACTCGAAAAACAGATTGTATAAAACAAATTTAATACTAAAATGAAGGGATAAAAGAGTTCTAATTAATTATGACATTAAACATCATGCCATTTTATAATAAATGTCGACTTAGAAGTCTATTCTCCCAATTTTCAGAATCCTTAAGGAGTTGATTTCCGAAAAAAAATGAAATAGCTATTTGTTCATTTGTTTTTATGAGTATTCCCACGAAACTCAAAGTGGAAATGCATATTCATTAAATGCTATTCATTAAATTGTATTATTCATTATAAAAACTTTCATTTCACCCCATTTTAGGATAATTTTCAAAAAATCGTAAAAGACTTTTCGAAAACAAACTTTTAATCAATATTTCATACCTTTTAGCAGGGTTTGAAAATCCGCCCTAAGATTGTATTACAAAAAGAGAATCAAAATTTCAAAAACAAATTTTTTGTTTGAAATATTTTTACGTCAAATATTTGGATTCATCACAATTTTTGCTCAAATTTAGCTAATAATCACATAAATAATTAAAGTATATATAATTGGATATTATTAGGGCATTTTATGAATGCTGATGATTAACAATAGTTCAAACTTGATAATCAATTATTTGTCGAGTATCTTAACAATTAACTCTTGTAGTAGTTATCTTGCCTTGTTTTTCCTTGTTCCCGATCAAAAACGAAAATAAAAACTACTTCAAAAATTACAAAACTACAATCTTAGATTCTTTGTTAAGAAAGACCTTAGAAATTTTTGTCTCTTATCAATTTCATTTAAATCTCAAGTTCTATGTTACAGCAGTCATAAATTATGCATTATACAAAAAATTTTCGGCGAACGTTTAATTTTTCTTTTATTAAACTTAAATATGCAATAAAAATATTGAGATCTACGTAAAAAATGATGTTAACCCTTATTTAACCAAGAAAACATATACCTGAAACTATATTTGAACTGAATCGCATCTTTCAAATAATCAACCTTTTGTATAATTGTTTCTATTCAACTGTTTTTCGAATTTTAGCTTTATATATAATTCATTATTTATAATTTTATAGCTTTATATATGATTATTCTATTGAAATCTGTAGATGCCCGAGTGCAATTACAACAAATTTCTATACAGTCATTAGCTATAATTCGGGTTATACCTCAACACTGGTCAGTGAAACTAGCCAAACACTACCGCACTATTTAATGCCATTTTAGCTAATTGTTGGCTGATAGTTAACTAGTTTACTATCTGCCTATTAACTAATAACAATCATTTTATTTTTATTATTTAAATAAATTATTTTATGTCAGCTATGAGCCAAGTTGTTGATTATAATTTCTTAGAATCAACACCAAATATAGTGACAGTGATTGTGAAAGTGGCCAGTCAAAACTTTTATATTATACAGAAATATCAGTAAATAATATTTAGTTGCCTATGATTTGACTAGAAAAAATGATTTTTGTATAATAAATTTTTACCAGCTGTTGTGATATAATGGCGAGCCACCCATTTTCAATAGTAAAGTAATCTATAAATTATAAATCTAATGCATTCTTGAGGGAATAACTAGTCAGTTATTAATCAATTATAATCTGGGTTATGGTAGTAAGAACATCAATATAAGAAAAGATGCTACCCTTGAGCTAACTGTGACTTCAGCTAACTTTTTTATGCGAACCAATCTATGTCTCATAAAAATTAGTAAAATATTCTACTTGTGTATGATTCTATTTTTTGTAATATTTTAAACCAACCACTGAATCTTTCTCAACAAAACTAGTCTAAATTCCAGTTCAGTATAAATCAATATAAATAATTCTATATAATTACTAGCTTTTACCCGCGGATACAATGGCATTGATAACAAGAATAATACAAAAAGTTACAAACTATATTGGTTACTATATCAAGACCCAACTTTTAGATGCCCATGACAATGGTTATACGAAAAAATGTTTCAAACAAAAGTATTTTGTATTAAAAAAATTATATATTTTGGTATTTATAGTTTCTAAATATCCGTTGAAATTGACGTTTTAAAATATGGGCCACGCAGATATGGATACGATAAACAATAACTTAATATCCAAGATAGTCGTTGATGATATGAGCTTTTTATTGATGAAAAAATGTTTGAAATTGCAGTATAGCTTACGCTTGAAAGCATAACAAACAAACATTATCGAATTTAGGATTAAAAATGAATAAAATTATGCATTGCTAGGTGTTACTTTTGGATCTTAATTAAACTAATATTGATAGTATTTAACTAATAAATAATAATTATAATGAATTACCTTTGCATAGCCTGGTAAATTGTAGATCCGCTATCTTGTGAATTTACATTTACGCCCATAGTTGATTCTAAAATAAATACTTAATTAATATAATATGCATGAAATGACGGGGCTATAATTAACAAACGTAAGTATTAATAAGCTAGTAAATCTAAAACTGTACACACTACGTCTTAAGCACTGCTTTCACGCATTGACTATGTTTAAAATTACTGCTGCGTAGCTCGGAGCTGGCCTTTTGCATTTCGTACTTTATGAGTAACGAAAATTTATATATTTTAATTTTTTGATTTATGCTATCTATATTATGAATATTTATGCGTTTGTCTTAGATATTTTATGCTTAATAATGTTACATTGTTTAATTAACGTAATTATAAAACAATATTATGCTACGTTTTAAAAGACTAAAACTGTATCTTTGCAGCTACAACTAACAAATCGACAGGGCTAGTATTAACAAGTTAATAAATACCCTAGATTTGAATACTAGTATTAACAGAATACTTTAATGTCTTTGAAATATGCTACTGTCACAGATTGTCCATATCCAACAGTTCTAACTGAAGCATTTATATCTGAACCACCTAAGCTTGAAGTTAATATTAATGATCTATCATTTAGCTGTCACAAATGTTTAATGAACCGCTTGCTGGACCATCTGGAATCCTGAAGAGTGATACTAGAATGATAGTAAATGCGCTAGAATATCTGCTATTCTCATGGATTCCCCAGAAAAGATTAATGTCAAACAGAAGAATTGTAAAAGAGGAAAAAGAGGAAAAAGGCTGCAACAGATCTAAATAAAGGGAACAAATAGGATAACGTTAAGGGTAAAGGGAATAATAAAGTCAATGTTCAAGGAGATATAAATAAATACATAAAGTTGAAAACATGAATAGAAAGATTTAAAATGAGAGCAGTGATTCTGAAGAAGATGTATTGTTTGTGGCATGATACTTCAGGTAGTGACTGGATTCGATATGCAGAGACTGCGTCTCACCTCAGTGTATGAAAGGTAACATTACATCATTTACTAGATTCAATTGTAATTCGTATTATTACTACGAATACATAATATTTTACTATTTCCAATATAGTTCCTAATCAGGGAAATTTTTATATATTTGTTCATTTATTTTATAATTTGTTGATTTTCTAATTTGTCACTTTTGTAATTTATTGGTTTTAATGACCAAAAGGCATCCATTACCTCTAATAATTTAACGAATTATTATTTTTTGTTTATATTTCTCTATGTATTATTTAATTTATAAGAAAAAGGATTCTATACATGCCAGTATTTAATTTTGCGTTATTTTACTTAACAAAAAAAAAGTTTTGTTAAGTGTTTGTTTTTTTTTCTATATAAGTTGACTACGTAACATAATGTTAATTGTTGCCCCTTTTGTTAATACTTGTCTAAGAGTTGCTAATTCTAATCCCGAACAAGAAATATGAATTACTATCTGACTTCATTTGTGTTTGATTTAAGTTATTAACATGATACCTAAATAATTAGAACCTCATTTAATACAAATGTAAAGTTCATATGTTGAATCATTTCGAAACTACAACCAAAAATCAAATTTTTCTGTTGATCTGGTCTCCCTTATTTGCAACAGAATATACAGAATAATTTTGATAATTTATTCGAAAATTATGCATTTGTAAATGGTATATGAAAATACAAATTACTTATTAAATATTAATAAATACAGAGCGGCTGAAATTTGGTATGAAACTCATTTTATTTGGCAGTTTTATCCCGATCCAGTATTAGATCCTATAATTTAATACATGATAATTTTATCCCGATTAAAAAATAATAATTGGATTGGCTTATTCTAAATCTTGCTATATTTATCATCAAATTGTTAAACTGGACTCAATAAGACAATAAAACTAAGAAAATTTTATCAAAATTGATTCAAAACTGAAATAAGCTCTCAACGGTTGTTTTCCATCACTTTTTTTGAAAAAGGAATTTCAGAAATAATCTCTATAACGATAATTAGGATTGACGTCTTTTCTAAGCTTGATTATTCTCCTTTAGTCAGTATTTTTGAACGATCATATTTATAAAATTTGATTAATATACTTAAATAAACAGTCAAAATTTCAATGAACGTTTATTTTTATTTTTGTAAAATACATCTACTGACTACAGAGAAAAAAAATTACTTAAATTGTATTTAAGAAAGTATTGAAATTGTGATATTAAAAATGTATGCAAGATAGTTGAGATGGAAATATATGTCACCTGCCAAAATAACTTTAATAAAGCTATAATCATCGTATCCGAACATTGTTTAGATCATACGATTAATTAACTATGGAACATCAATAATATAAAATATATTTTAGCGTTGCTCCATACCATGAATTAAAAACCATGCTTTTCACGTAGCTTTAGTATGTATAATTTGTATTGATATAGATTTAAAACATTACTTACTCGCAACTGAATCCATTGAAGCTTTTGATAAATATTCTAAAATGTCAAACGATTTTGAATCATTCAATTTATCTTCTAATTTTTTAGATAAAATCAAACTACTTTCAATCATTATTTTAAAATAACTTTTCAGAACATTTGGTGTAAAACCTCGAACAATCTTCCTTCGATTATGTTTCCATTTGGGCACTAAAACATTATTATCATTTATATAATTCAATTAATTCCAATGCTTTGATTATATAAAAAATAAAAAACTGACCATGAGCTGTTAATATCGAATCCCCAGCTACGTCAACTGCCACGTGTGTCATTAACCATGGCTTTTCTAGTCCATTATAATTCGTAAAAATTTGTTGAACATATTCTGGGCTTGTAATGACAAGCACTGGAATTGGACCAACACTAATTTTTAATAAAGGTGAATATTTGTTAAACAATTCAGTAAAATGATGAGTTATTTCTGAAAAATAAATAATAAACATCGTATATATATTTGAACTGTGTTGCAATATATTTAAATGTAATTTGTCAATCAATTTAATTGCAAGATGAGTTAGCCTGCAAAATTATAAGCGTTTATTTGAGTTCGGTTTACAATAATTTTTCTTAGTTATATTTATTAACACTAAATACGAACTCTATGTTGTATGATCTTTTCAAATAAATTAATGAAATTCTAATCTTATTAATTACGTTTTCAAATAAATTATTGAAATGGTCCAGCCGTCATTTGCTCAGGATACAAAAAAACTGGAAAATCGGCATTTTATTGTTAATATTCCTTAAAAGAAGGCCCTTTTAAAAACAAAAGTTCCGCGAAAAACATAAAAACCGTAAGTTCGTAAATATATTTTACAAATTCTCACTTGAAGAAAATGGAAAATCCGATTATATCAATAATACCAAGTAACGAAATTTTGAATGAACATTTGGAATGGATTGAATGATGTTTTTGTATGTACATTTACAGCTTCTCAACATATAAAAGGATAAATGACTGACTGACATACCAACACAACACAGAACTGAAAACGCGTCGTTTAGAAATTTGAAATTTTGCATGAGGATATAAGTAGGCAGTAATGAATTTTTGGATTTTTGTCTCCTAAAAAGAAGAAAGTGATCTCAAATTTTGATATATTATCCATAAATGTACTGCCCAAATCAATAAGTTAAAAAGCTTGAATTCAAGACCAGAGATTTGTGTTATAACGAAGATAGAGACTGAAGAAAGGTCTATTTTTTTAATTCAACTCCGTATTGGAGGAATAGGGTTTTCAAATTTTTTAATTTCGATCAAGTTCCTGAATGTTTAGGGAGAAAGCTTGAAATTTTTAACATTGATCCTATTATAACACGTTGAGCACAAATGAGAGAGGTAAAACGGTTTTTATGAGAGAGGCAAACACTTCAAAACTCGTGTGACCATAAAATCGTTTAAAACTGAATTAAATATTTTTTAATTGACTTTAATAACTAAGCTCTGAAATTAATGGAAGTATATCTAAGTTTATATTATTGTAATTATTAATTAACCATAATAACTTAGTTCGTAAACTTATTTAATTATACCTAAGTAACTTTGTGGCCGCGAATCACGCTTTACGTAATTAATTAATTTACTTGCTTGGCACCGATTCATAACTACTTAAGTATACTTACATTAGTTTTAGAACTTAATTATCCAATTTAATTGAAAAAGGTTTATTATTATATATTGTTTGCTTATCAGTTTTTCGGCGGTTTAAGTTTTTTGTTAAAAAGTGTTATTTTGTAATTTTTTTGCAGCTATAATCTACTACTTACTACTTTCTTAATTTTTGATAAACACAACTCTGGGAGCATTAAAATCTGGGATTGAATAATAAATAACCCCCTATTTCTCCAATATCCCACTATTTTTTATATGCCTCTATGAAATTTTTCCAATTTTGGATAACAATTAAAAAATATATGTCAGTTATAAATAATTTTGAAAATGCTTATCAATCGAAGTCAGCCATAGAGTTCTCATCATTGGCCAACAGAAATGATGACGTCTACACTGCAAATACCGGTGCTTTATTTTAAATCACTTAAAGCGCCTAAACACTTGTAGTCAGTTTATAAGCAGAAAATGGCGTTTAACATTAGTGATTTATTAAAGAATACACATAAGGTGTCTTTTTTTTACGTGTTTAATTCAAATAATTTAGCACATAATAATTTATAATATTCATCAAAACTTTCTTTTTCTTTTTGCCAGACCAATATACAAATATTATACATGACAATTTTGACTAAAATAAGATACATGAGACAAAAAAAAATGGCAGCACAAATTTACATTTATAAATTCGATTGTAAGAATGATATTGAAAATAAGGAATAATTAGTTGTTTAAAAGCAATTTGATTATAATTTATTACAATTTAACAATTTATTATAATTTTCCAATGTTTAAGCGGTTTTTTGTGTGCGAAAAAATAGAATTAAAAGAAAATTACCAGAATATACTAAAGAATATAGAGAAATTATTATTTCACTACTTTTCGTGGCTTCGCTAGGTCCGACTTATTTTAGAAACCTTTAAAATACCTAATTAAAAACTGAATACCCTTTAGGGATTTAATTTCAAAAAAGTTTGTATAGTCGCATACGTTATTATAGGATACTTTGTTCAAATTATTAACCGGTTTTCCTTGTAATTTAATCAAAATTTCAAAATCTTGAGCCTTGTTTTACTCTTCTTAGGATGGAATTTACAAAAATTATTTCATTTCACGTTCTAGTACCATGACCAAAATTGGAAACACCTCTGAAACAGAACTATTTTTCTTAATTTCCAGCTTTTCACATAGCAGTTTCGGATATACATAGATCGATACATGAAAATTTGACCCCTTCGATACCCCTTTAGGGAAGAATTATTGAAAAACCCAATCTTAGAGCCTACTTACGTCTTATAGGGAGCCCTCATGCACAATTTCAAGATTTAGGGCAAAGTTTAGGTTCTACGTTGATATGTCAGTCAGTCCCTTGTTCACTTATAGCAATATTTGTAGTGATAAAATGGCGTACTAGTATACGCCTGCTATCAGGCATAACACTTTGATCATCATAATAATATTTTCTGTTTAAGTTATGCCAATTATTAATATCTAAATTTTAAAACAAATTGGGATTCTGTAATTGACTTGATATGTGTCGATTTTGGAAAGTTAATAATTATTTTGTTTGTTTATTACACAAAATGTTTGTTTATAACACAAATTTTAAAATTAATCAACAATTTAATTATAAAATATTTGGTTCAATGAATTTTTTTTAAGAATGATAGAAACTACCCTTACTAACAAAATCTCTAATAGACGTTATTTACCCATTTGTACGACACACACACACACTATATATATATATATATATATATATATATATATATATATATATATATATATATATATATATATATATATATATATATATATATATATATATATATTGTAGTAAGTATTGCAAGATATATATTTCAAACCTCCTATCTTTAGAAATATAAAAAAATATCTTCAAAAGATATATTCCTAGCATCCATATTATTTTTGAGAATTCAGAATAATACTTATTTCTAAATAAGAATTTGTGAAACTAATTTTCGTATTTGTCAACAAAATATTAAAGAAAGACAAATTGTTATGATTCCATTGTTCGCTAAATCACCCTGCTCGTGTTGTTCACAAATTTAAAATCCCAAACCATCGTATGACAAAACTAGCCATTTGTTTGACCTTGTGGTTTATTTATTTATTGTTATAGCAAATGCAGGGATAATTGGCAATTGCCTTCTTTGGAATTCAAACCGTAAAATAGTACCGGAAAACGTCAAATTTATTCACTGAATCAAAATTGTCAGTCCAAATTTCGCGATGAACAGAATTGTTACATTAACATTTGATACGCATTCGTATCTCATTAAATAATCGTCCTTTTATTATTCAATTTCTACGGTAGGACAATACAATTGATCTTCAGTTCTAACGTTCGTATTGCAACGCGGTTACTTTATTTCTGAACACTTCCGCAGTAAGTATATTTTGTTTGTTATGAAACAAATTAGCATTCCACTCAGTATCTCCAATGAGAAATAATATTGGACGTGCTTATGGCTCCAATGATGAATCTAAAACTGATACGTTTTTCACTCTATCGTTAGTTTTAAAATAAGAAATTTTTTTATTATGACAGCTCACCATCATTGTTAAAAATGACGAAGTCGTCGGTTTGCACTGCATCATTGTAATTGCCAAGGTCTAAATTTTAAATTCTATTAAAGGTATTTACATATAGATTTCTGTATTTTCATTTCTCATTCTCGAACGATGATATTATTTCATTGTAGTAATATAATGTACCAAAGGATTAACGCGTTCCAATTCTAAAGAAATAAAATTGTATTGCACGATTGAATTGACGGTTCTCGCAATCTATAATTAGCAGTTGTATCAACATCATAGAAATATAAGTGAGTATAGACAGTATGGTGCTCGACCACACCTAATAGTCATTGGGCCTGATCTATGGTAAAAAATATATTATATTTTAAAATACCAACTTCCACGCATAGCTGTATCAGATATTTATGCATCAGAACTGACCAATGCAAACAATGAATTATAGGAACGAATATTTTCGAAAAAATATTATTATTTAATTTTATTCTTTGATCATCTGAATCGAGATCCAGATATAATTCATTGAAAAGGAAATTCTGAATCAATGGGAGTAAATTAAATTTCCTTATATAGCAACATTATGTAAAACCCTTTATATTCCTAAAATTTACTTCCGATGTTAAAGGTTTTGCATAACAAACTCTACACTTTAGATCAATTAAACCACAACTGTAACTATTAAAATTGCTTAAAACTACATTCAGGGCACATGCAAATTTCTCATTCAAAACATAATACATTTGCAAAACGACTCTTACCGTACGTCTTTGTTTCTCAATTTGATCTGTTAGGGTGATTTTCGATAAATGACAAAAATATAAGTGTACAAACTTAATATAAAAAATGTAATGTTTAATTCAAAAGAAAAATTTTTGAAAAAACCATGCTTTCAGAACAAAAAGTAAAATCTACCGACAAATTTTTTGTTACCGACCAAAACTGCTGATTTAAAATTTTTATAAATGCTGAGAAACTCAAACGTTTTCATAAACCATACTGAAACGGGTTTAAAATTATCGATTAATTGTCTGTTGGATTTTTATGAAATATCAGAACACATACAATTAGTAATTGGATAGTTAATAATATTTATAATAATATTTGTTTTACAAATACTTATACTAAAATTTAATTGATATTAAAATATAAAAAAAAAAAAGAATATTTTAATTATTATAAATCAAAAAAACGTTAAAGACATAAATTTTGGAACGAAGTTCCTTACGGCAGGCTTGGAGGGGATAGGGATTTTGCTGCGCGACCGAACTGAAAAAAATGTGATAGTAAAACCGTAAGAAAAAATGCGTGGAATAAAACCGTTAAATGAGACGTAACTATAGTAACAATGTCAAATGAACCAACATGTTACTTGAATGCAATTGACAATGATAATAGTGGGAAATTATTCAGTGCAAAAGAATTAAATACGTAAGTATTAGTTTATTCTTTATTAATAAATATATTAATAAATATATATTTATAAATATAAAATATTTTACATTGGTTAAGTAAGGTTTTCTAGGTTTCTTCTAAATACTTTCTTGTACTTAAATAAAAATTAATCAGCAAAATTTAAGAGAAAAATCAAGAAAACCTACATAAAATTGAGCACGATTTTTTTTGCAATTTGTGTCGATTCTACATTAGCCGAAGGAACTTCGTTCCTACCTGGTGTCCCACGACACCACATCATTTTTTATTAAAATTTATCATTTTAAAATAATGCTCTTCTTCTGATAACTAGTAAATAAAAAATTTGTCTAAAAACAAAATTGATTTACTAGTCAATTCAAATGAACATTATTGGCATCAGTAAAAAAAAAAATGTAATTACCTGAATGTGTTTTACCAATCATCAAATATGCAACTCCAATTATTGGATACGATTTTGGACCATGTATTTTAGATAAGTAATACACAATTCTAAAATAATTTTTATCAAAAACACATATAAAAACAATTATTACAATTAGTAACAGTAAAACTGTGTGATAATTATTTTCATAGGAATTAAAAAATAATTTGAAATGCATTTTAGAACTTTTATTGTTCAATTGAGCAAGCACTAATATTTATATCGCTTATAACCTTAATATATACAGATATTTTATTATTAACAAATTTTTTAATTGAGTTTGTATTATACATATTCTTATGTTAAAATAAAAATAATTTTTTTTAAATTTTATTCAAATTATATAAAATACATCTATCTATAGCCAAGTGGTAATGTGAAAAGTTTGATAATTCCGGTGCCCATTGCCATATGATGTAAAATAAATACACCTCTCGAAACTATATAATACCTTCATTTTTATCCTCACTAACTTTTCCGTTAAAATTGTTCCAAATTAGCCATGAATTTTTCTTGTACGCCCAAGCGTAAATTTAGAATTAACTGTTTTTCTTCATCTAACGAAAATAATGATAAAATCTTTTTGCATGAAAAATGCTGAATGATTGATCAATCCTAAATTTCAAGAACTTGCAATACTTAAGCCTCAGAAGTGTAATAAAGATTGGGTAAAAATGAAAAATAATTTTGTCCGGCATTGACTTAGAATTGCAGTTTGCTGAAGTGCTTACCGAATATTTATGCGATATTCTGTATTAAGACAATTGTGCTTAAGGATTAAACTCCAAAAACAAACACAATAATTCTTTTATCAATCAAGTGAGATGAAAATTATTACTGTTAAAATTTAACTCGAATATTTATTAACAATTCAATTGAAGAGTCGAATTTGTATTGAAAAATATCCTTACACAATAAATATAAATAAATAAACATAAACCTAATCGCTATAATATTGTGCGAAGCATATTGCAAGTCACTCATCAAAAAAAAAAAGTACTTGTCTATAATTTATCTTAAATAATAGGAAAATCGTGTCAAAGGCTCAGAAGAAAACTTTTTCTAATGAACTGGGCAAAATATTTAATAAATTATTCATTTTACTGCAGCCACCAAGCTCAATCCATTCCTCTCTTTTATATTTTCTTATTGTTTTACAGTTTGCAAATTTACTACACAGGCGAGATACCGGAATACGAGTTCCAACATCTACACGTTTGTAACTGCAACAGGGTGCACATACCCACGCCGTTATCTTGTAAAACAAATCGTATTGGCCGTATTAAAAATAAAATAATTATAATTATCGATCTCGAGTGCAAAAACATGAAATGTGAGATATCACAATTCGAAAATATTACAGTGGTATATACACTTCAGCCCTTGCAAATACATCGATAATAGTCTCAATTGCTAACAATTTTTTTGATTTTGTAAGCAAGTTAGCATTTGATGCAATTTTAAGCAAGTAAGAAAATATTAATATAAATAACAGATAAATCATATTTTTAATAAATTTCCCAACTTGCAAAAAAAAACTGTATTTTGGTCGATGCAAGCTCTATTTCAGAATTCAGTTATTTTTTATTATATTCCTTCATCTTAAAATAAAGTATAATAATTAACGCTCTTTGTTTACTCTAATACTCTCAGGCTTAATTTTTTTTTCGTCTAAAAATCGTCAAAAATTAAAGTAGGTACCTGTAGTAACTAACTTAATGTTTTGTTTAGTTTTTTTTTTTTATGTTTATTACCTTTACTAAAATTATTTCATCTGGATTACGTTGTTTATTTGGTCTAAATTATTGAACAATATATAGAGGTTGTGTGTCACCCAAATCAACTATGTTTTTTTTTTTGAAATTGTAGTATTTTAATTTAAAATTACCTATATATTTGTTTTTGTAATCAATATATAAAATTACGGTGTGTACCTAAAACTTATTATACACTAGTTATTTATGAAATGTATATAAGTATGGCCTTCTATAATTGAAAAAACTACTTTGTTATTTCTTTCATATTTTTATACTCGACTTATATGCAATTAGTCAGACCATATTAATATTTATCTAAAACTGATATTTTGTTGACTGTGCCCACAAAATTTTGGTGTAGGTGTTCATGTACTCATCGTATAAGTCAATTTCTGCACAACCTACTGTCATCAAGAACTGAAAAACGAAACAGATAGCATGTTGAAATTTTGATAACGTACTTAAGTAATGTCAATTTCGTGAATAAGCAAAATCGACGCATTGGACACAATGATTCCATGAAGATCCATGATTAAACTTTTGAACCTTTAAAGATAGGAGAAACATTCAAAAGAATCTTTTTGAAAACTAGCAACTTTTTGTTTGAAACAGTCTATCGTAAGCTGTTTAGTTATTTTGTTACAATTTCAGATCAAATTTAGCTAAGAACACGTTTAATTTCAATAAGTCAACTTTATAGACAGCATACTGTCAGTGTTTTATAAATGCGTACCATTAAAAATAATTGAAACATTGCTACTGAATCATATGTCGAATAACTAAACAATTTACTCTATTAGTTGTTATCTCCAATTGATAAATTTTAGGCTATTTTTAGATAATTTTATGGAGGCATGCCTCAGGAAACATTAAGAATGATAAGCTGTAATGGATATTACATACTTTAAATATTCGACTTCAAAAAAGAAGGACATTATCCCTATGTTCACATGTATGTGCTATTTTTTGAGTGTTCGACGATATTTTCGTCAATTGTGGTCCAATTTTAAAATGATATTTTTGTTGGAAAGAGTATATTACTGACGTTTAGAAATTTTTATAAAAATCAATGAATGCTTGAAAGGGATGAATATTTATTTCTTGCTTGTATGCAATAAGTAAATCTAGAATATTCGTTAAAATTGTACCAACACCAGAGAAAATAAAATAATTGACTGAAGAAAGAACTGGTCAACAAAATTAATGCCTTTAAAATGTGATCTTATAGGTGCATGCTCAAAATAAGATACGCGGATTAGATACGCGTGAAGGTACTCTTGAGTTTTGACCTTTTTATTATATTTTTTTGCATGTTCCATACCGCTGGATTTCACGGACGGTGCCGTGCATGATCACTACTTTAGACTGACTTATATACCTTCGATTTCGAAAACAGGCATACATTTTGACGACATGTTGACTAACGGACCAACAGACTTTACGAAGATTTTTGACTCTCAAAGAGATGGTTGCGTTCTGGGGTGCAAACCCTATACCCGCTCTCCGCCTGTGACTGGCATAAAAATGGAGTAAGGGTGAGAGTTATCTCCCACTTTGAAATTATTGAAGTTATTATTGATTTACAATGCAGTTTGAGAAATAAAAATGTAAGGCACAATTGAAATTTTTAAAATAAGGTGCACATAATTCTTCCAGTTTATATATAAATTCCAGAAATCTACATATCAAGAGTTACATAATATCCAACACAAATATTTAGTGATCAACATTAACATTACTCTCTTGTGATTTTACTTCCATAAAATTGAAGACTCGTATATATTTGGAACAGTAAAGTGAACGTCGAAGTAAGTTTATTATAAAAAAAACAATTGGTAATTGTAATGTGATCGTAAATTAATCAATGAATTTGGATGTGTTTATGGTAATTTTATGTGCAGATTTTGAAAACCAAGTTTTCTAACTTACAATCTAAGTTATACGCACATTGTATTCATAATAGTTATTTTTTTTTAAATATATTTTTTTATTCATTAATTGTTATTTACTTAAAATTAAAATAATACAACAAATTTTAAATTCTTGCCAGATTATCTTAATTTATTTAAATAATTCTCGCTTATAGTGTTTACTCCTTTATAAACTAAGTTTTTTTTTTTGTTTGCACATTTAATTTTTTTTATAAATAAGGAATTGAAATTGATTTTTTATAAATAAGGAATTGAAATTATTACAAAAACTAAAATTTACGTAAAATTATGCTGAAAATATTTTTACGAGGAATTTGAAAATTACAAAACCAAATAGTGAAGGTTTTGCATTAATATCCCATCAAAAATTTTTAATAAAGCAAATAAAGAATGCTTTTCGAATTGGTATAAATTAAGTATCTTTTCGTTTTTCAGTGTTTTAGTATACACAGTGAAATTTTTGTTTATGACGAATAATAATTGACGAGAATAAAGAAAGAAATTTTATCAAAATATTTAATTTACTTTATTTTCTAGTGTAATTAGATTTTTCAAGAACCGACTAGTTGCATAAAAAATCAAATTATCACGTAAACATTTCGCAATCTAGCAATTTTTTATTTCATTATGTATTATTTTCGCGATTTGAATATAACGTTTTCATGAAGCAATAATAATAATAATTTCAATAACATCAACACTCTTAAATTTACCTGGATTAATTAGTTGCGCTGGGAACAGAAGTCCCAAAAATCGGCAAAACTATGGTAACTCAATGCTTAATATCGCCTGGATGTTGCCGGACCAATGATTGGTTTAATATTTCTTCAATATCTGGGAAGATATGATATAAGATGGAAAATGGAACATTATATTAAGTGCTTTATGTTGAATTGGGAAAAATAATCACTTTCATTATCTTAGATTTTGTCGAAAAATGTTTCAATTTTGTGCAATAAGCGATTTAAGATCCAAAAAAGTCGTCATTTTTAAATATCGTTTACTTGGATTTTACTGCAACATTTTGTCAATCTAATGTAGTTGGTTGCAGTTTTTCTTTATAGAATTTTGGGTTTTAGTGACTGTTTATCTCACATAATATATCGTATAAACATAATGCGAACCTTCTAGAATAGTTTTGATAATTTCTAAAAATCTTTCCAAAATTGTCATAGTGGTTGCTTTTTATTTACTGAATAAAAAAAACATTGTTGAGCTCATATTATTTTTTCGAAAAATTCTTCGTTTTCATCAAAATTTATTATTACAATAAATATTGGTCGTTTCCATGTTTAATTATAACAAAATTAATATATTTATTAACATGTCCAAATGATCTATTGTTATTAACAATATACAATTTATAAGATGTTTTCTTAAAAATAAAAATGTTAAAATGATGATGTATAAACGGGAGAAGTAAATTATTGTTTGATTATTGTCCTTATAAAAATCAAGTTCAGAGTGATTTTGAACGATTAAAGTTCGAGAAACAGTCTACTTCAAAACAAATTCTAAGAAGGATAAACAAAAAATTTTGTAAAAAACAACATATATTAAATGAAAATATCTCTTAAAAATAATATAATTTCGGATATGCCATTTTTTTAAATGGCGTGTTATGTTTTTTTCAATCTTAAGTCGCTTATAGCATTAGAAAATAAAACAATTTTTGGAAAGAAATTTCCCTTTTTTATACACACTCAAGTCCATACCGGTCTTGGTTAAATAGGATTATCGTAAAGGCCATACATTCATAGTAATTGCTACGTGTAAATATTACTTTATACCATAATTTATAAGTCTTAAAATTTTGGAATAATCAGTAAAATATATCTATTAATTTCTAAAAACTTGTTTCTCTAATGTCCATAGATCTTGAGCTATAGGTCGTTCAATGTTGGCTATCAGGCATAATATCAAAAATTTCAAGAAATGTATAGAGTATAATGTTAAAAATTCAACAACAAAAATAAATATCCAGACTGATTATGTACTCAACAATTACAAGTTCCTTACCTGCACTACAATCTTACTTTTTTATTTTATTTTATTATATTCAGATTTTATTATATTCAGATGCCATAATAAAATCAAATGAGACGAAAGGAGGGATATTTAAAAAAAAAAAAATATTTTTTCAAATTTTCAAGCGCTTTGGACGTGGCGAAAATCAAATTATATTTTATATTTCCTCTTCATCTTCGTTACCTTCTTCGGAGAAACACAAAGAAGACTTTAAAGCCCTAATGAATTGTTTAATCTCTTGTTCAAAATTTCCAACATCCACCGAATCTTGTTCAATACGTGGTTTACTCTTACCTTATTCATGTATGTTTCTGCCGTGGAATTTTCACAACTTTTAATGCAGTTCATGCCCACTTTGTGGTATCCGCATATTTTTCTACTGATAGTTCGGCATTTGCATGATATTAACTCCAGCAGACTGGGCGGTGTCGCAGGAATTATTAAAGCGATTGGTAAGCGGTTCATATATCAACTATTTTTAATCGTTTGCATTCATAAAATACTGTTTAACGTCTTTACAGTTATAAATACATATACAATAATATGTTTTGTAAATTTTTGTGTTAATTAGCTAAATTTGAACTACAATTGTGGCGAATCCAAACATTTTACGAAAAAACTTTTCAAAAAAATCAATTGTTTTTTAAATCTTCTATGGTTTAAGAGTTGGGTCATATATCCGTTGGATCCAATGGACTGATTTTATTCAATAACGAACTTAAACTGATCCTTTTTATATTATCTCGCATACGTTACCAACATTTTAGACGACACTTTAGACTATATATATATAGTCTAAATGGTCGTCTAAAATGTTGGTAACGTATGCGAGATAATATAAAAAGGATCAGTTAAAGTTCGTTAATTATCAAAATCGGTCCATTGTCCATTAGACCAATAGATCCATGTTCCAAGTTTTAAAATAGAAAAAAATCTAAATCAAAAAATGCTTGTTTTTAAAAAATAATAATTTTTATTTGAAATCATAATTTGTTTGGATTTTCCTCAATTCTAGGTCCAATACAGTTAGTAAACAAATTAATTATAATACAATTCAATATTTAATATGTATTGTAATAATGTAGTAATAGTAGTAATATGCTTTAAAGTATTATTAATTTTAAATATTGAATTGAAAAAGCTGTTATTAATTTTATTATGTTCAAATCTCAACTTATCCATGTGCCACAAATAATTTTGTAAATAGATATCAGCAAATATGATTTCCACAAATTTTTTCGAACTGCTTTCCATAATTGAACACGTTGAAATGCAACTCATGTTTTGATTAATTACGAAAGTACTGAAAAAATAAACGAGTCACTTCAAAAGTCTACTTTCTAAAATTTTTGGCCTATAAAAATCTATTTAGTAGTGCAACGAACATTTTCACAATGAGTACTCTCATTTTTAAAAATTTAATCAAGATTTTCATCTTTACAATTTGACAATAAATTTTTTATAACGTTAAGAAAAATTTGCTGTGACGCGTCACGGAACTTTCTTTTCTACTATGTTCTGTTACTAGGTACATTTATTTATTTATTTATTTTTTTTATTTCTATTATTATTATTTTCGTTTTACGCTAAAAAATGAGATGAAAACTTCATAATAATAAAAATATAACTCCATAATAATATATACATGAGATGATGACTTTATAATAATAAAAACATAAAAAATACCAAATATGATTATGTTGCTAAATATGATTCGTTGAATTTTCTCCCTTATTTGAATATTTTATCAAGAATGTTTCTAATAGATGTTATAAAGCACAAAATAGTTTATAAATATACTAAGTTTGAAGGAAATTGCTGGCTTCATTTTCTTGAAAAGGACAAAAGCCCGAAAATCTTAAAATATAATAACGTGATACAGGTGCACTTTAATTGAAATTTTGCAAATTTGATGAAATGCTTTGGTTTTAGTCCTTGGGTCATCCGAAGTTTTAATACAAATTTATTAAAATTTAGTGATTACAGCTCTTTTGGTTCGAATAATCATGACCGCTGGCAGATTGACAGCCGCTGACCAAATTTCCTAAAATATTTTTAGATTTAGAGGACATCATATTTTGTGTTTCCATTAAAATCGACATGGAGAAGATGAAAACGGAATACATTACTATTTACTGGTAAAAGAAAGTAATGATAAGAAAAATATTCAGTTTTCTAAATTTAGAATTTGTTAAATTTTTTTAACTTTTTTAACTTTAACATTTCTATTTTCACATTAATGTTTTTGAAGTGATCAAACATTATAAATCATTTGACTTGTCCGAGAAATTTCAGAAAATTGATTTTTGTTAACAGCTGTAAGTCGACAAGTCAGTGTTTTGAATATACAGTTGGCTACTACACACTATTCGCCACGTGTTTTTTTTTTTCTGTTACAAAAAATGACACATCCTCATGATTAAAAATGTACTTTCTCGTGAAAGATATTAACACTTACCCTTGTTATTATAACCAGTGATAAAATATCCAAGTTATTGCTGGGATAGCTAGTTTGAATATGCGAGTTTTTTGGCCCTCATATTCACCATGGGATTAAACTTCTCATGGAATATTTTAAGTTAATACAGGTCTGCGTGTTTTTGGGCCTAATGTCCAATCAGTACCAGACGATACCATCCAGTAACATACCACAAAAGTGACATAAACGGTCGATTTAATACGGCACTGCGGTTTTTTGGTTCTTACGTACACTCTGTGATTAAACTGACTAAGTGATATCAGGGATCGAGCTACCAAGAATCTCCAGGTTTTTTGAACCTTACGTAATACATGTGGTTATATTATCCAGATTTAATTTAGGCTGAAGTTAGTATTATTTTGAGGGTATTTTGGTACTTCAAACTGTGATTAAACTACCCAAGCGATAGTTGCTTTTGTGGCGAGTTGATTAATGTCGGGTGGTTTTGACCGGAGTGGTTTTTTCATTGTGTAATTTTGAGTCGAGTTATTTAATCCTAATCCAGAAATTTCTTTTATTGAAATACCCATTATCGAAAACATTTTCTTAAAAACTCGTATCTTCGAAACGACTTAAACAATTGAGTTGAAATTTCGATTTGGATAAAACAAATAATGATAAAAACTACCAGAATTAATTGTTCAGATACTTGATATATGGTTTAGTAATAATGTTTAGTGTTTATTATTTTGTACTATTTTTCATCCTTAGGAATTAGTTATTTAAAATGGAACTGTCTCCGTACTTATTCTTTAAATATTTGATGGATATAGTTTCGATATGTTTATAGCACAATAATTTCGAACATATTTTATTAAATAATTTTTTTATATCGTATTTATTTATTACTAAATAATTTTTTTATATCATAATTGACAATGAATAATATCAATCACGTTTCGTAAAAATTTAAAATACAAAAGACAATTTAGAACTCAATTCAAAATCATTCATATTTCATGAGCACAAATTTTTTATATTCGTCTATTAAAAAATAATAATAATATAATATTTTTGATTTAAATAGAAAACATTTTATTCATATGTATTGATTAATAAAGTCTTAACACTCTTTGAAAAAAAAAACTTTTCTTTTAAAATCGGTAAACGAGGTAGTAGGTTACGCGTGAATGTGTTACAAACAAACAACCAAAAAACAGTTACACTCGCATTTATATTGTTAATTTTTTAAACTTATATTTACTTCCAATTTAATTAGTTGCTGGTAGTTGGTATTTATTCTATAATCTGTTTGTATGATTACACTAATTTTTAGCCTATTAAGATTATAAGTGGCTGGTAGTTGGTATTTTTTCTACAATCTGTTGGTATGTTAACGCTAGCGTAATCATACCAACAGATTAAAAAAAAAAAAAAAAACTAATAAAATTGCAGACTCCGTTATTTATATTTTTGAAAATAAATATAACTTTACAATATAAATGCGAGTGTGACTGTGTTTTGATTGTTTGTTTGTAACACCTTCACCTTACTCAACAGATTTTAAAAGATAAGCTTTTTTGGAGAGAGTGTTACGATTTATTAATCAATACATAAAAATAAAATGTTTTCTATTTAAATAAAAAATATTTTAAACTGTAACAATTATGGTTGTCTTTAAATGCAATCGGTTTTAAGAGCTCATATTTTAATTTAATCGATATTATACTTAATATGATATGCGTACATAAGTCATGTTAACTTTCATTTTCTGGTTCGTTAATAAGATGAATTAGTGCTGGAGCCTCTCTTATCTCGTACATTTTACATTTTTTACTGGAACGCATATACAAAATACTACATGTTCGCTTTGGGTTTCTTGATTTAAAATGTTGAAGTTATAACATAATTGAATGTAATAAATTTAGTAAATGAAAAGAAAATGGATTTTAATACGAATTATTTTGGGACGCACAAGAATACATACATAAATATTAAGGAATCTGTATCATTATTTTTTTTTTCAAAAATCGTATTTTCTTTTCTTACAAACCTTTTTGTTGGTCAAAGTAGATTTAAATTTATTCACATACAATTTCAACTTTATCATATGCCTCGTTCAAAATTGTAATACGTATAAGTAAAAACATTATTATATAGTTGTATTTCTATTAAAAATGATTCAAATTTTTTATTAAATAAAATTGTTAGTTTTCAATTTTAAGAAAACATAATTAGATATTTTTGTTCCAATTGCGTAAAAAATATTATGATCGTTATAGGATAATTTGTTTTATAAATTAATTTAGCTAGTATAACTCACATCCCTTAGTTAATAAATTCGTTATATATCTTTTAGTTATATGCGGACGTAACTTCAAATTTTCATAATTCTATTGTGTAAATACTATGGGTTATAAGTTCAATAATTATTAATTTATATCTCAATTTTTACGTAATATTAAATTTGTAGTGTTTGTAATATTTATTTATTTAAAGTCAACTGGTGAATTTACATGTGACGCCCTACAAACCAGTAGTGAAAATTGCTATTTCAAAGTCAGTACTAGCCGCGAGCATCATGGACCTTTTGACCTGATAATACATTGGTAAGGCGTTATTTTTATCGGAAAGCCCCTTGGACAATTCAATCATAAATCAAACCGATTTCAATTATAGCAATTGTCTAAAACCTTTTCATAAGAATGTATAGTGTGTTCGTAACAAACTGAGTAGTTTGAACGTAAATATAAATAGTGAAAAAATTAATATTTTTTGGTTAACATTTGTGTTCCAATATTGACACTGAGACTATAAACTTGGACAACTACATATTATGTGCTTATATTTTCGTGAAAATTTTATTCATGGAGGTATCGGAATAAAAAAGTTTTTTTTTTTTTTTAGGTAAAATATTCAAGTGTGCGGAAATTAAACTAACAATTCTTCAATAAATTATGATGTATATTGGGTATGTGTAATATATAGATCACCAGATTCTTAATTGAAATCGTTTTTATTTAACTTTGATTTATTTCTTAACCACTTGAAACTCGAAAAGCGGAATGTCATAACTATCGGGGATATAACGATCGACCATCTACAAGATAACAATAACAAACATAGGTTTATTGATGTATTTGACTTCTACGAATGTCAGAATATTGCCAATGGAGCACCGCGTATATATGGATCTCTAGTTTATCCACAGGAATAAACTACATAATAACACAGTAAAAAACCAATACTGAATGCAATTTATACAAAACTTAATAAAATTCGCGGGCTAGGATCACAAGGAAATCGAAAATGTAAATATTAGCCTAAAAATTTTTTCGCACTTCGCCCAAACTTCCGTCAAATCGTGGGTTATGCAAGAAATTATTACGGAAGGTCAAATTTTGAGTGATTTGTTTAAGATTTGTTATGAAACTGCTGAAAAAAATACAAATACAGAAAATTGAAACATCAACATAAATTCAATAATATTGATATTGCAATAAAGTGCTCATTATTCAATTTTATAGACCTGAGTAGGTGGAATTCAAGGACCATTTTGGATTGAATAAATAGAGTAATTAACAGAAAGGAAAAATTAAAATACGAAATTAATACGCTATCATTATAGTGATTGTGTAATAAACGAACTAGAAATCTTCCTAGATTTCTACTCAAATTCCGTTTAAAGGCAATAAGTCGTAAATTTCGACAATGCTTTATCAATTAAATCCACAATTACAGTAAAATTTATTTTTCTGTTGCTTGTAAATGAAATTTAAACCGCAATTATGAGTTTACCAAATAAAATATCCACTGGGCCCGACTATATTCTTACTTAAGTTTTGAAGTACAATGCAGCTGCTGTAATAAACGAACTAGAAATCTTCCTAGATTTCTACTCAAATTCCGTTTAAAGGCAATAAGTCGTAAATTTCGACAATGCTTTATCAATTAAATCCACAATTACAGTAAAATTTATTTTTCTGTTGCTTGTAAATGAAATTTAAACTGCAATTATGAGTTTACCAAATAAAATATCCACTGGGCCCGACTATATTCTTACTTAAGTTTTGAAGTACAATGCAGCTGCATCACTAAGTCTCTTTTCCCAACGATTAATTGAATGTTTGAAAGTGGTGTCATTCCTGATAGCTTGGAAATTACAAAAGCTACACCGCTATTCAAAATAAATGACCTATTTGATGTTTTGAATTACAGATCGATTTTGTAACTGTCTGTATTTTCAAAAGTTTTCGTAAAGATAATATCTGCCAATATTAATTACAGTTTCCTTAACCTTTATTTACATCTGAGTGCATGTGAACTCTATATTTCTTTTAAAAACTAAATTCTTCAGTGATATTAAAAAGACAGTAATATGATCGGAAACATATAGCCTGAATAGGATTGAGTGGAAAATTAAATTACTGAATCATTTCAATAGAATAGGAATACACCGAGTTTAATGGCAATTATTTCCGGTTCTAATAAAAAAAAATTCAAAATTTTTTCCGATGAATTCGAATTAAAACTTATTTATAATTTACATTTTTTATTTAATTTATGAATGAGACAAAAGCGGAACTTTTTATTAAGGTTTTTAACTTTCACAGAAATAATTAAAGTTTTTCATAAATTGCATCGTTGTTTCCACAAATTGATTTAGTTTCTTATTCGTGATGTAATTCGAACTTGATGACCTCCAACAAGCTTCAATGATATTTCTGCCTCAACTTGTAGCTGTTTTACATCCAAATCGGTATGAAATTCATATCGAGTCAATAAAGTCGCTACTACTGCTTTCATAATCATCCAAGCATATCGAATACCTGAAATAAACTACCTTTTGTTACCTTTTTTTTTTTTGTAACATTCAATAATTTTAATTTAAATGTATAAATTACCAATACAGTTTCGTGGACCACCACTGAATGGTAAAAATGCATAAGGATGTCGATTTTTTATATTTTCTAGAGTAAAACGTTCTGGATCAAATTTCAATGGATCGTTCCAAACATTTTCATTACGATGCATAGAAATTATCGGAACACCCACATTTGTTCCCTCAGGAATTAAATACTCATCTATAATAAAAATTGAGTATCATATTAGAATATATTGGATTATACCTTGTATACAAGAAATCGTTTAAGCAAAAATATTTGTAACGAAAAGTGATGCGAAAACCTAACTGATTATTTTAATTTCATTCTCATTCTCATTTGTAAAATGGTGAAATGCAACAAAAACTCTCTACCGTTTTTAAACTTTTCCCTATTCTATGTTTTGTATTTAGCTGTGAGAGCCTTCAAAGTCATGTTTTATTAGAAACAGTAAATAATATATGAACCCAACAACTTTTTGACAATTTTGACAGTTCATTGAAAACTGGACCAATAAAAAATAAAATCGTAGAAAATGCAATGTTATTCAGTAGTATCTTGTTCTAAATAAAGCAGTTCGAACTAACCCACTTCTCATCACCAAACCCTTGAAATTTTGGTGAAAGTGAACATGGGTATCTCTGCTCCGTTACTTTTTAGTGCTTGCAGTAGTATAGACACAACAGTAAGCAACTTTTTTTTTCAAATTAAATGATGAACTAAATTCTAACCACTTCTTATCACATTATAGCCTGGTATCAGTCAGTCCGATTCGTTATCGTTTTATCGGGGATTGGGAATTAAAATTGTAAAATAACCATATTCGGTTCAACTATATTCTAGAAGCTGACAAGTGATTTGAGTGCAATATATTTACTAAAACGTATAGAGATTGAGAGCAATAATGCATGTTAATCGCGCGTTAAAGTCGTACAAATTCCTGACCTACCGTATGTCTGTTCTTAAATCTGAAATGCGGTAAACAGATCGAAAACATTAATTTATTTAAATAAATAAAAAAATATTAGTCAATAAAAATTTTACTACAATAGATGCTGTCAGCCAGTCTGTTTATTTAACGTTTGCTGTGAGATTGGCATTGTTTTTATAAAAAGTCCGATGCTCATTTCATGTATCTTAAGTTTTAATTAGGCCTTAAGTGGCGAATTTTGATAAAAAACATATTTTTTGTGACTTTTTAACTTGGGGTATTTTTTGTGATTCTAAAAACCTTAAAAAATATTGGAAAAGTGCAGCATAGAAATCCCATCCTGAGGAAAATTAGTTAAACTAAAATTCATCATTTAAAATATTATAAGGATTTAACAATAAATTACACAATCAAATTTAATACTTATTTTTAGTTAATACATTGGTCGCAATTTATTTTTAGAAAGTAGTTGCAGCGTACATGGTTTTCTTACAACTTTAATGCGCACGGTAATTTCTAAAGAAATTAAACAGCCTAACAGCCAGTTAATTCTCTACATCATAAATTTGTCATAACGTCTAAAAATCAGCCTTTAATAAACGCTTACATTTTTTTGACGTTCACCTTTCCACAATAACAAAAGTTTAACTCAAAAAGTTCGCGTTGTTAATAGCATTACCATGTCGTAGTCGCTTATAGGGTTACTATAGGTCTGTGGATTAAATATTCTGCACATTTGCGTTAGTGTTCTTTGTGAGAAGTGAAGCGAAAGGGAAATATGCTCTTCATCTGTACATGAAGGCAATAATATTTCCATCTAACCAATATAAATAATTGGGATTAGATTCAATAAAAATAATTTTCAGATTCAGATTTACATTAGAGAAAGCACAAGGTTTATTTCTATTGAGAAAAAAAAACGATATTCCGTTGAATCCATTAATCATAGTTACATTCAAAATAACTGTTGTTTAATTATATCGGCACTTTATGGAGTACCATATAAACAGTATATATATACGAACCTAATTCGATATCTTTGGTTAGTTTTCTTCCAATTATTGGAACTGTTGTATGAAATCTCATAGATTCTTTAATAACCATTTCCATGTATTTTAATTTTGGTAAATCATCTAAATTAATTATACGATTTTGATCCCCAAATACTTGAAATAATTCTTCACAAACTTTCTCCTGAATATCATGATGTGCAGCCAAATTTAAACAAATGTAGGCTATAGTATTCGATGTTGTCTCGGAGCCCTGTTTATAATGAGAAACAAATTTCAAATATCTGGTAACAATCATTAATTTGAATGAATGCTTACTGCAAGAATCATTAAAATAACTTCTTCTTTTAATTGTTCATCATCAAACAATGGATCATGTTCAGTGACGTCAAGAAGAATTTCCAATAAACTCTTTCCTAAAACTTCTTTGTCAGTGGTTTCGATATTATCGAAATTACTATTATCGATCGTGCAGCGTTTTTGATATTTTTTTTCAGATATCACCTAAACAGATTCAAAATGCATTATTAAGGAAATTCCCCGATCCTTTATTAAATTTTTACTTGCATATTTGAATAAATTTTTTAGACACATTGAATTATCAAAAACAAACTTATAATATAAAATTTTAATGAATCACCAAACTGTTAGAAAAAATACTTTTTTCTACAAAAAATAAACTTAAGAAAAATAATCCAATATTTGTAACTGGTTTCAAACACGTATTTATATACTATTTTAATTTTTTTTTTTTTTAAATACGAATAATATTAAATTTTTTCATAATATAATTTCTCTAACTAAATTATTATTTTTAACTGTATCAAATATATTCTAAATTTTTTGTACGTATCATATATATAATATCTGGATGACCGAGCTTGGCTCGGTATTTTTTTTTTTTTTTTTTATATAATTTGTGTTTTTTGGAAATTATATTACGTCGAGGCGGAAGACGAGTTCAGCACGCTAACACTTAGCCACTCCAATGACTTTAAATATTAAACAAATATATCATTACATTATAGAAAATTATACAATTATAATAACAAAATCTTATTTGAAAAATATTATTCACTTTATTGTGTTGTTTTGTTGGGTTGGGTTGGGTTTAAAATTAATAAAATTAAAAAAAAAAAACTTAATATAACTCGTCTGTCGAGCATGGATTCGAACGCGAGATCTCTGAATAAGAGCCTCGCACGCTACCACTTAGCCACTCCAATGACTAAATGACTATAAATATTAAACAAATATATCATTATATTATAAAAAATCATCGATAAAACACAAATAAAATGACATTTTCTAAAAATGATTCCTAGCTATATCGATTTATCGTCCCCGAAACCCCCTATATACTGAATTTCATGAAAATCGTTGGAGCCGATTCCGAGATTCCAACTATATATATATATATATATATATATATATATATATATATATATATATATATATATATATATATATATATATATATATATATATATATATATATATATATTTTATTTACTTCTAAGTGGGGTCTGAATTTACAAATTTACTTGTTATTTTAATGTTGGTATTTTAACCCCAAATGATGGACTATTTGTATCCTATTACTTGAGTTTTTCTATTTTTTTCTTGGTTAAGTAGTGATAATTCCAATCTAATGATGATAATCCCAAACAAAATATAATAAATTATTGAAATAGGTTCATAAACAAACAGTTTTAATGGTGATTCGATGACCATTACTCTGAATCAGTAACGAGAAAAAAATAACATTTAACGTAAATGTAACTTTGCGTAAACTGTCGAATCAAATCTGGCTTTAATAGAGAACTTACATGTTGTGCGAATTATTTAATTATTTAATTTTTTATAAAAATAATGAAATTAAGAATTAGAACGAAAATTATAATTAGTGACGTTCTGTAACTAGATACGTTGAAGACTGAAAATCATATCGACATTGAAGTCCGTGACATTGAAAATGAAAACGAATTTTTAAATTTTTCATATAAATCCATAATATTACATCATGGTTTTTTTAACAGGCTGAACATAAACATATCTTTAACGGATAACGTTATGATGAAAAAAGAAAATTTATTCTTTATATTTCTCAATCTAGTTTAAAATGGATATTCATTTTGGAGAGTGGGCCAGGGGCACTAAAGCTTTGAAATTTTAAACGTTAACCTGTATCTAACGATATCTCATTTTAAGGGGGATTATCAACAGCTGTTCCACACTCCTTTAAGTAATATCTTTGAATTTTCGCGCAAATATAATTCCAAAAATACTTAGCCAAATGTTACGCAGTATTTTTTGAGTTATTAACATTATAAAAAATATTTTGGAAGTTTTCTTATTAATTTCAATCTATTACTCATTATTTTCATAATTTCGTTATAAATGATAAATTTTTTATTGTTTACATTCACTCATTAATTATCCCAATTTTTCTTATGATAGGGAATTTAATTCTCGAAATTAAACAATTTTTGGAAAATATTTAATTTCGCAAATATTTCGTGTCGGACTTAATGGGCGTTTTGCCGTCGTATTTATTTTTAAGGGCGAAAATTTTACTAAATTTTTATAATTTTCTAAAAAGAAATAATATTGTTTTAGTAAAAAATAAATAAAATTAAAATATAAAAATTATCAGAATACGTATGTACTCAATATGGTTTCTATTATGCATTTATATATAAATACGTATTAGTATTTTAACCTAAAATTTTTATGTATATGTAACAATTAAATAATAGGTTTAACATTTTCATCAAATTTCAGTGTACTTAATTATAAAAAATCAACCAACACACTTAAATCGACTCAAAAAAAAAAAAAAAAAAAAAAAAAAAAAAACGATCCAAACTAAATCGATCGCAAGTCTTACTCAATTTAACAAACATGCTCAAAACTTGGAGCATTATATATATGCAAAGAGTTTTGAATAAAATCGCAATTAAACATTGAACACTGTAATTTTATTAGTTTTTATACATTAGAAATACTAATTTTATTGAAACGTTAATTCTGTTTAGCTAAAGATTACGTAAATATTGATTACATACTTTTTCAGCTAATTCTGTAAAAACTTGTTTGTTATGTGTTAATTTCTTGAAATCTTGTGATAAATAAAAAATACATTCTATCAGCTTCCAAGGTCTGTAAAGTCGAGCAAATGCAATATGAAAAAAGCTGTAAAAAAATACAAAGCAATTAGAAGATTTTGTAAAATTTTGACAGTATTATTTTAGTTACGCTGGTATTCATTAAATATTAAAAAAACTTGAAAAATAAATGGAATTGAGCATTTAACATCCTTATATTATGCAAAGAAAAGTTATCGCTTAAAAGAGAGATAGTTAAATCCCATATTTTTTGTGATTGATTCGTATTGTAAATGGTAGAAAACTTGTTTAATGCATAATTTGTAAGTTCTAAAGCTAATTAAATAATCCGTAAATAACAATAGTTGCTAGAATTTTTACAAGAAATTTTTCAGACTTTTTCCAAAGTTCTAAAGCACTTTTTGATTTTTATTTGGGACAGAATATAAAATTTGTGTTTAGTTTCTGTATTACCAAAATAGGTAAAATCTCTATAAACAATTGTCAAGCAAGAATATTCAGATCAATTTTTATTGATACTTAAAAAGTGAAAAAAAAGTTGGCCAAATATCATTCAAAAAGTAATGTACCAAATGAGTGCAGAATATTATTTAATATTATTTTTGCATATTAACGGTCGTCAAATCAATTTTCAGCTAAATAAATTCTATTGACTTAAATTCTATTATAATTTTAACGATTTTTTTCTAGACGAGTCTTCTATGAGCATAAGAACATACCACAGCTATATCATCTTTCAAAGCTTGGATATAGATTTCAATTCAAGGAGTAAATTCATAGATATCCTATCAATATTGTTTTTATTTAAAAACTAACTGTGCAAGATTCTTTGGCTATTTTTACTTCCTAAATAAAAGAATAATTATTCAGTACTTTTTCAAGTATTTGTGAATGCTTATGATTTAAAATAATTGATAAACTTTTGTAAACAAACATTTTATTAGAAACATTGATACTTAATCATATGTCGAGTATCTAAATAATTATCTATGTTTACTGTTATTCTCACTTATTACGTTTGTAAAATAGTTTTAAAAATATATTTCTCATGAAACACGACTAGTCGGATTGATAATCAAAGGCATAAGAAAGAAGTAATTTTGTAAAGAAATCAACAATTTTTTTTCACTTTTTTTCAGAGAATGGAGTTCCAAAACATTTCTATTATATTATTGTTCAAATTTTTTAATGTTAAAAACAAAGTTTATTGAATTCGTATTCCGCGACTCATCATGTGACAAGAAGGTTACACATGTATACGTAATATACTCATCTAGTCTTGCCAATAATATACCTAAAATGTCTGGATCCGAGAAGCCATATGTTAGTATTTTCTTATTTATTGTTCGGTCACCAGACTTTGAGGTTTAGACGTCAAAATCAAATGTGATTATCCTTATCTGTTAAAATATATGTCTGTTTAATACTTATTTGCAGCAACTCATAATTATTATTATGAGTTGCTGCAAATAGATAGAATAAATATTTTGTTAGTTACTTTTCTGTCACGCGACATGAAGTTGAATGAGCTGGTATATTTAACGTTCGCTACCGATGTTTCATTTAACTAATAAGACACTATCGAAAGAGTATATTCATCCAAACAAACATCAAGTGTACACAAACTGTGTTCTCTTTTCATAGTACTTAAGAGTGTGCAGAAACATATTTTTTCTGAATAACTTTTATTGTCCACATTTTGATGAAAACCTTCGAAATTGTATATAACATATATAATATTTAATAGTTAGAAACAAAATTAAGAAAAAAAAAATTTTTCGCAAAAATTGAACCGACAAAACAAGAACTAAGAAAATTTTAGTTTTTTAAATTATAAATAAAATATTTAAAATTGAATATCACAAAACATTCATTCTTCTTGTGTTATTTTTCTAAACGTATTTATACTTATTATTCAAAAGAGTCTAAATTATAAATTATAATTATTATTATACATTACCTTTGCATAGCGTGGTATGCTGTAGATTCGCCATCTTGTGCATTTATATTTACGCCCATAGTTGATCCTAAATTAAGCACTAAATTTAAGTAGATATTTGAAATACAATATACAAAATTATTTTGAAAATCTATTCGAAAACACTTTCGAAACATTTTTACCTAAAAATTATTTTTTAATACAAATGAGCATTAGATATTAGTGAAGATAGAGAGACGGTCGCAATTTCGCAGTAAGCTCCGAATTTGTCTTGGTTCTAAAATATTGCCATTTTTTGAACATTTTCAAAATGGCAACTTCTAAAAGTTTACTCGTCGACTTTCAAGGAGAAAACCACTAATGGAATTTTTTTAAATACTACCAAATCCAAGGATTCAACAATAACAAAAAATTGAGATCATTCAATTCAGCCTAAATTTTGTAATACATACAATAAGCTGTATTATTAATTTCATACAAATATATATTTAAAAAAAACTGATCCTAAGTTTTAGTAAAGGGGTAGTATTATCTCTATTTTTGCCATATACCGTTTCAGAGTTTCAGAGACCCCTCCGGTAAATGTGTAATATATCAAAACTACACCCTCCGCACATATAAGAGTCTAATCTTTTTTACTAGCTTTGCATTAATTCTGGATCATGATCACTGTCACCATGAATGTTGTTTGTTATTTTTATGAAATTTAAATAAATTTAAATCCGCCGTATTAAATCATTTTTTGATAACAATTTAAATGGTTATTCTTGATAACAAATGACTTCAGTCATCATTTTTTGAATTTCTGAAAATAATTTTTTGTATTACAGAAAATACCCTTTAGCCCATGTTACATACCAAAATGTATAATTTTTATTTAAAGCTGAATCTCTGTCTTTAGATAGTCATTTGACTATTTTATACTATCTTAAATTTTGTTATTTTATATTAGAAAATTTAAGATATTATTGAATGGTCAAATAACCTGAAGAGTTTTGAATTTTTTTTGATGTACGTTTTGAGTAGATATATGTACCAAAATTATGTAGGTATGTAAAAAATATTCTATGTAGGTACAATTTTACATTGTTTTCCCCATTTTAAAGAAATCGAGCAATTTAATATATAATTCATTAAGGTGCAACGAATAATAATACTATAATAACAGGTAGTGTTTTACTTCCATGTGTTTTACTCATTTTCACGCCTTAGTTGAAATCTGGGAATAATCAAACGTTAATATGACAAGCTTCATGTCCTGCTAAACCGAATGTTACAACTACGTTAAATTAAACGACAATATGTATAAGTTGATATAAAACATCACTTACTTACAATGGAATCCATTGAAGCTTTTGCCAAATATTCTAAAATATCAAAAGATGTCGAATCATTCAATTTATCTTCTAATTTCTTGGATAAAATTAGGCTAATTTCAATCATTACTTTAAAATAACTTTTAAGAATATTTGTGGTAAATCCTTGAACAATTTTACTTCGATTATGTTTCCACTTGGACACTAAAAAATATGGACATTCATGTAATTCAATTTATTAATATGCTCTTGCTTATAGAAAAAAAAAAAAAAAACTAACCATGAGCTACTATTAGCGATTCCCCGACTACGCCTTCAACAATTTGTGTCATTAACGATGACTTTTCTAATCCATTGTGATTCGTTAAAATTTTTTGAACATATTCTGGGCTTGTAATGATAAGCACTGGCATTGGACCAACACTTAATCTTAGAAAAGGTGAAAATTTGTTAAACAATTCAGTTAAATTATGAGTTATTTCTGAAAAATAATTAATAAAGATCGTTAATATATTTGTACTCTTGAAACACAGTACAACATATTTTATTGGACTCTATATTTTTAATCAGATATTTCCCATACCAATTTTCCAAATAGTTAAATTGTTACGATAATTCTGCTTAATTTTTTCCTATAATTTAACATACGTAAACTGGAATTGGAACAATACTTTTATTTAAAATGAAAACTGACTAATAATTTGAATTACAAGATGAGCTAATTCTAGATCTTTTAAAATATTCGTTGGAAAATTGTCGGTAAACCATTATGCATAATTCGAAACTACTTAAATTCAAAATTGATTTATAAAGCTAATAAAACAAAATATGCTCATAAGTTTCAGTTAGTCAATCACATTTTTAACCGACTTCAAAAAAGGGGTTTCTCAATTCTGCAGAGAATATTATTATTTGAGTTTTTTCGCGAATTAATTCGTTGTTTATTAACCGATTTTGATGATTCATTTTTCTTGGAAAGGATGTATCCCAAAGAGTGGTACCATGATCTGAGAAAATCAGGACCGAATGTCCCTTAGGAGAGAGAAGGGCGAATACCATTTTTAGTGCATCCGAATGAAAAATTTATCGAGGTTGTATACAACATTTAAAAACAATAAATACAATTTTTCAAAAAATTGAACTAAAAAGTTAAAAATAATTTTAAATCTAAAACTTCTATAAATGAGTTCGTTGTGACCAATCCTTACTTTAAAAATTGATTGGTTGGCTTCGACTGATAATGATAATTGGTCACAAGGAAATACTAAGGAGAAATACTAAAATTATATTTTACTTTTTAGTTCATTTTCTTGAAGGCGGTTCTTTTTTATAAAAAATTTTATCTAGTTCTCTGGTATTTATTTATCGTTGTTCTAAAATTTTTATTTAGCATACCATATATTCTTCTAAATAAATAATAATAAATCGCCGAAATATATGTGTTATTTATTGTTATTGATCAGAAAACAGAAATAGAGATTTTGTCGTTAAGTACGTAACGAGTAACATTTCCAGTAAATTTTAATTTAACGGATTAATCACTTTCGATTCATCACAAGTGCCAATTATTGATAATCCAACTGATATGTATTTACCGGTGTTACATTCCCTTCCGCGGTTCGACGATTAATAGGCGGTATGTTCGATCACGGATTGAATGTTACTGGCACTTATAATAATATGTATATTTTATTTTTATAGCTGGCTCGAGTACGATATCCGTGGCGCCTTGTTTTCTTGATGAATTTTGACAAAACAAACCATAATAAGACGAGAATGAAGAATTTCAAATGCCGAGTTTTCGCCAATTTTTCGAGTTATCCATGGGTTGAATTACTGATTGAACGTAAGAACCAAAATCCAACCCGACCCGTGGAAACTACACCTTACAAATCCATGGGTTAGTTACAGTCATGTATTAATATTTTAATGGCGTATTTATTTGTGGTATTTATGTGACAAGATAATTTAAAAAAAAAAACTCGAAAAATATGTGAAAACTCGAACATTGGCATAATTCATTTCCATCTAATTTTGGCTTGTTTTACTGAAATTAATTAACAAAGCAGGTCGCCACAGATATCGTGTTTTTATGAAAAAAGGTTATTTAGGCGCTATCGTTCCCTTGACTTGAGTTAATAACGATAGTAAGTTTAATATTCGTAAAATAGAACTAAGTATACCGCTCAGTTTCTGATATTCATCGCGTTAATAAAACTTATTAAATGGCAGTTTAAAAACTAATATAATTTGCATTTAATACACAAATATTAATAAAAGTATTTAAAAGTATTCATTCGTTTCCTACTTGACATAAAGGACTGTCAAATTTCTTTTGTCGTATTCTGACCTGGCCACACCTTGTAAAGCACGTGCATTTTTATGGCACATTCTGAGGTTTTCATATTACATTGGGTAATTCAAAAACTAATTAATGCCAAATGTATGTTTTCGATTTTAGGCTGATAAGTATAATCACCTCCGCTAATACAATCCACCCTTTAAATATAAACAATTTAGTCTGAAATCAAACACGGAATAAAGTTTGCCGGGTCAACTAGTTCCTAATAAAATTGGATTTCAAAAGATCATATGAATTTTAATACCGTTTAATACCTGAAAGTTATAACAGTTGGACATATTGATATAAATATTTTGTTTTTTTCGAAAAATGAAGGAAATATTAATTTATAATTTACATTTCAAATTTTGAATATTTAAAAAATTTTGTATAAAGCTATAAGACTTTTTCGTCAATTTACTAAATAAAGCGTTCTGATGCAGTCTTCAATAACGATGGAAAATACTCAACATCTGTAATTTGATTTGAATAGATTAAATAAATTTATGTCAAGGATGAACTTATTTTCTATGTTTCCAAAATTATCAACTCGTATAAAATTCATGCCAGTTTCTAAAACCTCTGTAATATTCTCGGTGACCATTTTTAAAAGTTTAGACAACTATATTAAGGACATTGGAAATTTTTCAGAAGAAAAATGAATCAATGAATTATTTTTGTCTCGCCTTTCTTAATATTTTGCAATAACCGAAAGTTATAAATATCAATAAAAATTTTGAAATTTTTCGTTCCTGAATTTTTTTCCAGTACGTTTAGTAGTTCACATCATTTGTTATAATATTAAATTAACAAGTGATGACAACAACTAACAGAGTTAACTTTTAAGATATTCTACATATTAAGTTGTTCAAAGTTTGAATTGTTTTTAATCATTACTATTTATAAAACACTATTAATATTTATATAGTTATTATATAAATATGCATAGTAAATATATCTGTGAGTGCAGATCCAAGCATTTTACGGAAAAACGTACCAATAGTTAAAAAAATTAACTTCTTTGTATTTGAAATTTTCTTCTGTCTTTTGTGGTTAAAAGATGGTCATGAATCCATCGGATCCAATGAATACATCGCCAAAATTTCAGGGTGCTATCTTCTTACGTTTTTTAGTAATCTTAATGACAGACTGACAAATAGATAAAATTTTCTAGTGTTACAAACCTGAAACTACAATAAATATACTCTGACATATATTACATATGTATATCGAGTATAGAACACTTTCAGTCTCAAACTAAATTTAATACAGGAGAGTGTGCGCTTAAGGTGTATTTGCGTAACTCACGCAATAATTTTTACCTTTATATCATGTCTTTACATTTTCTTTACATGTATGCTAAGTCGAGATTATTATTTAAGTAAGAAAATTATTAATAATTGAACGGCATAAAAATGAATAGTTAAAGGCCGATTATTCTTTACCTATGTTAACACAAACTTATTAAAGGCCAATTATTCTTTACCTATGTTAACAAAAACTTGTTTTTTAATTTATTCTACTATCATTTTTTATGTTTTGTATCCATTTATTATTTTGTTTGTTCAGCGATGCAATGTTTATGTTAGTCTAAGATCCGGCTACTAAATTCGTACATTAATAATATAGATTAATAACATTTACCTTTTAAGTATTTTTAAAACTAGGAGAAGTCAAATTTCATTAGGTGCCAATTAAAAATTGCCTGCTAGTATTATTAATTAAAGAAAACGATGCTTAATGCCAGCTGAAATTCATTTAGCATCTTTTTGTAACAAGTACCGTCGTACGCTCGCTCTCTGTCATTTTATATAAGCAACTTTATATCATGGACAAAATGAGCTTTGATGTGGTATAAATGAAATGAGTGTACATTATAAACGAAAAGTTTAAACAAAATTGTACCTGTTTACACCTGGCTGCTAAGAGGTTTTGGCTAAACAATCAGCAGCAACTATGACTCGGATGCCTTGAATACCCTATTGTGATGTGTAGGTTTTACTTCCGTACGATGTAGACGAAATGTTAAAAGTCAATTAATAATAATTTAATTAATAATGCTAGCGGGAAATTTTTAATTGGCACCTGATGAAATTTGACTTCTCCTAGTTGTAAAAATACTTAAAAGTTAAATCTTATTAATCTACATTATTGATCTACGAATGTAGCAGCCGGATCCCGTACTAGTAAACATAATTGTAACTATAATAAATTTGGTTTAATTTACATATTTAAGAATGATGGAAAAAAAAACTATTGTAAAGAATATAAATATTTTAACATACCATAAAAACTTTTTATTTATATATAATATTTACACAGTTTTGTTTTAAACATCTCCGTTTTTATCGCCAAAGGCTGCTAAAATTTTAAGCCTTTGGGTAATATACAATCGCCAAAAATAAGCATTAGCCCTACCTATCCCTTAAAGCAGGACTTTATTTAAATTATTTTTGTACCAATTTGAAAATATGTCGTTTCAGATAATTTTCCAAATCGGTTTTTAAATGACGAAATTAGTTAACAAACATTAAAATAAAAAACAAAAGAATTGGCAGCCTCTTCATTTCTCAAAATCGGTATAAAATAATTTAAAAAATAAAACTAAAAAAACAAAAATAAATAAAAAAAGGTATTCATGGACTTATGAAACTTGAAAAAATAAGAACGTTTTTATAACAAAGTTAAAATTAACTAATTATAACAAGTTAACAAGATATTGCCTACGAATATATTTTTAGCTAAGGATATGACCGCCGACTTCAAAAGTAAACTGGTCACAACTTAATTATTTATAAAATTATTTAATTTTAAATTTTTACTTTTGAGTTCATTTTTATTTTAAGGACTTCATTTTTTGAAAAATTTTTAATTTTATTTTTGAGTATTTTATACAACCACGAAAAATTTTTCGATTGAAATTTAATTACTAAAAACTGTTATTCTTTTACCCTTACGACTGGAATTTTTTCTTCAAATTTTACACTTATTGTATTGAACCCAACAAAAAAGAATTTTTTGAACAGGTTCATAAATAATGAAGTTAAACGAGAACAAATAAAAAGAAACTAAATATAAACAAACTAATTAATAACCTCTACTAAGTTGGTTCCAAAATTATAAGTAGTTTGTCAAATAATAACACTTTTGAAAAAGAAAAAAATTATTTTCGCATAGTAAATAATGTTTTAAATGTCATTACCTGATGGTGTTCTACCAATCCACATATATGTAGTCCCAATTATGGGATACGATTTTGGACCAGGTATTTTAGATAAATAAAACACAATTCGAAAATAATTTTTAAAATAAACACATATTAAAACAAGTATACAAATTAATAACAATGTCACTGTATGATACTTGTTTTTAATACAATTAAAAAATAATTTTAAATCCATTTTAGAACTGGAGTATTGTTAAAATCTGAGATAATTAATATATTTTAATTTAATTAGGCTTAGATATATCATATCTAATATTTATATTTTTGGAACCTATATTATGATTGGGTTTTATATTTATATTAAATATCTGATTTCAAACATACCATCTACACGTCTATATACAATACATCTTTTGTCTGGAGCTCATCAACACATGATGTATGTTATAATACAACTTTCGGAGATTTAAAAGGCTTCAACAAACTTTTATGTTAAGAAAACTGTCTTAAAATTCGAAAACTAGCTTTGAATTTTTTTTGGGATCAGGCTAAATTTATGAAAATCAAACATTATACAATTAGAAAATGTGTATTAACCTAGTACCGCCACTAACGAAGATCAAACTTTTTTTACAAAATCAATACGTGCTAACTAAGACTATCGTTAAAAATTTAGAGCTCAAACAGTTGAGGCATAAATTGCGTTTATATTGGGGAATTCTAACTGAATATTATTCTCGCCAAGTTGTTTGAGTACCACATTTTAACTAAAACAAATAAAAAGTATCTAATTATTTGTTAAAAGCATAAATTTTTCTAAAAAATTCTCTTGAAAAACTTTTTTATGGAAATTGGTTTTGAGTTATAGAAATTATTTTTAGAAACACTTAATTACCACTAAATTTTTGATATACTTAGTTTTTTCGTTTGATTGAAAGTAATTTATTTATAGTATATGCAAGTAATTTATTTATAGTAGTTGAAAATAAAATGGAGGGCAGAGGAGTAAGGCTAAAAACTTACAAAAGAATGCGATTGTTTGTGAAGAAAGACAACACAGCGATTGGTGTTTGACATTAAGTTGATACGAAACGCGGGGCAACGATTGGAGAATGGTGTAAGTAAAAATTACTAGAAAAGACAGAGGGAGATGACGCGTTGAAGCGATGCAGATAAACGCTTGATGCGTCTTGCACCTTGCAGGTATGAGTATTAAGTGATAAGAAATTAAATCGTTGATTCGAGCATTTGATGGATTATGACGACAATCCTTCGTCTTATAAGGTTAAATATGTTGCCTTGAAGTATACCATATTATTATACTACTGGTATAATAATGACGCTATGATACATGATATAATAATAAAATGTATTTGATTTGATTCAAAGATAGACGTCTAATTAGATAAATCCACACGTGCCACATATTTGAATGTTGGCATACGCTTCCTCATATGCAATAATAAAAAATAGTTTTGGATATTTGCATAATTGAATTTCCTATGACCCTAAACAAGTCGTGCATTTAGTTGTGCAGTACCTACGTCATATGTGATAGAAAATTTCCATGCAAATAATTTCATCAAATTATTAATAAATAATGAGATTAATATATTGGTAAACGTGTAGATTGCAAACAAAAGACGTAGAGCGTTCAAATTTAAAACTTGTAATAATTTAAATTATGTATGTAACTATTTTTTTATGTAGGGATTATCAAGAAGTATATTAAGGTTGTGAAAATTATTTTTTTTTTTTTTTTTTATTTTTAATTTAATTATTAAAATTTGAAGAAATAAAAATATTATTGAAAGCAAATAAAGACTTGGTAATAGTAGAAGCACAAGACATTCTACCAACTCCACAATTTTGGCAAACATTTGTTATACAGAATTTAAAAAAATGTTGATTGAACTTTAAAAGCTAAATACAATACAATACAAGCTAAATATTCAAAACATGGACATCAATCCACCAAATCGGTTCCAAAAACAACCAAGTCAAGATGTAGTTGATGATGTTATGCCCAGAAAAAACGATTTAAATATGATTATAAGGGGTCGAATGAATATAAATCCGCTGATATTGAATTTGTGTAAAGCTGAAGAAAATTATAATCAATTTAATAATATATTATGGTAATATTATTTATAATAGTTATTAACAGGAATTCAATATCGTCGTTTGTGCTATAACAATAGATTAACAGCTATTATTGGATCGAACGTATGTTTTAAATGGTTATTGATCATTAGTTGTAGAATTCGATTCATCATCGAATTTATGTGTAAAAATATTATCGGGGAAATATAAAATAATTATGTTTACACAAGAATGGTTTGAATTTTTATATATATTATAATGTTATAATGTTATATATACTTAGAATTATAATATAGTTAAAATTTTAGTATATATGTTATAATAAAATTAATGTCAAATTTTTTAAACTGCGTAAAAATAAAGTTGTTATAATTAAAAAAATTGTTTTTAATAAAAACACTACTTCCAAATAGAAATTTCAATGGGTGCTGTGACTAATGATATGTTTGAACATGCAATAAAAACTTGTTCTTTATCAAGGTGTGCAAAAACTTATTTTTTATTTTAGGAAATATTGCTTTTTGATTCAAATCTATTATATAAAAATGATGAATAATATTTTGAATATTGTCAGATTTCAACGGGTATTCTCTCAATGATAAAACAACTTGTTTGGTAAACAAAAGATTTATTCATATCTTATACATACATTACGAAGTATTTAACTCAACTGAACTAGTATCATTCTATACTGTGATGAGTACTGCTAATTGGTGGGGGCCAAGTAACCAACTCATCAGTCATCAATCATACACATATAAATTATTACAGATGTATATCGATACTCTTCTAACAAATATTTTATATAAATGATTAACTCATACAAACAATTTTAATCAAGAATGTTATCATTTAGTAATATAACTATAAGTTTTTAATACATTGTAAACGATGATGAAACTTAATGTTTTTATTGTGAGCTTGTTGCAAAAGGTTGGAAAAATGATGATTAGTTAAACATTTTCCTAAATGTCTTCATATATTAACATTAATTAATATGAAAAAAGTGTATAATAAACGGTTTGGTATTACTTTTTGTTGTGAGTTGAGTTTTTGGTTTCAAACGAAGCTAAGATAAAACTTAAAAAAGTATGTAAAGCTTTAACCCAACACGCTTCCCACAAATGCTACATTTTCAAATAATTATGAATAATTTTTATAAAATCAGCATTTAATCTTTTATATAACTTTGAAATTATTGAATTTGAAGAACACAGTTTAGAAGTTTGTTTAAAGCAAATATTGAAAATGGCAATCGTAATTATTAATACATATTTATTTAAATAGTTCTACCAGCAAAATATTTAATTAATAATGCTAGCGTGTTAGCAACAACATCATTTTGGTTAATTTATTAACCCACAGCAGCATAACATCCACAATTCAGATATCCAGACTGTAACTAACATCGGGGCAATTCAAAAAGTTACTAATAATTATTGTCCAAAAAGTATAAATAAGACTGCTTATACATTTGAAAATAAAACAAATAGAACTCCTCAGACTTTTTAAACGATTTTTTCGCTAAAAATAGAATTGATCAAATAAAAATTCTGGAAATACATACAGACACTTTAAACGGTAAATCTAAAGAAATTCATGAACCAAATGGAAGTTATCATAATGATGGTTTGTTTAAAACTAAGGAAAAGCGTAGTATAGTTGCAGATAATTTTCATATTCGAAGGATTGTGCAGATGAATTCAAAAATATTTTAGAAGAAGAAATTTTAAAATGTCAGGTACTAGTTATATTCAAAATAACATTTACTTTAATAAAAACTATAAACTTTAATATAAACTTATGTAATTACTGATAACATTTCTGTTTTTAAATTATCTACCAAAAATTTAAAATACTAATATTTAAAAGAATTAATTAATCAGAAATTTGAACATGTTATTAAATTTGAAATTGTATTTATGATACGAAAATTTATGTAAGCGCGTGTTTAAAATAAATAATTTTATATATTTATGTGTATATTTTTCAAATTCAAAATATTTAAAATAAGAAAATCGTGTTAAAATAAAATAATTATCATTATTAATATATATTTTTTATTTTTTTATTTCAAGATTTATTTTACATTTACATATTAAAAAAAAGGATTAAATACTTTATTTCAAACGTTTATATAATCATCAATGTTATTATTATCGTATTTTTCACTCGTAAGACCACAATCAATTTCTTCTAAATCGTTACTGCATCACGTATCTCTCTATAAGGCATTCTAAACAGTTTTACCATAGTAACATATAGTAGCTATTGCATCGTTTACCATTTTTTTTAAAACCATTTGATTTAAATGTTGTTTAATAATAACTTGAAGATTTGAGCTTACAACGTTTTTAATAGTTCCAAGTTTTTTTTTTAATTTTTTTTTTATATATCGCTTATACAACCAGTAACCAAAAAATTTTATAACTATATAACAATATAAGTAATACTGGTTTTCCACATAATATATTCTGGTTTTCCATGAACTATGTAATATAGAAAAAAACTTAAGAATAATAAATATTTAAAATTAAAAATAATCACAGTTGGATTTAATCTTAGTGCCGCACCTGGGAACTGTATAAAACTCCGCCTCATTACCAAAATTTTATATAAAATGAGTAAAGTTTCTATATAATACCATTTATAAATAGAACTTTTAGCAATCGACTGAAACCTTTTAGAATCTTTTAGAACATCCCAAATTCTAATTCAACAGATCTAGCCGGTTAAATGTTATGTGGGTATTATATGGAAATGGTTAGAAATGGCTTAAAACGCCGATATCAGCTGACAACCTCTTTCTTGGAAATTAATAATGAAAATTAAAAATTATAAATTGAAATAATTATTAAATTTTCAAAACATTTTCCATAACGTGGAGAAAATTTATTTTCTCACTTTTTGAATTATTCCGCCCCCAAAAATTGCCAGGTTGGGTACTTGCCCCGATAGAGGCATCATAAATGCAGCGCTGAAAATAATGCTAAACAGGATAAAACATCAACGAAACAAAAACATTGGAATTACGATATAAGATATAAAATTGGGAACCACGGAAGGAAGTTAACATATTCAAGGTAAAATAACATAATAAGCATCCGTGTGGATGAAAAAAAAAAAACATTATAGATAAAATACATAAAAATAACCGTAGAATTAGGAAAGATAATCAAATTTTGTTATTTTTAAATAAGGATTCGGGTCTTGTTAAAGAAATTTCAAAGAGCATAGATCATTGATGGAATGAAAGGAATGAAAGGACTATTGTAAGGATCAAAATACACGTATACGGGAACTTGGAATCATAGGCCAATGCTGGTTCAGAAGTAGACAGGCGAAGGTGATGTGATTAATATCACAGTATTGAAAGACACATCTACATCTAGTATCGGAGACAACGTGTATTCGAAACAAGTGCCGAATTCTGATGCGGATTATTACTAAAATATTTTTTCTGCCCACATACCATTTATGTAATCATGATTCGAGCTGTATGTTTAGACCGACGTACTAGGCTAAGTTTGGAACAAATTACGTCCTACGTATGATATCCTCGACATTTGGTCCCTTTTTTATAGCATACTCATTTTATAAATAGCCCTTGAAGTTCTTGAAGGTGGTAGTGCTTAGTCCCCTGTACCATTCTGTATAGCATTCATATCCAACATATCAACAAACTCGTTTCCATGTACACTAATGTGTAATGGACACCAAACAAAGGCAACGCAAAATCGATCTTGAATTAGTTTAGTATGGTTTTCTTGATCAGTATTATGCTGAAAGGAGTTTAAGAGGTGATGGAATTTGGTTAAGGAGAGATAAAGAGGTTAATGAGTCAGATATTTTAGCTGCTCCTTTGATACTGTTTGACTCTACGTATAGAGTCCTTCCGTAATAGTGACACACACTGCTGAAAAAAAATTCTGAAATAGTAAGAGTAGTAAGGTGCAAATCCGCGAGTGAAATGGATTGTAACTCCCACAAATGAATCTGGGACAATCAACGAACACGGGAAAGATTGAATAGTGGAATGAAAAAGCCGAAGAAAGGGCATAAGTGATAGATAAATAGAAATCAGCACACACACACGATAAGCCACCAAAAACAGTGGTTCCTTATTTCCCCAATAACAATTATTTGTGTAAATGGTGTTTAAGTTTTTGAATTAAATACAGACGACGATTTTTTAAACATAGTCTATTGTATTCACATCACTACTCCCGTCTATTCTTAATCAATGGACCTTGGAATCACACTATGCTAATGCGATGAGACAATAGGATTGTATCTTAAGATATTTATCATGTAAGAATTGGAATGACCATCAAATGTCTCCATTCGCCCGGAACAGAATGCATAAACAGTTAGTTTAGTATTGACAAAATATGTTTTTTGTGTTGTCAGATAAGTTTGTCTATAGAAAGTCTTGGCTAGGAAACGAATCTACCAAGTTAAACAATATTACCTCTAATTCACAAGTTCCAAACGGATAATTCCAATGGAGAGTTATTTCGGGTAAACGGAATTCCAATGGGTATTTGGTCAAAACCGGGAGTTTGTTTTTCTAAGAAGCTCGAGGTCAAACTAAGATCTACTGGAGACGGGAAAAAGAGTTAATAGCCCTTCTAATCATCTTAACTTTATCCCAAATCTATTTACCCTCCATGAGTACCACTTTTTCTTCTTGAATAAGCGCTTGAATTCTTGAAAGTGTATAAACTTTCATTAGCTAAGTTATGCCTCAGAGTTGTCGTAACTCTCTTCTCAGCTTGTGTTTGAAGTTTATATTTGTTATCCAACCACGGTGTAGGAGAAACAGCTTTCTTAGGAAGTTTGGAATTTGGAATGGCTATATATATTTATAGAGTATGTAGTAAGGAAGTGTTTAATTATTTATGAAAGGCCTGGCAAAAAATAGAAAGAAAATTAAAAACTTGTGAAGGACAATTAAAAAAAATATATTGCCATAATTTCAAGCATAAAATTCTAATGTCCAAATAAAATGTAATTACCAAGAACAATGATTTTAAAGGTTTATTATCAAAATATTTAGAAATAAGGGTTCAGTTTTTTTAAACATTTAGTTTCATTTGTAAAAAATGTTATGATTCGAAGTTATATAAAATTAGTTATTAAATCAAATTATCAGTCCAAAATAATGGAAAGTAATTTACATTTGATTAATGAAATGCAATAGCAATACATTCAACAAGAAATAACTATACAGGATCGTTAGATAAGTATATGAAAAATAATAAAGAGTATATATTATACGTTAATATAAGAAGTTTGAATGCAAACTTTCTTTGACTTCAAATTTTATTACAAGGACTGAAAGAAAATAAATCTTGTATTATTATTTGCGGTGAAGCCTGGGATTTAGATTGCTATCAATACTTTGTATTAGCCGGGTACAAAATTTATTACAATAACAATAAGATTAATAAATCTGATGGAGTGTTGGTCTATATACATAACAGTATAGATGAAGACACAAACATAATAGAAGTAAACAAACTTTAGATAGTTAGCTCTTGTATAAAATTGGATATAATAAAAAAATAGAGATTTCAGCTATTTATAGATCACATGACTTACCTAAAGCTGAATTTATTCTAAACATAAATGAATATATGAATATAAAGAAAAATACTAAAAACCACTTCCAGATAGGTGACTATAACATAGACATTCTCACAACTGATAGCTTTAGTCAAAAGGTATTGAGCATCTTACTGGAGATTGGCCATACTCCAGGTTTTTAGGGTATAACTAGACCATCTAATGATAAAAAAACTGGAACATGTATTGATAATGCTTTCGTGATTAAAATTTATAGATAATAGAAAACTAGGTAAAGAAACTGTAAAAAATAAAATCGGAATGACATTTTAAATAATTTATTGAAGAGAGCTTTACTTTGTGGAACTCCATGATAATGATGCTAACTTTTAATTATTTTACCAATTTAACTTTCTTTTTAGTAGTACTATTTTTTTAATTTTAATCTTATATTTTAAATTTTTAACGATTGGCCTATCGGTACCAAATATTATATTTTTTTATAAGATAAGTTTTTTTAACGTAGCTACCTGTACCTGAAATTGAATTTTATTTTTATTTATTGTTTTATAAGTATCTAAATCACAACAAATGATACATATTTGTTTTTGTAATTTTTCAAATTGATTTACAAGTTTATACCAAATATTGATACGTCATACTAATTTATTGTATAGAAGACCATAAAAATATGTAATCTTCACAGTTTGAAAATGGTTTTACAAACCGAAACATGTCACGTGATTATTAAATTTTAATAAATTATAAAATAAATAGTGGAATTATGCAAAATATAAATCCTTGAAGTTTTCTTCAGTCATTATCGGAATGACATTTTTATGATTGAGAATCCTAATTTAGCAACTGATGAATTAATTAAGAAAATAAAAATTTGTATTAATAAGTCAGAAAAGATACACATCTCAAAAAAACCACGTAAATAATTTCCCAGGAGCAATTGGATTACTAAAGCCATAATAGTGTCATATAACCATGAAGACGATTTTAATAAAATGTGGTTATTGATCCCGACAATAAGTAGGCCAAATTATTATACAAAAAATACTTAAAAATACTAAATAATACTAAATAGAATAATAAGTTTTGTAAAGAAACATAAAATAATCATAGATACAAAATTTGGTTTTATGAATAATAGAGGGACTAAGAATGCAATTGAGCATATAAATAATATTATATATAAAAATCGTGATAAGAGTAATCCTATAGCTATAAATTTCCTTTACTTAATTAAACCTTTTGACACTGTAGATCATGATATCTTACTTAAAAAATTATACAACTATGGCATCAGAGGCTTACCCCATCAGTTAATAAAGGACTATCTCAATAACAGATACCAGCGTGTGATCATTAATGGAACCATCGGAGAATACCAGGATGTAACCGTCGGGGTTCCTCATGGAACAATACTGGGACGACTCATATCTATCTTATATATTTAAATAAGCAATTCTTGTATATATATAAATATATATTTATATATATATATATATATATATATATATATATATATATATATATATATATATATATATATATATATATATATATATATATATAATTGGAATCTCGGAATCGGCTACAACGATTTTCATGAAATTCAGTATATAGGGGATTTCGGGGTTGATAAATCGATCTAACTAGTAATCATTTTTAGAAAATGTCATTTTATTTGTGTTTTATCGATATTTTTTTATAATGTAATGATATGTTTGTTTAATATTTTTAGGCATACAGTCATTGGAGTGGCTAAGTGGTAGCGTGCGAGACTCTTATACAGAGATCCCGCGTTCGAATCCCGGTTCGACCGGCGAGTAAAATTAATTTCTTTTAAACCCAACCCAACAAAACATCACAATAAAGTGAATTATATTTTTCAAATAAGATTTTGTTATTATAATTGTATAATTTTTTATAATGTAATGATTTATTTGTTTAATATTTAAAGTCTTCGGAGTGGCTAAGTATTAGCGTGCTGGACTCGTCTTTCGCCTCGATGTAATATAATTTCCAAAAAACACAATTTATTAAAAAAAAAAAAAAAAATACCGAGCGAAGCTCGGTCATCCAGATATTTCATATTATATATAAACAATCTACTAGCCAACATGCCTCTGAACTCCGTAATATAATATACTGATGATACAGCTATAATATCACATGATAAAACATAGAATGAGGTTGAAACAAAAATGAATAAGTGACTGTTTCAGATTGGTTAACATTAAATAAGTTATCTTTAAATATTGACAAAACTGTGTATATTACATTCGGCAATTATCGTGATAGTGTACCAAAAAACTTTGATATAAAAATTAATGAAACCAAAATAAAAAGAGTGAATGAATGTAAATATATAGGATTAATATTTGATTTTAATATGCAATGGGATATGCAAACATATTAGATATATTATAAGTAATACAAAGTACTTGATCTTTACATTTCACAAATTATCTAAATTTATGTTAACAGAGACTCAAAAAGTGTAGTGTATCAAAGAATGATACACTATGCCTTTTTTCATAGTATCGCCAGCTATAGAATAATAGCAGGTGCATATGCAAATGATTTGGATATACTGAAAAGATTATAAAATAGGCTGCTAAAATTATGAATAAATATTACATCATAGTTAAAAAATAACCCATTAAGTATTGATCAAATGTTTATATGTTAATCGCTTGTATAGCACTTTAATGATCTAAAAAATAAGTATTCAGAATCTGATAGTAGAACAAGATGGAAACAAATACCGATTCCTTGAAAAAAGAAGTTAGCAAAAAGATGAGTTATTATATTGCTGTTTATAACTTCAACAGTCTACCAGAGTCACTAAAAAATATTAAATATAATAAATTCAAATTTAAAGAATGGACTCTATACAAAAATGTTGAACTGTTGAAATTTTCAAATTAAATTATATAAAAATTGTGGCATTAATAATGAATCATAAGTGCAATATCAATATAATATTATATAATATTGTTAGATTTAAGTTTAGCTTGTAAGATTTATATTATTATATTCATTATAAGTTTGATTTACTTTTATGTAAATTTACAAGTTTTCAATAAATACAAATACAAAAAAATACTCAATTTTTGTTATTTTTAATTGTAGTCTGTATAGATAGATATTTGTGGGATATTTAAGTACTACTTAAATATATACCGTGTTTCTGTATGACTAATTTTTTTCTTGGATGACTCATAGTCTTTGAAGTACATGAATGACTTTCTTGCCGAAATCAATCCTGGAAGCCATAAATTTGCATGCAAGGGGTGAGCATTTTGCTGGGTGAAAACTTTAAGAGTTAAAAAAAAAAACTGCATATAAAAGTTGTGAGCATAAATATGATTTTTGTCTTTTTAGCTATTATTAAAAATAACTGTGTCAGAACGTCTTGATATTTTTACAGATACAAATACAATTTTCACTTATGTCAGATGCATGTAAAAAGTCTTCGTGTGAAAACGTCAAGATGTTCTAGATGCATTATTTTTAATAATAACCAAAGAACGTTACCTATTTAATATTTTATGATGTACAAATTTTATTTGAAAGTTTTTTGTCTAACACCGTTTTGACCCAAGTAAATTCTCACCTCTTTCAAATACAGTATTAATGCATTTTCATTTTATCGTCCGTCTGTACGTCATCAAGATAACTAAAAGACAGCGAGTTGAAAATATTCAGAGAAAATCATTTCATAAATACAAATCTAAAAATTATCATTAAGGAAAAAACTTTTTTCCTCTACAAAAATTCTAAAAACTGGGCTGTTTTTTACGGAACACGTAAACTTTTTATTTATCCCCACAGGTCTTTTTTTTGTTGTTATGAATATTATGTGATGAAATATGAAATAAAATTTTATTCACTTTATAATATTTCTTTACGAACACAAAGCGTAGAAAAAAGACAAATTAATATCTCTTCTCTGAAAATATAAATTATAATAAAATCTGGCCTGCCAAATCACATAATTGGATACAAAACTTGTATTATTATAGATATGTGTGTCTACTTATAAACATTTCTATTTCCAATTAAATCAAAAAAAGGCCCATAACTAGCCGTTAATTAGTCGTAAATTATCTGTGGAAAAATTAAATTAATGGCTCTTACCATAACGGAGATAATTGACGTTTCGCCAAGTTTACAGTCAATTTAGCCATATAACACCTTTTATTTTTAATTAAATTTTTTTTAATATGCTCATAATTAATTAGCCGTGAATTGTGAAAAAATTTTTGGCTCTCACCATTACAGTAGTTAGAGCAATCAATTTATTTTCCATAGCTAATTAACGATGAACTACCGACTTATTATGAACCTATTTTGAAATTTATTGGAAAAACTTCCACAGCTAATTAACGATTAAATAGAGGCAATTTATGGATATATTTCGAAGTTGATTGGAAAAACTTGTGTTGATAAGTTGACTGTCAATTTTCTCCGTTATGATTAGAGTGGTTAATTTTTTTTTTCACAACTAATTAACAATTAATTAACGGGCAAATTATGATGCTATTTCGAATTTAATTGGGAAAAGTTGTTTCACTAAGTTGATATACATATTAAAAATAGTTATGTATAATGTTTTTTTTTTTTATGATTCTTTTATTTACCAGACCAATATTCAAATATTATACAGTTTTAAATAAGATACATGACAATAAGAAAAAATTAACATTAAGAGGTCGTCGCTCATTTACGAGGCTCCTCGGTCACTATATAATGGTTTGACCAAATTTCACATAATTTGAACTATTTATATTATTAAATAAAATAAAATATTATCTCTTTTTTTAAAAAAAAAAAACATGTCTGTTTTTATACATTGCACAAATATTCAAATGTTGACAAAAATATGTTCTTATTATTTTACTGTCCCATACAGAGTGTTCAACATAATTGAGAGAAAAATTATTTATTATTATTATTATTATAATTATTATTATTATTATTATTATTATTATTATTATTATTATTATTATTATTATTATTATTATTATTATTATTATTATTATTATTATTATTATTATTATTATTATTATTATTATTATTATTATTATTATTATAATTATTATTATTATATATATTCTTTTTTTTAGAATTGTTGAGGCAGTTTTCTTTTAAGTCTTTTGTCTGGGGGAATAATATCTAAATTAAACTTGGCTGCTTGGCAACAATTTTGTAAATTCATGTAAAATCTTTGGGATAATCTGTCGGTAAATTGCCCAATGAATTCGATGTTTGCTTCTTCATGAATTTGTTTGTTACGTACGAACCATGGTGCTTTCAAGCAAATTCGGGGAGTTTTGTTCTAGTAATTTAGAGGTGGAATTGTTGTTCTTTCACGTAGGACGTATTTTGTAGCCTTCCACATTTGCTCGTCTGCTGGATTCAATTCAGAAATATATTGTTCATATAAGTTGATCCTATATTGTTCCATTTCAACGTGAATTTTATTGGTTAACTTATTCAGGTTTATTTTTATTGCAGGTTGTTTAGTTTTTTGCCAAGCGCGTCTCGTTCTGTGTTTTTCTTTTATCATTTTTAGAATGTGATGTGGAATACTGTGTTGGGCATTGTTAGTTACCTTTGTTTGGACAATAGCATTATTGGCAGAAGCTACGATAGCATTCGTAAGGTGGTGTACGGCTTGATCTATTTCATTTGTTGAGTAAATTTGCCTTTTTATGTGGAGGTTCTTGTTGATTTCGCTTTCGCAAGTTTCCCAATTTACTCTTCCCGTTTTAATGGGTTTGTTTTTGAACGTTACAAAAGGCTCTTCGATGAAACTTAAAATTACAGCAGTATGGTCAGAAGATAGACTGTCGAAGTTGCTAATAAAAAATGGAAATGGTAGATTTTTTTGTAGCACAATATCTAAAATATCTGATCCATGACGTGTGTTGTAAGGTGTGTGTGTTGGTTCAGGCGGGGCGTGAACTTGTATTAGATTTTTTTAAATAATTTTTTCTAATTTGAACCCATTAGGATTGTTTTTTTACAGCCCCATCTTACGCTTTGGAATTTAAATCCCCAATTAGTAACGTGGGCTGAGTATCCTTAAATATGGTTTCAATATCTTGTTCGTTCACATTTTTGTTTGGTCTGTTATAACCAATGTACACTTTTAGTTTTTTGTTATTTTTCAATGACACAACAATTCCTATAGCTTCCAGGTTTTTAAGAGATGGTGTTTCAAGTAAATTATGGGGTAAGTTTTTTTTGATTATTATACTAACGCCTCCCGATGCCGTCGGCGAATCTCTGTCATTTCTATAAATTATATACCCAGGAAAACTAATTTTTTCTGTTGATACCAGATGTGTTTCCGTAATACACGCGATGTGTATGTTTTCGGATTGCATGGTGTATAGGAGTGATGTTCTTTTCATTTTGAACCCGTCGGCATTCCAATTGAATATTTTTATATTATTGATTATGTTTTTTGGACGCATTATTTATTTTCAGGTGTCAATAGAGTTGTTATTTGTTGAAAAAAAGTGCTCTTTAAGGAATCGAAATGTGATTTGATGAGGTCAATTAGGAAATTTATAAATTTTGAACAGATAGGGAATTTTTTCAATGATGGAGGTAATTGGATCTGATTGGGACGATTGAGTAATATTTTTTTTTGGTGACGTTTGCATACGTAGATCTTTGGTGGGTGCCGTTAGTACTTGCTGGCGGATTCTGATGTGGTATATTTTGCATAGGTGTATTGTATTTGTCTATTGGATGTTGATTCATGTTTTAAGGCTTATATTTGAGGTTTCGGTAGTGTATACAACCTTTATAATTTGTCGGATGAGATTCACCACAGTTGACACATTTTGGATCCTCTGTGCTTTTCTTTTTACAATATTTGTAATGATGTGCCTCAAGACATTTAACACAACGGACGTCCAGCTTTCAGAAATTGTGTGTGTGGCCATATCTTTGACACCGGGTGCATTGTGGTATATCTCTGCTTTTTCTTTTTGATTCTACTGTCACTATGGCCCGGAAGAGAGAACGTAGATTGAAAATTTCCTTTTCTTTACTTTTTATGTCAAGCTCGACTGCACATCGAGGTGTTGGATGTTTTTGTTTATTTAGTAACCTTGTTACTCTTGTAACGGAATATGTTTTCTTGAGTTCTTCTCTTATGTCTTCGTCTTTTAAAATGTATGGAACGTTTTTCAGTATAACGGAATAACGTTTTTTATCCGGTGGACAGAAGGAATGGTATTTCAATTTATTTATTAAATGGTAATTTCAATTTATTTATTAAATGAATGGTTATAGGATAGGAGGCTACCTGTTATAACTCGTATTCCTGAGTTAATAAATTCGTTATATATCTTTAAGCTATAGCTTCGTTCGTAGCTTCTAATTTCATAATTCTATTGTGTAACTACTATGGGAAATAGGTTAGTTAATTTATGTAATTGCTGTATCTTTCTATAATATTAAATTTGTAGATATTTAATTGTATATAACATTTATATGTTAATATATATTAATAGCTACAAAAATATTTTGTTTTATTTAAATTTCCTAGGGTACGGTACTTTATATTTCAAAAGTGGAAAATCATAAACTACATGTGAAATCTATTTGCGATACTGGGAGGTTAGGCGAAAATGTGTGTATGTGTGTGTTATATATATATATAAATATATATATATATATATATATATATATATATATATATATATATATATATATATATATATATATATGATTGGATACGCGTAGTGCGAAAAAAGATGGTGATCAAAGTGTCAGAAGTTTCAAGTATAATGTCAGGGATACAAATATAAATATTTCAAACGAAAAAATCAACAACACAAATATAAATTTGCAATTGCAACAGGATTTGGTTCTGGAAATAATCAAAATAATGACAACGATTTCAATACTGTGCGTAAAAAACAACGAGAAAGAAAAAAAATATAATGATTGGTTCAAATACAAAAACCGATTCAGATGTATTCAAAGGTGCTGAAAGGAAAATGTGGTTATTTGTTGGTCATGTATTGCCATTTACATGCGACACCATACAAACTAGTAGTGAAAATTGCTATTTCAAAGTTGCACTATCCGCGAGCATCATCAAACTTAAATAATCCAACATTTTGACCTGATTATACTACGGTAAGGCGTTAAATTTATCGGAAAGCCCCGCTTGTATAATTTAACCCATAAGCAAACAGGTTTTAATTATAGCAATCGTCTAAAAAATTTTCATCAGAATATATAGTGTGCTCGTAACAAACTAAGTAGTTTGGACGTAAATATAAATAGTGAAAAAATTTATATTATTTTGTTAACATTTGTGTTCCAATATTGACATTGGAACTATAAACTTGGACAACTACACATTATATGCTCAATATCATGCTCAATATTTTCGTATGGGAAATATATATATATATATATATATATATATATATATATATATATATATATATATATATATATATATATATATATATATATATATATATATATATATATAGATATATATTTTTAAATAACTTTGATTTATTTCTTCACCACTTGAAACTCGAAAAGCGGAATGTCATTATGGATATGAAGATCTGCTACCTACAAGATAACACTAAGAAACGTAGGTTTATTGATGTATTGAACATCTAATACTGTTAGAATATTTCCAATGGAGCACCACGTACTTATGGATCTTCATCTAGAGGAATAGACTACATAATAACACAGTAAAAACACAATTTTACCAGAAATCTCAAAAAATACTGCATGGAATTTATGCATAGTTTAAAAATTCTACTAAGTCGATAGTTTGAAATTAATTATATTTTATGTGCAGAATTTATAAAAATTAGTGGAATTTTGATCATAAACAAAATGATAATGTAATGTAAATTTTAGCCTAGAATATTTTTTGGAAGTTTTTATAAATGTTTCAATTTTAGCTTTCCAATTACCTTGTAAAACGCCAAACTTCGCACCAAATCGTCGGTTGTGCAAGAAGTTATCTCGGAAGATCTATTTATATTGCAAAAAAGTGCTCATTATTCAATAATATAGACCTGAGTAGGTGGAATTCAAGGACCATTTAGGATTGAATAAATAGAGTAATTAAGAAAAAGAAAGAGATTAATTAAATTACGAAATTAATACACTAACTTTATAGTGAATGGCGTAAGAAAAGAACTAGAAATCTTCCTAGATTTCTACTCAAAAGGAAATATAAGTCGTAAATTTCAACAATGCTTTATCACGTAAATCCACAATTACAACAAAATTTTTTTCTATGGCTTGTAAATGCGAATGAAATATAGGACGTATAAATGCGAATGAAATATAGATGAGTTTACCAAATAAAACATACACTGGGTCTGACTATATTCTTACTTAAGTTTTGAAGTACAATGCATCGGCATGACTAACTCTCTTTTGCCAACGATTAATTTAATGTTTGAAAGTGATCGATTTTCTAGCTGTCTGTATTTTCATAAGTTTTCGTAAAGATAATATCCGCCAATATTAATTATAGTTTCATTAACCTTTGTTTACATGTAAGTACATGTGAACTCTACGTTTCTCAAAACTTTTAATAAAATAAATTCTTCAGTGATTAAAAAGACATTAATATGATCGGATATATATTGATTATATCCTTTATCGGAAACATATAGCCTAAGTAGGATTGAGTGGAAAATTAAATTACTGTATCATTTCAATGGAATAGGAATACACCGAGCTTAATGGAAATTATTTCTGATTAATTCTACTGAAAAAGCATTCAAAATTTTTTTCGATGGATTTGGATTAAAACTTATTCATAATTTACATTTTTAATTTAATTTATGAATGAGACAAAAGCGGAACTTTTTACAAAGGTACTAAGTTTTTAACTTTCACAGAAATAATTAAAGTTTTCCATAAATTGCATCCTTCACAAATTGATTTAGTCTCTTTTTCGTGGTGTAATTCGAACTAGATGACCTCCAACAAGCTTCAATGTTACTTCTGCCTGAAATTGTAGCTGTTTTACATCCAAATCTGTATGAAATTCATATCGAGTCAATAAGGTAGCTACCATTACTTTCACAATCATCCAAGCATATCGAATTCCTGAAATCAACAACCTTTTATTAGCTTTTTTTTTAACATTCGATAATTTTAATTTAAATGTATAAATTACCAATACAGTTTCTTGGACCACCACTGAATGGTAAAAATGCATAAGGATGTCGATTTTTTATATTTTCTAGAGTAAAACGTTCTGGATCAAATTCCAATGGATCTTTCCAAACATTTTCATTACGATGTAGAGACATTACCGGAACAACCACATTTGTTCCCTCAGGAATTAAATACTCACCTATAATACAAATTGAGTATCATATTAGAAAATATTGAATAATATCTTGTACACAAGAAACAGTTTAAACAAAAATATTTGTCAACGAAAACTGATATGAAAACCTGAACCTAAGTCTCTACCGTTTTTGATACTGTTCCTTATTCTGTGTTTCGTATTTAGCTGTGAGAGCATTCAAATTTCACGTTTTATAAGAAACAGTAAAAATATATGAACCCAATAACTTCTCACATTCCGTTGAAAACTGGACCAATAAAAAATAAAATGGTTGAAACTGCTATGTAATTCAGTAGCATCTTGTTCTTAATGAAGCAGCCCAAACTAATGCATTTTTCACCACTAACACCTTACAATTTTGGTGAATGAAGCTCCAGTAAATAAATAAATGTTAAGTATACAAGGTACCTGCTCCGTTACTTTTTAACGTTTGTAGTAGTATAGACACAACAGTAAGCAATTGTTAGCCTGATCGAGGTTTAACTAATAATTGCAAAGACATGCTGACTAGGAATAAGTAAGTAATTATCTGAGTAATTTTAATAAAAATTAATTAAATTATAATTTTCAAGTATAATTGCTGAGAGTGGATGTTAGTTCGCATGTAATGTTTCGAATATCAAAATCCATTGAATCTTATAAATCACGAAATTCTAACCACTTCTTATCACATTAGTCCGAGAGATGAGCAGCTTTAAAAATGAAAGCATTATCTAAAGGCAGATGTTAGATATTTGACACATTAATGGTGTAGAGAAATAGCCTGCTGCTAGTCAGTCTGATTCGTAATCGTTACTTCCCAGTAAGTGGGAATTAAAATTGTAAAGTAACCATGTTCGGTTCAACTATATTCTAAAAGCTGACAAGTGATTTGAGAGCAATATATTTACTAAAAAAATCATACATAAGCATCTTGCAATAAATAATGCACATTAATCGCGGGTTAGAGTTGTACAAATTCCGAGCATTTCGTATGTCTCTTTTTAAATCCAAAATGCGGTAAACAGATCAAAAAAGCATTTTTATAAATAAAAATAAGACAAGTCGGTCAGAATTTTACTGCAATAAATGCTATCAGCCAATTTTATTTAGCGGTTACTGAGAAGTTTTTTTTTTTTTTGGTTTTGCGCCTTTTCATCGTTAAAGTACACTTAGTTCGCAGATCTTCCCTTTTGCTTCCTAGCAATTTGATAATATTAAGTGTATCTTAAATCTTAATTAGGCCTTAAATGGCCAATTTTGATAGAAAACATACTTTTTGTGATTCTTTTAACTTGAGGTGATTTTTGTGATTCTAAAAAACCTTAAAAAACAGTAGATAAATGCAGTATTTTTTGATAACGCTTTATGAGTATTCAAGGATGATGGAGGTCTAGGTCGGATCTTTAGCGTTTTTAGTGATATTTCAAAAACTGCTCATCTAATCATTAAATAAATATTATTATTGAAATCCTTTATTTTAAGGTATCACTGGAAATCCGATCCTGAATCCGATTTATCAGATGTATTTCTTGCAATATCTCAACCGATCATAAAATGAATATTATGAGTTTTAACACCTCAATTATCTTAGAAATCCCATAAATAACGAACAAAAGGTTTTACAGTATTTAGAATTTGCTAATACAATAAAAATTTCGGAATATTTGAAAAAACGCAATTTGAAAAAATCACTTAAAATACAATTCACCATTTAAAAATAAGGAGTAAACAATAAATTACACTTCATTAATTTGAACACTAATTTTTAGTAAAAACATTCCTCGAAATTCACTTTTAGAAAGTAGTTGCACCTTACATGCGTTTTTTACAACTTTAAGGCGCGTCTCCCGACAATTTCGAAGGAAACCAAACAAACAGCCAATTAATTATCTACACTATAAATTTGTCACAACATAAAAAAATCAGCCTTTAATAACGCTTGCATTTTTTTGTCATTCACCTTTCCGCTACAACAAAAGGTGCACGTTGGTGATAGCACTACCATGTCGTAGTTGCTCTTAGGCATAGGGTTACTGTAGGTCTGTGAATTAAATATCCTGCACATGTGCGTCAGAGTTCTTTGTGAGAAGTCAAGCGAAAGGGAAATATGATCTTCATTTGTACATGAAGGCAATAATATTTCCATCTAACCAATATTAATAATAGGGATTAGATTCAATAAAAATAATTTTCAGATACAGATGTACATTAGAGAAAGCTCAAGGTTTATTTCCAATAAAGAACCGGCCAAATCCTATTGAGAAAAAAACCAGATATTCCGTTGAAGCCATTAATCATAGTTATATTCAAAATAACTGTTGTTTAATTATATCGGCACTTTATGGAGTACCATATAAACAGTATATATATACGAACCTAATTCGATATCTTTGGTTAGTTTTCTTCCAATTATTGGAACTGTTGTATGAAATCTCATAGATTCTTTAATAACCATTTCCATGTATTTTAATTTTGGTAAATCATCTAAATTAATTATACGATTTTGATCCCCAAGTACTTGAAATAATTCTTCACAAACTTTCTCCTGAATATCATGATGTGCAGCCAAATTTAAAAAAATGTAGGCTATAGTATTCGATGTTGTCTCGGAGCCCTGTTTATAATGAGAAACAAATTTCAAATATCTGGTAACAATCATAAATTTGAATGAATGCTTACTGCAAGAATCATTAAAATAACTTCTTCTTTTAATTGTTCATCATCAAACAATGGATCATGTTCAGTGACGTCAAGAAGAATTTCCAATAAACTCTTTCCTAAAACTTCTTTGTCAGTGGTTTCGATATTATCGAAATTACTGTTATTGGTCGTGCAACTTTTTTGATATTTTTTCTCAGATATCACCTAAACAGATTCAAAATGCATTAATAAGGAACATCTCCGAACCTTTTTTAAATTTTTACAGGTATATTTGTATAATTTTTTTGAAGAATTATTAAAAACAAGTTTATAGTATAAAATTTTAATGAATGACCAAACTCTATTATAAAATTAAATTTTAACATACAATTTTTCCTCCTATTACATTTAACAAAACAAAAAAAAAATACAATATCTTCTTTTATCACAAAAATTATTTTAAAACTTTTCTGGACGAATTAAGGATGTATAGACGAAATTAAATTTTATGTGTAGTTAAATTTTAAATTTTAAGTGTAACTGAAATTTAAGTATATTAAGAAATGATTAACGCCCTCTCAAATTTTTTGTTTTTCAATGTAGGTACAATACAAACCAAGCTATAGCACTTTGTATTTTAATAGAAAAATACTTCCTTACTTCAAAAATACTTAAAAATGCGACTTTAAAAAGCCTCTAGCATGACTATGCAAAAATAAGATAGCTATAATGAAAGTTACCCGGGTAAGTTACCGAAACGGATTTTGATCAAACATGGCTCATTTTGTTCAAAATTAAATTTAGGAAAAGTCTCATTTAAATCCTCCGATACTCCCCGCATTTTGATAAACTTTCTTCAACGATAAAAATTTTTTTTAGATCATAAAACAAAGTGAATAATTGTCTGGGATGTTTTTGACTATGCAAAATACATATCTGTTGTTCAAATTGAAAAAATAAAATTAAAGTAATTAATTTTTATTGTTCGTATTTTTAGTAAATAAGGATGTTAATTCATTTTATGGGCGCCATGTTGAATTTTCTCATTTTTTAATGTCAGATTAGAGCTCAACAATTTTGAAAATTTCTTGTAGTCGAGTGCAATTAAGTTTTTACCTTGGAAACCAATTATAGTAGATTCATTTCAATGTTCCATGTATAGTTTCATTTTCATTAACTACTTACGGAAAAAAAAACTTTTTTCTAAAAAAATAATTAAAAAAAAAATAATCTCAAATTTAAAACCGGTTCCCAACACGTATTTATATACTATTTTTCTCATTATTTAAGACATATAATTTTTATTTTTTTACATAATTTGTCTAACTAAATTAATATTTTGAATTGTGTTAGATTTATTCCAAATTTTTTGTACGTATTATTCAGATACTTTTTATTTGCTTCTGAATGAGGAGGTCTACATTTACAGAACTACTTATTAATTACTAGTTATTTTAATGTTGAGATTTTTACCCATGATGGCTTCCACCCTATTTTCAAATTTATTAAATAATATTACATAATTGCACTCGACTATTCGTATCGTATTACTTGAGCTTAGTTTTTTTTTTCTTTATTTTTTTTTTGGGCTAAAACTTAGGGAAATTTGTATTCAAGCGACCTTAAACTACCCCAGATACCTTTATTAATTTTGTTTTACAGTTGTTGGTTTTTCAATTTGTTAATTTTTTGAATATTTAACTTTAGGTTTGTTTTCAGCGACCCCAAAATCTGGTTTGTCAATAGCATTATCATTTTAAAAAAATTTTTGTCGTTTAATCAAGTTTATCTAAATAGTAGTTGCAAATTAGATACTGGATCCAATTGTTACCTATTTTTCCGACTAATACTACAACGTCGCCGTGCTGCATAGCGTTCCACTTGTTTATCAAGCAGAGTTACTATACTTTAAGTATTTTTTTATTTGTTTTAATAAAATGCATTATATTTTGGTTGTTCCACTCCATATCGAAATATTAAAATTCAATTAAATTAAAACTTGAAATGTTGCATTATAAAGTCAACACTATTCGTAAACCCACAGCAACATCTTTTGATGTAATTTTCATTTACCGACACTTTGTAGGACGCGAGCAATGTAACATCGTCGCTGATCAACTTTTATTACACTATGGTGTTACGCGTTCTCGCCCACACAATGGTTGCTGTTATACGTCAAAGTTACGTTACTGTGTTATGTAACACCGTATTATTGCACGTTCGTATGTGACCATCAATTTGTTTTAGTAATACTGTTAACATCAGACAATGTGCTAGATATATTAATGACTAATGGTTAAGTAGTGATAATTCAAATTAAATTATTATAATCCGAAAAAAATAAAATTAATTATTAGAATAGGAACAATAAATATAAAATTTTAACGATTATCAGAAGACCATTTCTCTGAATCAATAACAATAACATTTAACGTAAATATAAGTTTTCTTGAGTGTCTAATCACACCTGGTTCTAATAGAGAACTTGCATGCATTGCAATTTATTTATATAGTTTTTTATAAAGATAAAGGAATTAAGAATTAGGAAGAAAAATATTATAAACAATCACCATTGGCGTTCTTTAACTAGAAATGTTCAATAAGGAAAATCATGTCGACTTGGAAGCCAGTGACATTGAAAATGAAAACATATTTTAAAATCTTTCATATAAATCCATAATATAACAGAATGGTTTTTTTAACAGGCTGAGCTAAACATGTCTGTAACTGATAACGTTATGATAAAAAGAAAAAAATTGTATTTCATATTTTTCAGTCTAGTTTAAAATGGATATCCTTTTTGGAAAGTGGCCCAGGGGCTCTACGATATCTCATTTTAAGGGGGAATATCACCAGCTATTGGAACCACACTTCTTTATGTCATATCTTAGTACTTAGCCAAATGTTACGAAGTATTTTTGAGTTATTTACATTAAAAATATTTTTGTAAGTTTTCATATTAATTTCAATCTATTACTGATTTTATTTATAATTTTATTATAAATGATAAATTTCTTATTGTTTGTTTACATTAACTCATTACTTATTCTTGTTTTCTTATAATAGCGAATTTAATTCTGTAAATTAAACAATTTTTGGAAAATAATTTCGCATATTGAGTATTTTTTTAATAATGAGTTCAAATAGACATTTTAAATTTCGATTTGTTTCTGTTTCCGACAGAAAGTCCAAATTCTTATGTAACAAATAAATAGCAAAATTTTCTTTCTTTGTCAAACTTATTTTTAGCAGTAACAAAGTTTAAATTAGAAAATTTTATTTGAAGTACAAGTAATACAGATGTATAATAAAAAAATAAATAAATAAATAATAAAAAAAAAATTAAAAATCTTGTATAACATTATAAAGTAATTTATTGGAAACTATAAAAACTTACATAACTAACATTATAAAAAAAGGAGAATATAAGATAAAATTTTATAATTTCATACGTCACCCTATATTTAGAGATATAAGAGCATAGGGAAATTTTTGTGTGTCAGACTTAGGGCGTTTTGTCGTCTTAAGTTGTTTTCTAAGTTTACTAAAACGAAACAAAATTTTTAGTAAAAAATAAATAAAATAAAAATATTAAAATTATCAGAATACTTATTATGTACTCAAAATAGTTTCTTTTATGCATTTGATTTCATCATAACTGTTTAGACAATTTGTTAACTCAATTAAATATGTCTTACGCTTAACAATATTTTAACCAAATTGAAATTGAAAACTGTAATTGCATTAGTTTTTATACCGTAGAAATAATGATTTTATTGGAACATGAATTCTGTTTAGCTAAATATTACGAAAAAATTGATTACATACTTTTTCAGCTAATTCTGCAACGATTTGTTTGCTGTGTGTTATTTTCTTGAAATCTTGCGATAAATAAAAAATAAAATCTATCAGCTTCCAAGGATTGTAAAGTCGGGCAAATGCAATATGAAACAAGCTGTAAAAAAATACAAAACAATTAGAAGATTTAGTAAAATGTTGATAGTATTATTTCAGTTACGCTGGTATACATTTAATATTTAAACTTGAAAACTAAATGGAATTGAGCATTTTAAAGCCTCTGGACCTCTAAATGTCTAGAACAACCTTATATTATACAAAAAAGAGCTATAGCTTAAAAGACATAGTTTAATTCCATATTTTTTGTTATTGATTCGTATTGTAAACGGTAGAAAACTTGTTTAATGCATAATTTTTAAGTTCTAAAGCGAATTAAATAATTCGTAAATGACAATTGTTACTAGAATTTCTGCAAGCTCTAAAGCACTTTTTAATTTTTATTTGGGACATTAGAGGTATCCTTTAACTACAGTTTTATATAATAATCGATTTTTTTAATACATATATTTTAACCTTTATTATACTTTAACCGTATAAAAGCGGCAACCGTTATAAAACACCCTTCAATGATATCTTTAATATCCAATATATTTCTGAAAATTATAAAAAATTTTACTGTGGTATTTTCCATCACCATGATTTCAGTGGTGGAGGCTCCGAGAATTGAATGCTATATTTACGCTTTAAAAGATCATAAAACTATGTTCTTCACATCTTCCAGGACTCTTACATGTTTTATTGTTTTATTCTACGGATAATGGTTTTTGAGTAATTGAAGTAGCAAGCTAGCAGCTGTTAATAGACCTCTAATTACTTTAGTCTTAAATTTGTTACGCTAGAAAATATTGACGACAGAAAAAAAATTTTTTTATAGGTGTTCAAAGAATCAATAGTCAAACATAAATAGTCCATTTCTAATAGTTGTTAGAAACAATATTAAAGCAAAAAAACATATTTGAAAAAATTTATGCGACTAAACATGAAATGAGAAAATTTTTGTTTTTTAAATTAAAAATAAAATAATTAAAATTTAATATATTTATTCCTCGATGTTATGTTTTTTAACTTACTTAAAATAACATTTACGAGAGTCTGAATAAAAAATTAAAATTATTATACATAACCTTTGTATAGCATAGTATCCTGTAGATTCGCCATCTTGTGCATTTATATTTACGCCCATACTTGATTCTAAAATAAGTATTAAATTTAATTCAATTCTTTAATCATTCTTTTTGTAAACAATACATAATGGTTCAGAATAAGTCAAAATAATAGGATGGGAATAATCATAGTATAATCTTTTAAACTAGATTTACAGAAATTCTGGGTCATGATCACTGTCACCATCAATGTTGTTTACTATTTTTATGAAATTCAAATAAATTTAAATCCGCCTTATTAAACCATTTTTTTTGTAACAGATTAAAGTGTTATTTTGGATCAAAAATGTTTCTTCAGTATTAAACAAAATACCGTTTAGCCCTTGTTGCATTGCAAAACCTATAGTTTTTATTTAAAGTTGGACTTCAAACTTCAGATAGTCATTTTACTATTTTATACTATCTTAAATTTTGTTTTTTTATATTAGAAAATTTAAGATATTATTCAATGGTCAAATAACCTGAAGAGTTTTGAATTATTTTTGATTTTGTACGTTTTGAGTAGATATATGTACCAAAATTATGTAGGTATGTAAAAATTTTTTTATCAATTTATAATATAATTAATTAAGATACAACAAATTATAATACCAAACGCAAAAGCAGACGCAAATATGGCAAAGTAAATTTGATTATCTTCATTGAAATAAACTTGTGTTTTATTGTAACGCCTTAGTTTCAACTTGAGAATAATAAAGTTTTCATATGACAATCTTTACTTAACAGTGTTTGCTGTTAAAACGAATGTAACACGTTTTTTTTTTTTTTTTGGTTAAATTAAACGAAAATCTGATCTTAACCTTAATAAGTATAAATCGATAAAATAAATTACTTACTTACAATTGAATCCATTGAAGCTTTTGCAAAATATTCTAAAATGTCAAATGATTTCGAATCATTCAATTTAGTTTCTAATTTCTTGGATAAAATTAAGCTACTTTCAATCATTACTTTAAAATAACTTTTAAGAATTTTTGTTGTAAATCCTCGAACAACTTTACTTCGATTATGTTTCCACTTGGGCACTAAAAAGCATTGATAGTCATGTAATTCAATTTATTAAGATGCTTTTGCTTATAAAACAATAAAACTAACCATGTGCTAATATTAGTGAGTCCCCGACTACGTCTTCACCAATTTGTGTCATTAACCATGACTTTTCTAATCCATTGTGATTCGTTAAAATTTTTTGAACATATTCTGGGCTTGTAATGACAAGCACTGGCATTGGACCAACACTTATTTTTAGAAAAGGTGAAAATTTGTTAAACAATTCAGTAAAATGATGATGAGTTATTTCTGAAAAATAATTAATAAATATCGTAAATATATTTATATTGTGTTGCAATATATTTTATTGGATTTTAATTTTTAATCAGATATTTCCCTTCCCAATTTTCTATATAGTTAAATTGTTACAATAATTTTAATTGATTTTTTCCTATCATTTAAAACACGTGAACTGGAATTGGAACAATATGTTTATTTGAGATGCCAAAGGCTAATAACTTGAATTGCAAGATGAGTTTATTCTGAAAGAACATATTCATTATTTGCAATGGTCTACATAACATTTTTCTTTGTTATATTGTTTTCCAATGCGATCTGTATGGTGAACAAACTTAACAAAAAAAAAAACACCTAAGGGAGTAAAAATTTTAAAACTAAACTTTTAGAAAACTGACTGGTTGGACAGCTTAAAAATTGAGATATCTTTTTTTGGGAATTCTAAATTTAAATAAATTCGAAATACGTGTGGTCGATATTGTATTTAAGCAAATATTATACGTTACAAACAAATTTAAAAATCAAAACTTTTTGCAGAAAATACAAAATTTTATTTTAAATGTAAAGTTTAAAATTGAAATAAATCATATTTAAAAACGTGATTTTATTCTCTGTAAGTGGAACAATTAATAAATAGAGCTAGAAAACAAATGTCTATTATGGTTACACTTTACACTATTTACAATCACATGGAAACCATATGTTAGGAGATTAGCCAAAGTTAACATTATATATCCCCCTCTGGAGACGGTTGATGGGGCCGGTTGATTCTTCAATAATTCCGACATCTAATAATTTCTTGATTTGAGTTCTAATTTCTTCGTCGTCTGGTGTTGAACATTTATATGGTCGACAGGTAGTATATTCGTTTCTTAATAATTTTATCGCTGCTTCATAAGACTTCACTTTTCCAATATCAAATTTATCTTTGTCGAACGTGTGTCGATACTTCCTAATTAATATGAAAATCTTTCTCTTCTAATCATCATTTTCAATATGTTGTAATTCAACGACAAATTCATTTAAATTTGATTCAACATTTTCAGCTTACTCTTTAACCTTCTGTTAAACTCACATCTGATCATCATTGGATCGCTTAAAGGGAGTTTTCTGATAATTAATCGATCGGTCTTCTTGCAGATATGTTACTTTCTCACTATTGATTCGATGGCAAATTTTTAAATTTTCATTTTGAATCAGCTTAAATTTGGTTATTGCGTCAGTACCACGTAACATATCATAGGAGAAATTATCATTTTTAACAACATGAGTTGTCAAGTAGTCAATAATATTCAAAATTCGTAGCTTAATTATTATCCGGAATGAATTTAAATTATGTCCGCTGATTGTTTTTAATACACCTTTGTGTTTCATTAACATTAACTTAAGCAAGTCAGCAATACGTTGGTTGATTAATGATATATTAGAGCCACAATCATAAATAGCGTTTATTTTCAAATTGTCATTAATTAATACATTTAATTTTATTTACGGATGTAATTTCGCCCGGTGCATTAGTTTAAATGCTCGTTTTCAAGATGTTTCTTCAAAATATCCACACATCTTTATCAAATACATTTTCAGTTACATTAACTTGTTGTTGTTTTTCGGATTGATTGTTACGACAATCAGCTGGAAGATGGAATCTATTTTTAAAATCTAGACTCACACATATAGAACATAGTTTTCTATAAAAGTCATTGTTTTTCGATTCGATTCGAAGCTCAGAGAATAGCTTGCCGAGCGTGATTATCTTCTCTCTGTCCAGTTTGTTTTGGGCTTCATTATGTAAACCAAAAACCTATACATAGCCTCTATACATAGCCTCTCTTTTAACAGCGCATATTCGATCAAAGAACCTCCCAAATATTTATAGCTGTTAGGAGAGTAGCCAAAGCCAACATTATATATTTTTAGTTTAATTGAAATATGAATGAAAAAATGTAAATTAAATTTCGAGCAATTTGTAAAATAACGTAGTCGTTGAGATATTATTTTAAGAACTATTAAAATAATACTTTGTAATAAAATTGGATTTCGAAGGATCAGATGAATAATTTCAGATGCCGTAAAACACTTTGTAGACAAAAGTTATAGGCACTTTGCATATATATACACACTAGAAGGTTTTAAATATAGTGTGTTTTAATATTAATTTGGTTTTGTTTAATTGAAATAAACATCATATTATATTATATGCATTTAATACCTGAAGGATTTAACAAATGGAACCTTGATATAAATATTTTGTTTTTTTCGAAAAATCTAGGAAATGTTAAAATTATATAATTTAAAAAAAAAAGAGTAATCAAATACAACTAACTATATGTTCCAATTTAATATTTAAAATTTGTAGGAGGCAGCTTGAATAAATCATCATCTTTTATTAGTTTGAAAATATGGACCTTATTACATTTTGCACATTTAATGAAATTCTGTATAAAGCTATAAGACTTTGTCATCAATTTATCAAATAAAGCGTTATAATGCAAAGCGTTCAACAACACTGGAAAATAGTCAACATCTGTAAATTGTAGATTTTCCAAATAATCGTAAGATGACATTTTTACAGATTATTTAACTTAATGTCGAAGATGTACAAGTTTTGTATGTTCCTAAACTTATCAACTCGTATAAAAATCATTCCAATTTTTAAGATCTCTGTAATATTTACTGTGGCCATTTTTAAAAGTTTATACAATTCTATTAGGAAGTTTTTCAGAAGAAAAAACACTACTTTTTGCCTCGCCTTTCTTAAGATTGCGCAATAACCGAAAGTTATAAATAGGTTTTTTCAAAAGTTGAAAAGAAAAAGCTTCAAAATGCTTCATCTCCACGCGGTCACATTTGAATATAATACACACAGCAGTTGTAGAATATCAATACAAATTTGATATTTTTTGCCCGTTCGTTAAGTATTTCACGTCATTTGTTATAAAATTAAATTGACAAGTGATGACAACAACTAAAAAAGTCAACTTTTAAGATACCCGACATGTGATTCAGTCGTTCAGAGTTTGTTTTTAATCATTACCATTTTAAAACACTATAAATATTTATATAGTTATTATATACATGTGAATTTGGATCCAAACATTTAAATGAAAAACATATCAACCAACAGTTTCTAAAAAATATTTATTTATTTTTTGTATTTGAAACTTTTGTGGTTAAAAGATGGTCATGAATCCATCGGATCTAATGTAACGATTTGGCTCGTTCACGAACTTGAACATACTTTTTAGGTCTAAAATACACCGCCAATTTCAACGCGCTATCTTTTTCCGTTTTTTAGTTATCTTGTTGACAGACAGACGGGCGGATGAGCAAAAATGGTGTAATATGGGCAATTCTAACAATTCCTATACCAAAATTTTGTTTGAACGGTTAATATTTTTATGCGAAGTCTAGATTACTATTTAAGTAAGAATATTATTAATAATTGAATGGCATAAAAATGAATAATTAAAGGTCGATTATTCTTTACCTATGTTAACACAAACTTATTAAAGGCCGATTATTCTTTACCTATGTTAACAAAAACTTGTTTTTTAATTTATTCTACTATCATTTTTTATGTTTTGTATTCATTATATTTTTATGATTGTAACTATAATGAATTTAGTTAAATTTATATGTTTTTAAGAATGATGGAAAACTACTCTAAAAAAATAAAAAATTTATAATCCCATAAAAACTTTTGATTTATTACACAGTTCTATTTTTAACATCTCAGTTTTTATCGCCTAAGGCTGCTAAAATTTTAATATTTTGGGTAATGAACAATGGCCAAAAATTAGCAATAGCTATCTCTTAAAGCAGCAATTTTTATTTTTAGTTATTATTTTACCAATTTGAAAATATGTGCTTTCAAATAAATATTATTTTACAAATCGGTTTTTAAATGACGGAGCTATAGTTAAGAAAGATTAAAATAAAACACAGAAGAATTCATAACCTCTTCCATTCTTAAAATCGGTTAAAAATATATTTAAAAAAAAAAAAATAAGAAAACAAAAATAAAAAAAGATATTCATCGTCTTATGATACTTGAAAAAATAAGAACATTTTTATAAAATTAACTAATTATAACAAGTTAACAAAATAGCGCCTACGAATTAATGTTTAACTAAGGATATGACCGCCGACTTCAAAACTAAATTTTATTGTTAAATTTTATAAATAAGTTGTGACCACTTAATTATTTATAAAATCATTTAATTTAAAGTTATTTGTTAATTTTAATTGATTGAAGTTTAATGATTAAAAATGGTTGTTCTTTTACCCTTACGGCTGGAATTTTCTTCCAATTTCACTTTAAAGCTGTATTGAATCTAACGCAAAAAGAATTTTTTGAACCGGTTCATAAATAATGAAGTTAATCACGAAAAAATAAAAAGAAAATAAATTAAACAAGCGAATTGATAACCTCTACTTAGTCGGTTCCAAAATTATAAGTAATTTATCAAAAAATAACACTTTTAGACAACGAAAAAAAAAAAAAAAATTCCTCTCATAGTACAAGTAAATAATAATGCTTTAAAATATAATTACCTGATGGTGTTCTACCAATCCACATATATGTAGTCCCAATTATGGGATACGATTTTGGACCAGGTATTTTAGATAAATAATACATAATTCGAAAATAATTTTTAAAATAAACACATATTAAAACAAGTATACAAATTAACAACAATGTCACTGTATGATACTTGTTTTTAATACAATTAAAAAATAATTTAAAATACATTTTAGAACTGGAGTATTGTTAAAATCTGAGATAATTAATATATTTTAATTTAATTATGCTTAGATATATCATATCTAATATTAATATTTTTGAAACCTATATTTTGATTGGGTTTTATATTTATATGAAATATCTGATTTCAAACATACCATCTACACGTCTATATACAATACATCTTTTTTCCGGAGCCCATCACCACATGATGTATAATACAACTTTCGAAGATTTAAAAGACTTCATTAACTTTAGACTTAACAAACAAACTTTTGCCTTACGAAACTGTCTTAAACTAACTTTTTTTTGAAGTTATACTTACTTATTTTGGCGCGTTTGAATGAGAGTGAATTTATGAGATCCCATAAGAACGACCGACATGTTGGCTATGGAATAAAAAACAACACTTCAAATGGTAAAGAGAGTTTATTAGGAACTCATTATATATATATTAATACATATTAAAAAAGCATTTTCTCCTTGTACAAAAAGTAATAGTTTATTGGAACTCATAATTTATTTATCCATATTGAAAAATCATATTCTCCTGATACAAATAGCAATTATTTATGATGAAGAAATTTTTGCTTTTGCGCTTTTCTGCTGTGTTATTTATTTTTAATGTAAGAAAATATATATTTATTTATTTAATTTTATTTATCAAATTTTAACTAAACTTCTTTATTGACTGTATGCTTCTCCAGTTCTTTTATTATTTTATTGTAATTAATTATTTGTATGCAAATAAAAATTGTTAATGATGCCAAAGAAGTATAACTTCTAACGCGTGTACATAAGTACACACATATTTTCTGTTTTGGAATTAATCTGAAATTCATGAAAATCTTAGCACATTGGATAACAACAACAAACATATTTAATTTAGTAAAATGTCGGACAAAATAATTATTTTCAATTTCCAACTCTAAGCCAAGTTTTTTTTAGCAAGAAGAGAATAAGATATTTATTTAAATAGAGAGGGTAGGTGTTAAATAGGGTATTATTCAGAAATGTGAATAATGTCTGTCCAATCAATCTACAGATTCGTAAAATTAATTTTCAGACAATTAAACGCAGAAAACAAAAAATATGAGCGCATAGAAGAATTGATTTTAAAAAAAAGAATTGATTTAAAAAAGAAATTTTATGTTCAGTCTCAACACATTCCCATTCCCTTTGTATATACTACATTACTGATACTTAAGGTTGACTTATACTTTACTTTACTGGCATTAAAGCCAGTTCTCAATAATAATTAGGTTCCAGCGGACTTTCTCTGCCCTTAAATAAATTACAAATTTTACCTACATTCCATTTCTTTGGTAATATTTGTACTTTCTTCAATTACAATAATAAATCAATAAAAATTAAAAAAACTATTACAGCTTCGAATAAATTTCGATTTTTTCCCCAATTTCCTAGATCAAATTATTTTGTATTTTATAAATACGTATTTCGACTACAAAGTAGTCATCATCAGTATGAATAAGGTAGTTGTAATGATTCTCTGAGGAGGTGTTACTCGTTGCTAATTTGGAAACGGTTTGCACACTTGTTCAAATTCTTTCATATTAATAATTCTATATTTTCATCAAAAAAATATATATAAAATACAAATCGGCTTATAACTATAGCACCTAGCCTAAGCTTTATCTATAATACATCATCTTAAATACTAGTTACATCGAGATTACAATTTTTCATTACATCGTTTTAATAAAATGGAAAATTTAAAAAAAAAAAACCATTTGAAAATACTTAACCTATGTGGATGCATAGGCCATCCCTAAAACTAGCTTAACCTGTAAATTAAAGAAAAGAAAAAAGATACTATATACAATTAAGATTACACCGGAACTAGGTGCAATCAATATCGTGTGGCATGGGAAATCTTTTCCCAAAAAGCAGCATCCATGGGTCAAATTGACCCAGTTTGCTGATTTCTGGGAAGGGATTGTTGCGGGAAGATTGGAAAAAGGATTTTGAGGTGGAAAGGATAAAGGTTGGAATAGTTGAGTGTCCAGTTTCGCGGTGGAGAGCTTCGGACGGAAATCTTAGGGGTTTTATCGACATGACTTGAAGGCAACGATTTTGGAATTGCTGCATCTTCGTGATGAGCGAATATGCAACGTTAGTCCAAATAGGGGCTGCGTACGTGAGTATTGGGCGGATACATGACTTGTAGAGTCGATGCTTTAAACGTTCGTCCAGTTTACTCTTGGGGCTGAGTAGTGGGTACAATCCTGCAAAGGATGCGTTTCCCAGGGCCAGGCGCCTTTTGGCGTTCTGTGTCCAGTTCAACTGCCTTTGGAGGATTACACCCAGATAGACAACACTATGAGTTTGCTGGATTTGCGTGTCAAACATCTTCAATCCAAGCGCGTATGTTGAAAATTTATTCTTTCGAGTGAAGAGAATAGATTTGGTCTTTGTGGGGTTAATTTTGATTTTCCATGACTTGAAATAGTTTTCCAGGATGGTCAATCGGGATTGAAGGCAACTCGAAACTTGTTTCGGTTGCCATGAGGAACAATAGATGTCCGTAGCGTCGGCGAAGAGAGCTGTTTCGGTAGCTTGATCCCTCGGGATATCGTTGATGTAATATAAAAATAGGCGAGGTCCAAGCAAGGAGCCTTGAGGTACACCAGCTTTCACACTGTATTGGTTCGATGTACTTTGTTGGATGTGGATTTGGGATTTTTGGTTGGACAAATAGGAAATTAGGAATTTTAGGATGTTTATTGGAATGTTAAATTTGGAAAGTTTTTGGATTAGTCCATCATGCCAAACTGTGTCGAAAGCTTTCGATGTCCAAAAGGACCATGCCTGTGGATTTATTCCAATTAAATCCGGTAGCAATATGGTCAGTAAGTCGGTGAAGCTGGCTTACTGTGGAATGGTTCGATCTGAAACCGAACTGTTGGGGGATGAGCTGTCTATGGATATTTTCATGCGACTGCAGTCGATTCAAAACTACTTTCTCCATGACCTTGCTGAGAGATGGCAGCAAGCTAATGGGTCGGTAGCTCGAAGGCGACTTAGGCAGCTTTCCCGACTTCGGAAGCGCTAAAACCTTAGCGGATTTGCAAAGGTCGGGAAAATAACCAAGTCTCACGCATGCAGTATAGATATAACTGAGCTGAACAACCGTCTTCCGAGGAAGATAGCGGAACACAACGTTAGTTATTCCATCATCACCCGGAGCTTTCCTGCATTTAAGTTTCCTTAAAATGCTGGATACCTCTTGAGGTGATACGCTGTCAACATCGATGGGGTTTATGGTGGAAGAGCGAATATTTTCCAAGGATTCGGACACCAAGTGGGCCGTTTCTTCTTCGTGATATTCGTCGCCATCTGTTAATCTGTGCGCCTTAGAGAAGGTGTCAGCTAGAAGTTGGGCTTTGTTGGAATCCGAGTAAAGGTACCCGTTTTCCGACAAGAGGGGAGGTAGTCGTTTCGAACGATTACGCAAATTTTTAGCAATTTTCCATACATTGTTGTCACGAGTGGTCAGAGCCGAAATCCTCTCGTTCCACATGTCATCTCTGGTGCGCGTGACTTTATCTCGAATATCGGCTGACATTCGCCTCATGGCATCATGAAGCTCAGGCAGCCTAACACGTTGCCAAAATTTGCGTAGTTTGTTCCGAGTCTGTATGAGTTTAAGTGAGTCAGCATCTAATTTTAATTGATATCCGAGGTTTCGAGTTTTCCTAGGAATAAACTTTTCGGTAGCAACTACGAGACTTTTCGTGATCTTACTGACCTCCAAGTCTATTTGGTCGCACACTTGTTCGTTCGCGTGTGCGCAATTTATCCTTTTCAACTGTCTATCAAATTGCTACGTCAACCAATCAGCATCGATCACATGTTTAGTGTTCGGCTAATGATATTGGACCACGTGGTTTTTGTCAAATAAAAAATCTCAAATTTAAAAATGAACGTACAATGCTAAAAAAGAATTATAAAAATTAAATAATTTTAATTTCAAATACTGTTTCAATTCTAATAGTTCAACTTCAATTTTGAAATATTTATTAAATCAGAATTTGGAATAGGTCTTTTATCTAAGTCTCTTTGTCATATTTTTGAATGTAAATGCTTTCATATGCATCTAGTTTGGTTGGATTGGGTACCGATTTTAATAGTTTTAAATTTTTATTTTTCCAATTTACTTCGTTTTGCATAAAGTTACTTGATTTCTAAATTAAGTCAACTTTTCACTATTTTTTATCTAAGTGACTTTCAATGCCCTATTTTGTTTCCACTCACCCTCTAGAAAGTAAGCCATTTTTACAAAGCGAGACTGTATAAACTATATCCTTTGATTCAAGCATCCATCTTATACCAATTAAAAATCACCCAGTTTCATTAACATTCAAAATGAAAATTTTTGTTATATAACTAAAATATTATTCTCCAATAACTTAGGTTTTAATCCCTCTGTATTTTATAACACAAAACGTTTTTCTTGAAATAAATCACTATTTTTATGGCAGGCTTTTATTAAGGGAAAATACAACGCTTTGAATATATCTTCTATATCCATCAGTCGGACTTTCAGTTGGTGTTAGCCCTAAGTTCTCATCAGCTGTTGTCATATCATCAAACGGCTTATTTAATTCCTCGCCGATATCTCCTGCATATGGTTGCAAATTTTTCCGGGTCTCCTGTTGTTTTGGAGCTTGATCATCATTTACGAAGATTAGCTTGCTTCTGTTTGAAATGATTTCCGCCTTCTTTCTATAGCAAGAAAAATGAATTCAGTCCTAGGAGATCTGCCGTTACGCTTTCCAATACGATATACGTTTGCAATATCTTCAGGTTTTATGTTTAGATCACGAAGATGAGCGTGCACTGTTTGAAATGATTTTCGGCTTTGTTCTATAGCAAGAGAATTGAGGTCAGACCTAGGAGATCAACCGTTGCGATTTACAACACAATATACCTTTGCAATATCTTTTATGTTTACTGTTTTATGTTTACTTCTAGCTAATCAGTTATGAAAGGTAAAAAAAAACTTTTTGCACCGAATTTTTCTCTTCATTTCTTTTATCTCTTCCAAAATAAATTAGGGTGTGCGTTTTAACTATGCGGACAGTGGTAGACGTAATTATCGATTTTCCTTTGTCTCACTACATACTTTCTTTAGGTTTCCGTACACATTCCTGCATTCATGCGCAAATTTGTTAAACATTTCGCTTAAGCTCGAGACAGACAATAAATTACAGATATTGTGTATAGTACGATTAATTTCAGCACACTACACTCCAAATTTATATAGATTATGTTTAGAAATGCATTTGAATCATTTATGATCTAAATTTAGTAGCAGTTCGCTTGATACAATCCGTAATGCATAAAATGCAGTAAAAAATGCATAATATTGTTAAAATTGAAATTGTTATAATTTTATATAAATTTCTAAGGGTTTTTGATTCACAGTAAAAAATTTTGTGTAATTTAAGTGTTAGAAACGGTTCACACAAAATATTTTTAATTTTAACACAATTATAAAACCATTTTCATGTTTAAATATTTTAAAATACAAATATTTCATTTAAAGTGCATACAAAATGCATAATCAGGTGCAGTTTATGCATAAGTAGAATATTGAAAACGTTTTACCAACAGCATCAAAAAGCCACATGTATTAATTTTATTATTTAATTAATTTTCATAAAATTTTCAAAAATTAAAAAACAACTAGATTTGATTTAAAAAAATTATTTTGAACATTCTTGATTTTCCAAGACTTTTATATAATGTTTCCAAAGCGTATAGAATGATGTTTGTTAATATGCTATCAAATAATTTTCGTGGTCCAAAAAATACTGTGAGTTTAATGCATTCCCCCGCTTAATTTTGAGTCAATTATGCCTAGATTAATAAATTTGTTGATTGTTTATATAATGAAAACAACTATAATCGATTTTAGTATTATTTATAAAATTCTAGTGGTTTGGAGCTGGGCTGAAGAGCTTATACTTGTGACTCCATTGTTCGTTCTATTTTTAAGCCATCTAAATACAAATATATATATATATATATATATATATATATATATATATATATATATATATATATATATATATATATATATATATATATATATATTTTTGTATTTAGATGGCTTAAAAATAGAACGAACAATGGAGTCACAAGTATAAGCTCTTCAGCCCAGCTCCAAACCACTAGAATTTTATAAATAATACTAAAATCGATTATAGTTGTTTTCATTATATAAACAATCAATTAATCTAGGCATAATTGACTCAAAATTAAGCGGGGGAATGCATTAAACTCACAGTATTTTTTGGATATATATATATATATATATATATATATATATATATATATATATATATATATATATATATATATATATATATATATATATATATATATATATTATATATATATATATATATATATATATATATATATATATATATATATATATATATATATATATATATATGTATTTTTGTATTTGGCTTAAAAATACAATGGAGGCGTTAGTCGCTGTGCATTCCAACTTTAATTATTTTCACCGATACTGAATACTTGATTAAAATTGTATATATCGTGATCAATGAAGAGATACCACGATAATTGTATGGAACTTATCAATTTGTTGCCAATACTCTAGCAGATTCGTAAGAAATCATTTCGTTATGTAATCTATCCTTGGTGTTTTATTTACGTATTTAAATCATTAGAAAATTCAATCTCAAAAATAATTAGTTTTTAGTAGTAAAGTTGTATTTATTTTACTATTAATGATTATTACTTTCAAAATTTTAAAATTTCAAGGAGAATTTTTATTAGGAATTAGAAACTTGATGCTGATATGCGTGCGAAGATATGCGTAAGATACAATGAACTTATAATAAATAAAAACTAGTTATGAAAATTAAAAATATTTATTTGTAATATGTACGCATATATATATATATATATATATATATATATATATATATATATATATATATATATATATATATATATGCGTACATATTACAATATATATATATATATATATATATATATATATATATATATATATATATATATATATATATATATATATATATATATATATATATATGCGTACACACAGCTGCAAGAATAGTGGAAGGTAATATTTTGTTTTCGGTAGTACTTTCAAACAATTTGTATTAAGTGTCAGTCATAGGTGACTTAACGCACTGGATGACATTGATATGGGCATTTGTCACTTATACATAATTGAAACAAGTAAAGAAGGTAATATGAAGTTGAAAAATATTAAAATTAGGATCTTGAAATTAACATTCAATAATTTTAGTAATTTAATATTAATTTAATTTACATATCAAAATATTTGTGTTTGTTATTTATTTATTTATTTTTTTTTGTAATAACTTGAATGAATCTATCGAGTATATGTATGCTCGAAGGTAACTTTTGACCGTATTTTCCGATTTTAATCAAATTTTCGACACATATTCCGGATATTTACTGTTGGGACATGCGTGGTTACGTAATTACAAATTGCCAAAAACTATTGTTATTGTCATTGACAGTATGATGAAGTTAATAGTATAAATATGGGTAAATAAAACTAATTACAAAACCTTACCTATATTTTCTCACTAATGAGATTTGGATGTCACCGTGAGTGAGGCCTACTGCTCAATGGAGCTACTAGTATATTTCTAATTATAGTTCAATCGTTTTCGTTAGTTGCTATGTAAACAAAATTTTGACGTAATTTGACCATGACCATTGCTTGTAAACAAAAGTTTGACGTAAGCATTTATATGCTACAATTTGATTAGTTCTTTGAACGTTATTATATTCATTTTTAAATAATAACTCACAATTATTTATAATATGCAAAGCGGAACAAAAACATATTATATAGTTATAATATAATATGTTTTAATAAAAAATAGATTCGATAAAACAAGTCTTAATGTGGTCACGTAGTGAATGCGTGATCAGTGGGTTAAAAGTTTGGAGAAAATATTACAAAAAAATTGTTTGAAAAAAACTCCATAATTTAGAAAATATAATGGGAATGTGGCAAGATTTTTAAAGAACTCTTTGATTTCTTTGAATAAATGCAAAGAAAATCACCAAATTTAATGACTAACCATAGCAAATGAGGTAATCAATTAGTACAAATGTTTTAACTGTTCAACATTTATGTTAAACTTTTATTTCCAAAATCACTATTTTGCCACTATAGTATTCTCAACCAAAAGTAACAACACAAATATGATTATTAAAAGATATGCGTGCGATAGCATATCTTCTTAAATTTATTTGTATATAAAATTCTTTATATACAAATACGATTCTTTTATCAATTCATCCGACACAATATTCAAATAACTACTCATTTAACTTCATTAAATAAATAATATATAATGAAAATTCATTTTACCTATAATATCAATTTTTCGATAAATTTGTTTTTTTTTTTTTTTTTTTTTTAATTAAAGAAATTTACCAATCATATACCATACCCTTTAAAATATGATTATATTTTTTTAATTTGCACCATTTAAGAACATTTTTCTAAGAAATAATAGGCTAATCAACTGAGCTAAATTAAAGAAGCATTTTAGGTATACTCTGCGAGAGATATTGTAAATATCAGAAGCGAATAGTTCTGTACAGTCTAATCAACGAAAAGGTAAAGAGATAAATGTGTGGAACAGAATTTGTGACTTTGTAACTTTGTTTGTACTAGTTGAGAGGTGAACATATCAGTTCACCGCCTGTAGCTTTTAAGCCGGGAAGACGGTATGGTTTCAAGGGGACCTTTTTTCTGTTAATTCGCGGAAACTATACGTCCTAGGAAAATGACCACTCTATGAAAAATGAAAGATTATTAAATTTGCTACAAATTTTAGCACGTAGAATTTTTCAATAGCTTGTATGGTTTTCTCTATATTTGCTCTGAAAAAATCTGTATTGTTGGGAAAAAATACTTTTCCCTTACATTTTTCTACTAAATGACACTTCTACTAAAAACCCAAAAAAAAAATGCTCGTCATCGGGTTGTAGAACCCTTCAAGAATGTATATTACTGTATTATTTTACCTATTTTTCTTCAAAGCCAAAAAAAGTATTAAACGAGTATCATACTTGACTTGAAGTTATAATTTTGTAGTTCTGAATACAGGTTTTCCCCAAAAATTACATCGAGAATTTCTTTGAGAACTATTATATTATGTACTATTATTTTATGACGGTACACATATCATCAATAGTATTTGCTACGCACTCGGATAAGGAACTTCCTGTCTTCTCACTTCCTTATCCTATAGAAAACTCAGCCACTTCCTTATCATATAGAAAACAGCTGCTGCTCACTCATTCTGACGACAAAACACTCACGATATCTTCCAATGTGACTCCAAAACATTATAGCAATTAGTTTTCAATAAAATAAAAGAGATTGAGTTTAATCTTGCAAAATCGATGGATTATAGAGCTATGAAATTTATTCATTATTTTATGGAAATTTTCGTCAATACAAATTATTATACATTTGGAAAAAAAATTATTGAAAAATATTTTTTATTTTGAATTGTTAAATACTTTTTATTTATTTAAAAGAAAATAGAAAAAATAGTAAAGTATTTTTAAAGGGAAGTTTTTCAGTTCATTGTAAATATAGCGAAAAGTATAGAAAATATGGTAAAACTGGACCGACTAATATTTGTAGAAAATTAAATCAGGTTTCATTTTGAATTGAGTAGCTGTTTCAGTAGGACATATAATTTAAGACATTTGACTAAAAGATCGAAAAACGAGATCTTAAAACTGCCCCTTCCTTCCTGGCTCAATGACTACGGACGGGAACTTTTGATGTGTTCACATTCTTATTCGTTTTATTATTTCATTTCTTCCTATATATTTTTTTAGAATTCGTTGCCTGAATTTTTAATTAGGTTAATTTTTAAATACTTTTTTCGTAAATATTTTTTTTAAACCGAAAACTAATACCATTTGAAGAGTTTTATTGTAGTACTAGCTTCGATACCCAGGTAACGCCGGCTATACCGCACACTTAATGGCATGAAGATAATTTCATCAGTATTTATTTATCATCAAATTATATTTACATTTCCAATTAAAAACTACAATTCATAGCCTTAGCTTTACTTATAAAACGTTATCATATACACAAGATTTACAATATTGCATTGCATCGTTTGAAAAACGGAAAAGTTTAATAAAAAAAAACTATTGATATGAAGATAAATTTTCATATCACAAACATATTCCTTTAAACTTACGATATATTGAATGTACCAAATCATTTAATGAACTAATTGATATACAATTCATCTCAAGGTTAAGCTTATAAAAACATTTTATAAAACATGCAAAACCATTTTGGATTATCACAGATTATCCTTCAAATTCTAGAGAATTTTTGTAAGATCAAATTAATTCTAAAAAGTTATCATATTTATCACTCACAGTGTATTAAAAAAGGATAAGAATATTTATCTATTGGTGGGTTGATCACAGTGTCGTCGCTTGGATAAGAATGAAGTAACCAGTGATATAATTAAAATATAATTGTCACCTTGTGCTATAAGGTATCTGTGATTTCAGGTGATGGAATGTTTTAAAATATGGAACAGAGGGCCTAAAAGTCTAGCTACAAGGAACAAGGTGCCAGGAAGACCTTAAAACACCAAAATAAAAACGTATTTTTTACAAGTTATTTTTAATGCATTCCTACAATATGGTATCAAATGAGTGGGCTTCCAAAAAATAACTCGAAAAATAAAATAACGTCTTATGCTTGAAACTAAATTATCAAGAGCAGGTATCTTCAATTATAACTAAATGTTATAAAACACTACATTACATACATTTTTGGTTTATTAGTCCAGCGATTACTAAAATGTAATAAATTTAAAACTAGAAAATCTGTAAGAAAATGCAATCGCTAAAATGGGCTAAATTAAAAAAAAATTAATTTTAACTTTAAAACATTTACTATTCATTTATAACTCACTAGCTGGCCCGGCAAACGTCGTTTTGCCACATATTTCTAATTAACTTCAACATTTTCTAAGTGTAATAACATATTCTTAACAACTTTCCTCTATTTCTTAATACTGAAAGCTAAGGCAAGTAAGAATAAATAATGATATTAATATATATTTTAAACCATACCCGGACACGTTGCGGTGACAATTGATATTACATCCATTGCATGCAAAATTTGAAGCAGATTGGACGAAGGAATTCCGTTGTCCCATACAAACTTTGCTTCTGCTTTTCATCCCATTAGGGTTAGAATTTCAGAAAATCTTTTCTTATGGGATTCCCGGTATTTGATGTGTAACCCACTATTTGGTGTGGGATACCCGTGACACGAAATATTTATATATACACTCGTGTTTGATGTGGGACACCCGGTACTTGTGCACCCACAATTCGTGTATATTGTGCTGCGGTTCTCATATACTTGATGAAAAATAGTAAAAGGAAGTCCAGAACCACTAATATAGAGAAGAAGAGATAAATAAATGCTATTTTGAATAGCTGACCCGGGTAAACATTGTATTATATAAATTATTTCTAATTAACATCATCTCCTAAATATAATAACATATTCTCAACTGTCTATAACTAAATAATGAAGCTGCGGCAAATCAGAATAAATTATGATATTAATTTATATTTTGAAGCATACCCACCCGGTTTACGCGTTGCTGTGTTATTTTTCACATTTTAATAAATGATATTACATCGTTTACATGCGGATGTAACTCTACCCTTAGGGGAAGAATTTCAAATCCTTTCTTATCGGATTTCCGGTATTTAGTGTGCACCCGGTACATTATATGCACCCGGTATTTACCTGGTATTTGCTTGGGTACGGGACCACGTTCACCCGATAACTTTGCTGTGGTACACATACACTTGATGAAAGGTATATGGACCTCCTGAACCAAGAATGATTCCGGTAACACTATGCGATGTGCACACTTTATATAGTTGACAGTTCGTCATACTGCTAGTGAGAAGAGATAAAGAAGTTTTATTTTGAATTTCGAAATTAGATTTTGGTTCCTATGGAAATGATGATTTGTAACATGTGAGAAAAAAAGACAAAATATGTTTCACAACTAGGAACATTTTGTATTCGAAAAGTAAATTGTCGTTTATAGTATTTTCCTTTACTTATTATTTATGTTTATGTTACGAATATTTCAAGACCAAAATTAGCCAAATCGGTCCAGCCATTCTAGAGTTTTAGTGTGACTAACGAACAACTATTGATTTATATATATATATATATATATATATATATATATATATATATATATATATATATATATATATATATATATATATATATATATATATTTATATATATATATATATATATATATATATATATATATATATATATATATATATATATATATATATATATAGATTACACAATTTATATGATAGGTACATAACCTTTTCGCGAGATGATGTGTAGATAAACAACTTAATAAAATAAATAATAAAAAATAATAAAATAACTTGATGTGATTGATTTTAACTATTAAAATTTTAAATAGCAGTACTTAAATCTCGCAGTGTTATATCATATCAATTGTAGAATGACCTTATAAGTTAATAGAAAAAATATTAAAATAAAATTTGTTTTTTCTCTTATTACAATAAAAGTTTGTCTTTGAAAATTTTTTTTACATTTAATTTATTTAAATGGAAAAAATAACAAATTTCGATCGATTATATTATTATGTATGATTACTACAGAGAAATTATATATTAGTATTAATTTTCAGCTTCGAAATATCATAATATAGTACATAAGTTTAAAACACGTAATTTACGAATGTAAAACTCACAATCAATAGGTCTTTTATCAATAGCAGCAATTAGGTTGCTTTTCAAAAATAACCATGTATTAAATTCTGCAATCTTATTGGCTAATTTTTAATAATTTGTATGCAGGAATTAATTCAAGCTACATACAATTTTTGTAAATTACGACTCACCAATCTACTTTTGAAAAATTCCCTTCCTGGTTATAATATTTTAAATTAACTTTTTCTATTTTTAATTTTTTGTTTTATAAATCATACATGAACAAATAGAATAATATAAATAAGTTCAACAAACTATTACGTAATGAATGGGCAGCAAAAAAAATGAAAAAATTCTTATTTTAATATTAATCGACAACTTCACATACATCATTTTAATTGTTTATAACAAAACAAATAATTATAAACAAATAAGAAAATAGCATCAACGATTATCAACAAACAATCAAGAATCCAATAAAATAAAATAAAAAATTAATTTTGAAACAAATCGATATAAAAATTTTATTCCGCAACTTCGCACACACCATTTAAATTGTTTTTAACAAAACAAATAATTATCAACAAAACAAGAGTTGAAAAAGAAATTTCGCTAACTTCTCAGTAAAAATAATTACGGGCGATCATAGGTCGGGAAGTGAAACCAGGTGAGTTTTTAAGGATAAAACACTGACTTTAGATCGGTTGTGAATTAAACTACCTTTCTTTTTATTGTTATACTCTATTCATTTTCCAATGGGTTTTCATCCTACGATATTTTTTTTTTTTTTTTTTGGTTTCAAAAAAAAATGGACCCTGGTCTATTATTTCAAAAATTATTGTTAAATTTCATTGAAGACTAAAAAACTAACGTTTTAGCGTTTTTCAACACTAGTTATTTCAGGTTATATTTACTTAATCATTTCTTCAAACGGTTGAAGTTCAGTATACTAATTACTCTAGTCACTAAAACTAACAAATTTCCTACCTCGACACACTTTGATTTGCCAACAACTGTTATTTTCATACCATACCTTGTTTTTAATGCTAGCGCCACTCAAGGTATATATACTTTTATTTTTTTATTTTAGGTAGTTTTAGACCTGTAGTGTTTATATAGATTTTCTTGTTGTAGAACCTTTGTTTTTAATATATTGAATGAATTTTATTTAATTTAAATGAATCACTTTGAAATATTTTAATATTCTTTTATTATAATAAATTATTTGTACATATGCCGCGGTTTAATATGTACTGTTCGTATATGCCGTCTAGTATGAATGAACGCTTATGAACGACTGTCCTATTTGTGCAAGTGTCATGTTGGATTAATGGCTACGTATGCACTACTGGACTTTTTGAGTTGTTGAATATGAAAATATGCGTTCGTTTGTGTGACTTGCACGAAGTTTATCGATGTGTTGACGAACTGGTCAACTAATGAAATCACGTTTTAGAGTCAACGCTTTGGATGGTGGTGCCAACTGACCTTATATTTTTGATTTATTTTGATTATAAGTACACGTTGCCACTACATTTGTAATTAAAGTCAACTGGTTTGTACAAGGCGTCAGAATACTCTACGCCGATGGCTTAATCATATTGGGCTAATGGTTTGGATCATATAAACAACAAATTAGAGAGCTTTACCAATATGCATACAACAATCATCTACATCAATTATAGAATGACCTTATAACCATATTAATTTTGAAAAAAGCAAAATGGTCATTTTCCACAGAGCCGATACAGTTGCTAAACTTGACACTTTAAAATGCGGTATCACAAATGAAAGCAACAGATATGTTTACCTAGTTTTACCAGTTTTTAAAACACTAATGGTGAACATGAAAAAGGCCAAGTCCAGAGAGGCAAGAACAGCTCTAAAACAACTATTGTACAGAACTCACTTTTATATTGTGTACCAGATTGGGTTTTACAGTACATGAACGAAATAGAGGTTAACCAAGTTAGCTTTTTTATACAAGTGTTAAAATTATCTAGAAATACGCCTGGGTATTTTGTCAGAATTAATTCTGGTTTACGCCTCGTTTCTGTTATGGCGCTATACTAAACTTTATTGTGATACCACTCCTACGCTTGGATAACACAACACTTACAAAATATTGCTTTTAAATGCCGAGAATATGGGTTGTAGAACAGACTTCACTAACAAAGAGCCGAATGCTGTTGTATCAACATATTCCATTAAATTATTTTAGTCCATGTTGAATTTTCTAACTGTCTCAAGCAAAACCATGTACATACATACAAAATGTATATCCAGACAATTTGTACACTGTGTAACTTAAGCCCAAAAGATCTTGAGTTTAAAAGAATATCAAAATTTTCGATTTTTTTTTTTATATATCTCGGCTTTATACTAAATAACCTTATAACTTCTGTTTGGTTAGAACAATAACAAATTTAAATATATCGTTAAAAATCAAATTAAATAACAACCATTATAACTCTTCTGTTTGAATTTTAATTATAACAACATTACTGCGCATGTTTTATTTATTTTTATACTAAACATGCACAGACTACTTTTCTAAAAACGTATCTTTTATTATGATTGGTTTGTACTTTGATGATTATAAGCTGTTTTAATTCTTGAAAACTATGAAACTGTTTTACCGAGAGAAAAAAAATTTTTGCAAAGTTTATAAAGGTTTCTAAAATTTCTCTCCTTGATGGCCAAAGTTTAATTTAAATTTCTGAAGAATGACTGACCCATCGAAAATAGAAATAGGAGACTACAATGTGATTAGACATACGTTAGACAAATACTCGCATTTCAATGGTATACCAGCCGTAAACAGAATGGAAGGTTGGCTTGAAATTTGTTTAACCACTAATGAAACGAAAGTGGCAGGATCTTATATATAGTATAACACATGAGACATATCCAAAAATCGTAAATTTGGACTTTCTCTAAAATGATGTAGTTTTGAAAAAGATTTAAATTGTATTTTATGTTGAATTTGAAATGTCGAAACAGCTCCTACAGTTTTGGCAATTTTTGTTTCTGATAAGCAGGTATATAAAAACAACATTTACTATTTAATACTTTTTGTATATTATTTTATACCAATTATATTTTACACTTATCTTTATTTATGTTTGCAATAAAAAGTTCACAAAAATACTAGTAAAATACAATTGCTTCATTAATAAACTTCACTGCTATAAGAGATATAAATTCGATTGAATCTTAAAATTGTTTATTTCACAATCTCATTCGTCCATCCAAAATCAGTGACGAATTAAATCCTATAAGATTTGTTAGAATAGAATCGGAAATTTGTAAATTCATTTCGATTAAAGGTAAGAATCAGATTGTATGGGGAATTATGCGCGTTTCATTCCGAGTAAAACCTATTCAAAAAATTTTGCGTAAAACCTATTACGAAATGAATCGAAAATTATTTTGGTTTGATTTTGATTAAATCCTATAAATTTTAAAAAGAAAATAATAAAATTTCATTGTAAAACGAACTTTTGAATAATTCAATATAACGTTCACAGAACGTAAATGATACATAATAACGAGCTTTCTATTACATTGTTAATTAATTAATTTAGTTTCTTTTTCGTGGTGTAATTCGAATTTGATGACCTCCAACTAGTTTTAAAGATAATTCTACTTCATGTTGTAGTTGAGTAATGTCCAACTCGGTATGGAATTCATATCGACTCAACAACGTAGCTACCACTGCTTTCATAAACATCCAAGCATATCGAATACCTGAAATAAGGTTTTATTAGATTTTTTTTGCAACGTTTAATATTTTTGATTTTAATATAAAAATTTCAATTACCAAGACAGTTTCTTGGACCACCACTGAATGGTAAATATGCATAAGGATGTCGGTTTTGTATATTTTCCGATGTAAAACGTTCTGGATCAAATTTTAATGGATCTTTCCAAAAATTTTCATTACGATGTACACAAATTATCGGAACAGCCACAGTTGTTCCGCTTGGAATGAAATTCTCATCTGAAATGCAAATTGAGTAATATGTTACAATTTATTGGTTACGTAATATTTTACGATATTCTTGCAGACAAGAAAAAGTATTTTAGCCAAAATTTTTAGTAACGAAAGGTGATACAAAATCCTAACTTTTTATTGTACTTTGAATTTCTATTTATTTTTTGGTTAAGTGCATTAAAAAGTAGTAATTTCTCAAGTTAATTCAAAATCAGTATTTTATCTTTTCTTCTATGTCAATGATTTTTTGGAATAAAAACCAGTATAAAATACGCTGACAATAATAGAAACATAATTTTCTCGTGATGTGAATGAATACGTATTTTTCTTAGCAGTAAGTAAGACTTATTTTTCCGATTTCCTGTTATTAACTTGTTTTATCTATAATAATCGATTTTAGCAAAATTCAAATCACTGATTTTGAATCACAGGGTTAACGTAAGGGTAAGAACATCCAGAAATAGGATAACTCGAGTTTTCTGGACCCTAAATAAAGCCTTTGTATTTTATTAACATGAAACTTAAGTACCTAAAACACTCTCAAACCTGTTCTAACGGCAAGGATAAATAAGTTCAAAATTGAAAAGAAGCATTTTTAATATCGTAATTTTTAAAGCATATTTATATCGATATTACGAAAATGATGTTACTCCAGAGACATGAAGTAGTGTCACAATTTTTATATATAACAAACTACTTAATATTTAAATTTTTGTTGGTTGGAAGCTTAGTAAATAAATCACAGATTAATAAAGTCAATAATCGAAATAATAGAAAAGTGGGTTGAATACAAGAAAATCAGACATAGTTAAGATGTTGTAGCCATTAATAATTGGTATTATGGCAAGAAATCATGCTTTATGAAGTAGCATATTAAACAATCTTTATACAAACCTAATTTGAAATCACTGGTAATTTTTCTTGCAACTATTGGAATTGTTGGATGCAATCGCATGGACTCTTTTATAACCATTTCCATGTATTTTAATTTTGGCAAATCATCTAAATCAATTATGCGATTTCCATCACCAAGTACTTGAAATAGTTCTTCACAAACTTTCTGCTGAATATCATGACGAGCAGCCAAATTTAAAAATATATAGCCTAATGCATTCGCTGTTGTCTCAAAACCCTAATAAGAAAAGAAATTTATAAAAATATAAAAATACATTAATAATACTATTTGGAATTTAAACTTACTGCGATAATCATAAAAATTACTTCATCCCTCAATTGTTTGTCGTCAAACAATGGATCATGCTCAGTGACGTCAAGTAAAATTTCCAATAAAGTCTTTCCAGTAAGTTCGTTGTCAATGGTTTCCATATTATAATCCAAATTATTATTATTGTTCTTTATTAAACATTTTTTTTGAAGTCTTTTCTCAGATATCATCTGAAAATATTGAAAATGAACTAATAACATAAATGCCTGAACTGAATTGAATGTATGAAAACGTAAACCTAAAAGTTAATATGAGATTATAGCACTGGGTGTCTTCAATAACGTTTTGATTTATTTTTTCTTTTTGATTAAAAGCAAGATTGATTCTAGGGAGTAAAACTTCCTTATAATTAACAATTTTACCATTAAAATCACAGATTATAGGAAAATATAATCCAATTATAATTTCCATCTCTATAATCCATATAATCAAACGTATACTTTATTTTTCAAATTAACCTGATAAGCCGATCTACATAGTCGGTAATGTACTATGTCAACAATGTATGCTATGATGTTATACAAATGGCGTGACCTAATTTTGTGTACGGGATTAAGAACAACTACCTGCTCTGTGCAGCTATAAATATGATAAATGTTTTGTGTAAACTCAAAATTTAGCACTGAAAGTTACGGATTTACAAATTTTTACATCTTAGAACTACTGAGTTTAGTGAAAAATTAACTCTGCTACAGTAAAAGATTATATAAAATTTGATTACAAACTTTGTCAGCTAATTCTATAACGACTTTCTTATCTTGAGTAAATTTCTTGAAATCTTGCGAAAGATAAAAAATACAATCAAACAGCTTCCAAGGACTATAAATTCGGCCAAATGCAATATGAAACAAGCTGTAAAAAATAAATAAAACCAATTGAAAAATTTTATTTAGATATTATGTACTACTTCTTAACTTGGCCAATGAAATAAACTGGAAAATAAGTTAAAATACGAAAAAATTGTTTCAAACAAAATTTTAATCAAGTACATCCTTACTATTATTGGTGGATGAATTTTAGGTGAAAACAGAAGCAAGTTTAAATTTGGAATGAAAACCTATATTTTGTATTGCTGATTCATATTTTATATTCATATTATTGTTTTTCATATTTGATATTTATATTACGATTAAAAAAAAAAAACATAATAGTTATTGGAGTGTGAACAAGAAAACATGATCTTTTTCGAACAAAAATAAATAAAAGTGGCTATAAATAAAAGAATATGTATATTTATGAAAATGTGTAGTTTGAAGGTATACAAAATTTAGTTAAAAAAATGTTATAAAAAAATGAAAACAATTTTTTTTTTCCCTTTTAAAACTTTTTCTTGATTTAAATTCTGAATTTCAAATGATTTATCTTTTTATGACACAATTATCTCAATATGACTTATGTTTCCAGTAGTTTACAATGTGTGAAGTTAAAAAAATTTGCGATTACTATTTTGAAATAGAATGGTTATTATAAATGAAATATAGTGGTTTGTAATAATGGTTCCAGAGAGCTATTGAATAGTTAGAACATGCAAGATTGCTCTTGAAAGATCTAAAAGATTTTAACTTTTTTAAACAATCAAAATTTGTTTGCAATGATTCAAAAAACTCTCAAATAGTTAACACTGTTCTAGAATGTCCCAGTTTATTCTTGAATATTATTGAATGGTCTATCGAAACTCGACCATGATAGTGACACACTTATTACAAGGATTTCATAGCATATACAATAATAGCTCTAAATGTTCTAAAATTATCTAAAATGTGTGAGAATGTTCTTTGATAATCTAGAATGGTGTATCAACTAACTTTTGCAAAACAATACAAATGCTCGCATAGAGTACATAATTTTTAAAAGCTGGTTCACATTCTATGAATCGTTCGTTTAGTGGAATATAATCTTATATTTAATATTTGAAAACGGTATGATCCTATTTAGTTTATTAAGCAATGTTAATGAGTACAAACAATAGCAATGTTTGCATCTTTAATCGTTTCCAAATTTTTATTAAAACGCTGAGTTTGCGTAGATAAACAACTTTCATGTTGCCCATTTCAATAAAAAGTCTCGAAACGATGCAAGTTGCGGATATCGGTAATTGAAATATTGAAACTTAATACTTTGTTTTGTTACAGGTATGAAAAATATTACGTTGTCTTATGCTCGTGTAATAACCTTGTAAGTAAAAATCAGAATTAAATAATTATGATTTAATAATATTATTTTTGTCTAAACACATATTGGATAGGCTTAAAAATATTGATGTATCCGGAATATACCGGAATAGATCGGAACATCTGAATAAATATAACATAATGATTTTATAACCAAAATATAAGTGTATATGTTTGAAAGATACCAAAAAGTTGTATTAAACGGTAACTTAGAAATTGGCATTGAAATCTGTTTTCAAGTTAATTTTTCGATTGAAAGTCAACAATCACTTTTAACGAGTTTAACGAAAATTGTGTGATACATTTATATAGCTTTTATTTTTTCCTTGTTTTTTGTCCAAAATGAAAACAAAAAAGCGCTTAAAAAATTTCAAAAACATTATGAAAGGTCCTTTGTTAAGAAAATTCCGCGCAAATTACCAATTTGTCTTTAATACAAGAAAATATTATTACATAAAAAATGTATGTTAATGTTTGTTCAAAGCTTAAAACAAATATTTAAAATAAATATGCTGACAAAAGTTTAATTTTTCCTCTATTAAGCCCGAATCTGTAATGTAAAATGTAAGATTATATTTATAAAAAAATGAAATCGCTTCATTTAATCAAGAACTTATCTGTCTAAAACGGAGTATGCATTTGAGGTTAACCGGACCAAATGGTCACACTTTTGTAATGAAATACTATTTCATTCAACATATTTTTTGAGTTATTTGCATATATGAAGTGAATTTATACACCAGGTGCCTATAACTATAACTATGTATAATCATATATAATTAGAGAGATTTATACAAGATTTATATACGATTTATATAGAATTATTAATACAAATATATAATCTATATATATATATATATATATATATATATATATATATATATATATATATATATATATATATATATATATATATATATATATATATATATATATATATATATTTATATGTATATATATATATATAAATATATATCTATATATACATACCTGTATGTATATATATATGTATACATCTATGGATATATATATTTATGTATATATACCCTATGTACCATTGTCACGAATTTACGGATAAACAGTCGGACTGATTTCGTCAAATTCGTCATCTAAGAGATTCCAATCTTAATATATCTATCAATGTACCACTAAGTTATAAGCTTAGAATTCTCACCAGAGATTCCTGTTGTAACAAAGATGCGACCAAATACTATTGTGTTTTTTTTTTAATCTTATATATTTAAATGAGCAATTCTTTTATATATATAAATATATAGAACCTGGATGACCGATGCTTTGCTCGGTATTTTTTTTTTTTATAAATTGTGTTTTTTGGAAATTATATTACGTCGAGGCGGAAGAAGAGTCCAGCACGCTAACACTTAGCCACTCCAATGACTTTAAATATTAAACAAGTATATCATTACATTATAAAAAATTATTTGAAAAATATTATTCACTTTATTGTGTTGTTTTGTTGGGTTGGGTTAGGTTGGGTTTAAAATGTAAAAAAAATTAATTTTACTCGTCGGTCGAGCCGGGATTTGAACGCGAGATCTTACTATTAATTAATTTTAAACCCAACCAAACCCAACAAAACAATACAATAAAGTAAATAATATTTTTCAAATAAGATTTTGTTATTATAATTGTATAATTTTTTATAATGTAATGATATATTTGTTTAATATTTAAAGTCATTGGAGTGTCTAAGTGTTAGCGTGCTGGACTCATCTTCCGCCTCGACGTAATATAATTTCCAAAAAACACAATTTATAAAAAAAAAAAAAAAAAAAATACCGAGCAAAGCTCGGTCATCCAGATATTTTAATTTTAAATGGGGAGAAAAAACTTTTCTAATTTTTAATTTCGAGCAATATGAATAATTTTTATACCTCATGTTTATTTCTAATAATGTAGCTTTCTATTGGTGAAAAAAAAAATTTTATCGGTTGAGTAGTTTACACTAGAGAGCATAATAAACAAACAAACTCTCATTCTTATTTATAATATTAGTAACAATTAAGGATAAAAATACTCATTAATACTAAAGTACTAAATTAATACTGATACTGTTTATATAATAAATTATCAATTTTATGTATTACCTTTGCATAGCATGGTAAATTGTTGATCCGCTATCTTGTGCATTTACATTTACGCCCATAGTTGATTCTAAAATAAATAGTAAAATAAAGTATGTATTTGCAATACAGATACAAAATAATTTTGCAAATTTATTAAAAAATAGTAAGTATATCAAAATTCAAAATATAAATTAAGTATTGTAATATTAATAAATATAAATGATTGAGTTGGCTCATTAAATGTTAGGTCTAAAATATAATATGCAAAGTCAAAACTCGTCAAGTGTGCTTTAAATATAGGCGATTGAAATAATTATAATTTGAATATGTAACTCTAAAAGATATACTTTTTTAAAGGGGTTATACGCAGTTAGAATTGTAGATTTTTTTTTTATTTTTGTTTGCATTTTTTTTATTTTTTATTTTTTTTATTTTATATTTAACTGATAATATTTCCTGAAAATGTCAAATCATCCGATACATATTTTTCGAGATACACGCGTATTTGTACATACGGCAGACATTAAGGCAGTGGCCACGATTTCTAAAAAAACAGCTCAACCGATCGGTTTGAAATTAACACAACCTTCTCATAGATGTATTCCTCAAATATTCATTAAAATAATAAAATTTTAGACAGTTATTTCTTTTTTTTTTTTTATGTGGCAATTTTAATTCAAACTAAAAGAAAAGAAACTCTTTAGGGTTTTTGGATTACGAATGAGCATACCGAAGAAATCATGATCATCACCGAACACTTTTTTGGAAGAACTTTAGGAGGTCGTCTACAAGATTACACCAGATCAATATTTTTCAAAATATGAATATCATTATAAACTTAAACTTTGCCACTAATAATTGTAGCAATACTGTTTTGTAAAATAAAACACTTTTTTACAAATTTTAAAAGAAACGTATGTTTTCGTCCTTTCTACTGCGTATAACCCTGTAAGAACAATATTTTCTGTGTAATATATATACATTGCAATCATGGACACATAATTGGCCAGTCAGATTGACTTGAAACTTTGATTTTAAGTAAAAACTGCATTCCCTTAATGTGCAAAAATTAAATGACTATATGACGCGTTCACAAATAAAATTTCATCAAAATAGGATAAACCATTCACGAGATCATGGTATTTATTCCTATTTGCGATTTTCTGTGTCGATATTTCAACGTTTTGTACACAGAGCTTGAATTAATGGTTAGTGTAGTTTTATAATCATAACAGGGCTTGAAACTAAAACTCAAATTTTACTATACCACCTGATGTAGCTCTTTGAGTAATGCATTATTGATACCTATACAAATTATTTAAATCCTTTTCTAGGTAAAATAAAAGGGGTAGATACCGCTAAGATGAGGGAGGGGGCAGATAAATACCGGAATTTTTTATACAAACTACTTTCTAGAATTAAAAATCGAATATAGTGGAATTTTTTTTTTTGAAATTCTCGAGTAGCGGTGAAAAAAGTTTAATTTTGTTCATTTTGTTTAGAGGTGCTTAAATTTTTTAGCTTTTAGTAAAGAAAGAAAACGGCGTAAGAGCATCTAAAAGTTGTGATTTGTACAGCACACATATAAACTAAACAGCTTGTGTATGTGAACAATATATACATATACATATATATATATATATATATATATATATATATATATATATATATATATATATATATATATATATATATATATATATATATATATATATATATATAAAATAATAAATAATATAATAATAAATAATAATAAAAAACAATATTGAGGACTGGACTATAATCCAATAGTGAGATCAAATCAATAGAGCTCGAACAAATCCCACTCACCTGGGTTAAAGATCCACGTGCTGGATAGAGTTCAACTGCACTTAGGTTATATTCGTAGGAAAAAGGATAAATCGTAGTATAAGATTGGGGATTTATTACAATTTAACTTAATTTGATTTCACTATTATTAGCGATATGGTTAGTTTATTCAATATATAGCGGTGAACTGTGTATCAATAAGTGCGGTAAAACTAGCGGTTGAAACTATATAAAACTTAAGCGGGTGATATCTAAACTCTCTATGTCTGAACTAAAGACTCAAAAAATAACTTATTTTACTATAAAAAATACTCTGTCTTATATAAGTTTAGGTGATAAATAAAGTAAAAATAAAAAATGCAATGAAATATTAGTCAGGGGCGCATCGAAACAAAATTATTCACATACCTTATAACATTTTTTTTTCACCGCTACTCGGAAGTTTTTTCAAAAAAAATTTCCACTATTCGTTTTTAAATCTTCGAAGTAGCTTGTATAAAAATTCAGAATTTCCCTGAAATTCGTATTTAAAAGTCTATTTTTTGGATTTAATAGTACATTAAAATTAAGTAATATCATTGTATATTTGATTTATCATTAAAAAATAATCCCGTATTCAGCACGTTATTTTTGATATGTTAATTTCAAATCACGAGAAATAAAACGTTAAGTGTGACTACTATGTTAAACTTTAATATGTAATGGTAGATATAAAACATAACTTACTTGCAACTGAATCCATCGAAGCTTTTGATAAATATTCTAAAATATCAAATGATTTCGAATCATTCAATTTATCCTCTAATTTCTTGGATAAAATCAAGCTACTTTCAACCATTACTTTAAAATAACTTTTTAAAATATTCGGTGTAAAACCACGAACAATCTTACTTCGATTATGTTTCCATTTGGGCACTAAAACAATATTATTCAATTCATTTCAATGCTTTATTGATTATGTATAAAATATTAGAACATTACCATGAGCTGTTAATATCGAATCCCCAGCTACGTCAACAGCAACATGTGTCATTAACCATGGCTTTTCTAGCCCATTGTGATGCGTAAAAATTTGTTGAACATATTCTGGGCTTGTAATGACAAGCAATGGAATTGGTCCGATACATGCTTTGAGTAAAGGTGAAAATTTGTGAATCAATGTAATTGCAAGATGAGTTAATTCTGAAAAATATATTCATTCATTTCAGTGCATTTCTTATAGGTACTGAATTTGGATACGATCTCTATTCAAATAAATAATTGAAATTTTAATCTTATGAAATAAATCATTAAAATGATATTTTCAAATAAATTGAGAAAACCAATTAAATAACTTCGAAAATACCAGTGCCCAGCATGATAAATAAGCGTATGATTAGAGCCAAAATTCAAAAAGTATTTTCTCATAATGGAATTATTTATAGAAGTATTGAATTGAAAATTTTTTCGGTTTATTTCTTTTTTTAAGATTGTTCCTTTTTTTTTTTTAAATTAGTTTTATATTATTTTACACCCGTTTTGTTATTTTTGGTTAATATCATTTTTAGAAATTAAACACAAATTTTTCGTAATTTTATTTATTATTTCATAGGTTTGGAATTTTTTTGAACCTGTCTAACTTCTAAAACGAGATTTTCGGGTATTTTCCGTATTTTCAGGGCCAGTTTCCCAATTTGAATTGATTTTTTCTACTTTACTTAGCCAATAAAATTTAGAAGGGAAATTACTATTACAATTAATTTTCAGGGTGAAGTTTTAACCAAGAGTTCCTTTTTAATATTGAAATTCAAACGTCAGTAACGACATTTTATCTGACGTGTAAGGGAAATAAATGTAGGTAGGAGCTCGTGACACTGAAAGTGAACTTACGTATTTTCAAAACTTCCATATTTATGGATAGAAGATAAACACAAAATAAAGAAACTTGGATTGACAGAATGTATCTTGCACTAGATATGAATGTATTATGCACCAGCTATTTTTTATAAACATATTAATTTTAACTAGTGGTATTTATATCACATTAATTTTAAATACAATAATATATTACAAATTTTATGTATTTTGAATAAAAACATAAAATAAAATAAATTTGTCTTAATTTCTTATTTAACCCTATCCTAATTTTAAACTTTTTTTTCGTCATTTTTTTCTAAAAAGTATGCTAAATTTACTGGCTAAAACTGGGATAATAATTAAAAAGCTAAGAAACTCAAAGTTATTCAGAAGTTATATTGATTGAACGCATTATAAAAATTCGTTTATGTTCTATTAAATTTAAATGAAATATCATAAAACACAAAATTAGATAAACAATTGTTCAAACAAAAATAAAATAGAATACTCAATTATAATTTTACTTTTTTATTAAAATATTAAAAAGAAAAATTAAAAAAAAAAAAAAAGGAAAACTTTATTTTTATTATATAAATGAAAAAAATGTTACATAAATTCATCTATTTGTATTATTGAACTGTTTTATAAACTTAATATGTATTCAATTTTGTGTTGTGACAATTTAAATTTCATCCAATTAAATCTAAAATCCACATGGACAATAAAATTGAGCATATAGGAACAAAGCGTTAAATGGTGTTTTTATTGTTATATTTTAGAAATTATTATAAAACAACATAAAATTTTGTTGTTGTATTGTCAATTTAATAAGAAAATTTTTAAATATATAATATGTATATAAAATAATTGAATACTATACGTAGATGATGCAATCATGATTTTTCACAACAACAAAAGTGATTAGTTTTTTAGAAAAATATACAACTTTATTCTTCTTCTGGTAATTTTATCAAAAATTGTTGTTACAAAAAATTTGATTTTCTACCCAATTGAAATCCACATTATTGTCGTCAGTAAATTAAAAAATATATTTACCTGAATGTGTTTTACCAATCACCAAATACGCAACACCAATAATTGGATACGATTTTGGACCATTTATTTTGGATAAATAATACACAATTCGAATATAATTTTTATCAAAAACACATATAAAAACAATTATTACAATTAATAACAGTAAAACTGTATGATAATTGTTTTCAAAGCAATTAAAAAATAATTTTAAATACATTTTGGAACTTTTATTGTTAAATGGTAAGTTGTAACAGCACTAATTATCGATTTATTTCGCTTATAACCTTTAATTATTAAAATCAATTTTTGATTGGGTTTTTATTTATATTTATATTAAATTTTTGGGTTCAAACGTACCATCTATACGTCTATATACAATACATCTGTAATCAAGTGCTAATGGGAAAAGTTTGAATTTACAGATTCTTTTTATTGTTGATCTAATGAAAATAATTTACCATAAAATCCTTGTAGCGATTTTTATTATCGCTACATCCTAAAATCCTAAAAATTATGAACATTTCAAGAAACAGATTTTTCAAGCCATTTGTTGAAAATAATTAATATACTAACATAGAGTTATCGGCAATTATTTCAATACAGTTTTCAATTGAAGATGTACTTTAAGGCTCGATCGTTTTTTCATTGATATGACAGAGGTGGATTCGATATTCTTTTTTGGGAAAGTTATAACCCCAGAAAACATAAAGCTACATTGAATATTACATGTTATAAATATTTAGATCAATAAATTATGCTCATATTTTTGATCATTTCGAAATTATTATATGCATGATTAAGTTTTCGTCATCAATAGTAGGAGGTACCTGTTTTAAGTAACGTTTTATTCCGTATTTATTTAGATTTACATAGAGTATTTTATCTGAATTACAATTATCGTTGCCCAATGAACCTTAATTAATGAACAGTATATGGAGGTTAAGTGACGCTCAAATCTTTCTTTGTATTTTCTTTGAATTGTAGTATTTTTTTAATTTCAAATTACCTATAAAATTGCTTACCTAAATAATATGAATTACTATTTTGGAAATCTTTATAATTGTAACCTTGTAAAGTTTAAAAAACTTCTCAGTATGCGTATTTTTAATTTCATTCATATGTATAAATTTTGGGTTATTTTAACATATCGAGCAGTTTACTGGTTTCTTTCAATTTTTGATTCTTTAGGAAAGTTACAGCAGTCTTTGCAATCATTACAAGAGCCGTGATCGATATATATGTTATTAATGTTTATATGTTAACTTCAAAAAAGAACGAGATGTACTCTGATTGCCTTTATTTGTTGTTTTTATATTCGACACATAATATGTCAGAGTTTATTATTTTTAGTCTAAAATTTTTTGACGTATTTTAGACGTTAATATTGAGTTAATGTTCGTGAATGAGCAAAATATCGATCCATTGGGTCAATGAGTCTAGAACCCAAGTTTTGAATCATAAAATTAACTCATAATAATAAATAAACTGGATATTAAGGTAATTGAATTATAATGATTAAAAATATTATTATTAAGAAATGAAGTCAAAATATTTCATTTTAAAAATGTAGATAAATGGCATAATCAATATAAAAAAATGACTATTACTAAATTACCAAAAATATAAAACCGGATGAAATTATTATATATATATATAAATAATAATTTCATCCGGTTTTATATTTTTGGTAATTTAGTATTACTAATTTTTTTATATTGATTATGCCATTTATCTACATTTTTAAAATGAAATATTTTGACTTCATTTCTTCAACAAAAATCAAGACATAGTTTGTAATTTATTGTCCTGAATCCCTGTGACCAATTTAGTTATATATTAATTTTCTGGACATGAACAAAATTTTAATCAAAATTAATGTTGATTATTAATATTAAAATTACGAGCAATCAAAAACCATTTTTTTTCTTTAGAAATTTTACTTAATTAAATGTCCATGATAAATGCCCAACACTTAACGAAGAAATTAACGATTTTATGAAAACCTTTTCTTTTTCAAAAATAGAAATTTTACGAATTTTTTAAAACATTACGTGTAAATGACAATACATCAATCCGTCATCACTTAATGATTATAGAAATATAAAATAAAATAAAAGTTGAAGGGTTAAAAGAGTTCAAAATATTTATTTGCCAAATGACATGGCCCAAAAAGTGTATCCGTCGATACCGTATTGATTGTCAAAATTTTCCATTCATATATGCACTTTTGAATTTATTCGTATTATACTTGACATATATTGACCGCACAATCAAAATTTTGGTATCGGTGTTCATAAAATCACCTAACTAGCGCATTCACGTCCACTCTGCTCGTCATCAAGATAACCAAATGAAGAGATAGCGGGCTGAAATTTTGGTGACCTATCTATCTTGGGCCTAAAAAGTGAGTTATGATCGTAAATGGGCAAAATCTTATCTAATGTGTCCACTAGATCTCTAACCAAAATATTGAAAAATAAAAGATTTCAAAAATAACTAAATAATAAGGTGTTTTCATAAATTAAAAGAAAACAAATATGTTAAATGTTTGGATTTGCCAGAATTTTAGCTCAAACCTTTTTAAAAATATTCTACGATTATTTGAAAGAAAAGAAAAAATAAAGAAATTTTGCATGTTTGTTATTTACAATGGTTTTTTACTGTTTCATCATTTCTAGAAATTGATTAATATTAATAATAATTTTAAGATTAAAAACTTTCCATATTCAAATCACCATGAAATACTTTATTCCTAAAAAAACTACAAAGAATCTTTATAGTTATTTAGAGGGAGGTAGTGAAATATGCAAAAATCGAGGACGGAATTCTGATAATTGATTTGTGTTTAAGTATAGTTAGTTTAATTAATTTTAATAATTGAAAGATAATAAAAATTGAAAACCTTAGACATTTGACAAATCGAACCGGAGTCTTCAAATTGCTACTGGTATGTGCTATTCGATTTTAAATCGATTTTAGTACGAAAACGAAACTTTTTCGTGCTTAAGGTGTTTACTTATGAATTTTAATATATTCAAATCACAACTTCCTGGATACCACATATGTTTTTTTGTCACATTCTTCTAGTCACAGTGTTCGATTTTGTATATAGATATTGCCAAACATGATTTCCACAAATTTTTATTTCGTCGAACTCCTCCCAAAGAAAACTCATTTTTTGATTAATTAAGAAAGTACTGAAAGAATAAGTGAGTCCCTTCAAACGTTAAATTTAAATATCTGGCTAAAGTTCTAATTAAAATTTTCAACCTATTAAGTCATTTTTTAGGCTGCAACTAATATTTACTCAAGTCTAAATTTGAAAAATTTATTCAAGATTTTCTTCTCTTCCATTTGACGATAAATATTTTATTTCTCTCTTTTCTAATATGTTCTTTTACTAGCTACATTTATTTATTTATTTATTTTAATACATTTATTCTTATTATTATTTTGTTTTCTTATTGTATCCAATTGTGTTGCAATACTCGAAAATAAACTGGATGATGTATTTTGGCTGAAGTTGACTCTAATCAACGATACGTACATAATTGGAGCATAGTATAACCCACCAATAGGATCAAATTACTGTAATAAAACGTTCTTTAAAGAACTAAATGTAAAATTGAACCAAATAAAAATAGCACATCCTAATTATAGTATACAAATAACTGGGGATTTGAATGCTCGTATTGTAGTATTTAATGGTGGTAATCAATATGAACACAATGCCTTTAATCCTGTAAACTATATAGAAACTAGTATAACAATTAACCACAGACTGAATAAGTATGAAAAAATAAATATCTATGAAAAAGAATTAATCGCGTTAAGTTTTAAAAATAACTTAATAATTCTAAGTGATAGAAAAAAAACAAGATGAAAAGTGTTAAATTGCTTTTATGTCAAAGCCAAAGAAAATCACTATTGATTATCTAATTACGGAAAGAGAATCATTTGATGCAGAGATGTTTTTAAAAGTAGATGATCTGAAGCATTTATCAATTATTAAGTTGTAAATATTTACAAAGAAAATATAGGACAAGTGATGATGAAACTGAAAGAAAATACTTATTGGAAAAGTAAACAAATTTATAAAGACATATGCAAAGACAAATGGAAGCATATTATGAAACAGAAAACCAGAGAATAAAGTATATTATCGAAAATGAAGGCGGTATGCTATTTTGGACTATAACGAAAAACATAAGAAATTATTTCAATAACCATCTTGTAAATGATAAATTATGGATTGAATGAATATTACTTAAAGCAGTTCGATAGTAAAAGCAAATATATAATACAATCACCAAATTTGGTACCACTTACGAACTATGGTAATGTTTTGGACTCAGATATAACAAATGGAGAAGTTTATTCCGCAATACAATCCATAAAAAACAATGGAGCTGGATTTAATAGAATTCCCTCAAAAATATATAAAAATGCATTAGATACAAAATGTATCAATGGCGAGTTATATTGTAAAATTCAAACATATTTCAGCCACAAGGAAAACCTAAAAGCTGTGCAAATAGGTGTGTGAAAATCATATTTATAAAGGAAAGGGACATCAATCGAAACCAGATAATCACCGACCGCAACCACAAATGCCTTGTATAATGTACACGATAGCGTAATGCCTAATAGACTACAACGATGGCTTGAAATCCATGTGGTGTCCATGTATGAAGCGGGATTCCCAATTGGTTATAGTTGCATCGATAGTGTTCTTTTAATGGAAACTCTGATTTAAATGTCCTTACGTTTCGTCTGTTACAAATTACTAATAGTTTCATATTCATAATAGAGAAATATCCCCACTGTTATTCACGGGTGACATAACAATTTAATACAATGGTTTATCGTATAATCACATATAGAATTTAAATATGGACTAGCATGGTATGTGATAAGCCTTTAAATATAACTGGAAGATCCTATTGTAAAGAAATCCTGCTGTTGAGAAAATTGACTTCCAACTGTGCTACTGGCATGAAATTACGTAATATCCAGACGACGGGGAAAATATAAATGTTATGCGTTAATTACTTTGTAAACAATTATGTCTTGATAATCAAAGAAAATTTCAGAATAATTGCCAGTTTTCCAATATGAAAAATTAGATGACAATTCATGGGTCTAAATAGTTGTTAGATGGAAGACCTGAACATCAAATCAATAATGAATATCTACAGGGCAATATGTACAAACCAACATAAACCAGAAAGGCGATTATCCGTAATGCAGTAAAAAATAACTTATTACCTCTAATAATAGTAAAACTAGTGGAAATGGAAACGCTGATATTCTATATAAATTTACATCAATGCGACACTAGAGGATACTATCTGCATCATCTTAGTACAGAGCGAACAAAGCGTTTATGTTTAAGATTGGGAACATGGATAAAACAGATTCAAAATCATCAGTCATCTGTGGTAAATAAGTATCTTCATCGTCTGCGTCGGTACGTTGTATATCAAATCCAAATACAGTACACCTGTCTGTATGACTTTCAATAGTAAAGATGTAAGCATTCTTAATGAACTAATCCGTTTTATTGAAGTGTTTCTATTTGCTTGAAGTAATAAAATATACCTTATTGCGTTCTCTGCCATATCTAAACATCCATGACATTTATTTTAAAAAAATCGTTCAAGAACATACATTGCATAAATTTTGTTGTTGTCTTATTTTATGTCAAATAAAATATACTATTATTATTAGAAAAATTACCAAAAAATAATAAGTACAAAGGCTAATTTAACAGAGAAAAATTAAAGACAAATTCTCGTTATTCTAATTATTAAAAAATTTATTTTATTTGTTGCTGAAAAGCAGCCTTATTGTATTAATATTATATTTATTTATTGTTTGTTTTATAAGAAATTATAAAATATTTATAGAAGAATATTAGCGAATAATCTTAATTTAATAACAATTAAGATCAATAATATCATTTAAAATAAATAAATAAATAAATAAGTTACGATTTGAGAAAATATACATATTACGACTTTTCCACTTTTAAATATCATAACATAGTAATTTACGAATTTAAAACACAAATTTAAGGTTTTTATCAATAGTAGCAATTAGGTTGCTTCTTAAAAATATCTATACATAAAATTCTGTAATCTAATTTGAATTATTTTTATACAGGGCTTTATTCAAACTGTATGCAAGTTTACAGGTTTACAGGACGAAGAAAGAACTGAATAACATTTGTAATCATTATGTCAATATTCAAAAATCAAAATCTCGTTGGTTAGCTTAATGTTACTTAACATTTTAAAAGTATAACTAGTATTTTATACTCATATACAAAATTCATGAAAATAATGTAAATAAGGGAATTTAGGCGACATTCTACTTCCCCCAATAAAATAATATGATGCCAAAGACTGTCAAGTCCTCAAGGGATTTTAAAATATGGTTCAAAACATTCAACAAGTCTTACGCATTAAATGAAAAGATAAAACAAAATAATACATGCTAAGGAAATAATATTAGTTATAATTAATTTGTTACATCATCAAATATTTGGCTAAATAAATCTAAGAATTTATTTAGCAGTATATCGTTGTCGAAAGATACATTTCAAAGTATCTTGTATCACATTTTATATTATTGTTTAATCTTATAATCTAACTCCTTTTTCGTCTTGTAATTTGAACTTGATGACCACCAAGTGGTTTTAGTGACAATTCAATTTCAAATTGTAACTCATTTACATTTAAATCGGTATGAAATTCATATTGAATCAATAAAGTGGCAATAACTGCTTTCATCAACATCCAAGCATATCGAATACCTGAAATAAACAAAATTTTATTAAATTTACATGAATTTTCAAAGTTTTATTTATTTTCTATTACCAATACAATTTCTCGGACCACCACCGAATGGTAAATATGAATACGGATGGCGACTTTTAACATGTTCAAGTGCAAAACGTTCTGGATCAAATTTTAATGGCTCTTTCCAATACTGCTCATTTCGGTGAATACAAAATATTGGAATACCTACAGAGGTTCCTCCAGGAATTAAATAATTATCTAAGATAAATAGCAGTATATTATATAAAATGTTAACATTACTAAAAGATAACAGTGAATTAATTTCAGAAGGGGAAGAAATATAAATTAGTTACAGCAAAATGATAGAAGAAGTTTCTGTATATATATAAAATTAAATAGCAATCGTAAACAATTTTGGCATTTAACAAACTAATTTTTCGAAAGAGCTGGAAAATAAATTCAAGAGAAACTACAGTTGTAGAAAGAAATCGTAAAAAACCGGTTCCTACATCTAAAACCGTATTTCCCCCGGCCACTCGGTTTGGTTTTAGATTGTTTTTTTCTTTTTTAATTACGCTTGTTCTATAAAATTTAGCTTCCATTTTGCCGTATAATGAATTATATTTTGTTAAAATTTATCTATTCTGGTGTAAAGACAAAGGGACTTCAGTTTTCTCCTCTAATATAATAAACATAATATTTCTGAAACGAGAATATTTTAATTTCATTTTAATTTCTGCATTATTTAACTATTTTCTTAAGCCCATAATTGTCTTGGACTTGAAATTGTAAAGTTAGTAAAGTCAGTTCGTAAAGTCAAGTGTTGTTGTATTCAATTACCATTGTAAATTATTCATTCAACAGAACACTTTTTTTTAATGCAGAAGCAAGAAAAATTTTAAAGTTAGAACAAAGTAAGATTTTTTTAAAACACGTTCGTTGAGTTTATTAAATGTTTTTAATTATTTTAAAATATTTGTGCCTGTTGTTCCTAGTAGAACACAAATTATTTGGGCATTTACTATTATTTTGTTTGTTCCTGGGTGTATTTGCTTTGAGTTGTACATAACTAATATATTGCAGCCGTTCTAAGTGCTCAAAGAATTTGAGCCGATAACATCTACGACAATATATTACCTAGCCTAATGTCTTTGGTAATTTTCCTCGCAATTATCGGAATTGTTGGATGTAATCGCATCGATTCTTTTATAACCATTTCCAAGTATTTTAATTTTGGTAAATCATCTAAATCAATTATACGATTGGAATCACCAAGTACTTCAAATAGTTCTTCACAAACTTTTTCTTGAATATCTCGACGTGCAGCTAAATTTAAAAAGATGTAACCTAAAGCATTCGCTGTTGTTTCAAAACCCTAATAAGAAAAGAAATTTATTAGAAAATAATGCATTAATAATACTATTTGGAATTTAAACTTACAGCGATAATCATAAAAATTACTTCATCCCTCAATTGTTTGTCGTCAAATAATGGATCATGCTCAGTGACATCGAGTAAAATTTCCAAAAACGATTTCGGGAAATTTTTGTCCGTACTATTTAAATTATTTTTTTTCAGTATACAACTTTGTTGACATCTTTTTTCCGACAGGATCTACAAAATACGCTAGGTTTATGTTGTATATAAATACATCTTTAGAAAAAACAAGTGTGAATATTTTTTGTACTACAATAATTCAAATTTGTAACCATTCCAAAACAAAGTTGTGTAAAAAGAAACAAATTCATATTCAAAACTTTCGGCTCTTAAGAGGAATGACTATGAAATGAAAAAATATATCCAAGTTCATAGAAAATGCTTTATAACCTTGATACTTCAATGAGTAAGTCAATTTCTATGGGTAGTAAGTATTCTAGGAGCTAATATAAAATCTTTAAAAGAAAAGTTAAAATGAAAAAAAAAAAAATTGCAAAGAAACAAACTTATTTCATTTTTTGATCGGAGATTTTTCGAAATTTTACTATTCTTGAAGCAATTGGGAAAAAAACTAGTCAAGTGAAATCGTTCGCTATCTACTATTCCACTTGAAAGAAAAATTTCATGAATTTTATTATTATATATGGCCAATTTATTAAAAATATGTATTATCAATTATCATTTTTTGTAGTCGATATATATAGAATATATCGTAGTAATTAGTTTTAGTCTATAGTTTGTAACGCTTATAAATTTTGACCGCACAAACAAAACTTTGTTAAAGATTTTCAAACAATCACCCAATAAGTTTATTTTCCTTTATTCGTCCATCATTAAGAGAACTCAAAAACAAAAATAGATAGTTCGCTTTAATTTTGTTGGTGGATGCTGGACCTATAGAAAATATATTAAGTTCGTGTACGAGCAAAATCAGTCCATGGGGTCCAATAGATCCATGACTGAACTTTTAAAGCATAAAAGGTTGAAGAAAAATTTACAAACGAAAAATGTTTGGTTTTTTTTTTTCAAATTTTGTGTGAAATATTTTTTCTTTAAATGTTTTGAATCGCTACAACAGTTTAAATTACCTTCATATATTATAATTACCTACATATTTATTAATTAGTAATTAAAATCATAACATTATTATTGTACATGTAGAATATATGTGTAGAATGGAGTATTTAACAATTAATTCTGCCTGTTGCCACGAATATTTCTTTTCGATAATATGATAAGCAAGGTGGAAGATAGGAAATAAATAGAAAGAAGTGACAAAATTACACAGCCGCCAGAAATAAAATCCAAGTTCTATAAGTCATGTGCAACATGTCTGCGACGCGTTATATATATTCAGCACCCTATTCTTGAGTAAGTCCGCCACTTCTATTATTATTCCAGTAGACATTCGAATAGTGACACAACACACAAAAAACCTGAAATTTTTATCTATAACAAAGCTTTGTTTTTCCTTATTGTAAAGGTTAAATTGATTTGTGAACGCTGGTCGCGTACCCTCAATAAACACTGAAAGCAAAAATTATTTAAAATCCAACATAAAAAAGTCCTACAAAATTTACCTATGAAAATTGAAACTAATTAATTATAAAAAGCAAATAATTGGTTCTTGACAAAAACAATGACAATCTTTTCGTATATCGAATGTGTAATAATCTTAAATTATGTTTCATTCTTTTCCTAAAATTGAAACGAAATCGAAAAAGTAGAAGGATTCGTTTAAAAATCCGCGAACTTATTAGTCAGCTAAGTCATCAGGTAATGGCTAAAGCATTTGAATTTTTTTTTTTTTAAATCGGTACAAGAAACGAACTTCACAATAATATATTATTATGTGAACCAATGTAATAATCGATTACCCACTTTTTCAGCTAATTCAATAATAACATTCTTATTCATTATAAATTTCTTGAAATTTTTCGTAGTATGAAAAATAAAATCAATCAATAGCCAAGGTTTATCCAATCTTTCAAATGCGGTTTTAAACACACTGCAAAACAAACAAACAAAAATTATTTTTGTTCTCATCCAATGAATCATTCTAACTAAAAAAAATTTTAAATAAAAAAAAAATTTTGTGGTTTCGAGCCTAAAAGAAGATATTATGCTCAATGTCTCTGAATGTCTTTACGTATTCTAAACTATTGGAAGATTGATATTCATCGATGATGATTTTACACAAAGAACCATACATTTAAAAAAAAAATTAAATTAATAGACCACCGTAATCAGCATTAGGAAATAGATTTTAATGACAATCAATCTACCAAGGAGTTGTTCAATCTATACCATAATATTGAAATAACCAATTTCTCTATTCAATAGATTTAAATAACATTGAGCAGAGTAATAATAATTTCAGTAGGGGAACATTGTCCGTTCGCTGTATTTTCTGGTTTCCACACTTGTTTATGTAAAGCATTTACATGGCGCTTATTGACCAATATATATTTATAATTTTATTATTTGAGCGCCTAGCCTTTGATTTGGCCTTCGACCTAAGTTTTCGTTTTGCTTAAATGAGAAGTATGAAGATATTTAATCCAAAAGCTAGAATCTCTCGCAAGTAAAATCCACCCATTATTTTTCATTATTCATGACAAAAGCAATAACAAGACCAAAACCGCGATACTATTGTGTTAGTCTTGATCTTGGTCTTAAATTTTTAATCGGATACTTACGTTTTATTTTATTAATTTTTCATACATTAAAGATTATTAAAGTTACAAATTATAAATAACTCACTATTAATAATTAACTCAAAAAACAATTTATTTCATTGCAATCATAATAAGCTGCATGAGTGTAGTACTGCATAGTCGTAAATTTGTAATAAGTGAAAAACCTTATTACTGAAAGTTAATAATTAAAGAAACAACTAACGCGTTTTACTCGATATTCTACCCATTTTTATATCGCGTTGTATACATGCTCTTGTCTCAGTCCACCCGTTTGTTTGTTTTGATTTTGGACTAAGCACCATGTTTATAGTAGTTTATTTCTGTATAACTCGAATGTGCCTTTATAATACCCATGTACAATAAATACTAATGTATTTGAATACAACGTATACAAGGCATCAGTTGGACATGAAGCGTCTTTGTAATTTATTTTTTTAAATTAATATTAAAATGTAATAAAGCAAACAAAAAATTTCAAATAAAAAAAAAAAGTTTTGTTCCACGAAATGTTCATTTTGCAGTTGCTACATATATTTTGACTTGTGTATTTATTAGAAGCTGTTATTTTTTGCTTAGTCTTGCATTTACTCGTGGTTAAGGTCACGGTTTTGTTTGTTCAGTCTTAGTCTTGCGGGTGTGTAGATAATCTCGGTCTCAGTTTTGTTTTTTGCAAAATCAAAACCAAGACAAATATACTCAAAACGATTTTTCAGGGCTGTCTTGTTGTGTTTGATAGTTAAATTTTAACCAATAAATATATAAAAAATTGTAACTCAGTCAGTGGTTTGGTATACAAATAATTAACGCTGTTATTTGTTAACTTCACTTGTTATACCTGACAAATATGAATAATCTGAGCCTGTTTTAATTTTAATGTTTTGATTTTCATGTTATTTAACTAGCAATATTTTAATAGCCTTAATAAAAGAGGGTAAGAGTAATAATCTAGGATATAAGAGTCGCAATCTTTTATTTGAAATAGTAATTGGTATGGCTTCTGATTTTCATTATCAATGCAAATTTGATTCACGTATTATCCACCAATTTAACTTTAAATGTCCATATAATAAGTTATTTGATAAAAATAATTTTACGAATTGATTTTTAAAGTTTATCCTATGCTTTGTAATCTATATATATAAAAATCAATTGCTGTTCGTTAGTCATGCTAAAACTCGAGAATGGCTGTACAGATTTGGCTAATTTTGGTTTCATCATTTCCATAGAAACCAAAATCTAATTTTGAAATTCAAAATAAAATTTCTTTATCTCTTCTCACTAGCAGTATGACGAACTGTCAACTATATAAAGTGTGCATATCGCATTGTTCAAGTATTTCCGGAATCATTCTTGGTTCAAGAGGTCCATATACCTTTCATCAAGTGTATGTGTACCACAGCAAAAATTATCGGGTGAACGCAGTCCCGGGCTTACCCCAGCAAATACCAGGTACATACCGGGTGCATATAATGTACCGGGTACACACTAAATACCGGGAATCCGATAAGAAAGGATTTGAAATTCTTCCCCTATGAGTAGAATATATATATATATATATATATATATATATATATATATATATATATATATATATATATATATATATAATTGGAATCTCGGAATCGGGTCCTACGATTTTCATGAAATTCAGTATATAGGGGTTTTCGGGGGCGATAAATCGATCCAGCTAGGAATCATTTTTAGAAAATGTCATTTTATTTGTGTTTTATCGATAATTTTTTATAATGTAATGGTATGTTAGTTTAATATTTATAGTCATATAGTCATTGGACTGGCTTAGTGGTAGCGTGCGAGGCTGTTATACAGAGATCCCGCGTTCAAATCCCGGCTCGACCGACGAGTAATATTAATTTTTTTTTTTTAATTTTATTAATTTTAAACCAAACCCAACCCAACAAAACAACACAATAAAGTGAATAATATTTTTCAAATAAGATTTTGTTATTATAATTGTATAATTTTTTATAATGTAATGATATATTTGTTTTATATTTATAGTCATATAGTCATTGGAGTGGCCAAGTGGTAGCGTGCGAGGCTTTTATACAGAGCCCACGTTCGAATCCCGGCTCGACCGACGACTAAAATTAATTTTTTTTAATTTTATTAATTTTAAACCCAACCAATCCAACAAAACAACACAATAAAGCGAATAATATTTTTCAAAAAAGATTTTGTTATTATAATTGTATAAATTTTTATAATGTAATGATATATTTGTTTAATATTTAAAGTCATTGGAGTGGCTAAGTGTTAGCGTGCTGGACTCGTCTTCCGTCTCAACGTAATTTAATTTCTTAAAAACACAATTTATAAAAAAAAAAAAAAAAAAATACCGAGCAAAGGTCATCCAGATATTATAAATTAATATCATAATTTATTCTGATTTGCCGCAGCTTCATTATTTAGTTATAGACAGTTGAGAATATGTTATTATATTTAGGAGATATTGATGTTGATTAGAAATAATTTATGTAACAAAACAATGTTTACCCGGGTCAGCTATTCAAAATAGAATTTATTTATATCTCTTCTTCTCTATATTAGTGGTTCTGGACTTCCTTTTACTATTTTTCATCAAGTATATGAGAACCACAGCCCAATATACACGAATTGTGGGTGCACGAGTACCCGGTTTCCACATCAAACACGAATGTATATATAAACATTTCGTGTCACGGGTATCCCACACCAAATAGTGGGTAACACATCGAATACCGGGCATTCCATAAGAAACGATTTTCTGAAATTCTACCCCTAATGGGATGAAAAGCAGAGGCAAAGTTTGTATGGGACAACGGAATTCCTTCGTCCAATCTGCTTCAAATTTTGCATGCAATCGATGTAATATCAATTGTCACCGCAACGTGTCCGGGTATGCTTTAAAATATATTTTAATAACATTATTTATTCTAATTTGCCTTAGCTTTGAGTATTAAGAAATAGAGGAAAGTTGTTAAGAATATGTTATTATACTTAGAAAATGTTGAAGTTAATTAGAAATATGTGGCAAAACAACGTTTGCCGGGTCAGCTTGTTATTGTATATATTAGGTGTTGTGCAAATAACATAATTCATAATTATACTATTATACCCTGATAAATGTCCATTGAGATAAATTTCCAGGAGAGAATTTACAGGAAAATTTTGTTTCGTAATATCAAAAATTTCTTTAAAAAAGTTAAGTTGAGAATAAATAGATTAATTTTTGTCTATTCATATTAGAGTCTATTTAAAAAAGTAAAATAGCTGCAGTTTTATTTACAAAATATAAAAAAGCTTTAATTTTACACAGATTTTAACAACCTGGATTGAAAATTGCGAAAAAGATGTCTACCAAAGAATAGATTCAGGAAAAGTACTCAATTTTCACTGAATTTGGCAATAAAATAGATAAATTTTTAGAAGGACAAAATATTTAAGCTACATTTGTTTCTCAGGCCTCAAGTTTACATTGGATGACGAATTTGTACATTTAACGCTGAAAATATTCTTTCCACCGTATAAAAGTATTTACTAGTTCGTTTTTAAATAGCTAACGGTCTACAATAGGTAAAAGAACTACTTAATTATTCAAAAAGGATTTTTGGAATAAATGAGTAGTTCTTTTTCAACCAAAAAGGAATAACTTTATTCATTTAAAAATTGTAAACCGAATCATAAACATTTTTATGCAGAATTAAAGTTATTATTTTTCATGGCGTTACTAATAGTAAATGCCATCCTGTATTTATCCCAAGTTATTCTCTGAAAACAACTGATGCATATTCCAATTTTACAAATTTCTTACAATAAAGAAATTTAGACAATAATGTCCTAGTTTTAACGTTTAGAAGGTAAACTATTATGTCCTAACTTAAAAATAAATATTCGTACACAATCCAGTTATTTTTTTTTTTTTTTTCATTATTATTAATGTGAACTCTAGGATTTTTCGAATAAATTTCGATTTTTTCCCCAATTTTCTAGATGAAATTATTTTGTATTTTATAAATACGTATTTCGACTAAAAACTAGTCATCACCAGTATGGATTAGCTAGTTGTAATGATTCTCTGAGGAAATGTTACTCGTTGCTAATTTGGTGACGGTTTGCACGTGAAACGAGTAACATCTCCTCAAACAAGCATTACAACTAGCTAATTCATACTGATGATGACTACTTTGTAGTCAAAATACGTATTTATAAAATACAAAATAATTTCATCTAGGAAATTGGGGAAAAAATCGAAATTTATGCAATCCAAGTAATCTACTGAAATCACTTACCCTTGCATAGAATGGTAAAGAATGGACCCACTATCTTGTATATTTGCATTAACACCCAGAGTTGATTCTAAAAAAAATTTAGTTTAATTTATCAAAGACCTCAGATCTTACTTCGCTATCTTATTTCTTAAAAATAAATCAATCAAAATAGTGTAAAATTAAGCCGTAATGGGTGCGACTCGACAAAGCCTAGCCAAAACGTTCGTATAAGAAACTGATCTCATTCTTTCGAAAGAAATACCTCATTCAATATATTCAATATATTTATTCATTTATTATTAATATAATTTAATATGCATTATAAAAAATGTTTTAATAAGCTCTTTTTAGATTAGACAAAATCACAAATTTTTTTTTTAAATTTAAACTTTTCTTCTATAACTTGTGGTTTTAAATTTAGATCATCGATCCATGGGACCCAATTCACCATAATTTATCGTGCATACCTAGCGTTGATTCTACGATCAAAAATTCTGAATACACCCATATATATGGGTCGTTCTCAGTTAACAGGGTTAGAACTGTTAGTTCTCGGTTAGTTTGGTCAAAATCAGACCTCTACCATGCAAATTGTCTCTCCTCTGGCATAACATCAGTTTCCAGTTTTTAGTGTAAATCAATACAGACCAAAATCCTGTTATAAATAAAAAGTCTCAAAATTTATTTTTCATAGTATATGTCCACGATGAATTTTGTCACTCATATTTCAGATCTCTCCCCTGGTATTTTTATGCTCTCTCGCATGAATACAATTTGATAGAGAGATTCGAGATTCTAATATAGAATCAATATATGCATTTTTTGTTTTTTATCAGACTTTTTCCTATTGGAGTTTCTCTACTGGCTTTCTCTAAAATGGTAAAAAATGCAAAAATGACTGGTTACCTGGTAAACATGCAAAAACGGGTTGTTTTAATAAAACTGTTTAGAAAGTGGATACAAATTCTAACGTATTTGCCGTGCCGCGTTTTATCAGTAAAGCTTACCTTTTAACTGAGACATACCCATACATATCTTTACTGTATTTTATGTTGTTTCATTGTAGCCAGGTTAAAATCGTAGAGCTACATTTATTCGATTTGAAAAATCTAAAAAAAGGATTTATCGATTTATGTTTACTTTTATTGCAAATCCTCAAGATAAACAAAAACATAAACAACTTCGCCTGGAATTAAATTTTTTCAATAATTCTCTTTTATTTTTATAAATCCCAACATCATTATACAAATTCACTCAAGTTAGAAATTCCTGTATACTCCAGAATCTGATTGATTTCAATTGCAATAAACTTGTTTATTTCATAAAATATTAAAACATGACTTACTTGCAACTGAATCCATTGAAGCTTTTGATAAATATTCTAAAATATCAAATGATTTTGAATCATTCAATTTATCTTCTAATTTCTTGGATAAAATCAAACTACTTTCAACCATTACTTTAAAATAACTTTTAAGAATATTTGGTGCAAAACCACGCACAGCTTTACTACGAATACGTTTCCATTTTGGCACTTAAATAAGTTTTTATAAATTAATACAGTTTTCTTTCGACAGTTATTTAAAAAATTAACAAAAAATAATCTAACCAGGTGCTGATAATATTGAATCACCTGCTATGTCCAATACAATATGTGTCATTAACCATGGTTTTTCTAATCCATTGTGATTTGTTAAAATTTGTTGAACATATTCTGGTTTTGATATAGCAATCACTGGAATTGGACCAATACTTGCACTCAAAATAGGTGTAAATTGATTGATGAAATCAAATATAAGTTGAGTTAACTCTGAAAAAATATTTTTAATAAATCTTCTTTATTATACCAAACAGGCCTAAAACCGACATGGTGGTTTTTCAAATTTTAATAACTATTTATTGATTGAAAGTTTTTTTTAATTTCAGCGAAGATACTACTAAATAAGGTCTATAAGTGACTATAGATACTACTTAATAAGCTCCCAAGTTCGGGGTGAACAGATTTTTAAAGTGAAATATCAATTTTTTTTAAGATGATCTATTTTGACATGCATTTAACAGTAAAATGAAATAATTAATTTAATTTAATTGCTTTAACATGTATATTTAAAATTGCAGTTAATTCCTATTTAAAATACTTGTACTCCTCGAGATGGTCCCATCCAGTAAATTTTCCGAGGAAAAAGGCTATTTTACCACAAAGTTTTGTAGTTTTGATTACTCGATTCACCTATTTGCTTACCATTACCGTAATTTCCATTAGGTATCGAGTGTTCAAAACTACAAAATTTTGTGGTAAAATAATCTTTTTCCTCCGAATTGGGAATTAATTGCAATTTAAAACATACGTGTTAAGGCAATTAAATTAAAATAGTTATTTGAAAAATAAAAATAAATATTTTCTAAAAAATATTAACCGAAACTAATTCTTTCTTAAAACTAAGATCACCAATCCTCTGGTTTTGATCGGAAGTCTCTCCCAAAGTAAAATTCCTCCGGTATCCGGTTTTCGAAGAATAATAAGAAAAAAAATTAATTCCTTATTATATAACATTATAGTATAGTACTTATATAACATTATAAATGTTATAACATTATATGAGTTACGCATTTGTGAAGCGAATACTTTCTTTTATAAATAATTTATGGACTGATGTGCGCAATAATTTGAATGTTAATGAGGTAAAATCAAAACTATGTACACAGATAAATTTTAACATGACCTATGATAATTTATCACTAAACCTATTATAATTTGTAGGATTGTATCATAGGTTGTACCAAATTATCATAGGTCATGTTAAAATTTATCACTAAACCTATTATAATTTGTAGGATTGTATCTAATTAAAAAAAAAGAAAAATTTTTTCACGTAGAAATTGAGATGCGTTACGGCTTTACATTGATTTCGAACATTCTAGCTTTTAATGAAATCAAAAAAAGCTCGTCAAATTAGTGTTAGGTATTTTTAATTTGCTTTCAGCTATAAAAACAATATTACTATTAATTATATATATACCTAAACAACAACAGTCTATGTTAGACGAATGTAAAAGAAATCAAAGTATTATTATATTATTATTAATAATTTTATTACTGCATACATACTGTGGCAATATTAATAATTTGTCAAGTGTAAAAACAATTTGTTTAATGCAAAATTTATGTATTCAATAGCCATGTGAAATAAATTAATTGTGTGACAAATATAAACAATAGGCTTTTTTTCTGATTTAATTAAAACACTATCTGCATAATTATTAGACCTAGGTTTTTAGAGTATTTAAAGTTGGTAACACTATTAAAAATTATTACAGAAAGAAATTCAAGTAAAAAAAAATTGTATCTGCGTATGTTCGAGCATAACTTCATTGTTTATTAACAGATTTTAGAAGTTCTTAAGTTATTAATAATTATGTAAGGTTACATTAGTAGTTCTATAAAAAATATTACAATCTTAAGGGGAAGGTAAGTCAGAACAAATTTTCGATCAATGAATATCACACAAATTTTATTTTAATTATTAATTAGATACAATCCTACAAATTATAATATGAACATAAAACCAAATTTTAATATTTTTAAAATTTATTATTTTATTGGGTTTTGAAATTCGTTTGTTTACTACGATTATCCTAAATTACATCATACTTCAGACTTGAATATCATCTGTTCCGAAAATATACAATGCAACTCATTTGTTAAAGATACATATACTTTTAATATATGGCAAATTTTATTATTGCATGTTATAGCACTTATGGCAAGTTTTGCACGCGGATTAGATTGTGCTGTGGTCTTTTTAAATTCAAAGATGTTTTATTTCGTTTTTGTATATAATTTTTTCAAATTTAAAGCTATGAAAATAAGTGATCCATATTTTTTTTTTTTTTTTTATCAAAAAATTACAAAACTACCCCATTATTTTTCATAGATTGCCTAATATCGAATATGATTTACTTTGAAAACGATTTTATTTATTTTTTATGTAAAATTAGTTGATTAAACAAAAAAACTAAAAAACTGAATAAAATGAAATTACCTGCATGTGTTTTTCCAATAGACAAATATGTAATACCAATTATTGGGTATGATTTAGGACCAGGAATCTTAGATAAATAATATACAATTCTAAAATAATTTGTATTATAAACCCATATTAAAACAAGCACTAAAATTGAAAGCACTAGTAAACATTGATAATTATTTTCAATGTACTTGAACAATAACGTTAGAAACATTTTCATTTATCAAACATTAGCACTAGTGAAGTTTCACAACTTTATCAATTTTAATAGTATTCGAATTCTGAATGGGGTTTTCATAAACATTAATAAATAAGTGAATTAAACTTATTATAAATTGTTGTGAATAAACTTAGATAATGCTAGTTTTAATTGTTAACATAACATTATCTGATCCAAGAGCCAAGTCTTATAATGTCTCTCTGGCATTCGAATCATAACAAATACAATACCAACAATTGACATGTAATTTCTTCGTGATGCATGAATGTGTTTCTTTAGAAATCTATATGCCCGGAACGTTTTCACCGTGTTGCAATTTGTATATGAAATGAAATAATTGATTTTCTACACTTTAGTCACATTAAATTACATGTAACTATTTTTTCTCTGAATATCAAGAATAATCGATTTCAATACAATTAGAATCATAGGTGTAAAACTATATTAACATATACATAACTTGTTCATGGAAATCCCATGAATGATCTACGATATATTAGCATGTAAGTAACAATAGTCATTATCAAAATTTCTTAAAATGCTCTCCGGAACGGCTGGGTAGATTGACCTGCAAGGATATAAGATAAAAATTGCATTTTCTATCAAAATTTTATTTGTCCGTAAGATCTTTTTTGTTTGTTTTTTCATTCCCCTTTCAAATAAAATTTCATCAAAAAAAACTCTTCGCGATATATTAGTATTTTATTAAATTTACAAGAAATATATCAGGAAATGAAAATACTAAAATAATATTGGATATAGCTTTAAAGATTTAATTCCAAAAAATCCGTTCTTGACACAGGTGAACATTATCACAAAATTTCAAATTTGGGCCTCACCAGTTTCGACTGTAACTTAATATATCAAAATTTGAACCTTCTCTTCACCGTCTTAAAGGCAGAATTCTCACAAATATCTTCTTTGTTCTAAATTATGTGATATTAAGACACAATCATTCAAAATTTCAAGCTATTAAATCAAGCGGTTTGATGTGACGTTGACATCCTAATCAGTCTCAATGGAATTTTGCAATTGTGTTTAAACTAATGACCTGATTAGCTAGATGCTTGAAATTTGAACCGTATCTCAGAAATGGATGACAATGTATGAAAAAAAAAAGGAAGAAAACGAACATGACATAACAAGAGAAATAATAAATACAAAGAAGTAGAAGAAGGATTACGTTCACTTTACGAAAAATTACATTCATGTTTTTATACCGAACAAAATAGTATAAAATTATTTCTCTAATTTCAAACGACAAATGTTGTTATGTGAAGCATTAGTTTACTTATTAATTTATCAATTGTATGCAGCGTGCATCTTATGTTTTTAGAAAATTATTTGTACATTTTAGTCCGTTATATAACCATAGCACATTAAGAATAATATTTATTTTATTATTATTATTTATATAAAATAATGCAAACTGTTAACTTTGTCTGATTTTCACTTTGAGCTAGTAAGTCGAAAGAGCACTAATTATTTAAAAAAAAAATTAAAGTAAAGGCTAAATTAAACGTTTTCATTATTTTATGCAAATAGATTTCATAAAATAAATAGTATATCTATTAATTTTCTATTATTTTTATAAAGATACTTCTCTTGATGATCATTATTAGTTATTTCTACAATTGTAAATTAAGGATTAGGGAATTTGTGAACTTGAAGCTCTTCAACTATGTATGGTAATAATTTGTTTGTGTTATAATTTAATAATTAAATTTAGTAGGTTAGCATTCAAATACATATCCCAGACCTTCACAATTTTGGAATAGTTGAACTACTCATTATTTAATTTTTGTATACAATTAAAACATATTTACTGTGTTGATAAAAACATACGTAATAACAATTATGGATTATGAATTTTGATTTTGTATTCAGGTTTTCATTTTACCTTGAATATAATGTAATTTGTCACAGTTTAAAATTTATGCCGATTTTAGGTGATGGCCATATACATAAATTGGTGGGCGTCTAGTTAAGATAAAAAGGTTTCTCAATAATTAGATTACATTTAAAGATTCTTAATTAGATTACATTTAAACATCTATATATTACACCAGCTGTTTTTCACCCCTGGCAAAGCACTTTAAACTTTTTACAATATCATTATTTGAAATTAAAGTATTAAAGACATGAATATACAAAACTGTGCAATGCAAAAACTTTACCATGCGTCCACGACGTCCTGTCCGCCTTTGCTTTGTAATTATCCAAATTTTTTGCATAAAGAGGCGAACAAAACTAAAAAATGAATTATGAATATCCATGTTTCAACCATGGAGTTATTTTCATGAATTAATTCAAAAGTCCTATAGAAAACTATTAGACAATTAGGAAACTTTTTATAAGGAAAAAATTTAGTTTTATAAAATACTTTTAATTATTTAAAATTTCTAGGGTAATTTTTCCAATATTCCTGTATACATAAAACTTCCTAGAACCATTGAGAAAAAAATGTGCCAAATCAGTCCAACTGTTCGTAAGTTTTTCCATTACAACACAAGATATATAAATACGAATATATACATTATCCAACAAAAATGCACTGGATGTAATTGGTTCATCCTAGTTTTATAAACATTTTGAAATCCTAACAGACGATTTATTAACATTTTGAGACCCTTACCACTTCGACACATGCCTTTTATACCGAGAGTCGGCCGTTTGAATGTTCTATGGGTCAGATATAATATATTCTGCAAGTGGAATGAAAGTGTCTGGCGTTGGTATTCTTAAAACAAGTTCAGAAATTTAGCAATATAAGAAAGTGTCTGTTGGCGTTTCAACGATAATTTTCGTATTGTTTAAGTTTCCGAATCGATTCAAAAATTGTTTTCGGAAAAAATTAACTTAGAAGTACTATAAAATAAATTTATCTTGATACTCAAAAAAGAACATCAACTAGAATTTTGAAAAATACTATAATATAAGTAAACTTAATGAGAAAAACTATGAAAACAATTTCAACTAGATTCATTTAATCGAGTCCATAATATAGTTATCTTAAGGAAAAACGTTAGTTATGAAAAAAGTTATTTTTTCAAAATGCTCCTACCTATTCGTTAACAAAACAACTCAGAAATTTTAAAATGCCTTCTGTAGAAAGATTTTAAAAACAACCAACTTCCAAATCCAATATCCGAATATCCGCCATTACTGTATAAGGCAAAAACTGAGAAGGCCTCGTATTTAAACGTATATATATGATGTGTATATGGTCCAAATTGTTTGCATCTATTATTAAATGCTCAATTCTTTGACCTCTCTACCAGACTATGTAATCTATGCTCAATGATGAACGTTATTTTGAAATAATTTTATTTCATATCTAGTTTTTGTATGCATTAATACGGTATATTCATAAATTTTCGTGGAAAAAATTATAAGTATATGTAATTAAAAATTATATTTTTATTTCATTTAAATGTTTATAATGATACAATAATAAGTAATTAGATTAGATTATAAATTAAACTTGACCTCATAAAAAGTATTTAATAAATTTTTATGTAAAATTTTAGTTAAAAAAAAAAACAAAACAAAACAAAACAAAAAAAAAAAAGAACAATAAATAAACGTTCACAAAATACATGTGTTTCATTCAATTCTACTATAGTTTTTTAATGGTTAATATGTGAATGTTTTAATTTAATACATTCAAATTTCTTACAATGGTTTTTATAAAATAAACAAGTTTTATCAAAATATTACATATGACTGATTCATATTAATATGAAAGTTCACTGCTTTTAAATATTAATCATCGTTCATTGAAATCTATACCGAATGACGTGACGTGATCATGATCACAATTTGACGACAACAAAATTAAATGTAAATTGCTGATGGAAAAGTCCACTATGTCAAATGGAGATTCACTCTAGCATCGTAAATACCTATTGGGTTTTGTAGATTATATGATAGAAAACATAACAGTACTAATAATCGGGAAAAGGGTATACTTTCCCGATGAAAGTATTTCCACAGAGTAGATAGTGACGACTTTTTGAAAAACAAAATCACGCTTAATGAATACTCGAGCACGTCTTCATTGATTCATTTTCAGGCGGTTTATTTTAAGGCTTTTTTTCAATATAATGCGAAATGTCTTGTCCGTATATCCAAATGATCAAGTGCAAAATTCATACATATCAGTCACGGTTCAGTTACCGACCAGTCTCAGTGAGAAATAACCAATCTATCTACACATGTCCATCGCGTTTCGTTCAGTATACTGAAGTATTCGTACTATCCATGTTTCCATCTATCTATCAATCAAATTTTAAAAATATCGATAGCGACGGATTTAAAGATTATGGAACTATGACTGAAGACGCTCTGAATCGCTGAGACTGAACTATCACAGACAAATGTTGACAAACCTCAATTGGATTACACAGATTATATCAGACTAACATGGAATGAATGAACTATGGCGTGAATAATATAACACCTGGACTGAAAAGTCCCGGGCCTAACAAAGAAAATACAGTTTTTTTGATTCAAAATTAGCTGTATTCATCAACGTAATCTCCATCAAGAGCAACGCAATCATTCCAGCGCCTCTAACATTTCATTACCATTTTTGTAGAACGATTTATCTTTTGCCTCAAAATAGGCCCCAACCAGTTGCTGTCCACTCAGATGACGATCGTTTTGATTCCGGAGTGAAGTGATGGATCAATGTTTCATGCACTGTCACATATCGACGCACAAATTCCGGTTTGTTACGTTTAAACATGGCCAAACACTGCTCAGAATCATCAACACGTTCTCGTTTTTCGTCAACAGTGAGCAAACGCGGCACCCACTTTGAACAAAGCTTTCTCATAGTCAAATGCTCATGCAATATAAAGCCAACACGTCCATTTGATATCTGTACGATGTCAGCTAACTCACGCAACTTCACTTTTCGATCATTCAAAACGATTTTGTGGATTTTTTTTTATGTTTTCTGGTGTTACCGCCTCATTTGGACGTCCACTGCGTTCTGCATCATCGGTGTCTCTACGACCACGTTTGAATTCAGCAAACCAACGTTTTATTGTTGTTTCTGATGGAGCGGAGTCCCCATAACACTTATCATGCCATTGCTTCGCTTGAACGGTATTTTTTCCCATCAAGAAGTGTAAAATTAAAACACGAAATTGTTTTTAATCCATTGTTCTGAAAATAACAAAAGTAGCGTCACTCTTAGCACAATAACTCACAAACTAATGAATAGAATATCATGAAATTTTAACAGCTGTCTTTTGAAGGTTAGTATTAACTGAAAAAAAGGTGACTGCAATGAAACTAGCACCATCTATGTGTTAGGTCCGGGACTTTTCAGTCTATGTAATATGCTCCCACCATTTTTGTTTACCTCCCACCCTTTCCGTAGCAGTCAAATTATCGTATTTTATTGTTTTCGTTATCCTTGAATTATTTTCTGTAAAAAAAATCGAGCGCACTCCAGCATGGCCAGGTAAGATTTGTATTTTACTAGTTTCTGAACCACCGAACTTCCTTACATCACGTTCAAATCGTCGCATAATAGAATTGAAGTGTACACTGATCAGAATCTAATTAAACTATTATATACCTTACTATGACGTGCTTGAACGAAGCCACATGTATCACCTCTTGGACTGCCCTACTATGTAATGATATAACATGGGGTGACACATCGTGAAAATAGCTGATGTTACGTGTATCTAGTTTTAAATTTCTTTTATAGTTACAAAACAAAAATAAGCTATGCAAACAATAAATTATCAATCATCTGTTTAAAATCACCATAAACGGTTGATCTATAAAAATATTGTTATTGTTGTTAAATAATGAATTATTTTTTGAATAGGTAATATGGAACAGTATTCAGCAATATAATGTAATGCTTACAATGAATATCGTAAATCAATTGCTTTGGATATTAATTCTGTCAAAATAGCTGACTGTTTATCTATAAATAGAAAAAAAATTATGTAGAAATTTATCAATAAAGTTTGCGTCGATGTGCAGATTTATAAGCATGCTGAGTAGAGTGCAGTATATGACACAAAATTTTTGGAAAGAATTATTATGCCATATAGAAATTTTAAAATAGAGTGAATGTACAGAGTATACGCGTTACAAGTGAAAATTCTTTGACAATCTAGATAAAAAAATTTGTCATATTTGAGAACTAATAGTATTAGATAACTGTCGGAGATCTAGAGAAAGGTGAAAGATGATTAGATTAGTTTCAGACTTTCGATTTGTGTAATTTTATAAATGAGACAAGTTAAGAAGTTTTTAGAAAAAAATTGTGTTATATTTGCAAATTACATTTTTCATATAAAATCGCACAAAAGCGTATTGTTAAACTTTCAGATCGTATTTAATTAAATTTCATCGAAGCAAGTTCAATAAAAATTACAATTACACATACATAATATGAAATATGTTAGAGTACATTAATTTTAATACAAAGTTTGTAACAATATTAACGGCGCAAACAAAATTTTGGTATAGGTGTTCATTTGACCACATAATAAATCCCCTTCCGTTTAACCGTCCATTTGTCCGGTCGTAATCAATATAACTCAAAAACTAAAAGAGATAACAACCTAAAGGTTAACCTATTTATCTAGCCAACTTTTGAACCATAAAAGATAAAAGAATAACTCAAAAACAATCAAAAAATTTGTTTGTTATTTTTTAATTAACACCTTCTGTTACAAATATTTTTTTTTAAACTGTTTAAATTTGACAGAATTTCAGCTCAAATTTAGCTAATAAACACATAACTACAATACTTATTCTTATATATGTATTTAATATAACTGTATAGTCTAAATGACTAAATTTTTATACCTAAGAACTATTTATTGTGTAATCGTAATCAACTCATTGTTTTGTAAAAATAATCTAGGAACTAATGCAACGATCCTCATTCACAATGATTCTAATTACCTCAAAATGGTTTTATTACGACGGTACTGTGCAAATCATAAAGTTGCAATTTCATTAACGAAAAAATTGTAATAAATATGATTGACAACTATGAAATCGAATTGTCGAGTATGGAACGGCGGCAAAATTTGAATAGCCTACTGGGCGAAACGGTGTTTTCTTCGAAAACTTCGATTCTATTTATAAAACAATCAGAAATGGAAATATATTGTAATCAAACAATGGCCTGATTTTTTATACTCTGATATAGAATATGCCTGAACATATTAATTCTAGTCTAAAGTTTGTAACGCTAGTAAATACTGACTACACAAACAAAACTTTGGTATAGATATTCATAGAATAGCTTCCGCTTGTCCGTCATTAAAATAACTGAAAAATGAAAAGAGATAATGAGCTGAAATATTACTGGCGTATTCTGGATATAAAAGGTGAGTTTAAATTCATGAATCAGCAAAAGCGCTCCATTGTATCTAATGAATTCATATCCTATTTTTAACTTTAAAGATGTAATAAACATTCAAAAATAAAACTGTAAGTTTTTTATGTATTTCACTTTTATTTGAAACAATTTCTCATAAAATGTTTCAATTCGTCAAAATTTGCTCTAAAATTAAAAAAAAAAAAAAACATGGATATAAAATGGGCGAAAGTTTGAAAATAATAAATACCAACATATTATTATTATATGTGTATTTATAACAGTATGGATTACATATAATAAAATATTTTACAAATGCTAATGATTTAAAATACTGATACTCAATCAACCGTGTGTCGAATATCATGAAAATTAACTCTATAAGTGATTATTTTAACTTGTTTTTTAATAACTATTTCATAATTTCATTAAAATAGTTACTTCAAATTACTTAGTCACTATTATTTAATATGGTTAGAGAATCAAGTTTGTTTTTTAAATTAATATATTAATCATATTTGTGTTTAAAAATACATAATTCATTTTTAAACTTGTTTACAAACTACCAATAAAAAAGTAATAAACAGATTTTAATAGATTATTGTCAAGGTCATCTGGTTACTTGACATACTCAATGTGCCTTCAAAAAATGGGATTGCTCACATTATAAACTGTAAAAAACCGGAAAACTTGTACAAAGGTGAATAAATCTTGTAATCTTATAGGTGTAATCTTGAACAATTACGTGTGTAATGTTTGAAGCGTCATGAAATATATTATTGTGTAGAAAATACATTTAAATGAAGTGTTTTTTATTTATTATTATAAATATCTACTACGAATATTATATTATAATTTTCATTTAATGTATTGCTTAAAACGTAAATTTACATATACTTGAATTATGAAATTTAAGTAATTGATATTCTTTAAAATTAAAACCGATGAAATTTTCATCCACAATTTAAACAAGTGTTCTATTATTGTCATCATTATTTTCCCAAACCGAATAAATTATGTTTATAGTCAACTGTCGTGTAGACCAGGGCCAATATATCTTGATATTTATATACAGAGGTGTTTGATCCTAATTTATTAGTGACTGTTGCGTTCTTTATTTTCAATCGGACTCTAAGTGTGACGCATCTTTTTCTATCTCAGAGTATTACATTTATCATACTCCGCTGTATTCATCTTGTTTACGACGACAGCGTAGAACGTGTTCTATGTTAGGACCGTTAGGATACAAGAATCCACCACTTTTCTTTTAAATAATAAAGGGATGTTTTTAAAAATGATTACAAGGACCATTATTTCTGCCATGCGTAATTTATTCTCCGTGCAACTTCAGTTTTCATATTCTGGTTAAAGCCGATAATTTGACCTAAGCATTTAAGGATTAAAACCTGTTCTACCCTAGTATTGTTTATTGTGAGTGTTTCCTCTTCGCCCACGTTTGACAATTCGTGAAAATGAAGTTCCATTTTTCATTTCTGAGATATGTATATATATATATATATATATATATATATATATATATATATATATATATATATATATATATATATATATATATATATATGTTTGTGTGTGTGTGTGTGTGTGTGTGTGATTTGCGGATGACAATTTTGTTATCTCAGAAATGAAAAATGGAACTTGTATCCAATATTTATAAATTTCGCAACAGTGATACTAAAAATCAATAATTAATTAAATTTCGTTCCTATTTTCCAGAATTCGTTAGCATTAAACATTTGACAGTTTGACGCGCTGTAGAAAAGTAGGTCGAAAATACTACTTTCTTTTACTATTGAATGGCAAAAAAAAAAAAAATATCGGTTCAATTTCTTTTATTATCTGGAAGTGTATAGTTACTTTACATTTTATGTACCGTCTAACTTGTCAAATATTATAAGTGAATATTTTTTTCGAAGACTAATTAATATGAATGTCATTCACATACAGCTCGTTTCATACTATTTATTATCCTTGCATTTTGTATATACATGAAAATACAATAAAGAAATAATTTTAAAATAATTGTTATCATAAAAAACACTAAACAATTTGAATATAAATACAACAATAATAATTGTATGATATTCTAAAGCAACAAAAACCACAAATACTGTTCATACATTAAAACTTTTTTGTTGTTGTATATGGTTATAAATTTGAATGCAGAGTAGGTATTATGATACTAGAATTCATTAAAGAGACCAAGTTTCTAAAAGTAAGTTCAGCGTGTCTAACGATGAAGTTATCAGCAGCATAAAATATTGTTGATTAATATATTTTCTTGACTAGAAGCTTTACTTGCATCTACATATATTTATTTACTAAAATCAAGAAAATGGATAATCAGTCTTAACGCTTTCAAAATTTATAAGACAAAACTTGCAGAACATATTTAAATTCAATTTTGAGTACTTTTTTTTTCTATCATTTTCAGATTCCACTGGTAGTTTGGTACTTTTTTTAAGCTTTTTTTAAACGCACCAAATAGCTACTAATTCTATATAGCTACAAATTAATATATTATAAATATTATTAATATATATTAATATATTATAAATATTACTCTTGATAAAAAATTTGAGCATCAAATTTAATTTTGGAGCTCATTAAAAACCCTAAAAAGCACCTAATTTTGCGCACATTTAAATTCAATACTTTGATCTGCTAGCTTGACGGAGGTCAGTAATTGCCATAGTCCGGCAAATAGCACAGCAGTCTCTCAATATAATAGATTTATTTCAGTTTTGTCTTCGTTATAATAATATAATAAAAAAGTACATATACACCCATCAACTACTTATATGTTTTATACAGATAGTTCTTTCTATACATTTCAAAATGATATTAAATTTCATATAAAATGGTTTTAAGAACTAATATTCTATTTTGATAGTATTTACTTTACAATTTTGTCTATTACTTTCTCTTATATTACTACATTCATACATAGTACCTGTATAGTGCATGCTAACTAAAAGTATCCATCACACGTTCTGTATAAAGTAAACGAACCACTTCGAAATCAATTTTATGCAATTTATATAATATTCCATTAACTATTTTCATATGATCAACTATATCTTAAAAATGATACACCCAAAAAACTATTCAATATGACCTTGCGTTTTTGAGAACACTGCATATTTGCCTCACTTTAAATGTTTGAATTATAACTCAAAAACTATACATCTAATATATACTCAACTATAACATATTTCTAGGGGTGCTAAAAGGTTGTAAAAAAAATGTGTCATGGTCATCAAGCCCATTAATTACTTCTGAAAAGGTACAATTTTTTTATTACAAATTCTTCAAAAAATAACTACAAATCGTGACAACCCCCCCCTAAATTTAGCTCTGGATCTCCGCCTTTGGTATATTGCTCCATGTCTGTCAAATATTAAAAAATTTTGTTCATGGAAGATTTTCTTCTCGGCATGTCTTAGCTTTGTCCTAATTTTTGCTACTATGTTAGAACTGATATTAATTTCAAAAAAGTGAGTTCTACCTTCTTTCAGGGTTTAAACATCATCCGCTGACTTGTCTAGGTGTATAATTCTGAAGAATTCAGTACAGGGCATGCAGGACTAGAATTCGTCAACACAGAATTGTTTATTTCAATTAAATAATAATGTAATTAAAATAAATAATTCCAATTGTGTTGCTATGGTATAAAAGTAATAACAATTCTTTGGGAACTTCTAAACTCAGGTGTTTTAGAGCGAGATTGAAATGTGAAGAATCAGTTTGTAATAAATTTTATTAAAGTGTCCATATACTTAATATACGAGTAAAGTCAATATTCATAGTCAAGTGGTGCAATAGTAATCAATTAAAACTGGAAAGTAATAGGTTCATTAACCTTTCTATTGAATTGGATTATTGAAGAGAGAAATTTTAAAAAACTAATAATTCTTATTATTTTTTTAATTTAATAGAATGAAAAAGACAAAATTTAATTAAAGTATGACGAAATTTGTTTAATTATTTAATTTTCATCTTTAAAATATTTGTGCTGTTCATGTAAATGCTGTTCGTTCCTTTCATCTTAATTGTGTAACGTGAAGTTTATAAATAAATTAAAACCATCAGTTATTTATATATACAATATGCATGATATAAAAGCATCTATTATTTATGAAGTAAATTTGTAAAATTTGGAAAGTGGTTTGTCGTTAACTTCATATTGGTTATAAAAGATATAACAAGAAGCTGTAACTGTATCTGTATGAACAATATAAAACATAAATTTCAGTACTTTCAGCAAGTTAGTGTAAATTGAGAAGCAATTTCCGTTTGAATATACAATTTGAATATTACACTTCAATAAAAAGTAATAATAATAAAAAACACAGTACATGCATATACAATACATATCTATGTATTTATCTATCTACATATTGTGTTCAATATTAACTTTGAATTTAATCGAATTGTTTCACTTACTTTACCATTATTCTAACATAGAATTTTGTAGAATTCATCTAGGTATAATATAATTGGTTTTGTCGAAAATATCTAATAGTAGGGGGGGCGGTATTTTTAGAAGTAACTGAAAATGGTGATGACTCTAAAAAAATTAAAAGCTATAAAATCAAAGTAGTGGAGAGTTTTTTCCGAAATATTAATTTTAAAACATTTCTTCTATCATTCGACTGACCATCTATCGTGAGGTCTCCGAATGAGATGCCATATTAGTTTTACCACTCTTATTTGCTTTTTAATTTCTTGTCTTTTTTAGTTCTTAAATTATCCTCTTTAGTATTCTTTGTTGTTCCTTAGTTATGTGCGTTTCAGAAGATAAAGTAATATCTAAATACTCTTTGACTATATAGGATATTAGATCTATATCAGTCATTGTCGAGATTTAAAACGAAACCATTACTGGGCTTTGATAATTACACTAACCTTCTCTCCCATTCAGCCATCTCCCCCGGACATTTCACATATGTATTCATATGTGAAAAAGAATATTTATGATTTATACACTCCAAATATTTGCAGCACTTTACCGAAATCTGAAGTATTACTCCATTATATCACATCCACTTTTATCCGTTTTTAAATACTAGATATGTTTATACAAAAACTGGTTCCTAATAGACTATTATAAAAAGGTTTTAGAAATGAACAATTACGTTTACGCATTTTTATTGTTTATTATGTTAGTTTGGCACCTAAATATGATAAAATCGCAAAGTGATCACATTTTCAGGGGTGATTTTTTTAAGGAGGGGGGGTATATATTATGTCCCTCAATCACTTATTTTAAAATAACTGAAAGTATCGCAAAATTTAAGGTTTTTACATGAAACTGATTTTAAACTTTCTATAGGAATACGCTTTTTCAAAAATGATTTATCTCTTTTTTATACTCAAAATGTGAAATTTACTACATATAAATTTCCGTACATTAATTAGTTACTGAAATATTGCCATTCAAAGTTGGCCATTTTCGCATTATTTTAATTTTTTTCTAATTTTCCTCAAAACAAGTGAAAATAATATTTAGTATGAAAAGTTTAGTATACTCGATATTGTTTTAGTATTAATGTGTGAAATATTTTTAATAATTAGAATTCATAAAATATTCTAAATATCCAGTCTATACACATATAAATACATATATAATTATTAACATTATTATAAGTATACATGTATTTTGCTTAGTTGCAGCTGAAATTGTTTATAAACTACCAAAGACTTTTATTCCCACGATAGCTAGTAAATTTAAAGTAAAAGGTCATCTGTAAATGTAACTGTAACTGTATATACCATAGACACTGGTCTAAAACGAAATTTATCAAACTCTCTCTCACTCTCTCTCTCTTTAAAACTTCAAAAATATTTTAAAAATACCAACAAAAGATAAATATTTTACAAACGAAAGATGTGTGAATGTAACCATTGCTATGTGGGCTAAACTAAACAAGAGTTTTAAGAAAAACTATTTATCCAGCGTATGATTGCAAAACTTCAAATTTTCTTAAAACTAACAAAACTGCTTTAGCCGAACATCACTTTGAAATGGGCCACAAATTTAATTTTGATAATTTTATATGAAGGAAAGAAATTGATTAAAGAAACATTAGCGAAATGTTTTTTTATAAAAAACAACCATACAACTAATCTGAGAACAGACACTTACAATTTTAGTAGCATCAGAAATTTTAATGATAAAATAAACAAAAAATTGAATTTATCAACCAAATTGAAACTATTTCTTTTGTATTTTGATATTTATAACAGATAACTTAAAACCTTATTCACGCTATAATGTTGTTTTCTAATGGGGAATAATCTGGAAAGTAGTATGCCTCTAAATTATTGTTTTGGATCATAAAACTACGAAATTCGAGGAAATTTTAATGATTACAATTTTATTATTTAAAAATTTATTATTATTTTAAAGTTCAAATCACATTGTAAATTGTTTTTATAAATATGTTGCAGAAGAAGTCCCAAAAAAGGGCGAAAATTCCAACAAATGATTTAAAGTTGTTGTTTACTTTAACTTTTATTTGAATAATGATATATTTTTTTAATACCCTTTTTATTTTCTTTATTTTGATACCCTACTCGATAAGTTTGGTAATTTTTTTAGTTTTTAACGTGATACTGCAAATACAACTACATTTGTGTTTTTACGACGAATATAAAAAATTTGTGTTTTTACGACCAAAACCGTCGAAACCCATACAGCCGTTTGAAGTATAATAAGTGGTAATAATAAAATTTACAAACATACATATAGGGAAGAAAAACATTTACATTACTTGTGCAGTCGGTTCAAAATTTGAAACGAAATAAGATTTTAATATTTTATTTTCTCCACCTTCCGAAATCGAGTAGTAACAGTTTAGTAGTAACAAAAGTAACTGTTTGGAAAGAACGTTTTTTATTTTTGTAACTTAACCCTAAAATGCCAAACGAAATACATTTTGGACTATTCTTGTGTTCGCACTTCCATCTTGTGATTGGTTCACACTTAATACTTCATATCTTTAAATCTTCTTGACAGATATTTCTAAATCATTCACTGTTCTTGTATTGAGAAATATTTTAATAAAAACAAAATTGTGGTTTCATAAAAAAAATAATTATCACAATCCAATTTCAAAGTACTCGGGCATACGTGATAGACTTTTAAGAAAAGACAATTCTAAGAAATACTTGCATACTTAAATGACGAATTGAAAATGATATTTACATAAGTCAGAATTTTGTTAAAGTAACAAAATACATAAATAAACTTCCATGTTTAAAATTTTTTTATAATTTATAATAAATTATAAAAATATACATTTAATTTATTATTTCCAAAACGCTTTTAATAAATATTTAAAGAACAGCAAACAAATCAAATAAAAAACCTTTGACATAGATAAAGAAGTATTTTTTCTAAAAAATAAATACAAAATATAAATAAAGTTTATTCGTTCGTTCCACTTGATATAAACACAGATGAACATGATGTAATTTATATATGTCATAACAATATTATAAGATAGAAAAAAAGATACTTACCCATATCATACGAGTTTAGACCATGGACATTTATAATACATACACTATGAACAACATCAAAAATCGAATATGTACGGAGAAAAAAAAAAATTGGAGCTTTTACTATCATCGAATATCAAATTGTACAATCGCTGCATAGGAAACTTTTCAAATGCTAACGTATTAATTAACACGTTTACTTGCTTGAATTATATTAGTAAGAACTACCATCATGCGCGTTATTAGCGTACCAATACAATACTGACATATAATCATTTTTTGATAGCAGAGAATACCATACTGAAGTTACCGGTTACTCCTCTTAGTAAAAATTTCCATTCGAATTATTAAACTAAGCTATCTCTTCTTTGACTATAATATATCTTCTACCTGAATAGTTTAACTCTAGAGTTATAATTTCATTGATTTAGTTCTAGTTATGACTTCTATCACATAAAATGTTATTACTTTTATTTTCCGTGTGTGAAACTACGAATTTGTATAAAATATTATATATTATGATACTGTGAGAATTAATATTTGAACTATTTGTAACTAATGATATTAGGGATTGCCAATAAATCAATTTTTTACAATATTTCTGTTCTCCGAACTACCTTTCACAATCCTTCGTTTTAATCAATATAGTCTATTATAGGCGAGGCTTGTATCAGTTTTTCTTCGTCATTGGAAACCATCTACAGCAACTACTCTCCGATGAATCAATCCAGTCTCTTGCTGGGTAAAGCTGTATTTCTAACATCCTCTTTCTCTTTCGAATATATTCTTTTCAACTAATTTGTCTCACCAATTGTATCAAAGGTAGCTGAACTAGTACACATTGATTATATTAAGGAGATTAAGGTTTTATTTTACTTGCAATGAATGTTAGTTCGAGTGGAATTTTGCATCTCAGTTTTATAGCAGACATCTTCAACCCATTGAGCTGATACTTTGTATACACGTTAAGTTTGCATGATAATTCATGGTTGACTGTGTGATATTCATTCGAAATTAATGATAGCAGCACATTTAAGATGGCGGACTAGTTATCTTTAATGCACTCCAACAATGTGGGTATCAAATGAAAGGTCTTACTAAGAATAACTTGAAAAATAAAAGACATCAAAACTCAACCATAACTAAATGAGAGCTGTATTACATACAATTCTGATATTTTAGTCCAGAAATAACAAGTAAAAAATAAATTAAAAGTCAAATTTGTTTAGCTTGTTTAAACCTTTTACTATCAACTCATAACGTCAATACACAATTTAAATGATATAAAAGGTTCTTGCGAAATTTAAGTACTAGTATTTATATAGTTTAGGAAATTTTAATAGATAAAATCAATCACATCTATATAAATTGTGTAACGACATTATATATGAGTTTTAAAGTAAAAGTATATTTTTGTCTTTTTAACGCATGTAAATAAACGTTTGTTTTAAAAAAGATTTATACTTTTAATTTATTTGATGTTCTAAATTTAATGTTTGTCTCATTATAATAACAGGTTATCTTCATATAACTGACATAATCATTTTTTGATAGTTATTTATTTTTCATTCTTGCTAATATCTCCATGCTTTCAGAAACATCAGCAACAAATTTCGATAAATACTGGGCCCATTTACTTTAAATTCAAGTATTGAATATTGAAAAAATCAACGGTTGTTTACCAAATGTATCTACCAAAATTTGGACAAAGAAATATCCAAAGAAGATAATATTAACACGATACAAGATGTTTAGTGATATTTTAATTTCTCCAATTATCATAGCATATTGTTGGGCGGTTCGCACATGTAGACACTAGTTCGTTTTGAGATGAAAATTCTTCAAGTATTTAAAGAGATAAAAGCAAAATATCATGTCAGTATACTGGATAGCAAATCTCATTACGATACATTTTTTGATATTAAATCCTCATGAGATGTTACTATCGAAATCCATTTTTTGTTTTCTAAAGTTTCCTTTTCACAAAGTTTGTGATTTTGATGGTATTTTTCAATGCTTCTTTTAAGTTTATGATCTCATATGCCTATTTACAATCTATGAACGTAATGTAAAGCGGGAAATTTTGATCATAACTGTTGTCTTGGGATAACCCCCTGTTTCATCTTCTAGTTTGTCTTTTGTTATTACTGCCAATATTTTTAGAACTAAGTACATTCAAGGAAAAACAATTTTCACCTGTTTATATATAAATTAATCATCTTAAATAATGAAAAAATAGACGTAGAATGAAGAAAATCAACTCTGAAACAGGATTCCATTTTTAAATACTTAAAAGAGATTAACTCTCCAACAAGATGCAGCGCTGGTCGTAGAGAAATGAGAAACTGCGGCCTATGCTGTGGAGTTGTTCACTGTTTATATGTGAACAATACAATCCGTTTCAATGCTCATGCATACATTCATTTATAATATGGTTAACAAAACAAATGTCTTAAAAACGACGCCTTTCAATGTTACAGGCAAAATTGACAGGCAGAAGTTGCAAGTATTGTTAGGGAATTTTTTGTTAGCCCATTTATTAAATAAATCCATGCGTTTTCAAAACCTACAGTGCCGTGTATCAACAGCCTACCTATATATACGTTGTTACATTGGAAGTAGTTTCTCATTTACCAATGTATAATATACCTCTTATATAACTCTTAGTACAGAAAAAACTCATTAAAATGTTACAAAAATTGATTAAAAATTGACACTGTTTATGCAACTCGTTCATATTCTCAGGAAAATAATTAATAGTAATCATTGTAATTTATCTTAAAAACGCAAATAATAATAATAGTTTCCCTCCCTATCAACCTGGAGAAGAAATTGCAAACATTGTAAACATTTTTTTAAATTTAAAATACCCCATGTACGTACGCCTGGTCTAATACTAGCTTTAATCAGTGCAAAGTTTGCTCTACATTTAAACTATAAGAACTACACATTATATAGTTTTGTAATCTATACTTAACACATATGTGAAGGTCAATTGTATAAAACGTTATGAACCAAGTGATAATAAATTCTGATAAAAGTTTTATACATGTATCCATATAAATGATTGCTATACACTTTTAAAATCAAGTCACGTCACAATCATACCATTTTTTTATGTTAGTCCTTACTTAAATCTACTACACAGAATCACAAAGAATACCATCTAAATATACATTATTTATAACATGAAAATAAATTAAAAATATTATTGTTTTTATCCCAAATATTAAAATGGTTTAGCCATCAAACACAGAGGCCAGTAAAAATACACAAAATTCATTTAGCTTATGAATAACAGCAATTTTGCCATTCTGAGACATTTTTCACATTTAATCAAATAAATTTCGATTTTTTCCCCAATTTCCTAGATCAAATTTTTTTCAGTTTTATAAATACGTATTTCGACTACAAAGTAGTCATCATCATTATCATCATGTTATTCGTTGCTAATTTGGTGACGGTTTACACGATATATATTTACCAACTTGGCAGTGAACCAGTTGGATACCAGTTAGTAATCTATATTATTTCACAAATGTATCTCAAATGTATGTAAGTAAAGGATGTATGTACATTTAAAATAAATGATAATTTATTGTTTATTTAAAAAAAAAATATTTATTTCAATTGGATATTTGAATAATACAATAATTTGTTTATTTCAAATTAGAATGTAAAACTAGCTGTAAAACTTCAACAAAACTAATATAAAATAAAAAGCAGATGATGATATAACATCTGACATCTCACCTTATTAAGAAGAAAAATTAACACTTTATCATAAAAAAGATGATTCGGGTATTATTTGAAATAATTTTTTATAGCGAAATATAATTATTTTATTTAACACATTTTCTTATAATTATTATTTAATTAATTTTAATGTTTTTTTTATTTTTATGTCGATCGCCGCTTAAAATTCGGTTAAAATCGGATGATTGGTTCGAAAAATATCGTTGACGAAATATTTGAGAACGAGTGTTTTTTAACATAACTCTGACATTTCTTTTCTGATCGTTTTTGATGAAATTGAATAAATATTAAAGATCTAAAAACCGCCAAGAATGTGAAAATCGGTTAATTCGTTCGTGAGATATCGTGGAACGAAAAAATTCGAAAAGAGTGATGTTTTTTTAAAAACTCCAAAATTTCTTATCCGATCAATTAGTGATTTGTTTGTAGAAATTTAAAAACTGCATCGATTGCCGCCAACCACGTAAAAATTGGTTCATACATTGAAAAGTTATAGATTTTTGTTAAAACAATGTTTTTATCAAACTCTAATCAGACTTTTGATGTCGAAGAGACATTGTAATATGTTAAATTTTAAGTGCTTAGGTATCGAATTAGCGGGAAGTTGCAGGGATGACCACCTTTAGGTCAAGCGTTTTCCAAATTTTTTTATATTAATTTATATAATTTTTATATTGTTTTTTTTTTTTTTTTTTTAATTTTATATATTAATTTTTTTTTTTTTTTAATCAATTAATTATGAATTTTTCAATTTTTTAAATATGTAGGTATGAATGTATTATATGTATGTATGTTTGGATATAACTATCCATGTATGTATGCAATATACAATACTTACTTCCCTTTTCACGAAAGCACCGCTCTAGCAAAAACATTCATTTTACAAATAGCTGTCGCTATTGTTACGTTGATGTCGTCGTAACAAATTTAAAACCATCCCATTTCATCAAATCACTCTAATACATACAAACATATCGAGTGTAAAGAAGTTACACATCAAATATTAAAATTGATTCAAGAACGGGCTACAAGTTATGAGCTTATAAAGATTTTTTTAATCACTTTCTTGGAAACGGTATTTTCCTTGCAATCTTTATGGGGATTAACATAGTAACGCCACAACAGATTATCACTATCTTTATCAAATTAAGATTTTAGAACTTCCATAATTTACACATTACCAAATATTTTTTAAAATGATCAAATACCTAATTGTTTTATGTTAATTGTCTTCACTGTGAAATTCAATTTAGAAGTAACTATTTATTAACTGTATAATAAAAATAAAACTAAGAAAATCTTTATTTTTTCAATCAAAAGAAAGTATCATAATATATTTCGTTATATTATCGAAAAATTCGAGGAAATGTGCGAAATATTAAAAGAACCAACAAAAAATTGTTTATTTGATTTTTGATACTTTCCATGGGGTTTTCAATACAATATTAAAATAATATTTTAAAAAAAAAATTTATCAATCATTAAACATTATACAATAAAAAATAATTATTTAAATAAATTAATAATTAAATAAAACGAATTCTTCTTTTCATTTCTATTTATGTCAGATACGTTGAAATTGACTATATTCTGTCCTTTCTATTATCCTAAATTTTCCTTTTTGCAATTGTTAATTGATCTGCTATTCAAAATATTGTGAATATTTTCGCAGACATTCTATTATTTAAGAGCGTAGAATTTCTTACGTATCGAAAAGTTTCAAGGCAGCGTACGCCGATTTAGGGATCAAGCAGTGTTTTTTCAGACTTAGTTTAGAGATATTAAACCATTTAATTAAAAATGTAAACTGTTTAGAAGCAGTTTTTAAGGATTACAAATAAACAAAAAACAGGGTATAACAAACTTTAAACTTTGTTTCCATCCCTTTATGGATTGATCGTTAGGGAGTTTACGGTTTGGGTTGTACGCTGATCGATACATCGAAATTTGAACCACCTGATCAACTGTTTGGAGTTCCCTTTAAAACCAAAATTTGAACTACCCATACTTTCAGTAGTTGAACGTATAAAAAAAAGCCTTGATTGAAATTAAAAATTTGGAATCCCACTTCCCCCTATTTAAAATTTTAAAAAATCTTTCTTTGGTCTCATCTACGTTATATAAGGAATCTCCGGTCTTAGTTTCAAACTTTTTAGCCAAGTGGTTTGGCAGTACATTGATAAATAAATGAAAATGAAAAAGCCCCGTTTCCCACTCTTAAAAGAAAAAATTCCAAAAATCACTTTGTGCCAACTTACGTTATATAAGACACCCTTTTGTAAAATTTCAAGCTTCTCTGCATTGGTATATCAGTTAGTCAATTATCCTTTTATATGTATAAAAAATACAAATACGACATTATAATTTTTCACATATGTAATAATAATAAAAAAATAATAATAATTAAAATTGTAATCTGTGATTGTTTATTTAATAATTAACTTTTCTTTATATAATCGGATATGTAACATACTTCAAGTGAGAAATGTTTATTTAAATTGATATGGGGTTAGAATTATTTGAAGTTTTGGTCAATAATGTTCAATAGAAAAGTTTTAGATTTTTTTATTATCTAAAACTTTTACTTTTTTCGATAAGATGGATAGTTAAGACGCAAATGGCAAATAACCAAATCACTTACTACATTTTCCAACCATTTACATAGTGCTAATTATTTTTCTTCAATTACGGTGTTTAAAACGGTTTTGCACTGTTCAAAAAGCTTAATTTAAACTTTTTTGTTGTTGTTTGAAAAGCACGAATGTATCAAGTCAAATCATTTTATCATAGTTTACATTATAAATAAAAAGATTCAAAAACAAAGAACAAAGTTTACATGTGTTCAAAATTAAGTTGAAATCGAGCAAGCTGTTCCGATATTACCGCGAACAATCCCAAAATACAATTTTATAGATCCAGGCAGTTATTTTAATAGACTGATTTTGAGAATTAATAATTATTTGAAAGATAATATCGTGGATTTATGAATCCCAATTGATCGACTTTATTTATTTACGTACTTTTAGTGTTTTTAAATCAAGAATCAGGCAGTTGACTTGAAAGTAAAAAGCATAATTTTCCAAAATATCTGTGAGTGATTTTATTTTTAGTATTGTAAAATAAAATTTCTTACTATGGTCAATAAAGATAGTTAAAATGTATTTTAAAAGTATTACAAATGTGATATTGTTTATACATATATGTTAAATGTATGCAGAATACTTATTGGAATGATATATCAATTGCCTAAACAACTTCAATAAAGCTATAAACTTAGTATCCGAAAATTAATTAAACCATGGGTTGTAAGCATGAATGTGAGTAATAAATTGAGATTAACTTAACATATTTACGTACATCTCGAAATATATGAAAGTATCAAAAAATTGTATGTACATCCTTACAAAAATGAGTAATATTAAGTAACCATTCCATATTTGGACCAACGACACCAGTTCGTATTCGTATTTTCCTTCGCCTTCTCATTAGATGTTCTCAATATGTGCACTTTATTTTAATTTTATAGTAAAATACCAACCCGTGAAATCCAAGTTTTAATACTCCCTTTCTTTGTGGTTGCCAATTTAAAAAAAAATAAAATTTCAAAAAATAAAAAATGGTTTTTCACACACTATTAATTATTTTTAAGGAAAATTTGCAAAACATCATATTTATCGTCACAACGAGTATGCCTGCAAATTTTCAGCTCAATTGATCACTAATTAAAATAGTTACAATTCGACATAAAGTGTTTTCGACAGGCAAACAAACAAACAGACATTAGGAATTAAAAGAAAACTTTAGTTAAATCCGAAATGGATTGTATATAAACATTTTTAATGATTTCTGTATCATATTAAAGTTTTTAACTCTTTGGTTACAATTAAGGTAAATATTTATTTCCACCAATATTTTGGCCCATTATATATGTCACAATAAGATCCTTTTGAATTTTTGCCGTTTGTGTATTACTTCAAATAGCTATTTTATATCAAATATTATAATTTTGAATAAATATATTAGAATTCTATTTTGTTGTTGTTCGAAATACAAACTCCATTACAACCATCAATTATAAACTGACAGTGTTTATAACGAGCACATGCCGAGGAAAGATAGAAAATATTCCTACTAGTAAATCAAATTTTTAAAATAACAGCTACATATTGTGTTGTTTATATCTTTACATATAAATGTAATACATGTGAAAGTCGTTTTCAAACTACTTTACTTATCGAAAATTATTTTGTTTTTTTTTTTTTTGAAACGACTAATCATTTATTTATTTTGATTCAATCAGTATAAAAGGAGGCTGAATAAAAATATCTTTGTGAATTAATTAATACACAGTATGATTACACCTATATTTCTCCTAGCAATCGCAAACCTTTTTTCTAGGTATTTTTACATAAGAGTCTATTGATATAAATTCGTTATGAATTCATTCCAGGTACAGCCAGTATTTTACTAACTATTTTTATTCATCTACAAGAGAAAAATAGAATAAATTACTCTTAAATTACTTCTTTTTTTTGGAAAAACAAACTTAAAGTAATAAATTTATAATATCTTTTGTAATCTAAACAAGTATAATCTCAGGATGAACATGAATATTGGCGTATTGTTGTAATTTATGGGTCCCATAATGTTAATAACTTTATTCGATTGAAATACCGTTCTAATATGCTTTGTTACGCCTATTTCCAGGCAGTAGGTGGTTTTTAAAATGTCCATACTTTAAATAAAAGAATGTTCACACTTATAATAAAATATTGTTTACAAAAAATAGAACCAACTTGACAAATATGAGCAATAAATAAAATACAATTTTCATTGAAAAGAATTATTCTTCTTTATAAAAACTCATTTAACAATTTTTTGTTTTATGATAAAATGTTTATATTGTTTATTACTAAATGGAGATATAAGATATTATTCATCTTCAGCGAGTACTGGAAGCTAGAGCGTTAATTTTTATTTTGTAATGAATGTCCATCAATATTTTCGACAATTGTGGAAACATTTTAAAAATTTTTTATTTAAAAGAATTTTCTCCGCCAGAGGTGGCTATATGTTAACATAGGAATCAAAGATCCCATGATGAAATATCAAGGAAACTGACTTCCAAAAAAAGAGAAGTTCTATATTCGTATACATAGTTTTTAAGAGAATTGAAGAAATTCGATAATTATTATTTTCACTTAAAGGTGGATATGTGATATTACATTTTAAGTTTAATCATTGAAATTAAAGTATATTAAAGAATAAATGACGCGCTTTCGATGAGAATAGAAAGTATTAAGAAATAACAAATTCACAGCGTGTTATGTTTGCCGAAGTACCATAATATTTAATATAATTCAACAAAACAATATCTCTTATTTTACTCATATAAATAAAAAACATTTTTTTAAAAACTACTTATTTTTTAGAATCGTACGGTTGTGTTTGAGGGAATATCTTAATTTTATTTCGCTTTCTTAACATTTTCCGCTATTATTCAATTGAATTATATGTGTCTGTCTTTCGAAATCATTACATCATGAATGAGCATACACATAGAATGTCATCAAGCAATGTTATATCACGTCATACGTGAATGTATGCCCAGTCAGGATGTTATACTTTCGAAATACACAGTTGACATTCGGAAATTAGTAAAAATACATCTAATTAAATATTATTTAGATTATAGTAAAATATAAAATAATATTTCCACAACTATTTAATAATAGTCAAAAGTAAAAGCATAATTTAGTTTCAATAAAAGTTAATAAAAAATTAATTAAATGTAATACGGCAATTTGTCTATCGATCTAACCTAATGACGATATCTCATTGATCGTTCATCTGTTTTTTGTACGCAGGTGCATGACATTTGATATTAAAATCAGAATTAAAATCACGAAAAAAACATTTAATATTCTTACTGACAAAGGAAATTTAAGTATATTATATGATTAAGATAAAGAAAATATATGATGTTATAATTTAAAATTATAATGAAGTTATTATAAATAAATTATAATTATTATAATTAAAAATCTCTTATTCTTTGTCCATTATTAACAATATACGACTAGAATTTTCATGTGAAATTTTTATTTTCCTTTTAGTGAAATGAAGCGACTTATTTGTTAAAATTACAATACCAGCCTTGTTAAATTACAATACCTCATGAAAACAAACTATAAAGGATTTCATGTAATTTAAAAATTAGATCTATCTATAAACTAATAAAACTTATAAACTTGCTTTACTTAAACCAATAGATATTAAAATGAGAAAAATATAAATGGTTTCCACAGATTAGATTGCAGCTTGGTTTTTGATTGTACTATCTACACAAACAAAAAACATAAATTGATATTATCATTATGTTTGTTACAGGTTTGGAAGGAATGTGATGATGTACAAGATTTTGTAACAATATATGATGGTTATACAACACGTGATCCTGTGATATTAAAGTTTTGTGGAGGTGGTGAACCTGTTCCTGAATCAATATCCAGTGGTCATGAACTTCTTGTTGAATTTACAACATCCCCATATGGTACATTTCTACATCCACAACCAGTTCAGTCCTTGCATGGATTTCAATTAGAAGTTGAAGTAAGTCAAGTAAACATTATATTTATATATATATATATATATATATATATATATATATATATATTTATATATATATATATATATATATATATATATATATATATATTTTCTTTTATAACAATCCTTTGAATATAAAGTGTCTCTTTATACACGATTTGTCCACCGGCTGACTTGATAAAAGGACAATAGATATTACCGTGTATTCAAAAAATAAAGTGTAATTTATTTATTTTTTTTTTAATGGAAGATAAAATCTGGCAATGTTAATTGTTGAAATACTAAACATATGATTAGAAAAATAATGTATTTACTACTTTTTATTACTATCATTCATAATCTACTCTAAATATGCGGCCTGTAGACTTAGAAAAATTTGTTATATACAATGTGTTGTAATTAAACATGTGTTTGTTATCTTTGTTTAAGCTAAAGTTATGTAGAACTAAAATACAGAAGAATTTTTGAAAATGTTTTGTATTTGAACTTTAATTGTATCTCTTATGGTTCAAAAGTTGGAGTCTTAGATCCATTGAACCTAATTTTGATCATTCACGAACTTTCATCACTAAAATTCGCTATCCGTTTTCGTCTTGTGTAATCTTGATTACGGATTCTTGGACAAATAAACGGAAAGGACTTAAAAATAGAAAATTTGGATTCATTCTTCCAAAACCATTTTGTTGTTAAAAACACCAAATTATTTGCTCTCATAATATCCGCGAAATATAAATATGTAATTCATGTTTTCTCACTGGATTAACTTGAAGCTTTTAATTACAATAAAGGAAACCTCATAATTATTTCTAGTAGATATAATATCTTCTGATAAACACGGCTCCAAAACGTCAGCACTTTTGTCTTAAAGGTATAAAAAGCTTAAAATTATTATAAACGTATAAACAAGTAATTCAACAAATTATCCTAGCGATTAAATGCTATTGTACATTCCCTCAAATTTTTGCTATGCGCTTCTCACTTATACGGTCCAGTATTTACGCATGTGCGACCATCCGCCATCACGATAACTCAAAACAAAAAGAGGTAGTAAGATGAAATTATAATTATGTTTTCTAAACATAAAAGGTAGATTTAAGTTCGTAAATGAACAAAATCGATTCATCGGGTCCAATGACCATGACCATGACCATGACCCAATTTTTGAGTTATAAAAAAAGAACAGAAGAAAAATTCAAACATAAAAACTTTTGTCTAAATCATTTTTTGCAAAATATCTAAATTCGACACAATTTTATCGTACACATTTAGCTAATAATAAATAAAAACAATATACAATTATATATGTATTTAAAACTGTATAGATTGGATATTTAGAGTATTTGATGCATACTAATAATGAAAGATTTTGAGACTAAATCATATGTCTAAACAATTAAATGTTAGTTGTTTAAATTATTTATAAATTTAATTCATTTAAAATAAAAGGTACTGTGGTGAAGGAAACACACAAAACAAATAAGTAAACACTTTAGTATTTAACAGACTATCTATCATTCAGAAAATTTCACATGAACACACTCACAACAATAGTATTACTATATTTTCATGTTTTAAACGGTCGAGGAACTTTACTTTATAGTTATTATTAATGGTAAAGTACCATTTCAATTTGTATAAAATGATGTTTATCAACAAAGACACAATATTGTCTGTCATGGCTAAATTTTTATTTAACTACTATTTCGTTTGTAATGTATGGATTTGAGTGGGCAAAAATAGAGTTCGGCATTTTGTCTATGGAATTGTGTTAAAAATAGCTTAAATATTAAGGTTGCGGATGTTGCTGTTTCATTTTCTGACCTAATTTTTTTAAGAACCCGTGTTTCTTTTAAGATGAATAACGCAAAAATAAATATTTTTGAACTCAAGATACTTTAGAAAAATTCTTCGTTTTAGTGCTATTAGCGATAACAAAAACCCAAAATACGCCATTTTTAAATGAGGTTTACACGGATTCTTTGGACAGTTTTTTTTTTTCTGTTTGTAAGTATTTCCAAAGAGTTATATTTTCATACAATATATGTTGTTTTCTCAGGGTTTTTCAGTGACTGTTTTTCGATCTTAAATCGCTTAAAATTACGAAAATGGCAGATTGTTCGAAAAAATGCCACCAATTAAAAATGTTTTTGTTTGACCAATTTACATAATAAATTCATTAAAATAACTCCAAACTGTATAGTTCATCTAAAAAAGAGGGGGAGGGCTGCCAAAAAAAAAATTGGAGAAATAATTGGTCCGACAAATTAGAATTTTCAATTTTTTAACTATTCTAAACACAATTCCATTGACTGAATGCGATGTTCTGTTTTTGATGAAAACTTACAAAGCTTTAAGCTAAACTCTAAAAATTGTAGTTAATACTTCTAGTTTCATATTTTCTTCAAATAGTTCAGTATGGTTTCTTACAAATAGTTGAATTTGGTAGGAAATCCATTTGAAGAATATCATTACATTTTGTTTTCATACTTTCTATTCTAAACGAAAAGTTTATATTGTCCATTTATACAAAATAACATGCACAAAACATAATAAATAATAAGTATATAAAACAATTAAATGCTACAAGTAGATGACCTATTCATGATATATGCACCACATCAAAATTTTCAAATTTCAGGTGTAAATATCTGTAAATCAGCGCTTAAAAAACAGTAAAACATATTTTTATTAGTTTAAGAAAGAGCTTTACATGACTATAATGATAAACATTTATTTGAGAAATATAACACTTAAAAAATAACAAATTATAAATAATAGCGTTTTATTTTATGTACCATTACATAAAATATAAACATAAAGCTATTGTTATGTTTATGGATATGTGAAGAAGATACAAACATCTATATACACATTTATTATCGACTAATATGTAAAAACTTCTAATTTCTGAGAAATAATTTTGTTAAATAATTCGTTCATTAAATATTTTATATTATAATCTAAATTATCAAAATCTAGAAAAATGTAACTACATGTTAATGTTGTACTTGTATTCTGAATTTTATAATTTTGTAATTTTTTTAAATTTAATATTTTAAATTTAATCGTCCAATATGAAGCACTAAAGAAAAGTGCATATTGCAAAGATTTTTTGATTCAATTGATGTATTGAAGATACTCGATGAAAGCACATAAAAACTTAATTCTGGTACTTACATTATATTATTATAGTTTTTATTTTAGAATTGTTCAACCATCGTTATATCACGGCAGCATTGCATCTTAATGAACAAATTTTAGTACCTCAATTATCATCAAAACATCTAACATGCACCTAATTTTGAACATATTTAAATTCAATTTTTAGTACTTTGGTCTACTAGGTGGCTCTGCTATTGATTAGTATGAATAAATTTTATCTGTAGGAACTTCAGTTTTAAGTAATTAAAACCATTTTTAACCATCATAGAACAAGGCAAGTCCACTGAATGGTACATTTATTGTGAAATTAAAATTCAGGATGTTTTTTCCATAAACAATATAAATACATCTCCACATTTAAAGTCAGACAGGTAAAAACTGAAGATGTTTTAGAATTTCAGATATTTTGGCCAAATATTTACAAAAAGACATGTTTTCCAACTGAATCTTATGGAAAAGAAATTCCATAAGAGAACAAAAAAATAATAAAGATTCAATCATGTGATTAATAAGATTGCTTTGGTTAAATTATGTACCACTAACGATAAAACAACATAAGTCAAGAACACTTTTTCAGTTTTTTTCCATAAATATAATCTAGTTTTGGTTCAGACTTTATGTTAAATAAAATAACAATATTTTGTTTAGTATTATTATTATTGTATATTTATATTTTTATTTTAAACGTTATCTGTTTCAAAAGATTGCTTTTTCTTCTTCAGACGTTTTAGGTATATGAAAAAATTAGCTGTTTATAAAAAGTTTTTGGTTGTTACGGAAACTTTTTTAATTATATATTTGGTTTGGAAATGCACATTGTTTGATTTTGTTAAAATGATTTTTATAATCGTTTAAATAGATAATCTGTATCTAATAGCTTGTTACAAGTTTTTGTTACATTTATAGAAAAAGTTTCTGAAATAATACTTTTATTATAATTTTGTTCTCTATCTAAAATTTGGTTGTCGTTAAATTTAAAACAATGATTATTTTGTAAAGTATGTTATTGTAAGCCTATATTGACCAAACCAAAACCATAATTGAAAAAAATTTAATTTATCTACTCCATTGAAATGTTACATTTGACATACCTTGGGTTTTTTTATAGGACGAAATTTTATTGTAGGGGCGTGTAACAGGGATCACTAGGAGCTTAACTCCAAGTTTGTGAGGTTGCAACACTTGTCCCGCGGCCGGCATATTGAAAAAAGAGGTGCAAACGTCATTTTCCTTATATCTCCCCAATTATACTTCTATGTAATTTTTAAATTTTGACTTAATTTTTAACTTAATAACTTCTATACTAAAAATAAAGAATTTTCTTTTTTGTTATGTAACTTCTTTCATTTCAGGACAAAATCACCTCAGACCAATATTATAGAGTATCTTTCAAGAAACATTTTGAAATAATTTTTTTAGATTTAAAGAATTCACGAGGATTTTAGAGCGATCCAAAGTCCGCTAGGTTACTACTCGTGAGAATTCGGTGACAACGAAACGTCAATCTTACTTTTGCCTTATTTTTATTTTTTTATTTTTATACATAGTTTTTTTACTATGTTTTTGTAACATTCCTATATTATTACTAAGAAATTTTCTGATATTTTAGTCAAAATTGTAAACAAAGCGATTTGCTACAATTTATGTCTTTACAAATTTTTTGTGGGATGTATAGTTCGGGTTATATAAAGAAATAAGCGTTTTCACCCCTTTTTCCAATATGGCGGCCGCGGGACAAGGGTTGCAAAGCACACACTTGGACTTAACCACCTACATTTCCCAACAATAAAATTGCGTCCTCTGAAACACACAAAATGTAACTTTTCAGTGGACTAAACGCAAATATCATGTAAAAATAGTAATGATCACACAGATGTACAACACAGTTTTCAAAACGATCAATCTTTCAAATTAACAAACATTAAAGAATTCTGAATTAAGGAGTTATTTCAGAAACTTCTTTCATAACGTTTCCGGAACAACAGAAAAGTTTTTTAAATAACGTATTTTTTCATATACCTAAAACACAAACGACTGATAAAGAAGAAGCAATCTTTTGAAATACATAACGTTTAATATAAATATATATTGTTAAAAATAAAAACTCGTTATTTTATTAAATATGTGTTAATAAGTGTAAAAAGTCTGAACCAAAACGAAGCTTATTTGATATTCCAATTTTATATACCTTAAATACTAAAGTTAGAATTCTTTAAAACTCGTTTGTTTGTATTTGAAACAGTTTTTATTGATTTCTGACATATTTAAATTGTGTGACTAATGATTATGAAATAACCTATGCAATTGTATTCGTCAAACTTTTCAAAAAAACGCGAGCAGTTCTTTTTGAGATATGCAAATAGATTCTAAAGTTGCTCACTTAGTTTTGAAACATTCTATATATGAACTGAAAAGTCCTGGGCCTAACAAAGAAAACACATGTTTTTGGTTCAAAATTAGCTTTATTCATCAACGTAATCTCCATGAAGAGCAACGCAATCATTCCAGCGCCGCTCTAACATTTCAATACCACTTTTGTAGAACGATTTATCTTTTGCCTCAAAATAGGCCTCAGTTAAGCGATAACCTCTTTATTCGTGCGAAATTTCTTCGGCTAGCATTTTTTTTAGGTCTGCGAACAGCCAGTAGTCGCTGGGAGCCAAATCTGGCAAATGCGGTGGATGTGGGAGCAATTCGAAGTTAAATTCATGTAGTTTTGCCATTCTTTGATTGACTTGTGACACGGTGCGTTGTCTTGATGAAACAAAACTTTTTTCTTTGCTATATGCGGGCGTTTCTTTGCAATTTTGGCCTTCAAACGGTCCAATAACGCTGTATAATATTCACTGTTAATGGTATTTTCTTTCTCAAGATAGTCCATGAATATTACACCACGCACATCCAAAATACCGAGGCCATAACCTTTTCAGCCGATTGTTGTGCTTTCGAGCGCTTTGGACGTTGTTCACCAGTTGCTGTCCACTCAAATGACCATCGTTTTGATTCCGGAGTGAAGTGATGGATCCATGTTTCATCCATTGTCACATATCTACGCAAAAGTTTGTTACGTTTAAACATGGACAAACACTGCTCAAAATCATCAACAAGTTCTCGTTTTTGGTCAACAGTGAGCAAACGCGGCACCCACTTTGGACAGAACTTTCTCATAGTCAAATGCTCATGTAATATACAGCCAACACGTTCTTTTGATATCTTTACGATATCAGATACGATCCACAAAACGATTTTATGGATTTTTTTTAATGTTTTCTGGTGTTACCGCCTCATTTCGACGTCCACTACGTTCTGCATCATCGGTGTCTCTACGACCAAGTTTGTAGTCAGCAAACCAACGTTTTATTGTTGTTTCTGATAGAGCGGAATCCCCATAACATTTTTCAAGCCATTGCTTCGTTTGAACGGTATTTTTTCCCATCAAGAAGTGTAAAATTAAAACACGAAATTGTTTTTAATCCATTGTTTTGAAAATAACAAAAGTAGCGTCACTCTTAGCACAATAACTCAAAAACAAATGAATAGAATATCATGAAATTTTAACAGCTGTCTTTTGAAGGTTAGTATTAACTAAAAAAAGGTGACTGCAATAAACCTAGCACCATCTATGTCTTAGACCCGGGACTTTTCAGTCCATGTAATATTAAAAATTTCCAATTTAATAAGTTTTCAGTGCCTTAAGACCAAATTAACAAATTATAAATTAATAATCGTTATTTTTTTTATAGGTAAAATTTGTTGATATTTTATCACCGACGTATGTGAAAAGTAAAAGAGCCTGTGAATTTTGGATACGTGGTACAAATCGTGGTGTATTAGTGAGTCCACAACATTCCGTATCTCCAAATACAACGTGCCTTTATCATCTGCAGGGAATTGATACATCAATATCACCAACACACGGACCATTTAGACAACTACCAGGAAGATTTTCACCAGATGGACAATTTACATCAACACAGTATTGGCGTCGTGGTGGTATACCGCGATATCGTGTTTGGTTCTCCTTGTTAAAGTTTCATGTTACGTCGGCTATTGAGCCACAATTAATTGAAGAAGAGGCGTGTGCCACCCACTTGAATGTTTGGGATGGTATGATGAAAATGCCTTCCTACTGCAATGATTTATTCTGGTAAGTTATTTAGTTGTTTAACGAACTAAGATACTTCTGTATAAACGATTCAAATATATAACACTGTGTTCAAAAATGATACATTGTTATCTAATCATATTGGAAAAACTATTTGAAATGAATAGAGAATATGCACAATGTTATTATCACTTCAATTGAAACATCTTTAGTTCACGAACATGAATTTGAAGTTATTTTTCTTAATTAAACAAAAAAGATTTGCGATGACGTCATAAATGACGTCATACATGTTCATTTCCATAGCGGTTTTTCATGCGATTTTTCTTTAGAAAACGACCACTTCCCATAGAATCACCCTTAAAACTTGTTTTGCAAAGAAAAGATTGAAAAAAATCTTAAAGAGCTAGTAACTCCATTTTCGAATCAATTTTAATTTAGCTTTGGAAATTATGCTGCTGTTTATAGAATTGCATATAAGTTATTTAATTCAGATTCTAGCTATGTATCCATTTTATGTTGGAGCTCCAATATTAAATGAGCTGTTATTATGAACCCACGAAAATTAAATTACTTTTATGTTTGATTGTCAGATTCTGTATTTGTGTAATGTTCCTCCCTGTAATTGTGTAATGTTTAAGCTACTCTTTACCATTTTAATTTAATTATTAATTTAAAAAATTAAACCAAAAGTTTGTATAAATACTTCTAAAATTATAATGCCAGCACTTGACCACTTTTTGGTGTTTTAATGACAAACTATCGGTGTCATTGAGAAGAATACGTCTATTTAAATAGGGTACAAGAACTACTTTACTGTGTCTTTTCATATATGGTAGACAGTTCCTCAACAAAAATGCTATTCCATGCCAGCCGCTGTAATTGCCTTCTAAACTGAAAACACCAACAGACACAAAAACACTATAGAATGTCTCCGAGTATATAAATTGAAGTCTAAAGTTTGTAACGCTAGAAAATATAAACCGCACCAACCAAACTTTGGTATCCACACGAGATAGCAAATAGAAATTTCATGACATATTCTAAATATAAAGAGTGAGTTTCCCATTTGATAACAAAACAACTCTGGAGGTTTAAAATTTTAAAGAAAACCTTTGAAAAAAAACTTACAAATCCGATTGACACTTGAATGAATAAATCTAATTGGAAAGTTTTTACGCAAGAATATACGAGACTATGAAAAATGTTTTTTTATGAAAACGCCAACATTTGTGCATATTTTTTCATGGGAAATTAATATATAATTTTCAAAATCGGAAGTGCAATATTCGATGAATTGCAATTGGTATGATTTGAATGACTCAATGATGTTCAGTTATATTCGAATCGTTTTCTCACACTCGATATTTAGTCAGACAAATAAATTGTTAGTTTGTTTAAGTGGATATATTAGTTGAGTTGAATGGAGTTGAAAGGGGATGCTTGGATATTTTAGATTACGTAATAGATAGGTAGGTTACGATGACTGTATAACATCACTCATCATATATACATAACAGTAGTGTGTGTAGACATGTAGACATGTAGACATATGTTTTAATTGCTTTTCACATTTTCATTAAACTATGTTCGTTTTGAAAACTATGTTTTATACTTACATCGATAGTTACTTTATCCACCTCTGTACATTCTAAATGTTCAAATAATTTCCTATTAATGATAATTTAATATAAACGTTCATTATCGATAATACTAACTTTTATGGTCTAAGAGCCAGTTTACCAGGTAAAATCCAGCAGTTTTAACTTTTGAAGTGTATGAACGTTAATATTTGTTGGCCCTAAATATCTAGCGTTTAAAATTACGACTTAATAGTAATTGATTTTAGTAGTGCATACACAATTTAAAATACCAACAAACACAAAATATACTTAAAAAGTGTGTTGCACAAATCGTTGTTAGCGCTAGCTGGAGTTAACTAGCCTCTGATTAGTATATTTTCTGTCGCACCAACCATGTATATCAATAACCAAGAGTTAATTTTCTATAACTAAGAGAATATCATACTTAGGTATAACGTTAATAAAAAAGGGTATTTTTAGAAATATTGTTCTTGGCCACTTTTGGATATTTTTTTCGATTTTATTCGTTTTCCAAGAAACTGATGGATTTGTTACTTTGGTCCTTGACTTTCACTTTTCGTAGAAAAAGATATTACCAATCGATTTGTGCTTTATTCAAAATTTTCCAATTTTCCTTCGTATCTAAAATTGGCAAAATTAATATTGTTTATTTTTTATTTTAAACTTTTATGCTAGAGCCCATCAAATTTTGAACGTATTTTTCGGTTCAAAAATTGATACTATAAGTGCGTAAATTAAATTTGGCAAGTGATAATGTTTATCCCAATTTTGAAAAAGCACCTACTTTTTCCAGGGCCAAGTTAAAAAATGTTACGAGTTTTCTTAGAAAATTCAATAAATGGAAAAAACTGTCGAAGAACTGCCTATATTTCCAAAGACACTCTTTTTTTATTTTTTTGCACAATGTCTTTGTTTGATTTAGGATCCCAAAAGCTACATTGTCCACCATATCAAATTCTAATGATAATAAACTAATAATTCTTTTTAATGATTTATTATTATCAAAAGGCGATTTTACTATAATAAAAGTCCATATTCATTGAGGATTAACTTCAATAGAATAACAACATTTCTGAATGCGAACCAAAAATTAAGTTTTTTGTTTCGTAACCGGGTTTTTTTTTTTTTTTTATTGAAAATTAATTTGCTCTTGTAATAAAAACATGAGGTATTATTCTTCATTTAAGTATAACTAATAATTATACAATATCAAATATTTGAAGATAAAATGTAAAGACGTAGTGGTGTAATGTACACATATTGGCTTTGAAATTCATAGTATCAGCGCTCGAGTCTAGTTGCGTCGATGGTAAATTTTTTGTTTAATAAATTAAAAATTTGCCATGAAGTCTTTGAAAATAATTATTATTGCATTATTATTTATGGAATCTTATGTTGTTCATTAAGTGGTGCATCTGCATTTCAAAAACTTTTTAAAGGACTATATGATATTTCAGATTGATTTTGATTGTTTTTGGGTAGTTTAGTCCAGTAAATGAAAGTTTTTATTTGTATTTCACCCAGCAAGTGAAAAGTTGATACCATTTATACCTTATACATTATGTATTTAACCCCGTTTTCCACAAAAGAATCATTAGAAACTACCATAGTTCTAAACGGCTATAAAAATAGCATTCTAAATATTAAAATACTTATCTTAACAGAGGTAAGTATTCCAAAAATAAATTATGAATAACAAGTGAACGTAATTAACTTAATTAAAGTTAATTTTATAGATCTCGACATATGATTGAATACATGTTTCGACTATTTTTAAATTAGTATGCATAAAATACGATAAATATTTAGTACAGTTAGTTATGTCTATAGTCAAAACCAAAAACAAATCACTCCGTCTTGACTTTTCATATTTATTCGTTCTTTATGGAATATAATTTTGCTTATTTTAGTTCATTTTTAACCCAAAAAAGCATAAAATATAAAATCAAGGTGGTATTTTTTAATTTTAAATAAACAAAAAGCATTCTGGTCCGTGCGTTTTTTAATTTTCAGTTGACTGTACATGTATAATAATATATTGTAATTTCTTAATGTCATTATGTCTTCTCTTTTTCGGAAAAAATGTTTCAAATAAGAGTTGCCTGCTTCAAAGAAATAAACATTTTTTGTACCCAAATTTTTATAGTTTAAAAGTTGGATCACTTGTCCATTGACCGATTTTACTCATTCACGAACTAAAACTCTCATTTCAAGTTGAGAATACGTCGCCGAAACTTTAACTCTTTATCCCTTTTTGTTTTAAGCTATCGTGACGACAGACAGACGGGCGGGCAATCAAAAATGGACTAATTAGGTGTTTCTATGAACATCTATATTAAAATTTTTTTATTGCCTTCAATTTAAGGTAGCATTACCAACTTTGGACTTAAATTAATATACTCTGGCATATTGTATATATGCCGAATACAAAAATTACATACCATAAAATTTTACATAAAAAGGTAATTGCTAAAAAAAACATATTTTTTAGCAATTATTATTTGTTCTACAAATCACAACTTTTAACTTTTATTCCGTTTCCTTTAACAATAGCTTAGGAAAACAAAGCTTTTTTTTATGATCTATATTTTTATTAGAGACTTTTTTCTGTAACCGTTGCTTCTTTGCCGAAATCTTTGCCGAATTTCAATGTTTCTGTTACTAGCAGTTCTCCAAAGCTGAATGCCATAAGTATAGATAGGTTTAATAATTGTATTATACACCAGCAGTTTATTATTTACTGCTGACATTGAAACTTTGAACTAGGGTCCAACTGCCAGTATAATTTGCTAAACTTCAAGTGATGCTGTTTCCGGTCAAAGATTTTAAGTAAGTCTTCTATCAATGGTAGTATCATCTGCGAACGTGTTTGTCATGTTTTTATCATCTACTGCTGGATATACAGTTTAAATAACATAAAGAGTTTGGCCTAGAACACTACCTTCAAAAGCGTTTCAATGGAATGCTGTTATAGAATTTTTATTTCTCGAAAACTTTTAGTAAAACTGAGATCCTCGAAACCCAAATTGATGTAAATGGTCACAGAAATTGAATTCGTAATTATTTTTAATTGCAAATATAAATAATATGTAATTTATTGTTTTGATAACCATAGCAACGAAAGAAAACAAATTTATTGCATCACCAATTCCTTATAACATAAAAAAAGTTTTAAAAATCAATTCAACAAAACTAACTTGAAATCAATTAATTAAAACCAATACCGTTTTAAAATCAACTTAGATTTATTTTCATTTACAGTTAAATAATAAATATTCTTTTTAATTGAAAACAAAAATGAATAATGGATATGAGGATTGGTTTACTTACCACCATGACCATCTAGGCTATGCTAAATAATTCATTTTGTATGTTCTATGTGCTCTGTTCAATGGAAATGTTTTACGAATAAATTCGTTTGACATCGAAATTAATCTTAATTTTTATCTTAATTCCGAAAGTACTGATTTTATATTTTCGGTGTATTTTTAGATACACGTTAACTTTATTATATTACGATTTTATTATATTACATTGAATGAAATGAAAATATGAAATACCTCAAGTAATAATTAATTTAATGATAATCGCCGGTATGGTCAAGCTTACATTAAAAAGGAAGGAAAACAATTTTTTGGATTATTATATTAAAATATACATTACTGATAATCTCTCCGTTTTTATTTGTAAATGATTTAATTTTGTCATTTGGATATTTTTTTAGTATTGAATTAAGAAAAATTAAAGACATATGTGATTCGTCTTCTTATTAGATGATAAATATTGAATAGTTTGTTTGTAAATAAGAATGACAGACAACAATATTTTCTTGTTTCCATACGTTCCAGACCGCGATTTTTCCGTTGTGGGGTTATAGATTATAAACTTATTTTCAACAAGTATGTCATATAATATAATATAATTATATTATTATTATTTTCAAATGAATGAGCCGAAGCTAAGCTATTTTCTCCAGTCAAAATGTTGTTTTCTATGTAAAATAAAGGATGTCCCAACAAGTATAGAGATTTTAAATACAAACTAAAACACAAAGACATACTTGGAGTTTTAAAAATAGTTATATTTCTAACAAAGTGATAATGAGATTAAGGACTTATTTGCAGAATAAGAATTGTTTGTTTTAAAACGAAACTACTTAAAAGAATGCCACAAAACTTACATGAAAAATTTTCAAAACATAAATCGAACCACTTCGTTTTGGTGTATTAAAATTGTTTAGAAGTGAAAACTTTTTCAGGCACGTTAGGCATTTTTGACGTGGGCAAAAACCATTAAACTGGCGACTCTGTTACGACACTACTATATATAATTATGTGCATATGATACATATTATAATAACATTAGCCTTATCGCAAGCATAGTTGCTTCTGAACTACATGGACCTGGGTTTGACTCCTACTGGATTTATTACATTTAGTTTTATTATTGTTTATATTTGTCCAAAAATTGTTTACTATTGCAGATATCTTCTTATCGTTTACTAATTTTTAATGAAATAAATTTCTTTGGCACGTTGGACAGTTTTTGAGAAGGGAAAAACGATTGAACATGAGACACTGTTATGACATCTCTTTAGTTTTTTTATATTTATTTTATTTATCCAAAAATGATTTACAGTTTATTATTTGCAGATTACTTCTTATCATTTACTAAATAAAACTTGCAATATTTGTAACTCTAACGATCCAGTATTCACTTCTATCGACACTGCTGGAGTGCCACTGGTTTTTAATGCGTATTTAAATAAACAATGAATTTCACAAATTAATAATTTAATAAACAGCTTAGTTTTGAGGATATTTTGAAAAAATGTTAACTTAATTATTTTATGTACTTTATTTAAACGATGTATCTTACCTAAATTTGATATCTTCAGGTGTTACGTTTAAAGTCGATCAAAATCATTAATTTCCAAGATCTAGCTGTGCTAGTTTTTCAATTAAAAATGAGAAATTATTCATGTGATATTCGCAGTAGTGACTCCCTTTAGCAACAGTAACTTGATTAATGATAATTTCTAGAAAACACACCAAGCATAATATAAAAATCCATTATTTGTATATCAGTATCTACGTACATAAATTGAATAAGGAATGATTAATAACTAATGAATTTTAGTTTGTCATCTCTAATGGTTTATTTACAAATAAATTCCAAACTAATTGCAATTTTCAAATTAATAATATGTATACTATTATATTATTGTACATTCAACCAACCATAACGATGGTGAAATGACATTAATAATTGGTCAACTCACTACAGGATTTATATAAGTAGGTTTACATTCAGGTTAAGAAAACCTTTGAGTTTAAAATTCTATTAAAATTACAAACTTTTACATTTTCCCAAATAAGTTGCTTTAAAATGGCACTCGTCTCGTTTACAGAACATTTTGCCATCATTTGTTTTCCAATTTTCTTTGCATTAAAACTTCCACATTGATCTTTACTCATTCACACAAGAACCACTGCGCGAGTTATCATTTATACTTACATGTTCAAACCGATTTTGATCCTCCTACATTGACCACCTACTGTAATATGTTTATAAAAGTACAAAACAATTGAAAACTTGTATCTAAAATTAGATAAAGTAATGTTCAGAGGATAGTAATAGTCGCATACGACCTGTCTATATATATATATATATATATATATATATATATATATATATATATATATATATATATATATATATATATATATATATATATATATATATATATATATATATATATATATATATATATGTTTGAACAAAGTTTCAAATTTTAAGTATTTAGTGTCGATTCTTTTCTTGCTAGACGCCTCTAAACGATTCAAAGCTGCTTTTTTTATTTCATACACTTGCTTGTCGTCTGACTTATTGCAGATTATACAAACAGATTTATCCATACTGATAATCTCATGAAAAGACAAAATCAAATTAATAATGCGTTCATAGTTTTATCATGAGTATAACTAAATTTGTTTGTATAAAATAAACGAAATGACTATTTTTAATTATTGTACTAAAATATCATTCAATTATAATTTTTTAGTTATGTTACGTTAGACATACTACTTATGAGAGAAAATATTTTACTATTTTTATTTTAGTTGATTAATATATAGATAGTATTTACCTTGCTATGTAGATTCCAAACGATTCTTTGAATAAAGAAAATTTCTCACAATTCTATATATAACTCAGCCTGCACGTATATTTTTAAAAACGATGTTGTTCTCTGCTCTGTATCTCGAATACTGACTAACGATTTTCCCAGCTGCTAGGAAATAACAGGTATGTAGTAAGGCCCTGACCCTCCTAGGTCCGCCCATACTTCTCTATGAAATACCTTAAAATGGAATAAAATTTACCGTAGGTCACTCAGGTATATAAATTATCTTAAAGCAGCAATAAATAGGCATCTACAAATATTATTTAAAGAAGATTCTACAACTTTTTCAAAATATTGTAGATGTCTTATTAAATATTAACTTTATTAACTTGTTTGTTAATTATAGTAGCATATTTCAATTCGCAATTTTTTCGTTTATCAATGTAACATAAAATCTTACGTTTTTTGAGTAACTAAAGTGTAAATATTAATAAATAGCTCAAAATTGTACATAGTGATTTTAAAAAAAATTTTCGAATTTGAGTTTTTTTCAAATTTTGCATTTTCTGAGAGCATTTACTGTTGGTATGTATATTTTTTTTACACCATCAGAAAGTAGAGATTTCAACGAACAAAATGCTCCTAGACTTTTTGGAAAAAGCTGATATTTTTTTGACGCCAGAATTTTCGATTGAAAATTAGGGTGCTTTTTTGATATTAAGTTAAAATATGGCAAAAAAAATAAATATTTTAAATCAAATAAATTACAGTGTATTTGGGACATAATAAGTTTTCACCAAATTTCGTAGAAAAAAAATTTTTTTGAAAAAGATAAAAATAAAAAACCAAAAACTTGGTTATTTGAATTATTCACCTAAATTTTGAGGTTATATGAAAAAATTGTAAATACAAAAGTTGCAGATCTTTTCATTACCTACAACTTTGCAATTATTTTTTTCCATAGGACTTGTAGTTTTGCCGGAAATCAAGATAAACCATTTTTTACCCTTAAAAACCCACCCCTCTCACTTCCCGAACTCAGATCGACCGTAATTTATTTTTCCTTTCATTTTTATCATATTCCCCTCCTTTTCTAATCGGTTTCATTCTACTGTAATTTTCTTCCACTTTTTATCATTTTTACTCTAGTCTATAACTGAAATGGCAGAAAAAGTAACGTAACATAGTTAGTGTTGTTACTATAAGTCAATAATAATATTGACTTTTACAATATAATTACATAATTTTGCAACGCAAACACCCCACCTAAACCAATTTTTAAAGTTAAGCAGTCACAGTTGTTGTTAGTAAATAATTTAGCCACAGATGGCCATAGCAATTAAAAAGTGAAAATTGAAAAATTGATGGATGTAGATACGTCTACCAATTTGCTCCCGCCGTTTTTTTTTTAATTTGAGGGTTTATTACAACAAAACGATTACATACATTAAGTTTCAAAGTTTTGACCATCGTCAACTACCACTTTGGCCCATCTCTCGGGCAGCAGGCGAATTCCGCGGCGAAAATATTCATCTTTCGATAAGATCCATGAATCGATCCAATTTTTCACTTCTTCATACTAACTGAATTGCTGGTCAGCCAGGTCGTGTGCCATTTAGCGAAATAGGTGAAAATAAGACGGAGCAACATCTGGAGAGTACGGCGGGTGAGATAAAACTTTCCGTTTCAACGTTTCGAGATATTTTTTCACCACTTTGGCAACGTGAGGTCTAGCATTACCATGCTGTAAAATTACTTTATCGTGTCTATCATTGTACTATGGCTGCTTTTCTTTTAAAGGACGGTTCATCAATTACGTTCTGTAACGCTCACCTGTTATGGTTTCAGACGGTTTCAGAAGCTCATAATAAATTACGCCAAGCTGGTCCCACAAAACGCCGTCCACCACTATGAGGGTCTTCGACTGTAAAATCACCACTCTTAAATCGTTGGAACCATTCTCGACACGTTCTGTCACTAATAGCCATTTTACCATAAGTATCTAAGATAATCCGATCAGCCTCAGCCGAAGATTTTTTCATATTGAAACAAAAAGGCAATACTTCCCGCAAATGACGAGAATACGTTTTAAATTCGGACATATTTAATATAATATTTATTATAAAACAAATTAAGTTATATCAAAGTAGGGTTATATTTACAAATGTCAAAACAAAGTGTTCGACATCTGTGATTAATAAATTTCAACTACTACCGACAACTACCATTATTTTTGGAAAACGGCGGGAGCAAAGTGGTAGACCTTTATTTTTTTATATTATTATTTTAGAATGAGAATTAGCCAAAATAAAATGTTTTCATTATGAATTTATATACTTTAAAGAATTTTTCTTGTTTAAATTGATTAATATTCAATTTTTATTAAATGACTATTTTTCCTAAAATATTAAATGAGATTTATTGATTTTGAGGTGACAAGAGTATTAATCAATAGATGTCTAAAAAATAAATCAGGTCTAGAGTTGAAAAACTAACGTAAACAACTTTGGTCTTGACAGTCGTCCCTCGGCTGCATAATTTTTTTTTTTTTTTTTTGCTTATTACAAACAACTCTTCCGGCAAAGTAGGTTGCTTGGAACTACAATTATCCTCTGAATAACACACCGAAGGTAGATTTTATGTTTTTAAACTTTTTTTATACATAATATGCACTATATGTGTATAATAGAATACACTCAAGTAGTCTCTTTGGTAACGAGAAATGACACCAATAACTACTCTATTATTCATAGAAATGATTAATAGAATTTAAATTGCCGTGTCGATATAAATAAGTAAAAATGTTTGATGAAAAATAAAAATGCATTTGATTAGGGTAAAAACCCTTAAAAAAGGTAAATGTATGTACATATTTAAAAATCAAAAACAACATAAAGTTGATTGTAAAAATAATGCTATAGTGCATTCAAAAATAACATATCATCTGTCATACTTTTAAAGTATTTCTTAGTAGCTTCAGTAAAACATCATACCGTAGATTTTAAATTTTAGTATTATTTTCTGCGTGCGCATTATCTCTATTTAAGATATTGTCAACGCGAAATTTAATAGTTCATAGTAATTAGATCAATTTTACATGGAATAGGGGACATTTTGAAAGATAGCTCGTATCGACATGAATGTATTTATAATATGTTCAGAAATACATTTTAAACACTTGTGACCTATAATTAACCACGACTCTCTCAAAAATCTTAATATTGTATAAAATGCATATAATTATACATTTTTGTGTGAACTTTTAACGACATATTTCTTAAAAACAATAAGATCATTAGTTCATAAAGATAATAACAATTAAGTCAATTTTAAGGTATAAAGTTAATTTGACTAGTTTAAAAAAATTATTTGGAATATTTTTAAGCACTATGGTAAAGGCATCATAGCGTTGTAAAACGAGATTGATTTGTATGCACTCGAATGTATATGTATTTAACATGGGGCTATCACTTCCGAGTTATATCTATGAAATCATGTTCCCGTTTTTTAAAAAAAATTGTTTTTTGTTCGAATTCTAAAATTTTTACATGTACTGACGCGTTGAAACTAAGCATCTTTCATTTCGTGTTCGTCGGTTTGCCAGTCTGTGACCCACATTCGGACGAACGCGTATTACCCTAAACTAATTAAACATTATTTAGAAATATGTGGTAAATAACAGTGTTGGCACCATTTGAGAAACATCTCACCTATCAATTATGGTAGTTGATCCAAATCTGGTATTTTTGGATTTACTCGAGAGCGTTAGAATAAAATATATCATAATATTATTATAGGTGGATTACGTGCTGAAAAGTATACAGATTACCAATCTGACGATTTAAGTGTGATGCATGAGACTGAGACGATCACAAACATCACGTAATCAACCTACCATATCTAAATCTGACGCGTGGACTAAATCAAACGATTTTTTTGTTTTATTATTCTGCTCGGCTTACCTATACGCTCAACTCCATACAATGGTGAGGTATCTCCCATATTTTAATCTGACACACTCGAGTAAATTCAGCAGTCCCCGCATGGGATCCCCTACCATTACCATTCTGTATATACAATACTCGCTTTTTTGTTACTTACATTCGCGTATCGCGACAGCCGTACATCTGATTTTAAAAATCATTTTAAAATTTTTAGGACACAAAAAGATGATGCACCTGCTCCTGAAGATTAGCCTTGATTAAAATATACTATTTTTGATAATATAATAAAGTAAAATGAAGTACAGAGTGAGTTTAAATGTTAATTAAACACTTTAATTATATTTGACTAATAATTAATAAAAGTAAAATAAAAGTTAATTATTATTATTTTTTTTATAAACACTAAATTATTGATAACAAAATTTTCCCGTATCATGAATATTTCTCTTAGGGCTCAAGTTGGGACACCCTCAATGGGGCCACTTCTGGATTTCCTTATTGGGATTAGGGCTGGGATGCCTTAATGGGACCTTCTTGGGATTTTTCCGTTGGGGCACGAATGGGATTGCCCAATTAGGTCCGTAGAGGGCTACTCAGCCCGGACCCAATAGGTCTCACATTAAAATTTTTAGTCGGGAACTTACAACGCATTCAGTGAAGACGTTCCGAACATGTAGCATTCATAAAATTATAAACATATTCATATATTACGAGGAAGTTCTGTGCGTGGAAGTGTATATTTTAGATACTGTATTTAGTGTACAGTACTACTGGTAAAGTATTTTTTAGATACACCACTATTTATAAAATATTTTTTCTAATAAATTATACTACAGCAATGAACAATCAATCACTTTTTAAAGAAACAATTCAATAATGACAACTAAATGTCACTAATGGAAAGTTTCTGTCCATTTATTTATTATTTATCATTTCAAAATTCATACAATCAACACAAGCCAACTTGCTGTTTTAAATGTTATGCATTAAGTCTAAGTATATAGACTAGTGTCGAAAATTTTTGAAACCAAAAAGATTACAGTAGAATGAAACCCATTAGAAAAGGTGGGGAATATGATAATAATGAAAGGAAAAATAAATTACGGTCGATCCGAGTTCGGGAAGTGGGAGGGGGTAACTTTTTAAGGGTAAAAAATGGTTTCTCTTAATTTCTGGCAAAACTACAAGTCCTGTGGAAAAAAGTTAAATGGCAAAGTTGTAGGTAATGAAAAGATCTACAACTTTTGTATTTCTTCGGCAGATTTTGCATGGTCTTATTCAAAATTTGCAAACAACAAATTGGATGGTTGGAATGGGTTCATGGAAAAGGTACATACTAATTTGACTTACCTTACTTACCTTATTACGTCCAAATACACTGTAATTTATTTTATTTAAAATTTTTATGCTCAATCCAAGTAAGATTTGGGGGATTTCATTTATTGATGTCGTTCCTCTGATCGATTGGATTCAGCATGGATGGTAGTAGAATTAAGGAGGCTTTTTGTGAAATATATGCTGAAAATTTGTCCGACAAAGCTCTTTCCGGGCACGTGCATATGCGTTTATTGATACATTCTTGCTGGATTTAGGAAAAGAAAATTTTGAAGACAATTTGCATCACGAAGATTTTAAGATCATAAAAGAAAAATTTATTGAGCTTCTAAAATTAGTACAAAAAAAGGTCCTACCACAAAACTTTGGATGCAGTACTGGCAAATGATCTCATTGGTTAAACATTTCATACGGGCTGAACGTGCAGGGAATTACATTTAAAATACGTGGAAAGAATGCTTCCCTATTTTCATGCAAGTGAGCACTTTTTATACGCTAAATCAGTTTTTTTCTATTTTTTACATTTTCTGAAAACATTTACTACTGTAATGTTTTACACCATTAGAAATTAGAGATTTCAACGAACAAAAAAGAACCTCCAGACTTTTGGAAAAAGCTGATATTTTGACGCCAGAATTTTCGATTGAAAATTAGGGTGCTTTTTTGATATTAAGTTAAATTAAGGCAAAAAACTAATATTTTAAATCAAATACATAATAACGTAAGTGTTCACCAAATTTCGTAGAAAAAAAATTTTTTTTGAAAAAGATAAAAATTAAAAACCAAAAACTTGGTTATTTGAACTATTCACCTAATTTTTGAGGTTATGTAAAAAATTGTAAATACAAAAGTTGTAGATTTCATTACCTACAATTTTGCCATTTTTTTTCCATAGGACTTGTAGTTTTGCCAGAAATCAAGAGAAACCATTTTTTACCCTTAAAAAGTCACCCCCTCCCACTTCCCGAACTCGGATCGACCGTAATTTATTTTTCCTTTCATTTTTATCATATTCCCCTCCTTTTCTAATGGGTTTCATCCTACTGTAATTTTTTTCCACTTTTAATCATTTTTTAAGGCTTCTACTCTAGTCTATATATATTACGACAGTTTCTGAAATAAAGTCGATCTCCTTTACACGTGCAAAGCTACGTACATATGGAAAAGAAAGCTAGAATTTAACAATAATAATTAATATTTAACATTTCCCGTATGAACGTAGCTTTAGTTCCTTTTTTCTATAAAAATATATACTTATCTCAGAAACTAAAAAAACACTCGGTTTGAAAACTTGGTACAGATATTTATAAAACTTAACATTATTAATATTCTTATTTTTTGTAAAACTGCTTTTTTCTGATAGTCGCGATGTAGTTTTTTATATTCGTATGCCTAACTGAAAGTTCATTTAACTCTATGTAATCCCCTCTCTTAAAACCGCAACTTTAACAATTTTTAACTCGCACGTTAAAAACAAAGGATTTCAGTTAAAAATTCATAGGACCATGTGAAATTTCTCATACAACTGAAGTATCTTCACACCCACTTTAAAACTGAAATGTAAAAAAGAAAATGAGTGAAAAAGCTCAGAATTTTGCAATTGAAGCTATAAGCATAAAGTGATCTCGTTATCTTCTTTTATTATCAGTAGAAATAATTTTTGTATATTGAAAAACAGTGTGTTTAAAAAGACTAATCACCCAAAAAATAAAAGGTGAGTTTGATTCAGTTCCTGGCACATTTTCCCCAATGTTCGTAAGAGTTTATAATTGTATTATATAATGTATAATTGTTTAAACTTTTTGGCTATGAGAATATATAATATTAATGATCAAGTTTAGTCTTGTTTTTAAAACAACATATCTTTACAATTTTAAGTAATGTAAATATTTTAGTTCTTTAGTAATAATATATTTACCTGAAGGTACCGTTATCCATAATGGTTTAATCCCAATATTCACTAAATGAAACTTTAAACGTTATGTAAACAAATCTAAAAAATTCCAAAATTCCAATAAATCACTCCATAATCAATCACTGTTTAAATAAAATGTGTGGGTAACTAACCATTTAAGCTCGAAACGCTCCGTTGAGGGGACATGTGTCAATGCTATAAAAAACGAATGGCTCATTTGCAGAGAGGACATTCTGTTATTTCAAATAAACAACAACGTGTATTAAATAAATTTATTTTCTTTTGTATTTGGCCTTGGCGCTTAGCAGATTGCATCAACGTTCAAACATCACCACGTTGTGCGTACTTACGTTATGTGTGTTGAGTGTTTATTCAGTTGTGCACCAATACTGATCTTCTGGTACGTAGTATAAAAATTTTTATCGAGCGTTAAGGGTTAAATATAAAATGCCAATCTTTAAACAGGTCTTTGATAGGTGTCGTCATATCTCTTGTAACTAATTTAGGTAACTACTTGTTAACCATAGTAACTTTATTTTTTGTCAATATTGGCCATTAATTACGTGAATTTCACATCTGTGCGTCGTTTCAATTTTGTATAATAAATTGGGTATGAAAAAAATATCTGCGACATGAGTGTCGCATTTGCCCTCAGCTTAGGACAAACGCATCGGCGTAGTAGTTTTAACGCACTTTTAAAGCAGCAGATGTTGCAACGTAGATGAGTTCTTGCTCAGATTTATAACTGCAGATGAAACATAGATACACCATTACACTCCTGAGACGAGAGCACAGTAAAAACACGACATTGTTAAAATCGAATGGGATACAAAAAAAGACAAAAAGGAACAAAACAACCCGAAAGGTTATGGCTGATGTGTATTGGAATGCACGTTATTACCTTCATTGAGTATTTGTAAAAAGGACATGCGATAACTGGACAGTATTATGCGTCATTATTAGACCAAATAAATGAGAAAATAGCAAACAATCGTCTTCATTTGAAGAAAACCAATTCCTCTTTCTCTAAAATAATGTCAAGTGCCTACGTGCGCCAAATCAATAGCTAAAATTGAGCAATTCCAGTTTGAATTGATAGACCATCCACTGTATTCCTTTATTCTGTCCCTGAGTGACTTATTTTTAAAAGAAAAAATGTACTTAAGCCAAATTAATTTCTACATTTGATATTAATGATTAAAACTCGAAATGCTACAAACAAGCAATTTCTTTCCAAAAATGATTAATTTTAACTGTCTCGATGTGAAGTCGTTTTTTTTTTTTTGATAAGGTTACCTATTGATTAACTTTTTTCAATCAATTTATCATTATTTACATACATACAAATAAAATGTGAAATTTTTTTTATTTGCTTCCCTCCTATATATTATTATTTTATTTAAGAAATTTTATCCAGAAATAAAATGAAACCAAAACAAATAAAAGTCAATGGATACTTGAACATTGACATGCGACGTAAAAAGAAAATGTTATGACATTACCATCAAAGGGTTAATATAAATAACAATCTTATTTTTTTATATCCACTATTTTTTATTACATATGGATACTATAATACAGGCACATGAGATCAGAAAATTGTTTATAAAATAAAACTAAAATAAAATGCGCCATGTTGGATTTTCAATCAGACTCGTAATTGCTCGGCTTAGGAAGACATTATTTTAGGGACGATAAAATTTAGAAAGTTTTGTTAAACATGTAATTTTCAGAAATAATTAATTATTTGTTGAAAATAAGCAATCGAATTTTAACACGAAAATATTTATAAAACCACATTTATGTTTTGAAAACATTTAATTTCGCTGGTAGTTGGTTCATGCAAGCAAAATGTTAAGAAATCTTCCAAACTTTGAATATAAGTAACTGAATACATAATTCCACACGCTGTTAATATTTGAAGACGATTTACCATATCCAACCTGAGATAATTGCAAATAAAAATCGCATTTTTTTGTACAAGTATCATGGGAGGGTTAATAGTAGCACAAAGACGCAGAGTAGTTAGTTTGATCGTGAATATTTATAGAAACACTCTTAAATCTGTAAGCTTTCTAACAATAAGCTACGTCTGTTTGATGCCTCCTGATAACAGTTTTTATTAATAAAGTCAAAATAAAATGAATATGAAAACAAAAATAATTTAATTGCGAAAATGGTGGTAAAAAACGAAACATGAAGTTTTCAAATTGCAAAAATGCGAGTGAATAAATATTACGAACGCAAGGATTATATATTTAGTATTTTGTAAACAGAGGTTAAGCTTCTGTAACTCGTCAATCACATTAAAGTCCTTTTCCATCACATTGGACTTCTCATCTTTCAATCTGAATAGTACACATATAAAGTCTGTTTCACATATTCATTCGCTCCGATTTTTCAATTTCAAAGTTTCGTAACCGTTTTTCATGAGCAATCTTTTGCAAGAATCCTTATACCACCATAATCCATAAATGAAAGCAAAAATAAAATTATATATTTTGATAACTACATTGGCATAAGCTATTTAAGCTGCACACCTGCCAAAGCATAAGCAACCATAACGTTTCTTAATAAATAACCTATCAAATAAATAATTTTTAATTCTGATTCTGATTGATAATTCTAACGATACTTTTCTTTAGTTATACCATTTAATAAAAATTAGTTTTCATCCACTATACTGACTGATAGGTGAAGAACGTTTCTAGTACGAATTATAGACTACGAGAAAAAAAAAAAAAAAACATATTCAAGGATATTAGATATACAGTCAAAAGGGGCAATCTACAGACTTAGATTAGATTAGACGATAGATATTCATTTCGAGACTGGTTAAAACTATTCCAATTTTAATGATTATTTTTTTAATGTACGTTCCTCAAAATAGATCAACATTTATAGTTTAAAAATAACGCTCTTGTGGAGAGTGAATGGGTGTCACCACTTCTAAAGAATGAATATTTCAAAATAGAAAAAGTTATCTAAATGGAAATATATAGGTAATTTTGTCTTTTTTTTAGTTATTTTTATTCTCAGCAACAAACGGCTGGACTGATTTTGCTAAAGTCATTCTGTTTTTAGTTACGTCAATATGCATGGAAAGCAAATGGTAGCACGTCTTAGATAAATGAAACCCTACTTATTGTATGTAGCACATGGATATCATTATTTTCTTCTTGAAAAATTCCGTTCACACATACATACACGTTGGATTTGGGTTTCAACAAATCTGGAAACGTTCATATATGTCAATATTTTGAATTCACAAAAACGGCACCATTAGAAGAACTACTCACTTTGAGGCTGAAATAACCACAAAAATCGATAAAGTAGTCATTTTTATTAACTGTGTTAATAAAATGTAGGAGATTAAACCGGAGATTATATAAAAGTAGGAGAATTTGAAGTGTTTACTGTTTATGGTGAAATTTACATCTGGAGGTAGCAACCACCCCAACACTATAGCGCCATCGTTAAACTATAAAGGTTAAAGAATTTTCTATTACCCATATTAAAAAAAAAAAAAAACAAAATTTCAGAGTTGCTTTGATCAGTTCCGAGATTATACTTTTTTTGTCAAATACTACATCAAATACAAACTACATGTTCCGATATCATGTTCACTTGTTTTGTCGATTTTAAAAATGCATATAATTGTTGAATATTATCTTGTATTTTCCATCAAACGATTTAATTTTCCCGTAGTATATGTAAATATATATTTTTGGCATATGTAAATGTTTATTTTTATCTATAATTGAATCAATTTTTATTTTGAAAAAGGTAAAAATATAATACTTGTGTGTATTTTATTCGTGTGTATAATAACAGAAGCCTTAGTATATATAAATGGTTTGAAATATTACTGTATATAGTTACATACAAAACCTTGATTCATAAAGAAATTGAGTTTAAATTCATATTCATAAAATTGAATCATAAAACACATCGGTTGGCTGACTAAAATTTATTTAATTTTCCGGGAACTTCAAAAGTATTTGCAAAAGCTCAAAGATTATAACAACCAGCTATTGCTTTTACAAGAGGAACATTAGAAGCATGTGTCCACGGTGGCAAAATTTGGACCGTTAGTGAAAACTTGTATCCACATTATCGAAAATTATCTAAAATTGTATACAAAACAAAAAAGTTGAAGCAATATTAATGACGAAATCTAAGTAGCGTTCCCAATCAATTCCATAAATTAAGCAACATCCGGTACACTCAGTACTTGGATGGGTGACCGTTTGAGAATGATGTGTGATTTTGGAGTATAATCTATGGTAGAGTCTCTGATAACAGTTAAAAAATTACTAATAATAATAATAATAAAACAGAAAGAAATATTATGTAGAGCTCATTCTTTAAAATCTCCGATGTCATTCGGAAAATATAAAATTAGTTTCGGTGTGAATTTTCTGATACGTAAAACTAATAATAACAATATTAATAATAACAATGATGCGATTTTACTTTTAAAGTTTTACCCCAGGCTTTTGCTGGAAATTTGCTTTTGCTGGTTTATTTCCATTCAAAATTTTTCATAGGATGTTTAACAGAATATTCCCACAGGTCCTTCTAAAAAATTGGATTTACTATCCCGATCGGAAGTTACAGCAGTTTTAGTATTAAAATTAAATGCCAAAAATGTGAAATTTTCTAAAAAAAAAAAAAAAGTGAAATATAAAAAAATATTTTTCTATCAGAAATTATTATTTTTCTTTAAAAAAATAAGTTTTTAAAATTACTCAAATACTTAACGGATATATTCTAATCTATTCAACAATTAATTATTAATTTACTACAAAAATTGTTAAAAATCTTAAAAATTGTTAAAATTATAGAATCTGACAATCGCACACAGAAATATACATACTGTTCATAATATTACTGTTATTATCAGGTCGCTCAATACCGAATCATCAAATGTGAATCGCTAATACATCTCTTTGATGGAAATAGGAAAAAGTGTTGGGGTTTTCGTCAAATTTTGATTTTCTTTTAATGAACCTTACACAAATGAAAAAAAAAAAATATTATTGCCTCATTTATTCTTCGTTTAAAATTTTTTAACCAAATTATTGAAATATTGTAAATAGTATTTGAATGCTACCCTAAAAAGCTGTCTTTAGAAGGCCTTTAAAAGCTTTAAGGCTCGTTATCGAATGGGTGCTTTTTAAAATTCTTTTTTTCAAAATTGTGTTGTTTTTTATTAACTATAACTATGGACTTGAATAATGTATCCAGTTGAAATTGTATTCACTGTATTTCTCATAAAGTCTACTTTTCTTGTGGTATTCAAGTTTTTAGATCATTATATTCTATTCGAATCTTCTATTAATAGTCGAAAAATTCAAAAACACCCCATTTTAAATATTAAATAAAAAATGTTGTGTCAATGTTCTCAACTTCATAATCTGGAAAAAAGTGGTAATATTTTGAGTTCTTGAGATTCAACAGCCTTTTAAAAATCCTTAAAAAAACTGCACATGTTATTTAAAAATTGACGTATATGCAAATAAAGTGAAAATATCTAATATTAAATCGGATAAAAAGTTTGCCAGCCTCTTACCAGCCTTCATAACCCCTTAAAAATTTGCAGTTTTTATCATTTCCTAATATTTTACAGCCTATTAAAAATACTTCAAAATTCAAATTTATTATTTTATTTATGCGAAAAATGTAAAAAGTGTAAGTATCTGCCATAAAACTACATGGCAAATATGCTCATCGTGTTAGCTTTCACAATCCAGTAAAATAAAGGTGTTTTCATTCCTTAAGATTTTAAATGTCATTTAATACTACCGGATAACTAGACCTTATCAGAAGTACAGTGAACATAAATTTAACTCGATGCATTAATAGAGTCCATCCATAACTATATCAAAAAGGAAACGTCAAAATTATGAAAAAAAAAATAGTTTTTTCAAAAAACTTCTTTTCAATAACGAAACAACTCCGACGCTTTAAATGGCCTTCTAAAGAAAACTTATCAAGAAAGCATCGAAATACCATTTATACTATTTCAATAACTTTTATACGGATTTTAAAACTTGGAAAATGTGCAAATTTTCCATCTAATTATGTATCAAATATTTATACTTTCTTTTGCACTTTTTTCGTATTTTGTCAAATAACATAAAAACTTATCATTTTTAAAGGATATTTAATAGACTAAACAAATATCAAGGAATGAAAATGAAAAACACCTTTATTTTACCGAATTATAAAAGCTGGACCAAATACAAACAATATATGCCAAGTAGTTTCCAAATAACGTGTTTAGTTAGTCATAAATATATATATATATATATATATATATATATATATATATATATATATATATATATATATATATATATATATATATATATATATATATATATATATATATATATATATATATATATATATATATATATATATATATATATATATATATATATATATATATATATATATATATAGTTACTAATAGAATTTTTTTTAAATCTATTTTAAGTACTGCTTTGAAATTGACTACCCCGGTTTATAACTTTTTACCACGACTATAGTCGGAAATACAATAATCTATTGAATCACTAAGTTATTGGTGCAGTCTCGAAAGGCCATATCCATCATGATACTGTTTTTAATCTGTTATAAAACAGATTTTTAATATGATTTTTTTTTTACTTCCAGCAGTGATAAAGAAAAAGTAATGGTTAAGAGTGCAGTATTATCACCCCGTATAAACTCAATCATAGGGAACTATCCATATGGTCCAGGTGGCACTGGTGGTCAATTGGTTCGTGGTACTGGAAACAGCTCAGCACTATTGGCGAGATTTTGTAAAGACAGAGTTCCACGCAGCTGTGATCATAGTATGCTACAAAATGCGACAAGATATCCACGTCCATGTTTTCTACAAGAAAGTTTTCTTTCATCAGGAGACAGTCTAACTCTTGAGTTAAGAATTACTGAGTCAACAGCACTAAGGTATGTTAGTAAATTAGATATAACGTATGATTGAAACTATTAGTTCACATAGGTTCCGCGATTTCATTCGTAATTATATATTTTGACCGTTTTGAAGTTATATGTTTTGATCAGTCCAAAATTCGCTACCTCGCAAACCGGCAAAGAAACCCCAGTTTTTATTTTCTCATTTGCGGTTAAAAACACAATTAAAGAGCATTTACTAAATGAAAACAGTTCCAACGTTGTTTAGATAAATTTAATCTAGTGAATATTACTCGACAGCATTGAATAGTGGTAGGATTTCTATAATTTAGCTAAAATTATCTAGGAAAATAATCATTAGTCATTAAAAACTCTATTAATGCACCATTTGCCTTCAAATTGACGAACGTTCGCTTTTTCGTTATTGTAATGGAAAGATAATGTAATGAAAAACTATTTTTTCTGATACATGGTAAAAATGTACTATATGAATCAAACTTAAAGATTATCAGACCAATCGAAAATTTCACTAGCTTCGAAAAATAAATCGTTTATATAAAATTTTCGTATAGTACTATAACCATGTGGCACTATAACCATAGCAAAGCTACTAGTGAAGTTTCAGCTTGTTAATACTCATTTAAAAAAATCACGCGATGTATTGGTGAGTATACTTATTATCGCCATTTTGTTTTCACTTTTATTTTTCTACTGCAATTTTTTTCGACTTCCAAAATTTTTTACAATTGAAAATGTGCTTTATTTTTTTTTCTACTATGATTATTAAAATTTCTCATGATAGCTCAAGAAACGTACAAAAATGGCATGAACTTACTTTCAATGGGATATTAGTGGTTTTCAATATGATTTTTGAGCCATTCCTATAAGTCTATATACTGATTTGCAACCCTTGGGATTCTGTGCTAAGAAACTTTTCACCAATAATGCCTTAACGGAAAATTTTTATCTTTCTAATTCATAAAATGAGGGCAGTCTCGTTTATCTAAGTCCAATATATACGGGTCTAAAAGTATTGGAATATTCGCCGAATAACGCGGTTTTGTCGTTTATTTTTTTTTTTAGATATTTGTCAATAACTAAAATTTTCTATATTTTCAGTCATCTAATCGATTAAAAATCTATTTTATAGGAAATATAAATTGTAAACAATGACCTCAAATTCTTAATTTTAAAAAAGATAAGTAAATGTTTAAAAAAGTTGTACTCAAGCAAGAACTTCAAACATTGGTACCTCAATAAAAAAGAAAAAAAAATGTTGGTGAAAACTAAATTTTTAATCTAATGTAATTGAAGAGAAAATATGTTTTTAAACATAGTTTTTCCAGGTTAATATCCTGTTTTGATAATTTTCATATTTGTGGAAATGATTTTAGTTGAAAAATGATTATTACTACGGTGAAAAAAACAAAAGTAATAAATTATATTTCGTGAGTTCGTTTTTAAGCCGACTTCAACCAAAGTCATTTGATAGTGTTTTTCAAACGTTTCTACTTGATCTACTTGTTGTTTCTTTCTTTTTTTATTTTGCTTTATAGTCATAATGTTTTATTTTTTCGATTTCGACAAAATTTTATTGTGAAAAATAGTTCAAAAACATATCGAACACATTTCACATTAATTTGTTTATTCTTCTAGTAAAGGTCCTACCTTCAGGTACTTCACTATATTAAAAATTTTCTTTACAGAATAATGATGATGTTAAAATGATGTCACGTCCATAAATATGTGTATTTAGTAATAACTCATCTGGATTTTTATAAATTTTAAAATAATAAAATTAACAAAACTGATTAATTTTTGTTTCTGAATTGTTCCCTTAATACAAACAAAATCATGCAAAAAGCCGGTAACCTCAATTTTTTATTATTTTTAGAATAATAATATTATACCCAAAATATTAATTAAATATCATAAATAACATTTTAATAGGTTTCTAAATTAGGGTTCAAGGCATTTATGTTGTTGTAAATATACTTTGTCCTCATCTATCCTAACTAACCATATAACAAGTGGAATCTAATAACAAGGAAAATGTACAAGGATTATCTATATTTTTTAATACAGTGTGACACTCAAAATAAAAAAAATTAATAAATACACCTTAGGAATTGTTTTTATGAGAGAATCATATATTAAAACAATCATCATTTATTATACATACCACTACTGTATTCCTAAAAAATTATTTTTAAATAATTTAAACCATTTTAACTGAGTTACTGGATTAAATTACCTAAAAGTAAAAGAACATGTCAAATTTAATTTTTTATTATTTAAAAACAAATTCGCCAAATTAAGTATTTAAAAAAATGAACTAACAAGTAACAAATAATTTTAAATAAAGTAAATACCTTTATTATTTTTATTTCTTTTTAGTTCATGTTTTTAAGTATATTTTTTTAAAATTTAATACTATAAAAAAAGAACACAAAAGACTTACTATCGTTTTAATATATAGAATACTTTTGTAATGCAAGCTACCTTCTTAAAGAAGTGTGCTTCTAACCGCATGTAATCTATATTGTATTTGTTTCAGTTTTCGCGCACAAATAACTCAAAAATGGATTAATATATTTTTCATACCAAATTTTATAACATTTGGATAAGTAGGTTTTTAGTTAATTGTTCGCAGAAATTGATTTTATCCCTATTAAACTTATATTGGAGACATGAAAATTGAAAAATACATTAAACGAACTCATTTTGCATATTAATGTTTCAGATTATTATCCTCGAAAATATATTCTAACTGATTGACGAACCCGACCACACTGTACAATGAAAAACCATTTACAACTATTTATCTAGTTGTCTGTAATAATTTTAAACAGTAAATGTGAAAATTCATACCTTTACAGCCTTAGGCAAGATTGACTGGTTGATCATATCATTTTTATGGTTGATTTAATTTTCAACTGTGATACGTAGATAGCAACTATATGAAATGTTTGTTACAAAAGTCATTACACTTTAATGAAAAATAACAAATCGATTATGTAGTTTAACTGGTAACTGTGTGAACTGTATACTTCAATCAAAACTAAACAAAAAACAACATCTTTATTGATTGAAGAAAAGAATCGAACCCCCTGAAGATAACTTTTTTTTTTTTTTTGAACCAATCAATCTTATCCATTGCAAAAACTCCATCGTTTTACCTTGCATAGAAATTGAATAGAGATTATCAGTAAAATAATTTAAAAACTAATTTCTTTTTTTGGAAATTTAAATGTTTTTTTACTAATTTTTTTTATTTTTTAGTTATTGTTCGTATCTCAGCATATCCTTAGTAAGTTTGAATATTTGATTCAATTGCCCTAACGGAGGATATTACCCATATTAGATAAAATTTTTTTGTCTTATTCCTCCCCATCGTTTCTCATCGATTACAAAATAAACACACTTCCCAGCTTCTATAGAAAAGAAGTTAGCTTCTCCCATACAGGAAGTGTTGTGGAAAAAACTTTATATTCTAATTGTTCCTTTACATTTCACATAAATTGCAAAAAAACACATTTGCATTGCTTACAAAAACTAATAGTTGTTATTTTTGAAGCTTTTCTACAAAAATGGAGCCGTAAAAAAAATAATTTTTTTATTCCAATATTCCCTCACCATTTCTTTATTGATTGCAAAAACCCTCATCTTTCTATTTTGCATAGCTTGATATTAACTAAAAACAGGTTGGTTGTTTTCAACGTAAACAGTGAGTTAGTTTTATAATTCTCTCTTTAATCGAACTGCAAATTCAAATTGGAAAATGTATTGTAACAATAAAATACAATAAAAATCATAAACAGAAAAAAATATAACGTCGATTTTTGCCCCAATTTTCTAGATCAAAATGTTTTGTATTTTATAAATACGTATTTCGGCTACAAAATAGTCATCAGTAGAAACACATTCTTAAAAACTAAGCTTTTTAAACGAAAAAAGCTTCATACAAAACATTAAGATGTAAGAACGGTTTTCTCCTATATAATAAAAAAACCTTTCAAATATGTTTACAAAATTCAAAATAACTACAAAAATACATATTTAGACATTTTTAAATTAGTTTAAGAACTTTATTCATTTTATTTTTTTTTTTGCTTTTTAGTTTTTTCGGCGGCGTTTGTTAAAAAGTTTATATGAAATATGTAGAGAAAGCAGATTTTTATTTGTTTCTTTCATCCTCTCGGCCATTTAAAAATGGAATACCGATTTTTTAATTATTATACATTTGCTGAAATTATATAATAAGAGAATATAAATATTAAGATTAGACACATAGCAGGACATTCAAAATTTAATATGATTAAATACATTATGCATTAACATTTATTTAGAAAAGTACTGCTATTAAAATTTAATTATTATAGTTAACTATTAAAGATGTTGGAGAGATGATTGGGGAATTTCCACCACAGACGACAATAGACTTAATTATTCTCCGAGATGTTACGTGATGCTAATTTGGTGACTACTACGTAGTGTATACTTTCCAAGTATCTATCGTACTTCTACTTTAATCGATTAGCATCGATTTATATCGTACTTCTACTTTAATCGAGTAGTCAGCGAATGAATTGAAGTGTTGAACCACGTGGTTTCCACAGTGTAAAAACCTCAAAATAAAATTTAATTATAAAAATTATTTTGTTTCGTTTAATTAAAAATAGCACAAGTTAAATATAATTTAAATTTATAAGCATGTCAAAAATAATTTTTACACTTGCTTAATTACGAACATTAAAACTAGTGTAAGAAATTACTAGAACATTATACTAAAGGCAATAATAGCAAACTTAATGACACATTTATAAGTTAGCAATAAATACTAGAACACTTATTGTTAAAAATAAGTCAATAAATACAATTAATTAGCATAGAAGAATATAACGATGAAGATTATATTTTTATACTTGACATATATAAATATATCAGAGTATAGTAATTTTACTTTAATTTATATAACTCTAGCAAATATTGAGCGCATAAACAAAGTTTTGGTATAGATGTTCATAGATTCATCTAGTAGGGCTATTTCTCTTTTTCCGTCCGCTCGTCTGTCCGTTATGAAAATAACTCAGAAATGAAAAGAGATAAAATAAAATAAATTTTGGCAGCATATTACGGACCTAAAAAGCGAGTTCGTGCATGAGCAAAAAGCGGTATGTTAGGACAAATGGATTCGTAATCCAACTTTTGAGCCATAAAAGATAGATGCAAAATTTAGCATCCAAACAGTTTTAACGTAAAATATTTTTATTCGTCACAATTTTAATTCAAATTAAGCTAATTAAAACACATAAATTACAACACATAATTATTATATATGTATTTTATATAATGATGTAGAGTATTTTGTGAATGCTATTATCTAAACAATTAACTCTATTAGTTGTTATCTTCACTTGTTTTAATGAATATTTAACATTTTGGTTTGTAAAAAATAAAGCGTCAAAATTTATTTTAATGTTAACATTCCTTATTAGCACATTTGATCCTTATAAAAAATAGTATTGATAATTAATAGTACCGCCACTGGATTCATTTTACTTAAAAGTATTGAGTTAAAGTTTCAACCATTTGTTTGTAAAAATTGTACATTAAAAAAACAGTTTATAAAACATTTTTGAATAATAAAATAAAAATAAAAAATAAAAATCTAAAAGCATAAAAGAAATTAAATATAATCATATTTCTATTATTTATATCATTTTTATATAAAAAGCATGATAAAAGCTTTCTCACTCATACAAACAAAATTCTTATCCTATTCATTTAATAAATAGGTCGCGAACAAAAAACTTACACCACTTTTTAAGTCATTTTAAACAGATGCTTTTTTAACAGTTCAAATTTAATGTAAATAAAATTTTTGGCCTGTGGAAACAAAAGAACAGTCGACATCCAGAAGAATTGTAAGTTTCAACAAAACATGGGGATTAATTATCAAATATTATATTATTTTTCGTTTTTGGATAGTTATATCTAATTTATATTATATACCATAATAATAAGTGTGGTTATGTTACGACGATATAACATTATCCCTCGTCTATTTAGAGAAGTACCCGGTTTAGGGTTATAGGAGTTGATTCTAGACATATGGGGGTCACTGTTAAGTTTTTAGTCTTTTAGTAACAAAATGTTTATTATTAATAGTGAAGACAGTTTAGACGCTGTTAAGTGCGTTGAGTTAACGTAATGTTTGTGTGTGGCAACTTTGGATATTTTTCTAGGAGGTTCAAGATCTTTAAAAAATATTCTACAATTTTCGCAAATTATCTAAAATGCTCTAGATTGTTATTAAGTTCGAGTATCGACAAGAATGATTACGCTTTTAAATATCTGGCTTAATAAATAGCTTAGCTAATTTAAAAAATTTAAATCTAAATTTTTTTTTTTTTAAGTTAAAAATTTTAAAGGAATTATAAGTGAGGGTTTAAATGATTCAACATTCTTGAATAATCTTAAATTTTCTAAAGTTATGTAAACTAGGTATAAAATAAGAAACTAAAGGCTAAGCAGACAGGTTATAATGTATTAAATAATGTTTCCAATTACAAATAAAAAGCATGGGGCTCATGCAGCAGATAATTAATGCACTAATATCTTAACTAATGCTGATGCATGCGCTTCATGGTTTTTGTATCAAATAATTTATCTAATATTTTATACTTTTTAGTCCAAAAAAACATGATACATTAAAAATTATTTTTATTTTATTATTATTTTCTGTTTTTTATCGTTATGTGAATGAAATTTTTCGTATAGCAGAGGTCTTCTTCTTCTTCTTCTTCTTCTTTTTCTGCTGTTTTGTTTTCTTTCGGTTTCTTCATCTTTCTCTCCTCCTCTGTCGATTTTCTTTTTTTACGTTTTCATGCATTCTCATCCATTTATGAGCTATTGTCCAATTTTCAAGTACCTAGCTCATCGAGAAGTTAGTTTAAATGTAAAATATAAATATGATGCTAACAGAAAAACGAAGAGAAAAATTGTCGACCTGGCTGAAAGGTAAGGGGCCTTTTTCAACCCTTGAATTTTCGTTTCTCTTGAAGTCGGAATTTTTTTTTTAAATGTTTTAAAGGCATTTTGAAACTTTAATATCTTTAAATTTAGCATTCAGCATAATAGAATATTAATACGACAAATAGGCAAGCATCGATTAATTTAAAATCTGATTAATTTCGGACTCATGTCAAATTTTCACGTTTCATTTGTTGTATTTTTAATCATTGTTATGTTGTTATGTTAAGTTAATTATTTTTTTAAATTAATTTATACTTATGATATCATATTAATTTAATTTTTTTTTTCTTTAATTACATGATAACTGATATCTTACTATAAAAAATTATTTTGTCTCCGCTGTGAGAGTCAGAAAAATTTAAAATTATGCAAAATCTTTTTCTTTTTTCATCCTCAATAAAGGCTAGTAAAAGGTTGAAAAGACTACTCCATTGTCAAAAACATCATTTGACACAATATAATTTCATGAGATTATTGTTAAATTCCATGCCAATATGAACTATTCATAAAAGTTATCAGGCAATAATGTTTTTTTCTTTATAGACAGGTCTAATTATTACTTGCCTTTGAAATAAAAAAATAATGAGTAAATTACTTTCACTATTAAAAATTACCGAGTTTTAATGGTTTTGTCAAAGCAGTCAATAAAAATATCTTACTTCTTGATGACATTTTTATAGATCACTTAGAAAGTTGTATACTCGGTTTTAGTCTCTCCAACTGACACATTCTTTTCTGGTATTATTACGTAAATGATATTCTTGATTGGTTTCCTCTCACCCAAAAATTAATTTTACAATGAAAATAGCAAACACGTACTCCATCATCTTTTTTGACCTGTTAATCGTAGAAATTTACGTTAATGTATACTCCGGAGCCACTGTTCCCTGCCATTGAGTTCACTGAGTCCCTGGTCTCATAAATTATCTACGTACCGTTCTATAATACACATAGCGTACGCTATCCCCCTTTTTAAAAAACAACATAAGCAAGGAACTGAGTACCATTATTCAAATAGGAGAAAATAATGGATACCACCTTTATATTATAAAAATCTTAATAATAAAATAGGAAAACAAGCGATGCAAAATCAAATATTCCCATATAATTCATCCAAAACAAAAAGGTTATACGTAAATCTTCCACATGTAGAAATATAATATCCAACCAGCTTATATAAATAATGGTTATTTAGGTAAATCCAAAAAAAAAAACACCCCCATTTTAAATAAAAGTAATATTATATAGATTAATCATGACCGCAATACAATGCCGTTTATGTTCGTCAGTCAGATAGGTCATTTTTAAACAGGTACAAAGAACACATAAACAGCCATGAAATTTCTTCAAACTTCTTCATTCATCTTGTCAGTGCAGTTCATAAAATTGTTATTGAACACAAGCCGCAGATGTTACATATTTGCGACAACTTCAAAAATTAAATTTACTAGAAGCTCTCAAAATCAATAAATTAAATAAAATGCCAAATTTTACAATTTTAAATAATCAAATAGACCTTAATAAATCTCCTTTATTAAATTTCAAATTATAAATATCGAAAAAATATTAATCAACTCCACCGACAGTTTCTTCATTCAAAATAATCTTACCTAATTTCTATATATATATTTCTAAAATGAATATATATATTTCTATATATTTCTAAAATGAAAGAATAATTAATTATTCATTGCTTGATTATAAGTCAAAAATTTATAAAAATTAAGTGAAAAATAGACTAAATTAAAATTTTTCATTATTATTTAATAAAAATATCGGATTGAAATAGCCGTTTTTAGCGTTCTAAACCTAAAATAATAGATATAAGTTTATATAATGTACAAAAAAATAGCATCATTTAATAGATCTACAAAAATATCGACAACACTATGTGTGCATCTGCAGAGAAACAGTAACCAGAAAGAGTAATTGAGTGTTTAAGACGTTAATTGTATAAAATAAATGTAATTTTATTTGAATCTCTATATAATAGAATTTATTTGTCATATCATCATCATATAACATGTTTGTGTTTATTTCCAGGCCAGTAACATTCAAAGCTTTGTACGAGTTTGTAGATTTATATCAGGATGGTGAGCCTTTTGGCAGTGGCCCATGTTCCCGTAGATTTATCACTCGTGCACAGGAAAGTAACACAATAACATCAACCCGATTTCAAGCTCCAAGGGATATTTTTCTATATGGACGAGGTGGAAATACAAATTTGAGGTAAAAAATAATATATTTAAAAAACAAAAATTGTTTTTATATTTTTTTTTGTAAAAAAGTTTCATACCTTTTACATTGGAAAAGTATTTTATATGCAAATTACGCTTTTTATAAAAATGTATATAGATAGGTTTATGTGTATAATTCACTATATAGGAGATTTTTTTATTAATATAAAACTGAACAAAAAAAAATGAATGGAATTTAATTTTATTGGTATTAGATATTTCACCGTGTCTGATTACAGGGTAGTATTATAAACTTTTACCGTACGATAATTTTTAATTATACCAAGTTGTATGAAAGCTTTCTTCGTTAATTCAAACAGAATTTTTTGACGTAATCATTTAAAAAGAAAAGTCTTTAATGTTAAAAAGCAGAATTTAGTAAAATTTGAATTCAACCTCTTCACTACATTGTTCTTTCAAAAATTATAAAACGTATTTTCCTATTTTAATAAATTTTTAAATAAGATTTTTTGTAAGTATAAAATAATTTGTAAGTATACTCAAATAAAAAATGCGACACTTTTTCCCTTCTCACAATCTATTTTGTCTATCCATTCATTTTAAACTGGAATAATTATAAAAAAAATCCCAGGTTGTCGCGTTTTTTTATTACTTGTGTATAAATATGTGCCATTATTATCCTTGACATTTTTCAATTTTTTTAATTGTAACATAATTCCATCGGAGTAGAACTAATATGTTTAGTGGTTAAAAAGTCGCTGAATACCCTTACTGCTCTTTTGTCGGACAATTTTTTCATCAAGGAAGTTTTCATAGATTTCGTCACGGTCAATTGACTTTCAGGCAGTGTATTCATATGGCACCCAAAAATAGAGTTTTTTATATTTACCTTTTATCAAATGTTCGATCGTTAATACCCATGTAGTGCACCGGCCATGTCTAGCCAGCTTATATTGCGATCTATCTGGATCAGTAACAAAATTTCAGTTTTCCACTCATTTTTAAACATTTATACTTTTAACAGAAGCAAAGACTAACAAACAACACTCTATTTTCCAAAATGCCATCTTTTAAACGGGTGTTTAGTTGTCTTAATCAGATAAACAGTTCCTAGTATACCGCCTACAACACAATCTACTGTCAAATATCCGAAAATACTGCTATCTTCAAATAAGTACGGGATAAAAAGCATTAATCATTAAAACATTTAAAATGATGAGATATTTACCTTAAAATTTAATTTTCTAAAACTGTATACCTTAATTCTATAGTACTGATAATAATGTTGTTATCTGACCTGATACGAACTTGTGTGTATAATACGAATTTTGTTTCATCTTCTTTCACCGCATTACTCCCATTTCCTAAGGAAAATTGTTTAATTTAATAGACATCATATTTATTATGTTGTTTTAGTTTCTATTTAAATACTCATATTACTATTCTTTAAATACAACTATTAATTTTCATAGAATTAGCGAAAACATTGAGAAATTCTCATGCATAATTACACCAAGCCTCCTAAAAAATCATTTTTAAAATCGTTGTCAAATGTCCTTCTTAATTACAAAATAAGGAAAATTCCAGACAATCCCAATTTAGCTTCTTAGACAATGTTCTGTTATTTTCGTCCTAAATATGCATCCTACAGGGTTGTGCCGTTCTTTAAAATTGAAATACGGACATGCTTTGTAAGAAAATATATCAAGTATTTTATGCTATAGAAGTTTCCATCAAAAGTATGAAGGTTTATATCCAGGAATTGAATAATCTCTCCAATTTCACTCCAATCAAATTTTATTTTCTTCTATACATTTTTTAATACTCTCCGAAACAAAAGCAAGAAATCAACCAACCTAATATCGGCTTTCGGTCGGTTCACCATCGAACATAAAAAAACAACGTTAATGAGTTTAAGTCCAGGAAAAATGGATGCCAGGCTGAATATTTAAAGACCCAAATTCAATTATTGATACTAGGTGTAATTTCATGTCTTTCTATTTATTGTTAACTAGCTGGAATGCCCGAAGTTTGTCCAGATTAAGATGTATTACACGGTCAACTACATGAGAAGTTTTTGTCTCAAATATCTACAGATTTATATTTCTTTAAAGAAAGGATACATAGCATGTGTACCAAATCAATAAATTAACTAATTAATATAAAATACGAGAAATGATATGAAATACGCAGAATATTCTAGAACATTCTAGATGATTCAGGGATATGTTAGAAATTCTGAACTTTATGAAATCATTTTGAATCATTGTAAATAAATTTGTATTATTTTTCGAAGTTATGAATAATACTGAGAATTCTAGATCATTCTATAACATTGTTGACTATTCTGCAATATTTAATGGCTTTCTGAGGCATTGTGACTCATTATTGTCTTATAAAAAAATTTAGATGACTGCAACATTATAGATTTTTTTGGAGCATTCTGGAAAATTTTATATTATTTGAAAATATTTTGAATGGTTGCATATGCTTTTAAATCATAAGAAACTTAAAAGTAACATCGTCAATTTTTAGATCATACAATAATATTTCAGAAGATTCTCAATTATTATGTAACATTGTAGAACATTATAAACTATTTGGGACCATTAATTGGCTCAGTGACCAAATCAGTAAAGTCACTAAAACCCTTACACATTTGACTACTTAGACTGGACTTGGCATAAAGAGCGGTTGGTTCGTCGCTTAGATAAGACCGGAGTAGCCAGCTCCACCAACAACATAATAATAACATAATTGTGACCTTGTGCTAGAAGGCTTAGTTGCCTTCAGGTGATAGTGCATTGTTGTGGTTCTCCTTTTAATTTTTTCTAAATACTCTAAAAAAATGATCATTTTGAAGCATTGCAAACAAATTCTTCTCCAATTATTCTAGGTGATTGAAAACCTTTCAGGATCATTGCGTACCATTATATTTCATTCGTAGAAGTGAAGATATTTAACGGCATTCTTGTTCAATTGCGAACATTCTACAAACTATTTAAAAGATCTAAAACTGTCTAGTAGAATTTCCACCATTGTCACTGACAAAAATTACATTAAAAAACGCAAACGCTTTTAATTATTTTATTACAAATTAGAATTTATAAAAAAAAAAATAAAACCCGGCCAGCTATTTGAAAGATTTTTTAGGATTATTAAATTTTGGCTACCAACTGGCATAAAATAATTTTTTAATTCTAGTTATATAGTAGCTCATGGCAGGCTAATATTTCACATTTGAAAATAATCCTGTACCATTATTAAATTTTGATTCACCACTGGTTTGCAGCTGACATACAATAATTTTTTTTATTACAAAAATCACTTGTTTTAAGTTAAATAGTAGTAGCTCATTGCAGCCTATTGCAGGTCAATAGTTACTAGATGGAAATTTATTTTTTTACAATTATGATTTATGATTTAGTATAATGTGGCCTTCTATATGTAAAGTACTTTGTATAATCATAAAATTTTGTCTCACCGTGCGTATATATATATATATATATATATATATATATATATATATATATATATATATATATATATATATATATATATATATATATATATATATATATATATATATAGGATTTTGTGTATATTGCAGCTGTATATGAAAAATTATCGTTGAGGCAGGCAATTGATTTTTTATGAAATGTAAGATACAACAAAAAACTAAGCTCGCTTATTTTTAGTTTTTAAAACTTATATTTAGTTTTTTTTTTCATTATTAAGAATTACAATTAAGAGAACAGTAGGCAGCGCTCGGTGGACTTTCAATCCCGAGTTTAAATCCCATTACCGTCAAATCAAATGTAATCGTGAATGTAATCAAAGCCACTATCACTGTATACATTTTTTTAAATGATACAGAAGTTATTTTTTTTATATTACGATTCAATTTTTAGCTAGTGATTATCTTATATATTTTTGTCAAATTAATACCAAATTTTACTAATTATTAATATAAATTTTATTAATAATAATTGATAATACATTAAATGTGATTAAATTATAAAGCCTTTTAATAATATAAAAGGCTTTTTATATCAAACAAAAAATGTGTATAATAATAATAAATTTATTAGCTAATGGCTGGTCATGGATGAGTTTAAATACTACTCGAGTAAAAGACATTAATCATAATGCTAGGTCAGTATATATCTATAATGGCCATTTAATCCATAACATATACATTTTTTTATATTTACGTGTACATAAACATTATAAGTTAGAAAGTAAACTATAGTTGAATTATTCCTTTTGATTCAATAATCAATATATATTATACAAGTAAGTGTACAATGTGTTTGCCACTAAAAGTCAGAAAGGAATCCCGGTATAATCAAGGGAGTTGTGTGTTGCCTTCGATCTTCCGTTTATTAAGAAATTTTTCAGCTTGGGAGTGCAGAAGTTGATTTGGGATATACGAGGATCTTTGCCTCCATTGGCTCTATCCCAGAAAAATTATGTAAAATTTTACTTGGCTACCTATTGGACTGGTTAATAAAGTATGTTTTATTCTTTTATGATAATATGCAAGATGATAATGTAGGATATTACCCTTCTGATTAGGCGAAACACTTAGCAAGGCCGCTTTAGCAAGGTTTGTGGAATATTTCCCTACGTTCCCACAGTATGTTAAATATTTTTGGGGGTCACTGTATCACGGGTCTGCGTATATGTGTTAGATTTTGCACGGATTTTTTTTTTATACCTTACGTGCATGGTATGACTAACCTATCCACAAGCGATATTTGGGATTTAGTTAGGACGGGTCTGTGTATCTAGGATCGAGTTAGCACGAGTCCGTAAAATTTTTTTTATTACTCTACCAAATGTACTGACATTATTAAATTGTCTGTTATTAATTAACAATATTCATAATTTTCGAACACTGTGATAATTAATGAAGATTAAATAGTTGTTTATTACTCATTCCAACTTGACTTATCATTATTCATAATGCCCGAAAATTATGAATAATGCCCTCATTAATTACTTAATCCATCACTTACATAATACAAGATGCCTCAAAAATATCTACAACTTTCTACCTCGTACAATACTGCTCAAAGTATGCCTGTTTATATAAGTTTATTGTATTATAAAATTTCTGAGCTCTTATAGCTAGTTGTTTTTTTTCAAATTTAAATGGAGCCAACTTCGAAGTATACCTTATTCATTAAAAAGAGAATCGTCAAATTCAGTCACTTTGTAAAATGGATCGGCTTGAGATCCTGATTCTTTTTTGCCGAGCCGTAAAAAAGACGCTACTTTCAGGCCAGCATTATTTGAATTCCGCTATAAGAATGCATAAAGAAACCAATGGATAATGCATATAGATATGATATTTTCGTAACTTCTTCGATTGTTCTCTTTCAGTTGCACAAATATGTTCACCCGCCAAATGGTATTTGGATTTTTTTAAATGGTTTTATTTAGGATTAATAAGCAAACGGTACAGTTAGATGTTTCGTTATACTTACTTATCTGAACTGGCATTGTACCTAACTCGTCGGAATTTAGTCCTAGATTACTAGCCCTAGAGTAGATTATAAATACTCTTTTTCAACAATTTCCACTAAATTGATTTTCCACTTATGCTTATTTTTATAATATTTTCTTTTTTAACAGTTGCGTATATAGATTTGAAGCACAAAGAGGTGAACGAGTAAAAATTACATTGTCTCGTTTAATAACTGGCGGTAGATTATGTAAAACACGTGAAGATATCGATCAAGGACGTTTTCAATGTTTTGGTAATACAACAGCAACAGTACAATTCTACGAGCTACCATGGTATGGTGAAGGAGGAACAGCAGTGCCAAGGGATTGCCTCTGTGCGGATGATAGTGGAATCGTACCATTTACATTTATATCAACAGCACATATTGTTGAATTGAGATTTAACGTATTATGGATGAATTCCACAGATGATTTTACTACAATGTTTTTTGATGGATCATGGGAATTTATTAAAAAACCTGTATGCTCGAAAAATTTACGTAAATTTGGTGCTAGTGGTGATATTCATTTTCGTTCGCCAAGTCGTACACCAGACGAGGTTTGCATTTACATTTATGTCCCTAAAAATATTACCATGTTTTATATTTTCCATTTCACAATCCTTTCTTAAAACAATAATAATAAAAAATATATTCATATAAAAATGTTTTCACTTCTATTTAGAGAGTTGGTTAAATACCTATTTATGCAATAAAATTGAACCAAGCTCAATCATAAAATTTACCAATTTTTCCTTGATGCAGGTAGATAGTAAGAAACAATATTACATATTACCTATCCCCTTCAAGTTAAAGACCGTGTAGCGAAAAATTAACACTTTGAGAATTACAATTAACGGGTGGCTAATTGATTCAATTGTCGATGCATGGATAAAAACGATGTCCGTCTCACAAGAGGACCATATCTAGTCCTTGGTCGGCATAGTACCTGTAAAAAAGGCGAATGACCTACCACTAACCCACCAAATCCATATCCTCACACAATATCTTTTCTCTCACCCACGTCATGAATTTAATTGTATGGATATAGTTTAACGGAGGTTAAACCTTATTATTTTTAATAATTAAAATTAAGTAAAGAAATCAAAAAAATAATTATATCCATATACTATAGAGGAAATTATACTTTGTGTTCATCCAAATTTTATACACTGTTCAAACACTCAAAATTTTTGGGTAGTTTTTCAATTTCAATAGACTTTTCCAGGTTTGCCAAATTTTTTAAAAAAGTAGAAAAAGAATGAACAGTAACTGGCAAAAATTTGAGATATCCAAAATATAAGATCCAATTGCACCCCTTCCCCCACATCAATCGCCTATTTTTGTTGGCACACAAATTTTAGCCTAAAAATGCGAAGTTATTATATAACGATAACATCCCAAAATATTGAGCTTAGATAAAAAAAAGTCAAGAAACAAGAATTGTTTAAAATGGACAATCAAATTGTTATAAAAATTACGTTTTCTTTGTTTTAAACACTACATTCTTTTAAAGATTAAATTCTTCTAAAATTTCATGATTATCTAGCATACTTCTTCGATCTTTGAAGCGGTCACGTAGCGTTTGTAATTGTGAATATGATAAACTTTTCTTTTTATTATATGCTCATGCCAAGTAAAAAATTATTCCTTCAAATAGCCAATTTTATTTCCAGTGAATAAATTAGGATAATTGTGAAATAAAAATTGATGTTTTAGGTAAACTGTGAAAATCATCCATTACTAATAACACCAACGAACAAAAAATTTCTTTATGTTAAAATAAGTGGACATATTTTAAAGCCACTAGAATTATTTCGTGAAATAAATGGCACATTAATAGCAGTACGACCATTTGATATGAGACGACGTTGTGGTACAAAGAACAGGATTACAATTTACACTGGTGTTTCAAATCGTATCATTGTGTGCCCTTATTTGTCCTCAAGTTCTTCACATTCAGAAGTAGAAGCATTTTCTGAAGGTTGGACAATGGCTAAAACTATACAAGAGCATCCTTTAGTAGCGGACACAGCAACATTAGATCGATTGGCCGACGATCCACCTCGAAGTATTGTTGTTGAGTTTTTAGGACGAGAATCTGGATCGTACGTTGTGAATTGGTTAGAACTTTCTAGAAGGTAAGATTTTTTTGAATTCTATCAAATATTGTATTCTGTGTTGTGATCATGGAAAAAGTATGGGACTGGTTTCAGTTTATAGGTCTTGAGAACAGTATAAATAATTAAGTTTGGTGAAACCTTCATTCGAGAGCTAGACGTAAAAACGATATCAATAACTTTTCTATTTCATGTAAATAACTATTAGATTTACGTAAAAGTTTTTTGGCAAAAAACATGTCACCTCTTTTCCTGCAAGCGAACTACTAAATTAACAGTGATCAGAAATTATCTCATTAGATCATTGAATATACACATTTTATCCATGACCGATTTCACACACATATTACTTTAGAGCACTTATTTTTTCATAAATTTGACAACTTGGATTCTTACTTCATCCTAATTATCCTTATTGGTATTACCTTCCTTAATGGCAGTACCTACCAGTCGCCGAAAGTACGTTTAAATTCAAAAACAAGTTAAAAGATTTTTTTACAAATTTATCTTTGTGTAATCAGAATGATTTTTTTGTTTTTTACTGTATTTTTTTTTTTTTTTTTTTAATCTATTTTGAGTTATTGTTTTTGTTGAAACGTGCCCCACTGTATTGGTATTTTGTTGTCAATAATATTATTATATTAGTAGTTATTTTACAATTTTTAAACATTATTTTGTTGTTCTAGGAAACCATTAGTTTTACCACAACCAGACCCAATAACTGGTGAAGAAGTTGAACAATTTTGTATGCATCGTTGTCCAGAATTAGATGCATGTATAAATGCATCATTATGGTGTGATGGTATCGATCACTGTCCATCTGGGTACGATGAAGCTTTAACACACTGTTCAATCATATTACAATTACCAATTATGTATTTGTTATCGGGTACAGCAATAATATTAATAACCATATGCTTATGTTGTGCATATGCATTTCAAAAATGTAAAAGAAGACGTCGTTCCATTCTACAAACACGTTTAAAGAGTTTATCATCTGATACACAAATAATTGATGAGAAAGAAGTGATTTGCTGACACAGCGACAATTCTGTACGCTATGTTGAGGTTGATCGAGTGACTACAGTGTGACAACAATATAAGTCACTTGCCAAATATGTGATTTTTAACTGAATTCACAAACAAAATTTAAATAAAACTATGTTGGTGTCAAAATGTTGAGTTTTATTATAATGTGCTATCAACCAACATTCAAGTACATTTAAAAACTACGATCATTCTATTTCTGGGTAAAAAATTATACCGAAGTAAAATATTCCCTTACTTATCTAGAAAATTATGTGATTTTATTAAGATATTTTTCAAAATGCTTCCAACGTTTCGAATTAAATTTCTTTATATAAAAATGTGCATTTTTCACAATCAAATTATAGTGAGAAATGAAAAAGTTATATATTTTTGAATTTAAATATAAACAAAATAAATTTAAATTAAAAAAAAAAAAAAAAATGTTCCTTCAAATAATTGTTTCACATTGTTAATATGCACGATATATCGTAATAATAATGTTTATACATTTTAAGAATATTTAGAAAATGTTGAATCTCTAATAAACATATTTTTCGGTGAGATTTTTATAGAAAAACGTATACTTTATGACATGGAAACAATAGTGACTGAGATTGTATAACTTTTCAATAACAATTGTCCTTCAGTTTTCAGGGAATTCTTCATAGAGACTTTCATTTAAATTATGTTTAGAAGTTTTAGTTGTTTTTTACATCAGTAAGCTCTTTTGTTTAGAAATCCTAATTTTACTTATTTCTACACTTAGATATGTTTGAACTATATCCTTAGCATTCATAGATATGCATCTAATGTAGTTATAATAGTGAACTATATATAATAAAATGTATTATCTATCTAGCATATAAAAGAATCTCAAGTTTGTGGTCGTACTCCTCCGAAACGGCTCGGCCGATTTTACTGAATTTTTTTTGTATACTTGGTAGGTATGGTAATAGGTTTTAAATTTTTTTTCACCCTCTAGCCTCCACCAAATTTTAGTAATTTTGAATGAACAATATTCAAATAATTTAATCAGCTTGAAAATTATTTTGGTCCTTTTTTACCCTTGCGAGGGAAGCAAGCACTGAGGATGGAGTTAAAAGTCATGCTGTAGCCATGAAACAATCAATGCATTTGTATTTGTATCCGGCATAAGACTTTGAAGAAAAAGCAGCTGATTCGAAATTGGCGATGTATCTAAATATTATTAAAACTGATATGTATTTGTACTTCCAAGACAACGAAGCACCCAATAATACCAGCTAATAATTATATCAGTTATTAGCTTAATTTCAGCCGCAAATGTGGCACATCTAAGCATTGTACGAAAAAATGTTTCAATTAAATTATTTGTTTGGAAGAATCAAACATTTTTTGCATATTAATTTTTCTTTTATGTTATGGTTTAAAAGTTAGGTCAAGACTCTATTGAATTAACGAAGTCTATAGACTGTTTTTACTTATTCACGAACTTAATCTTTTTAGGTCTAGAACATGCTACCATAATTTCAGCTCTGCATGTCTTTTCATTTTTGAGTTATCTTGATGAAGAGCGGATAGACAGAATTAAATGAAGTAATATTAACACAAATATCACAAATTTATAAAATTAATATATCCCTCATGTTTTTCGTATACATCAAAATAACTACAGAAAACAAATTTAAAAAATTTGTAATTTAAATCATGCATCGAATATTTTATAAGAACTTTGAAACTATTGGGGCACAGTCATGTAAAAAATTTCAAAAATTACTAAACATGATTTAAACAAAATTGATCAGTTTGATCAGTTCACTAAAAAAGTTAACGAAAATTTTTATTAAAAAGAGAAACGAATAACAAAATTTATCAATAACTGGTATTTAAAATTTTAAAAAATAATTGAAATGAAACACTTCAGTGTCTATCCGTCCGTTTGCCACAGTGATTGTTCCTTTTGGAGTGACATCTTTTTTTTTTAATACATCCTAAATTTGAATTTTTTGGATAGAACTTTGAAGAAACTGTCAGAATCAATCCAAAGTAATAAATTTTATAAGTTAGAATATATTTTTAGTTGATAATTGTGAGAAATTTCATAGCAAATATTTCGGCTCCAAGATGCTACGTCAAAGTGAGAAAATCTTCTTTGAAGTAAAATTGATCACTAATTAGTAATAAATGGTCAACAAATATCAAAATTATGATTTTATTTTCTCAAAATTATAATTTAAATTTTTTTACGCTGTTAATAGTGTACCTTGTAAAAGTGCGATTATGGACTTGAAAAACGAATCAAATAGTTGGCCAGTAATGGGTAGTAAAATCATTACCAATAACCACCAATTCCAATTATCGGATTTTCAAGTCCATAATGGATAATCCACTTTGACGAGCTGCAGGATTGACAGTGTAAAATAATTTAATAATGAGTGAATAATGGACTAATCACAAAATAATTTAAATCAAAATTTTGAGAAAATAAAGCCTGGTAAAATTTCGAAAATAGTGACCAATTACATCTTATTAATAATCAATCATTTAAACTATTTGGTAAGATAAAATTCCATCTTTTTTATGTAAAAATATAAATTTCAGGCTCTGATCGAGTATTATTTCTAATAATATTCTAATATTCTTCGAGTATCATAAATATATATCAACCAAAACTAATCTAAATAATTCTTAATACTTTTTAAAGAATGAAAAATGCAAACCAAATGAAAATATTAGGGGTTTTAAAATGTTAGACGGAATTACAAATTCATAAAACATTTACCACTTTTTTTGCTCGCATTAAGAAATAAAATTTGTCACAAAATTATCTCGCTTTATAAGTAAATCTCATTCATTGCATAAGAATTAATTTTTCGAATTGCTTTAATCGCCAGAGATTGGTAAACAGTAAATACATATTACAAAAATACTATTCGTTCCTTCATATTCCTAATTTACATTATTCTGGTAATTGCTAGTGTAATATAAGGATTTGAAAAAGCTCGCCACTTTATCAATTAATTTACTCTAAAAACGTAAACTAAGTGTTTATGAAAAACTACTTTAAATAACGAATTCAATGAGATGTTCAAATTTCTATGTCATAAAGTGTAATTATGTTTTAGGTTGCAAAGTTATGAAACGTTTTTATTGATCCACTTGTTATATTTTTTAAAACTTGAATTTTAACAAAAGTGGAAAAGTGTTCAGATTGGAGTATAACATGTCTGATTAGACGAGAATGGACTAATCACAAATTCCAAAACAATATCTTATAAGATTGAATTTTTTCAAAATACCTAATTTTTTGTTAGGAAATTTTCTTTAATTTTTATCTTTATTTGCGATTAATTTATTTAGAACGAAAAGGTTAAATATTATAAATTGTCCTGTAAAATTCTACTGTTACTTAGTAAACAACTAAATTTCCATCTTCGTCATTTAACCACTTGGAGGCTGGAGAGTATAAGTATCTCTTAACATATGCTATTACAAAGGTTGGGGGACAAAAGTATCCTAACTCGTCATTGTGTTTTTAAACTATCTTGCTTAACACATCCATTTAATAAGAATAAACTATGTCCGCTACTTCCATAATTTCAATTATTTTTATTTAAAACGGGGACTGAGAGTGTTCTCATTCTTCGTTTAGATGAATTTCTTCCAAATGATGAAAGTCGTGCGCATATAACTACAATAATTATGTCGTGGTTATAATAAAAATTCAACCGTTTTATAAATTTTACATATTTTTAATTTTTGTTGCAATATCAGTAACCATGGCGTGATAAGTATCCTGTATAAAAATAATTGAACCTATATAGATATTCTGATATTAAGATATTTAGATATACTGAGTTCGGGAAATTGCAATTTACGTGCTTTAGTAAGTTACAAGTTGAATTATGGATGAATAACTGACATACATCCCCTGATAAAAAAGTTCTATTCAATCCCATAGGATTGAAAAGGAAATCATTTGAATAGGAAATTTCCTCTTCAATCATATTGATTACCTATTCATTCCTATTAAATTTCTATAGGATTTAATAGGACTCTTTTTTCAGGGTATAGAATTTGTCAAATTTTCAAAAAACTTATCGTTGAATGACACATTTTCAAGGACTTAAAACTCAAACATCTTGAGAAATATACTTCTGAATAAAAAAAGTAACTCACAAACTTGTATTGTTTTTTTCAGGACCTATCAAATGACATCCCACAAGATGAGGCTTGCGCAAAAATGTTCATTTCTTATGTTTGTTTAACTATCCCTATATTCATTATTTCTGTAATTACTTATACTACTCTGTTGTGGTTGACAATGACAGACACTTTTCTGTCAATATTCAGTCAAAAAATAAAAAATGATTATAAGCACATAAAATACGAACGGGCATACGAAGCTACAAGTGATTTGTATTTTTGCTTCAAAACTATAATAAAAACGCAGGAAAACAACATTAATTTATGCACGAAAATTTCGTAATATAATCTATAATTAATGCAAATCTGAACAAGTATCAACATTTGATGAAATCAGTTGCTATTTCCGCGAATATTCAAAATTTGAAACATCATTTATATTTCTGAACACACGAACTCAATTCCAGGAAGATTCCACTCTGAACCTTCAATTTTTATAATAGCCCAAAAATGTAATTAGTTAGAATTTGAAATAAATTCGTATCATTTTTTAACTTGCATAATTATTATTTGCTTATTAAAAAATGTGGCCTTTTATGTGTAAAAATATTTCTAAATTATTGTGCTTCAGACAATACATAATTTTTATATTAAATATTTAAAAAAACAAAGAAAGATAGAAAGACAAAATACGTTGCAATAATAAATATATTTAAACTACAATAACAAATTTATTTATATTCAAAAATATGAATAACTTTTTTTTGTAAAAATCAAACTATAAATCTAAATAATTAAATTGAACATCTTTTATATTATAAAATGCACTTTTAATGGAATATCAATATTTTTTTAAAAAGAAAAACGCACATTAAATAACGAAACACCGACTGAACCTCAATGGAAATCTTGCGTACAGAATTGTTAAATCTTAATTTTTCCGATTACAATGTAATCACAATAATAATAATAACAAATAATATTAATGATTTAAGTAGAATATCATCATACATATATAAATAATTATGAATATAATTTAAAACAAAATATATTATTGAATAAACTAAGTATAGTAATTAATATTTCAGTAAATATTACTTACTATAATAATAAATATAATGACTGCATAATATCATTAATACTAGAATTAAGATTGAAATAAATTTAAAGTCAAATTTTTCTATTCTAGTTGGACCAAAATATAAATTCCCAATACATAATTAATTATTGTTTTTCATCATCTTCTTATCGTTATTAAAATAATCATAAATGACATTGTATAGGATATTTTTTGATAAATCATTCACTATATTTTGTACTTTCGAAAAATAAAGAAGCAAGGACAATTCATTATTATTAAAACTGTTTAATGCTTAAAAAAGCTCATTTAATGTAATTCCAAATACAAAAAAAAAAACAAAACACAAGAATTAATCAATTATAATTTTAGGTTAGAAAAAAACTCACAACTACCTGTTTAAGTACTTTGATATTACTGATATATTTTTATCAGTTTAAATATCCCTGAAAAAAAAATTATCTAATTTAACCTTATTAAAATTGATCCTAAAATAAATAGCATCAAATCGGCATTTTTAATAAGATCAGAATGAAATCGAAATTAAATTTCCGATTCAATTCGATTTATTTCTTTTCTAAAGTTGGATATTTTCATTGAAATGAATTGAAAATAATTTTCGATTCAAAATTTTCGATTCAGGTAATTTCCAATTCTTCCTATTATAAATTTTGAATAGGTTTTAATCGGAATAAATCGGAAATTTACTTTCCAGCACTTTTATTTGCGATATGTTCTAATAATGAACATGTCTTGGTTAAAATAAATGAAGAAAAATCATGAGTAATTAATATGATTACTGATACTAACAAGGACTCTACTAAATTAGTTATTATTGCATCATTTTCAAAACTAAATTAGAAAGAAGAACTATGACAAGCATTTTGAAGTGCAGACTAAACAAAATAATTCACAATAAAGATAATAATGAAATTTGTCATTGTGTATGCTAGGGTACCTGTCAAAAATATATATTTTGTTTCACACCTGATTCGACTTTTTGTTATTTGATAATTCTGATTATTAAATAGTTTTTTAGCATATTCAGAAATAATTTTGTAAATTTGACGAATCATTCTCTCTTTAAATGTGTAATAGGAATAATATGAAAATACTGTAAACATGGGTAAATAAAATGTGTGCTATTTGAAAAGTCTATGATATTTAACTAGGTAGGTAATAAGTAAATAAAAATTATGTAAATATTTTTCATAAAGTTTAAAATGATTAGAAAACAGTAAAAAAATTTTGTAGCAATCTAATTTTTAATTAATAAAAACAGTGGATTTATTATCAATTTCGTACGATACGTAAAAAATACGTAAAAAGATTTAATGCAGGCAGTTATGAATCAATGTAACTTTTTGACAGTTTAAATTACATATATATCAGGGTCTTATATACAGGCCAGGAACTCTAATGTGAACAGAATTTTATTGGTTATGTAATCAAACATGGCGGAACATTTGGAAAAAAAGATATGTATGTGTAACGATATATGATTGTAATATGTGTGCACATTCTTTACTAATCAGTTTTGAGTCAGTATGCTCTAGTTGTATGCAGAGCTTCCGACATCTACGACCATATTTTATTACACTTTTTTGTACGCTTTTTATGCGCGCAGTGTCTAGACCTATATATATATGACCATGGTATATATCACTGGCGAATTATAAATAAAATCGTAGGCAAATTATATGTAAGATACTATAGATACTCCCAAAACCACTTTTTTGAACTTTGGAGACCTCAAAATATTCAATTCTGTTTAACGCTCAAAATCGTGATTTGGACACGTTGTTATTAAATTTCTGAACTGAAACTTTTCTACACACTTACAACTTATCTAAAAGATACAAATTTGGAAAATAAGCTTTAGCTCTCTTAAACTACCTTCTGATTAAGAAACGAAAATTCTAAGTTCTAAAAGAAAACTTTGTTCTTTCTACCGCTGTTTTTTGTTTTTTAAAATTGTTTTAAAATATATTTTAAGAATTATTTTTTAATTACACGAAATTCGACAATAGAAAGTTTAATACCAAGTTGGGCTTAAACGTTGATCCTAGATACCTAATTTTGTATAAATTTTATTGTTAGATCATAAAAAACTTTTAATAATGTTTGAAATAAACAAAACATTAACTAATTATAACGAAAATGATTATATTAAATCCACTGAAAATATAATATAGGTATAGGTATCTATCATCTATAGATAAACAAATCACTTCTCGTTCAATGTCTCTCATATCATTTCCCTTAAAAATTAAAAATAAACAATACAAAATCGATATGCAATATTGTAAAATAATTCAAAAGAAAACTGATTAAACAATTTTATAAATGAATGCTGTAAACGAACTCTCTGTACTGCCATTTACAATTATACTGTTTGTACATATTATATAATTTAGTGCATAAATTTAATGAAAAATTCTTCTATTAACATGTTTTTATTGAGCCGTTATTAATAGAGATTTTAACTGAAGCGTCTTTACACCATGACTAAGTTGATGAAATGGCTTTTAGTTAAGAATATGCTTCAGTACATATCAATAAAATAACATTCAGTTTTATTCATAGAGATAATACACAATTTAGTTGGCAAGTAAGTGACAGCCATACACAATATAAAACAAGGGAAAACAGATACAAAATAAGTGTACCGTTTCTATCCTCGATTTACGATTTACTACGTAACACGAGTCAGAAACGGCATCGTGATTTTACATCCGTTTGTATGTGTTTATCACATTTTCGATTAACTTGCCTATTCGAAGTGTATTTTCTCTATGGTTTTATTTCGCTACAAACTCACGAGGTGCACTTGTGAACATGAAAGAAATAATCTATAATGAAAATTTCAGATTAATAAATATTACACACTTATATAAATATTATTACAAATGCAATTTCTTTAGAAAAACAATTATGCTTTATCCATAGCATTTTGATCAGTTTATATTTCTAATCTATGAAGAATGAATACCTATTATGCTACTTTAAAAATAACGGCTCAATTTTCGATCGATTAATAAGAAAATAAAATATTTATATACCAATTCTTAGGGATACATAGTCATTATTGAAGTGTTTTTATTTTCGACTATAGTTTTGTTCAATTAAAAATAATATGTGATGGCATTGGTCTATGCCATTGAAATGACAGATATGGTTGAATATATAATAAAAACTAATGAAACTAGCCATAATATAATGAATATGTTCTCCATTTTTATGTATTTTTTTTTCAAGACAAGTTTTATAAACTAATAAAATATAATACATAATATGTGTAAATGTATCCAAATATGTTAAAAAATCTCTGCAATTTGCCAATGAATGAGTATGCAATGCTTTTTTTTATTATTGTCAAAAATTCTGTGATTTTCCTTAGTGGTAATGAGCGTCCATGAGATATTCATAGTTGTAGACATTTACATTGCTATATTGAGTTAAAGCCAAGTAAATTTAGCAAATTTTAGCATTTACCATAAGTCGACAAATTATTATTCAAATGTTATCAACAAACAAAAATAAAGCGTCAATATGAATTCATATCCAAAACAACATAGATAGCAAGCGACCAGGTGATGTTTAACTATAAAACTTAGTCCAATGAACTACCTACAGTCATAATTGTGATGATAAAAACTATGGTGATAATTATGACTGTTTATTCACTTCGCCGCTTTAATATCGACATTTGCCGTAAGATTTATGCCAATTTAGGCTAACGTGATTTAAAGTATTTGTTCATTTTAAGATAAACCTATTCGTTTGCCTGTGTCTCGTCACCCTAATGGTGTTGCTGGGCAGTAAGGTATGATTTCATCAAATATGATATTTAAAATTGTTAATATACAATATTGATGACATTATACCTTACTGCTCAGTAATACCAACATGTTTCGAAACATACATCTTGTTTATTGCACCCAAAATATTTAAAAAAAATTTTAGTAACTGGCATTTGTACATTTTCTTTATTCTAAAAAGTAGCCCGAGTGCGGCTAGCAGTACTTACCTTTTAATAATTATTTGCCGTCTTAATTAAAGTTCAAGAATCGATTAATTTCCTAAATTATGTTGATCAAATAATGTTAAATTTTATATGGTAATGCAACACTCTATAATTACCAAATGGACTAAAGATAGCCACTGCTGATTGTCTAGCTGTGTACAGAGGAAAATGAATTACATAGAATGATGGTTATATGAAAGTGTACACCATTATTAACTGACAAGTCGCTATTAATTAATGTTAGCCACGTAATCATTTACCTATCTAAAATTAATACTTTTAATTTGTAGTGGACATAATTGAGATATTTACTAACATTAGTGATGATTTATAATATGTTTGATGTCAAAGTCATTGTATCTTTCGATGTCAAATATATTTTAAATTACACATTTTCAAAAGAACATTTTTTCATTTTAACTAGAGAATTTAAGTAATACTTATTAGTATTTTAATAATCATATGATAGATTTAGTTTTCTTACATATTATGAAGTCAACTTTGCTGCAAGTGCTGCACTTTCAATATAATTTAATGATTATAACATTAATTTGACACAAAATATGAAAAAAAAAGCATTATACACATTTCATTACTTTGTTTATGCATATAAAAATTTATTGAAATGATGATTCTAAATTTTGTGTTTATCTAATTCAATATATTGTGATATTTAAAAATAAGTTTTGCTCAAATATTTCATTCTTTATCATAAATAAAATTAAAATTTTTAATTTAAAAAAATAAAAATAAAACAACTCTGAATTATTATAAGAAAATGTCAGTGTTAAATAATTTGTATTTCTACATTATTGAATATGAGTATAAAATGTCACTAAAAAATAATGTCTGATTTTAAATCAACTATAGACATTAAATATAAGTGCGTGTCAAAACTTATATCGTCATGCTGGGCATCTTGAATTTGAAATTTCATATATAATGAGTATTTAACAGCAGATGAAATTAACGTGCTGGTGATCTTAATTTTGATTACCACTGTTGAAGATAGTGACCTCAATTTTGACTACAAATCACCTTATTTGAAATCGTTATTGAGTAATCTCATTATTGAAGATGAGATCTCAATTTAAAGTACAAATAGGCCTGTATAATAAATATTAGGCTGCTCAGAAATCGATCTTCTAAATTTGCCACCAATTTAGAGCTACGAATAACTCACGGTGAGGTAGGATTTATATAAATACCCATTAATTATCTTTTAAATTTAACAGTTCATTAGCTTTAATATAATTAGAATAAGTTTTCTACATTCAAACAAATACTGAATAATCAGTAGAAAACTTTAGTATCATTTGGTTGATAATAAAAAGGAACAAAAATATTGAATGTCCTTAGAAAGTTTTAATAAAAATTATATTAATTTAAATAAACAAAAATTTATTAATTTTAATTACAATTTTACATTAGTGTTACATTTGCATTTGGTGAGTAGCTGAATTCGGAAATATTTTACAGAAAACTAGGAAATAGTGTATTTGTTTTCTCAGGTGTGTTTGGGAACATAATATTTACTTTTGAATAATGTTAAATGTTATTTACAAATATATTATTAATTTTTTACCGATATTCACTGGGTAATCTGATTGTTTTACTACAACCGCAGAAAAGAGCCAGGAATTCGGATACCATACGAATATAATACCATAAATACACTTAACTACACATTCGTAAGTGATTAGTTTATTGAAAAGTGGGGCGCTTTACTTTTTCGAAGCTCGTAAAAATTTCGATTTCCCTCGCAGTCTTGTAATGGATGGGAATATATTTTTTTGTTGTTCTTATCGGGATATAATTTAAAACAACTGCAAAAACAATTTGCTCCAACATATGACAAAATGGGATGTACTTTGCCCGAGAACATAAAAATTGTTATTTTTCACAATTTTCAGGTTATTGGATAACGGACCTCTGATTTGATTGCGTGGCGGACAAAATGGTTATTATATTTGTTACTGAACGATCTTTCTACTACGATAATGAAAACCGGATTTCTATCAATTTGAAGCCTGTGGGAACAATCAAAAATTTTACGGGCTCCGAAAAAGAACATCGACCACTTTTCTGAATTGTTGTAGGGGAAAAAGTTGTTACAGTAATCATAACCTAGTCATATGTAAATTTTTAGCAGCGTATTTATCAACTTGATATGATTACGGGCACCCAGACTATTATGCTTAGTCGCACAAATTTTTTCTCTAATAATAAAATCGCGTTGAGTCGGTATGTTTGTACTTTGTACAAGGTTCTTAATTCATACAATTAGCACAATGCATAATCACATAATAATAATCATAATAATATTTTTTTGGATTTGTTGTTAAATTGCCTTTGTAGTAGAAAAATAAATAATAATAAAAAAGTATCGACTAATTTTTAACTTGTATGAAAATCGTGAAAAAAAACACCTCACTTACCAGAATTTTCGCAGAGGAAAAATGCTGAGTGTAAAAACTTAATGTGCATGCGGCCACTTGGCCTAGTATTTTAACTTACTAGTAACAGGTATGCTATCGAACACAAAGCCTTAAATAACAATAAGCAATAAATAATTCAACATCTGCCTTAAATGCCATCAGCTACTCAACTATTTTACGAGACTAAGTGTTATGCTACTTAAGTAAATGAAATATCAATTCGACTCAAAAATGCATTGAAATGTTCATAAAAATTAAATCGTTTATAAATATTTTCTTACTTGAGCGCAATACGCTTATGAAAATTACGCAATAGCATTCACTTATCATCAATATTTAAAGCTATTTTCACTGCCAAATAATGCATTTTTAATGTAGCATAATATTTATGAAAAGATGCATTAGGTAACACTAAAACGTTTGAAAATAATATTAAAGTTTTTGAATATGATTTTTGAATTACCTATGTACTATGTACTAAAAAACAAATCAAAAAATTATAAGCAAACCAAAAATAGGATAATCTTTATAATAAAACATTGCAATTGATTGATTATTTTTCAGAAATATAAATAATTCATTTTGTATTTGAATTCAAATATTTCATTTGATGGCATGTTTAAGTGGAATGAGGCTTCTATAATAGAAGTACTATTTTACTACTAATACTCCAAAAACTTATGTAAATGTAATAAAATATGGATAGCAAAATCTTGGCATGAAAGCAGAGGGTGTGTCGAAGATAGGTGAAAAGATTTGAAATCAATTAAATCAAATTTGAATATGTACTTCAGGAAAAACTCTGCTATACCCTCTGTTTTAATAGCAAGACTGTGCTTATCAAATTTCATCACATATAGATTATTAATTGCCCGCAATAAGAACCAAATTGTAAATTTTAAAAAATTACCCATATCTAACAACTAATTTTGTACAAACCATAATATCGCAGTTCGAATATTCGAAGAATATAATGTAAAAATTCAAATATTAACGTGCTTACCAGATACCTACTTATTAAATGTATTAAATACCGTGTCTAATTTTTTTAAATAATGAATGGCATAAAAACTGAACCTATAGATAAGCCATTCCATATGGAATAATCAAACCATACTATTGGATTAACAACTGCACAATGAATAACATTGTATTGGTGTTCGAGCAAATTAAGGTTTTCACCACATGATGGCAACCACTATCATGGGTGTAGGAATTGTAATATAGCGAGCTAGTGTAACTTACAAGTGACTAACACACTATCTTTTTTGGTTCATAAGTTGGATCAATTGGACCCAATAAGCCGATTTTACCCATTCACGTACTCAATTTTTAAGACCAGAATACATCACCAAAATGTCAGCTCACTATCGTTTTTCGTTTTGGTGTTAAATTGATGACGGGCGCATGGACAATTGGAAACGACTTATTAAGTTATTATACACATCTATACCAAAATTTTGTTTGTGCGGTTAATATTTTTAGAGTTGCAAACTTTAGACTAAAATGAATTACTAATATACTCTGACATATTATAATTGTTTGAGTATAACTAGATGTTTTAAATCAATTTTAAGTATACATAACTTGATTAAAGTTCTTATTTTATCCTATCAAAATTTTTCCGTTATGGTGCTGCTGCTATAGTTGCAAATGTAGTTACTAGAACATATCGAAAGACTTGTAGTCCTAGGGTATTTCAAAGCAGCTTATTTTGACGGTGACTGACAGTTAAGTGATTTAACAATTTATTTAGTAGGTACAAATATGCATGAATGGCTTGAACCATCTCACCCAACTTTTGCGAATAAAAAAATTAAACAATTGTTTTTATTCATTTTAAATCATCTATCAGATATAAAACTATTTGCCTTTCAGTGGAGCGCTTAATAACCTGGTGATCGATGAGACATTCAGTGCCTCGCATCACCTTCAAGTAGTCAACTACTTGGTTTGTGAAGATCTGAGACGGAGTCTTTCTCTTCTTCGTATGGTATATACCTTCGTTTTTAGAATCTTATTGAGCATATTTACGTCGTCAACAATCTATAGGTCTCTGAACCATTGGAGCCGTTGAGATTTTATTAACGATATCGTCTTCTTGCAGAATTTCATAGATTTGCCTGTTGATTAGGATGCGCCATTTGTTCTCGAACTGCCTATTAAATTCTTCTAATTTTTTTTAATGGTATTTTTTATGATATTGCCCCTTTTTAATCTGCGTTTATTTCGATCTTTGAATAACAAAGCTATAGATAGTCTATCATTCTGTTTGACACTAGTCGTAATATGAAATTTCACTCCCACAGCGTGCTATTAATTTTTTCTTTTGCTTTTGAATTTTCCATGGTCATTATTGCTTAGTTTTGTCTTCCGTGGTTTCGAATACTTTTCAGAAATCGGCACTATCCAATGATTGTCTGGAGTTCCACTTCAGGCAAGCATGTATAGGATTATGTCAAATTCAATAAATAACTGATATTTGTATTTCATTTAATTTTTCTTTTATTTTTTGGGTTAAAAATAGTTGTGAAAACTTTATACATTGTATCTAATAGTGTTATACCTCGATAGTATTCACATTGTCCAATGACTCCTTGTTTGTGTATAATTCCACTGCTCCAATATTTTGGCATTTTTTCTGTCTTCCATACATTGTCTATGGTTTCAATTGAAGCTGATACGACTGTTTCTTCTACGTATTTAAAGAGTTCTGCGACAGTAGCATCTTCTACACGTGCGCGCTTGTTTTTCATTCACTGTACGTCTCTTCTAACATCCTCCGTTGTAAGCATATTCTCTTGAGATTCTGAAGACAACTGGATTTTCAACGAAGGGCATATCATCTTCAGGAAGATTTTTATTTAGCAGGTTTTTGAGTTTCTGCATCCCAATATTTTTCGTTAGAATTATTTTTTGTTCATTCAATTATTTTTAGGGCTTTCTTTTCATATTTAAGGTTATATGCGGTATGATCATTGATATTTTTATCAAATAATTTGTCTATGTATTATTTCCAACAATTCTGATGAATAATTAACAAATTATTTGACGAAAATTCCATTACTGATCATAACCATAGATATTAAATTAAAACTATAATTGGCAATTTCAAAAGATATCCCCATTTTGGGAAATGAGTAACAATCCCTGGTCTGCCAAACAAAGATAATAATTACTCAAAGAAATAAATAAATCTATATTTCATTTCCGATATTAAACATATGGACTCTTTTATAGAAAATGATCTAGTGTCATAATTTATTGAAGTTATCCATATGGAATGGCTGTATTTTCTTTTGAAATTAGAAAGAAATAATTAAAATAATTTAAAATTACAAATGAAATGTTATCAATAAAGGTGCTTACACATTTTATGTGATGTAACTACTGAGTGTTATGTATGATTGTCACATTTAGATATGATTTTGACTAGACAATCGTTTCAAAATTTTGAGTAGATTAAATTTTAAACACATTTATATTTCTTTTTGGCTTGATAAAAATAATCTTTTCGTTTTTAAATTTTACATTGATTTGACTTTTTATTCGATTACATAAAAGTGTAACCGTGGGTGGTATTGGACATTCATGTTAAGAAAGATTCAAACTAAAAGATTTTATAAATGTAACAAGCTAAACTGATATTATTCAATTGTAGAAATGTGATCGAAGCATTTTCGAGAATTGTCTTGTATAAAAAACAGTAGTTCAAACTCACCAAATACGAATGTTAAAAGTATTATAATAGTCCACTATCTATATTGATTGATACAATCGTTTTTATATAAAAATTTGCAAATGTGCGTTAGTTTAATGAGCCCACGGTTAATCATCTATAATTTAATTAGATTCAATAATGAAACTTTGAAAATACGGAAAGTAAGTATAATTTTAAATTGAAGGAAATATAATCGGTTGCATTAGTTCGCGAAACGCAATTATCCAATCAAGGTATGAAAACACTTTTCTCAACTTAACAAAGTTTACTATAAGACATTGTAAAGTTGAGTCTTATCAGGCTTACATTGTGTATCTAGACTTCTTATTTATCCTAGAAAAAAGTAAAGATGGATACTAGAAGCTAAAAATAAATTTTGTTAAAGGTTCATAAGCTAGTAAAAATTAGATTGTTTGGAATTACCTTGCCCAACTGCGTGAATTAATACTTTAATTTCTATTCTCCTTGAAGAATATTCTTTCTATCCTGAAATCAATCGTGGGATTGAATTAAAAATAAAAAAATTTTATAAAAAAGTTGAAAGAATTAATATTGAAGAATTAAATTCGTATAGGTTCTAAAAGATTGTTTTAAATATTTTTGATACTAATAGTAGTATGACATCCGAAGTTATATGTTCCTATTAAAAAGTCAAATCAAAAGTAAAATATATTAAAAATCAATATTAAGACGTTCCAGGAATGAAATTTCCTATGAAAGTTTGGAACAATTATAAATACTTAAATTATTTACACACATTTTCCAAGTGTAGAAGACTATTTTCGAGCTTTGAAAAAGAAAACAAATGGCGTAGATAACTTTTTAATGTTACTGTTACTATATTAAAATCGCTAAATAGCTGGACTTGAGCGAAATAACGTCAGGTGAATCTGACAATAAATTATAGAGAAAACAGAAGTTTTTAATTTAATGAAAATTCATGTAATATTTATATTATTATAATATATATTATTACAGTTATATTTATATAAAAATGATGATGAATATTTAGAAGAAATGAAAAAAAAAATTAATACTAAAAAAAATAAAAATTAATTAATTCAAATATATAAAATTCAAATAGAGAAAGAAACATTATTATAATTACCATATTATATTATAAAGAATAAAATTATAAAATAAATTTTGATTTTAACAATGTTAAAACTATTAACAGTTATTTTATTCAATACGTATTTCAAAATAAATGAATTATTATTATAAAATTTTAAGATACGTAAAAATTATAACTTAAAAAAAAAACTGGAAATTATTAGAAAAATATATTGTTTTGTCAAGTTCTTCTCTGTGTTTTATTTTATGACTTCGGTGCGCATCACTACAAGTGCATCAATTTCGGTATATATAAGCATAAATGTCAAAAGTGGCATGTAATGCGCTTGCTTCCGACTAGCCAACAAGCGACTACCGATTATGTAAAACAGCTCTTAATAAATCAGATATGACAATGGGAAGGATTCAATAAATAAGGAAACGTCAATAAGTCAATTTCATTCTCCTTAAAACCATGGTAATATATATCCAGATATGTAAGCTGATTAGATGACGAGTTTCTGCTGTGTTGATTGATTTTCATACACGCCGTCATTTGTTCGTCGTTTCAAAGGTGTATTATGGGTACATGAGAAATATTATTTTAAATGGCCAGGGTTTTTATCTACAGTATTTATTATACAATACATTTCCAGCATTCCTTACCTTAATTAGAAGCTACATGATTTTGGATTTCGTTTAGTCCGAGCTCTTGGATGAGTGCTATATCAAGTTCATCCCGACAAAATCTATATCCTAGAACCGCTGTTGTATGCTGAGATGAGTTTTATATTCACGACCCCAATTGTAGGACTTATTTAATAGAGTTTTACTTGAATGGCACCTGAGTTTTTAATAGAGTTGGGAGAGGTATATCGGAAGGGTCTTTGCTCTGACTCACTCCTTTTAGTTTAAGCTTTCTGTGTATCGTCCTTCGAAGAACTTTAGGGTTATACTGTTTCTCGTTATTTTGAGCATCGTAGCCGTAGTTCTGTCAGCATCTCCTTCACTGAATCCTACAATCGCAGCATTTTTCAAGTCGCTTCCTGAATGGATACTTTTAAAACAGAATTGGATTTTGCCGTCCCTTTTCTCACTGTTACTGACTTCATGCGCATTAAAACTCTGTAAAACTAAGGAGGAATGGAAGATCGATTTCTTAAGAACCGCATAGGTTTCTTAAAAAGTGAACTTTATGGTTTGCACCATTTTGCCCTTCTTACGAATAACTATCTAGACACATTCGGTTCATGATTCTGAATTTTATCAAAAGCATGAACCATTCAAGTGGTTCATGGCCTAGGACCTACATAATCGCATATCTTGGTTTTAATTCCAGGAATATTAGCATTTGTCATCAATGCCAGCAAATTGGGACTTTTCACACGCTATCGATTTGAGCAGCCCAATATCTCTAGTTTTCCCCAGATCGAACTCTTCTAATACTGTGGAGTACCCTCCTTTATTAGAAGTTAATGTGAAAGTCCACCCACCTTCTCTAATGGAATGCGTCTGATAAGATAAAATTTTATTCATAGCAGAATAAGTAGCGCCTTTAATAAGTAAAGGCTTTTGTCACCAGAATCCTCAGAACAGATCACTTTCGTTGCACAGAATTTTAATGTATCGTGTACGTCCTGTATCTACCTGTACGCCCGCGTGTTTTATATTTGCTACATCATGTCAAACTCATTTTTCATTCGGGCTTGGTAGGGGCAATAACTAAGGTAATTTGACTGATAATGCTATATTTTACATCAAAATATGAAACTAGACTAAAACTATAACAAAATTAGAAAACTGCATTAAAAATGATTCAAAAACAAATAATTTATTTCAAGCAAATATTATTTTACATATTTTTCTTCAAAAACAAAATTTTAAATGCAGTCTTTCGCCATGACGTAAAGCCGCTTCTTCAATAGAAGTAATAAAAAGTTTTATGAAATACCCAATATACCTTATTACTTTTAGCTGAATGTGCGATAATGGCCAACTCAACAAAACAAGTATGAATTCGTTCGATTTTACGTTGATTGTTATTGTCAATCGAATTACCTAGAAGTCAATTATAAAGAAATTTGACCTATTTTAAATTTCTGTATATATATATATATATATATATATATATATATATATATATATATATATATATATATATATATATATATATATATATATATATATATATATATATATATATATATATATATTAGATAGCAAATTCATTAATATATTTAAAATATAAATAATATATTAATCATTGTGACAAAACAATACCTCACGAACTAAAAACATTTTACTTTTTTTTAAACCGATTTTTAACTTGAGATAAGTACAGATACCTTGTTCAGTTATAATAAACTGGTAAGGAAGGCTCAAAGTAATCTAAATAAAAAGCAAGAAAAACCGATAGAAATACAACTAAAGATAATAAATAAAATTTAGTCGTCCAAATTAAAAATGCTGATTATTTTCAATGACATGATTTATTTTTGGGTATTGAAATTTATCATGGTGGATTGGCATAACATTGTTTCAATTATTTTTGTTTATCTATAAGGCATATCGCACATGAGGTGATTTGGGTGAAGTCGGCGAAATCACCGATATCAGCGATATCACAGCATTTTAGTCGCACACGGAGCAACAGAAGTTGCTCCGACTTTGCAACGTTTTTTGAAGAAGGGGTACTACGTAGTTTGTTTACTAATAACAAAATATGTATATACAGTGTCTTAAAGGATGAAATACATCAAGTAATAAATAATATAGATTATAATAGATTATACTTTAAGCCATTTGAAATTCTCATTTCGTCTTACAAAAACGACAAGAGATAGCTAGTTGAACTTTTGGTGTCATATTCTGGATCTTAAAAGTGACTCTAAGTTCGTAAATTGACAAAATCGGTATAATGGGCTAATTAGATCTATGATCCAACTTAACCATAAAAAAAGATTCAAAACAAACACAAAAAACTTGTATGAACATTTTTCGGATATAATAAGAATCTGTTAATTAGCTTAAACTGTGACGAATATAAACATTCCGAAAAATGTTCATACATTTTTTTTTTAATCAAAGAATTATCGTTTTGAATCTTTTTTTATGGTTAAGTTGGGTCATGGATCTAATTATCCCATTTTACCGATTTTACTCATTTACGAACTTAGACTCACTTTTAAGATCCAGAATATGACACCAAAAGTTCAACTACCTGTCTCTTGTCGTTTTTCAGTTATCTTGATGAGACTGAGATGGGTTAATACTAATATACGCTGACTTAACCATATATATATATATATATATATATATATATATATATATATATATATATATATATATATATATATATATATATATATATATATATATATTTATACCTGTATAGATATTAGAGTGTTTTATGAATACTAATGATTAAAGTAGTTTAAACATTGATTAATGTGATTAGAATAGATACAGATTATAGCCACTGTACAATTACTGTATTTCTACAGTTCATTTTGTAAACATATTAAATAATAATAAGAATCAATATATATAATATTTTTCAGTAATAGTATAAGATGTATTGGCTTAATTTTATAAAATAAGTCTAAAGTTCATTTCTGTTTATTTACTCTGTTATTCAAATGAATGAAATTAATATAAATAAGTTTATAAACTCTTGCAGAACGTCATTACTGCCATAATGAAGAAATGTTGTATCCATTGCAACGTTGCTACAACAATTAGGAGACGTATACCTAGAGAAAGAGGTTTTTTTCTTTTTGCTATCCACAAATAATAAATATATCTAGAAATTTTTAGGTTGAGCATTTAACTGAGTAATACTATAGGTGAAAGCTCTTATGTATTTGACAACGTTGCTTACGAATGTAAAATTACATACGATTGTTGATGCATCATGATGGAATTCTTACGATTTCAGTATTTGATTATGCACTTACATTACTTACACAGTGCGATTTCGTACATGTAATTTTCTTATGGAAAGTAATCTCTATCCGTATACGACACAACAGTTGCAACAATAATATATATGTGATAAAAGTATAGCATGTATTCAAAGATATAAATATTGCAGGATATTATAAGCATTTACTTAATACTCGCTACTCCTCGTTCCTTTTCTTTTAAGCATTATGTATGTATTTAAAAAAAATTATGATCTGCTTTATAAGATGCACCTATTAAGCCTGTTCTATATGGTTCAGGACATGAATCTAACCTTTTTTTGTTTGTATATAAACAAACATTGACATGTTTTTATTTTTAAATATTAAAAATAACATTATTTAACTCTCTATCTTTTTCATAAACATTGATTTATATGACTGTATAGACAAGAATAAAAAAAGTTGCCGGTATGATTTTAAAAACGAAGGATTTGTATTTCACATGTATTTCCATAAGCAAATCATATGTATGATATCGCCGATTTCACGCAAATGCGATGTGCCTAAGTATGTGGGAGAAGAATAAATAAAAAAATTGAATTTTATTTTGTTTAATATTGAAGCTCATTCATGCGCATAGTATTATATCTGCGAATTATAAACGCATTTACTATTGTAAAATACAAATTTAAACATAGGCAAAAGTATTCACGAATACAGGCACGATACAAGAATTCATAAACTTGGCAGATAGAATTTCGCGTGTGCAGACAAATGTCGGTGTGGCAGTAAAATCTACCCATAAAAATCGCAAGTATGCATTTAGTCCTGTACCATCTGAATTCAACATTAAATAAAGGCATCGAGAGCGATCGACTAACATTGGACTTGCGATCGACATTTTGTTATCTCAAACTAAAAATCAATTTAAAAAATAAAATAATCAACCATGTTCACATTCAGGCAAACTAAGGCACATCGCACATGAGGTGATTTGCGTGAAATCGGCGATATCATACATATGATTTGCTTATGGAAATACATGTGAAATACAAATCCAATTTATGGAAACCAATGTATAGTCGCACACGACGTGATTTTTGTGATTTGAAATTATACATGTGATAAAAAAATCGTTGTAAAAATGCTTCGTTTTTAAAATCATATGGGCAACTTTTATTTATTCTTGTTTATACAGTCATATAAATCAATGTTTATGACAAAGATAGCTATATGTATTACAGAAAACTACTTTTGTTTTACTATCATATAAATCCATGTATATGACAAAGATAGTTATTTGTATTATAGTTAAATATTATTATGGTCATATTTAAAAATAAAAACTTGTCAATGCTTGTTTATTTACAAACAAAAAAGTTTGTAACAACATACATTATTAAATGATTCATAATAACTGTTTTTAGTTTCTTTGCGTAGTAATCTTTTATTTATTAATGGATATTGAAAAATGAAGTGTATTTTAAATACAATAATTGTACAGTGGCTGTAATCTGTGTCTATTCTTATCACATATAACAAGTTATGGTAACAATTAACAGAGTTAGTTTTTTTAGATATTGGATATAAGATTAAGCATCAATGTTTGAACTACTTTAATCATTAGCTTTCATAAAACACTCTAATATATATACAGTTATAAATATATAAATATATATATATATATATATATATATATATATATTTATATATATATATATATATATATATATATATAAATATATACATATATATATATATATATATGGTTAAGTCAGAGTATATTAGTATTAACCCATCTCAGTCTCCCGTTCGTCATCAAGATAACTGAAAAACGACAAGAGACAGGTAGTTGAACTTTTGGTGTCATATTCTAGACTAAAAGTCTAAAAGTGAGTCTAAGTTCGTAAATGAGCAAAATCGGTATAATGGGATAATTAGATCCATGACCCAACTTAACCATAAAAAAAGATTCAAAACGATAATTGATTAAAAAAAAATTTGGAAAACGGTTGACCCTTAAGACCATCCCTACATCTTCCCGCTAATGTCATACCTAAGCACTTAAAATTTAACATATTACAGCTTTGATGTTAAAAAAACACGGCGGCAATCGACGTGTTGTTGCAAGGTCAAGAGCTGATTAGATTTTGGAATCAATCGGCCAAACCGTTTAAAAATTATTTCCAAAAAACCACTTTTGAAAAAAATTTTTTTCGTAGTTTTTAAGAGATAATCTAATCTTTCAAAGATAATCTAAGTTTGGTAAAACTCTTCAGAATGCCGTTTGGTGAGCTCAATTCGGTCAAGCCGTTTCAAAGTTATAAGCGATTCACATACTTACACACACATTCACACACACACATACATACAGACGGAGTGACGACTTCTCAGGAGTTTTCAGGAAAGCTTCCTAGACCTTAAAACATCGAACTCAATTTTTGCAAAACGGGGTGAAACCTATAACTTCTCGATTTTAGAAAATTTTCAATTTTCTAGCGGGAAGTTAGATAAAATGTATGAACATTTTTCGGAATGTTTATATTCGCCACAGTTTAAGCTAATTAACAGATTTTGCCAATTTACGAACTTAGAGTTACTTTTAAGATCCAGAATATGACACCAAAAGTTGAACTAGCTATCTCTTGTCGTTTTTTAGTTATCTTGATGACGAACGGGAGACTGAAATGGGTAAATACTAATATACTCTGACTTAACCTTATATATATATATATATATATATATATATATAGATATATATATATATATATATATATATATATATATATATATATATATATATATATAGCGATATCGGCGATATCGGCGATTTCGCCGATTTCACCTAAATCACCTCATGTGCGAAATGGTTAACAGTTTTGACCTTAACTTGTTTTATTTGTTTAATGTGATTAGAATAGATATAGATTATAGCCACTGTACAATTACTATATTTCTACAGTTCATTTTGTAAACATAAAATAATAATAAGTATCAGTATTTAATAGTATAAGATGTATTGGCTTAATTTTATAAAATTAGTCTTAAGTTCATTTCTATTTATTTACCCTGTCATTGAAATGAATGAAATTAATATTGACGCTTGAAAAGTGTTATACGAAAATAAGTTTATAAACTTGCAGAACGTCATTACTACCATAATGAAGAAATGTTGTATCTATTGCAACGTTCCTACAACAATTAGGAGAAGTATACCTAGAGAAAGAGGTTTTTCCCTTTTTGCTATCCACAAATAATAAATATGTCTAGAAATTTTTTAGGTTGAGCATTTAACTGAGTAATACTATAGGTGAAAGCTCTTATGTATTTGACAACGTTGCTTACGAATGTAAAATTACATACGATTGTTGTCGCATCATGATGGAATTCTTACGATTTCAGTATTTGATTATTCATATCTTACACAGTGCGATTTCGTACATGTAATTTTCTTATGGAAAGTAATATCTATCCGTATACGACACAACAGTTGCAACAATACCATATATGTGCGTAAAAGTATAGCATGTATTCAAAGATATAAATATTGCAGGATATTATAAGCATTTACTAAATACTCGCTACTCTTCGTTCCTTTTCTTAAAAGCATATGTATGTATTTAAAAAAATTTTTGATCTGCTTTATAAGATGCACCTATTAAGCCTGTTCTATATGGTTTATCTAACCTTTTTTTTTGTATATAAACAAGCATTGACAAGTTTTTATTTTTAAATATTAAAAAAACATTATTTAATTCTCTATCTTTGTCATAAACATTGATTTATATGACTGTATAAACAAGAATAAAAAAAAGTTGCCCATATGATTTTAAGAACGAAGGATTTTAACAACGATTTTTTATCACATGTATGATTTCAAATCACGAAAATCACGTCGTGTGCGACTATACATTGGTTTCCATAAGCAAATCATATGTATGATATCGCCGATTTCACGCAAATCGCGTCGTGTGCGATGTGCCTTATTGGTTAACGAATTGATTTAATTATTAGAAAAAGTCATTACAATACAGTTAATGTTATGGTTATGTTGGTCGAGAAATAAACTTTGATTTGAATACTCGTCTAACTGCGTCACTAAAAAAATTCGTATCGAATAGTAAAAATAAACCGAGATTAATTTATTTACTTTTCTTTCTTGTAGAATCAGATTGCTCATAAATTCTTCTATCAACCTAGCTGAAATTCGGAAACATCTTGTATTAGTCGGTCAGGATATTGATTTATTGTTTTTTTAACGCAAAAAAATCCAACAGAAATTACGGTATATTTTCTAAAAAAAGGTAAAAGTGACCGATCAAACTACTGAAATTCCAATATGAACCTGCGTTATTAATTGCTTATGATATAGCGGTATATCTTATGAATATTTTTTAAGAGGCGAATGTAAATTGAGATTTATTAACTCTTTGTTGTATTCCGAAAAAGCCCGTGTATCATTCCAAAATATTCCGCTACTAAGAGAGCAGCGAAACAGCATATACATAGATCGTATTCACAGTTTAAAAATGGATTGAAAGCGATTGTGATGCTACTGAGTGAGGCTGGAAAGTCGTGGATGTGATATTGCTACAGCACTACACAGGCCAGGTTCTCATCTTGTCTGAAATTTTGAAAACAATTTCTTGCCGTTGCGGAAATGGCAGCAAGTCCGAAATTTGCAGTTACAAAAACCACGGGCTGAAATGTAGCAACCAACCGATTAATTTATGGAGAAGCACCAACGGCTAAGGATGACGAAGAAATTTGTGATTCTGCAGATTGCGATAACGTTTTCGTTGTGTGCAAGAAACCAGCGACAAAAAAGAGAAGAGAATGAAAGTAAGGATGACAGAGAATCTTTTACGAATTCGTAACTTTGTCAATGATTTTTCTATGTACTTTTTATAATCGATATATTTCAATTATTTCAATAAATTATTATTACAGTAAATATGTTTCTAATCGTTTCATGCTTTATTATTACCATTCATATTATAAACAAAAATAATTTAATTTATTTTATCAATCGTGAAATGAAATAAATAAATAGGTCGGGAATTAAAAAATTTAGGAAAAAAATTTTCTTCGCAGTAAGCGGCCATACAGTCGAAACAATTAACTATCATTATAGTTTAGTGTCGAAAAATAATGGAGTAAAAAAAATTCTACCCGAAACATTTATATTTTTGCGCTGACATTGTATTTATATGAAAATTAAAAATTCAAATTTTAAATACATGTGCATGATAATACAATTCTTAACAAAAAAATATAGCTCCGAAAAAATGTTGCACGATGTCGAAGAGCCGTAGACGATTTTACAGAAACACCATTTTTGCAAAAATAGAAATATCTCGAATATTTTTGAAAATTTCACCCCAAAAATATCAAAATCAAAAACAATATTATTACCAAGTAATAAGTTTCGAAGTTGATTTAATAAAAAATTAAAATTTAATTAAAAAAACGCGATTTTTAACGTTTTTTATCGTTTTTCTACATAAAGGTGGCATTAATCCATAACTGTCTTGTATAAACTCCGCAAAAGTTTTAGGTTAGATTTGCTAATGAAATTTCAAAATACAACTGTATCTTTCGTAGAATTAATTCTTCTATACGCGCATAATTACGGGATAAATTTCGATCAAATGTTTACTTTCTAGACACTTAGCCCGTTACTCATTTATAACAATTATCCGATACCAAATTTATAAGTTGTAGTTTGTTTACAATACATACATACACATGCTATAAGGTTAGCTACGTTGTTCATGACTATGTATACCCAGTTACATAAATATGACACTCGATCTTTCATACCAATTTATAACAAGAAAATATTTTTTGTGATTAAAATTTTTTTTTCCTTCATATAGATAAGTTAAGTTTTGAATGAAGAATATTATTTTCATACTATTAACTAAGTATAAAAATTTTTATGTAAAAAATTCAATACAATTTATAATATTGAAATACCGTTTTCTTTTTTTATAATTGTTTTTACAATACTGTTTAACAAGTTGCCTGTACACATAGTAAGTTTGCAAACAAATTTTGAATCATAATAATTTTATACGGTACGCGTTGTGGACTTAATACAAAAGAGAGAATAAGTGTCCTTTATTTCTACCTCATTAAATGCTTTATTTGTAGATGCGAGCTGACGCTATTTAGTTGTGTCTCAAAGAAATTTTTTCTATACTGGTGACATTGTAAATAATATAATCGAAGTCGTGATTTGTGAATTTGAAAAAAATAAACGATGTTCTATATTGTGGTAGAATTGGGCAACAGTGTTCCGTTCAGATAAATGGAAAATTTGGAAAATACAGCATGCACAGTCAAAAATTAATATTTTCGTCAGCAGCGACGTTTTTTCAAAAAAATGAAATGTTTCCCAAAATATGATAGGCTTGTGCTACAACGTGCCGTCGAAAAAATTAAGTATTCGGAAAAATAGAAAAACTACTGTAAAGAATAAGTAAAGACTACTACTGTAAAAAATAAATAGAACTACATAGCTGCAAAAAATTTCCAAGTTCCAAAGTTTTAGCGGAGTTACACATCATATTCAATTAAATGCCAAACAAAAAGATATAGTCAAATATACTCTTAGGCAAATTTGATTATTATAAAAATTAGGTGGGTGACTTGGCACAACTGTTTACTTATTGATGGTATTGTTGTTTTTATATAACAGAAATTTTTTTTATTTTTTTTATTTTTTTGCTATAATGAATACTGTTTTACTTGGTTAAAAATGGACATTTTATTTAGATAAACAAAATTATATTCGAAAAATCATTTGAAATGGTAAGAAAAATTGACCGTGCAAACAATATTTTGTTATAGGTTTTCATAGAATCATCTAATTAATTAATTAATTAATTTGAGTATGTCCGTCCGTTACCAATATAACTCAAAAACGAAAAGCGTTAAATAGTTGAAATTTTCGTAAATGAGCAAAATCGGTCCATTAAATCCAAAGAACAAAATTTTTTTTTTAAGTGTTTAAATTCGCCGCAGTTTTAGCTCAAGTTTAACTAATAACTAATATAATTGCAATACATAATTTTATTATTATTATTTTTTTTTTTTTTTTTTTTTTTTTTTTGTATGTATAAATGTATAGACATCATATTAAGAGTATTTCATGAATTTCTTTCATTAAAAAACAGTTCAAACATTGATGCTGAACACTGAATATGTCAAGTGTCTATACCAGTAACTCTATTATTTGTTATCTTCACTTGTTTTTCATTATATTTTTTCCAGTAGTAGTTCTTAGGCATGGTGTTCATAGCGAAAATAAAATTCCTTGGATTTTTCTTTGGATTTCCAAACTTATATTTTGAGAAATTCCCTCGATAGAATTAGACATTACCTATATACTTACAAAATAAATAGTAAAAGACCATTATAATAGAAAATAATTTTATAAGTAATAAATTTTCATTTAAGGGTTTCAAGTTTTTAGTATAATTCATATTTAACTAAATTATAAATTAATTCATATTAAATAAATTGTGTTTTTTTTTAATATCAGAACTTTATTTTACTACAACATACTTTTACTAGGAATATTTATTATTTTTATAATTTTTCGTTTATAAACAAAAAGGAGAAGCAAAGCTAATAATTCAAAAAACCAATAAATAAGTGGCCAGTATATGTATGTAGTTATATATGATTAGTTAAATTACTCCCCCAACCTTTTTTGATTATTCCCAGAGAAATGGTTCAAATAAGAGTTGTACAGCTTAAAATGTAAATATAGTTTCTTCGAAGAAAATAGTTGGTGCCATTTTTGAAAAAAACGTAAGAAACATAAAATCACTAAAATACAGTGGATTGAACTTAATTATAAAATTTAGTAATTGGCAGGCAGTTGCAAAATATACAAGTAGTTTTCCTCTAAACATGTAGGTATTTCCATTAAAAATTCGGCATCGAAAATTTGTACTGAAAACATGACTTCCTTTTACTTTCTATTGTAAGTGTTTCTAAAGAAAGTAATAAATAATCTTTGTACTAAGTTAGATGGAATTCATAAAAATTTTTAAAATGTAATTAATTTATTAATGTTATTGTAAAATGTAATTCATAATTATTTTTTATAAATCATTCTTATTCATATTTTAATTTATCCATTTCATAATTTATTGCCAAAAGACAAACCTTTTTGGTCTAGAATCATTGTTCTAAAAGATTTCAGAACAAAATAAATTGCTATTTTTGTTGTTGTTGCTTCTTCTGTCAATTTCTTATCCTTTTTAGCATTTAATTTTTTCTCATATTGACTTTGCATTTCTGAATAACTGAATAAGAATTTTAGAAAACTCAATATTATTTTTCGATACGTAAATTTCAAAGTTTCTCTTAAATTAATATTTTGAGCTATAAGTGAATCCTCTTAACAATATTTATCAGTGGAAAATCCTCGCTCAAGAGATGATTTTCACATTTCATTAATGCCCAGTTACCTTTTTTGGGAATTTTTATTTCCAAATTCCAAAAAAGGTTCAATATTAAAATAATTCATATAATATGTTACCTTTTATGTCACAAATATATGTCATATTAATTTTAAATCGAAAACGAAAAGTCTAGAAATTCGATTATTCCAAATATAGACACTCACTCACTTTTTAAATTCAAATCTATTTTTGGAAAATCGTTCAAAATATTTTGAATTTTTTCTTCAGAATTATGTCTACTTCCAAAATATAATCAGAAACATTTATATCCTATTATAAGAGATGCAAAAAAAAAATTGTTTTTTTCAACTCTTTTACACGTTAATAATATATCGTTAAACAATTATAATAATAAAAAGCTGTTAAAAATAAAATTTCATTTACGAATGTGAATGAAAGCAATTGTAGACACATAGTGACCGTCGTGTGTTGTAATGTGTTATTATTTTACTAATTTTAATTTCATTCTTGAAAATAATGTATTTATCGTAAAAACGAATGTGGTATTATGGAAAGTTATTTATTGAAAAAAGGTATAAAATATTCCAATTTGGAAAAACAAATTTTCAAAAGTTTATAGGACTCGGAAGAACTCAAATATGAAGTATCAGAGGCAAGAAATTCTGAAGATATTGAGCTAGATGATTACGAAAGTAGCGGCGTCAATATGTAAACGAGTGACTACTCAGAAGCAGCCCAACGAGAATGAAGATAAGATTAGTAAAAATTATATATATAATATAATAAAAAATTAAGATATTATAAAAAATTATAATGGAGCCCACAATTGAGCCATCATAATACCGGTTACCGTGTGCCAAAGACACTCAGTGTCATTCGTGATTGCATGGTATTCAGTGTAATTCGTAACTCTCTTTAATGCGGCTAATTTGATTACAAATCTACATATTAGCTGAATACTGATTTTTTGTGGCTTTTGTGAGTAAGATTTCATGTAAAAACGTATAATAACCTACAATTTGCTGTTTTAATTTTTATCTGGCCACGGACGCCATTTCAGCAGCCATTTGAAAATTTATTGAAATTTGACCAAAAATTAGGATTGTGGCGGAACCACTCAATATTTTAGAATAAAATTTGGATCACAACTTGAGGTAAATATGGACCACTCTTCCTAAAGATTTCAGCTCAATTCTTTTTAAAATAATTTTTTTAATAGTTCAAATTTTAGGCCGCTAAACCACCGGGATTTTAATGCAAAATATTTACTAGCGTCATATGAAGTTTCATACTGTATTACTAAAAATAAAAAGCCGTTCACCATTGAAGTAGATGTTGTATTACCCGCTGCTACTGAAATGATAGAAATACTACATGCAAAATAATATGGCGGCGATATTCGAAAAATTCCCTTGTCGAACAACACTGTATCGTTGTCGCACTCAACTACTGCGTTCAAATAGATGCGAGCGAACTAAGACGATCTGAATTTCCTTTTACTTATGTTATTTCAAAAAATGTAATTTTGAAGAAAGATAGGTTATATAATTTTGGTAACTATAAGAAATACAATTTTACAACTTCTTGTGCACTTTTTAATTTTAGATTTTTTTAGATGTTTTTAACGAATCTAAACCCATAAATTATCATATTTATATGTATATTATTACCTAAGAAATAAATCATCAAAAAATATTTTTCTTTTATATATATTGGGTCTCGAATGAACAAAGTTTAAGAAAACCTGCTGTAGAGTATATATGGAGAATGACTTATTCAAAACAATTCGTTCAATGAAAACTACAAATAAATATAAAATATGATTAACAACCAATTTTGAATGATTCACTATCATAAAACTACTAATATAGAATAGATAAAACCACATTCATAATCAATTGTACGTAATATAACCAGTTTAATTGTTCATACGATGACGTATTTCTATCATTTAAATGAATAGGAAATTCTGTTTACATAATATTATGTAAATTAAAAAAACAGTGTTTATTATTGGTAATACCAGATATTTGATAAATATAAATAATTAAGGAAGTTGCCTCGGCAGTAATAGAAAAAATAAATTTTGCCCATCATTATGAGAATAATAATTAATTTCAAATACACTAAATAACCTTAAAAGAAGTAATTTAGTGTATTTTTAATTAATAATTGATCCTATTAATCAGCAAAGTACCCAAATTTTTGGTTTATATTATTATATGCTTCGTTAGCTATAACATATTAAAAAATCGGATCATTATCTACTAATTTATTTTTTATAGCACTGCCGAAGAAACTTCCTTAAGAGATCAAAATGCATATGACCTTTAGAGGCCATATCAACTATTTTATATTATTAGATAGTAAATTATTGTACTTTTTGATGAAATTTATTTTCTTGAACTTTACTAATAACAATCTTATTAATATTATAATTTATTCATTTGCACTAATAGAATACAATAGACCACTTAAATTGATAAAAATGGAGGAAATTTCGACTACAGCTAAACGACCTGGTGGGAAAGGTAGCATTTAGGATACCTACTAAAAGTGACACTGTGCGCAAAAATAAAAAAGGGTGTTTTTGGAAATATAGAAGGATTTTGGTCAATTCTGGGTTTTTGTCCGGTTTTTGGAATTTTTCAAAAAAAAAAAGAGTATTTTCCGAATTTATGGAAATTTGGAATACAGCTAATTAATGCCACATTTACGCAAAAATAAAAAATATTTTTTTTGGAAATATGGAAATCTTTTCGATTTTTTTATTTTCCAAGAAATTGGTGCATTTCATACAGATCATACAGATTTGGAAAATGTTTTTCTAAAAAAAGTTTGCCAGAACAAAATTCGCAAAATGTACTAGTTTTTGGAAAAATATAAAAAAATCGAAAAAAATTTCCAAAATGTCCATAATCTTATTTATTCCTATAGAAAATTTTCCATTCTACAAATTTGATACTCATCATTTTTCACCCAGAAAGAATATTTCAGCTGTAAAAAGAGAAAAATGTAAAAAATCAAACTTTTTCTAAGCGGTTTTTCACCTTTATTTACTTCTACCGTGAAAAGTATACATTATTTTTCTACAAGTAAAGTATAAGTAAGCAATTCTGAAAAACATATTAAAAAAGTACGTAAAGTACGTAATGTTTTACAGCTTTCGCATTTAACTAAAACATGCTCTCTGGATGAAAAATAACAATCAAGGAAAATTTTTTGTTAAAAAGAAACTACTCTAAAGTAATAGAAAATACACCAGAGTGCGTTAACAATAAAACATGGAGAACAATCCACGAGTTTTAATGCACTTTAGTGGCGAAACGACGCCAAGTTGGAAAGTTTTTAAAGGTACAAATCGATTTGAAAAAACTTTTTCTACAAAATTTTGCCAGGACGAAATTCAAAAAATGTAGGTAGTAATTTCTTGGGAATTTATAAAATCGAACAATGTTCATATTTCCAAAAACACCCTTATTTATTTTTGCGTACAATGAGGCTTTTATTAGCTGTAGTCCAAATTTCCCAGAAACATCGATATTACTTGTAATTCCTGTGTAGTATAATAATCTAGGATAAAATGTCGAACAGTGAACAATACTTTAAAAATTATACTAATTGGAAACCTTGTAGTTTTGATTTGCAATCTATTTTTTAAGATATTTGTATTTTTTAAAAGCGGTCGGAATGGTTCAATGTAGACTGGGTATTAGATACAACGATCCACCGCCCACAGTGAACCATGGTATGAATAAAATTGAGAAAATTTATTTTCAAGCTTTTGAGACAAAAAACTTACAGTGTCAGGTGGAGTATCTTTTATTATAATTCTGAAAGTTTTTCGGGAAACACGTCAACAGGAAGATGATTGTCCACTGGCACATACAACATTTCGTTCTCACTACTTGTCACTTTCTAAAAACCGGACTTTAGTTTCCAAACCGGGACTTTCTATAGTTTCTGAATAGATATGATTATTAAAATATAGTTTCTAACAAAGTTTTTTAAACTTTGATATAGATTTTCGTTTCTTTAAGCTTCAAATCTGTTTAGCAATGCCAAAAAAATGTCAACTATTCAACACCACTGCTTATATTTTGAGCCCAAAAGTTTGGGATCTTTGTTCAATTGACCATTACCTTCTCAAAAGCTAATTTTTTACACTATTTTCTTTTTAAATTAAATTTAAAATATAATTGTAAAATAATTTGTTGAGTGTTTCTGCATCACATTAAACGCTAATGTAACCTCAAGCAAAATTTGTATTATAATTCTCTATAATTTTATCTTATCTTATTTTCTTCACAACTTTAATAAACTGGAGAGCTGCTGCCATGTTCTCAAGAGTATGTAATATATGCGTGTTCTTCATCTAAGTTTTTTATGCTGTGCTGAGCCTCTGTGTGCTTGTCAAATAATTCGAAAATTAAGACATAGAGTTAGTTTTATACAAAATAATATAAGAGTGCAAATAGTAAGGCAACGATTTGATGCGTTTTGCTTATGAGTACGATACGGTTAATAAAATAGATAACCATTTGAATAGTATTAGCAAAACGGCAGGTCATGATTGGGTTGCAAGTTTCTTAACACGTTCCAATATGTTAGCGGTTCCTAAATTGGAGGAAGTTAGTTTTGCTAGGGCTAAGAATTTCAATAGAATACGTTGAAAGTTTTTATAATCATTTGATGGAATTGTATGTAAAATATAACTTCCAACCAAAAAGAATTTATAACATGGGTGGAAACGGGGATCAGCCCTTAAAAGACATTAAAAATTATACAACAAGAAGAAAAAAAGATTGTAGGTAAAATTGTGAGTGCCGAACAAGGTATGACGATTACCGCTATGTGTTCCAAGAATCCCAATGTTCATTACGTGCCACCTACATTTATCTATTCTCGGAAGAGACCCCCTAACGATTTATTAAATGGTTGTCCAGGGCAAGGTATCTGCATGATATTCGATAGAGGTTTGGTAAATATAGAATTGTTTATTAAACGCTCGTCACATTAACCTTAGAATCTGTATCATATACTCGTAAGAACAATATTGTAATGTTAACACTTCCTCCACATGGAAGTAATAAACCTCAGCCTGTTGCTAAAGCTATTTTCGCTAGTTTATTCAACGAAGCGTACAAACATATAGTCACAATGGATAAGAAAAAAATCTGGATTTAAGGTAATCGGAATATGTCTATTCGATAGTAACCTTTTTGATGAAGCTGATTTCGCACCTTCGTTGGTCAAAGAACAATATCCTTCAGATGAGGGAATTGTAAAATCAAACCACTTATTGGGTGTAAATTAAGATGAGAATGATGATACTGAAAATTTACGTACTATGGATCTCTACAACAGAAAAATTGTTACCACCGACTTAATTTGATTCCGTATCCAGTCTAATGCTTTTATCGCGAATGAAAGAGAAAATGCTTAACGGAAAACGTTAAATGAAATCGCAAATTAATATAGATAGTCCATATATAAAATGCATCTAGAAAATAAACAAAATAACAAATAAAAATATATTTTTTTTTATTTCAAAAATTTTCGTTGAATACTTAAAAACTAGAAGATATCACATTCTGACAAATTAAAAGAATAATTTTATCCTAAATGCAATGAAAAATATATTAGATCTACCAATTGAAAACTTGATATTGTACCTAGCTTGTAATCACTGGTTTCATGAACAATGTACTTACTACTCCATATGAAAGTGGGGTTTTTATTTGTGATTTATGTACTAAATATAAAATTTCCCTATTCATATTGTATAAAAATAAATAATATAATTTTTTATATAATTGTTTTATAAATAATATTTATAAAATCAATACAATACCAAAGTTATACATTTTTAAAATTATACACTATAAACAAATTTCTTTTTTTTCAAGTAACCCACATGCATTTACCCAAAGGAAACGGTTAAATAAACGCATTTCACTTAAACGCGGTCACTTAAGCATTGATGTTTAAGTAAACGAGTTTCTTTACCCCATATGATTGAGCTCATTTATCAGCATTCTTTGTTAAGTGAATTCATTTTGTATAATTCTACTTTATTGGTTAATTTTTGAAAAAAAAAATTTTTTTTTTATACGGATTGAAATCCTAAGGATTAAGCTTTTAGAAAAAAATCATATTTTTGTTTTTGTTGCTTTTATACTATGTACGATGAGAGTCTTCGAATACGAAAGTGTTGCAAACTTTACCATGCTGACTCTTCTAGATTTGCTTACATAGTTGAAACTTTGTATTTTTTTTTTTTTTTTTTTTTTAATTTCTGGCTTCAGCTATTTTTAGCTATACAGCCATTAACTAAAGGGGATTATTATTATTATTATTATTTTTTTTTTCATACAACAACAGTACACAGTTCTTGTATGTGGTCATCCATTCAAATACAGATTGTGACTGCTGTTGCTTAACTTCAAGGATTGGTCTATGCATGTCCATTACGTTACGTCAGTCCGGGGTCAACTTTGTATTTATACAAATATTTTAAAAATTAATCCAGATTTTGTCGTTGTTTAAAATCCAGTTTGTTCAAAGTTGAGAGTTGTAGAAAAACAATTTATTGTCATATTAGGTGCAAAATGTAGTAGTAAAATACTTGTTTATATAAGTGTGTAGAATTTGTGGGTGATGGCTAGCCTGTCAACGCCGGGTGATGATAATGACGTTGTGCTGCAGAAGGCTGTAAATGAAAAGCACCCATAGGTGGGTTAGTCAGGAACATGATTTTTAATATGCACTTAAAATTAAGATATTCTGATTTGCCGCAGCTTCATTATTTAGTTATAGACAGTTGAGAATATGTTATTATATTTAGGAGATATTGATGTTGATTAGAAATAATTTATATAGCAAAACAATGTTTACCCGGGTCAGCTATTCAAAATAGAATTTATTTATTTCTTCTTTTGTATATTAGTGGTTCTGGACTTCCTTTTACTATTTTTCATCAAGTATATGAGAACCATTGCCCAATATACACGAATTGTGGGTGCACGAGGTACCGGGTGTCCCACATCAAACACGAGTGTATATATAAATATTTCGTGTCACGGGTATCCCACACCAACTAGTGGGTTATTTCAAATACCGGGCATCCCATAAGAAAAGATTTTCTGAAATTCTAATGGGATGAAAAACAGAGGCAAAACAAACAAAAACAACGAAATTCCTTCGTCCAATCTGCTTCAAATTTTGCATGCAATCGATGTAATATCAATTGTCACCGCAACGTGTCCGGGTATGCTTTAAAATATATATTAATATCAATATTTATTCTAATTTGCCTTAGCTTTCAGTATTAAGAAATAGAAGAAAGTTGTTAAGAATATGTTATTATACTTAGAAGATGTTGAAGTTAATTAAAAATATGTTTAAAAAAACATTTCTAAATAAAATTCTGAAAATTATTCGACATGCTGTCTGTGTTCATTTTAAAATTGTGCATATCAGAACATTTGGACAGTTATTTTTTAGTTATTTGTGAACGAAAATTGAAAGGAATGCAATGTATATTATATTATTTCTCTATACTGTATACATTATCCCTTTACACTAGATATCTTATATAATTAATAAGATCTTATTAATAGATTTATAAGTCGTAAAATTTTCAAATAGCTGTTACTAAATTTTTATAAATAGAGTATGTCAAAGGGATTTTCCAAGAATGACGAATTAACGAATAAAGTAAAATAAACTATAAATTTAAGTGATACTTATGACGTGACTAACAATTGTTTAGTATTAGCCAATATATTCTAACACATTATTCATATAAAAATAATGTGTTCCAAATAAAATAATTTTATCATTCATTTAAAAAAAAAAATTACTCACATAGTATCATGTTTAATTCTTTATTGTTAAAATCTCTAACATCAATAATATATTCACACAAAAAAAAGGATGAAATTTATGTATGTTCGAACCCGTTTTTCAATCTTTATGAAAATCCCAAGGCACATTTAACTGCCAGGAAACTGTCAGGAAATTTGTATCTGTGTATCTTTTTTGGGTCACCAGGGGCTTCGCGATAACAAATTTTTAAAAATTACTGGGCTTGTCACTAACCAATTAAAAAATTAAATCTCTAAATTATCTAAAATATCTAAATTAAAATTAAGAAGTGTGGCTTATACGATAGTGAAGTTTACTGCTCAATGAAACAAGTATTATATACACGTGTATGTGTGTGTGTTTGTGTGTGTTTATGAGCATGTCACAAAATTTTTGTCTCGCAATATCATTTCACAAATCGTTCGTAAAATAGAAAAATTTCACTTGTGTTAATTATAAAATTGTAGACATCCATAGGTTACTAAATATTCGAATGACTCATTTGAAATTAAGATACACATTTGTTCTAGTATTAACATATAACATGTATCAATTTTTTCGATTAGTCTCGATTAACAAGAATATCGTTGTCTCATTTTATCCTGATTAGTATTTTAATTAATAAGAATATATACCGCATATAAAAAACAAAGATTAAAGACTTTAAAGTTCCGTTATTTCGCGTTGCGTGAGCTATTTTTTGCGAGTAAAGTAGCACAATCTTTTTTACCATAGCAGCAGCTGTGCCCGTCGATATACGTTAGTTAATATGTCTGTTGATGACTTTTATCAAAAAATAAATACTATAAATTTTCGTATGTAAAGAATATATTTTATAAATATGTTTATACCACATTCATTTTGGGCTTTAATCTAAAAAAATAATAATAAAATGAAAATAATTTTAATGTACCGTGTTTTTGTAACAAACATAATAGTATAAAATAATTTCTCTAATTTCAAACGAAAATCATGGGGTGTACGTAGCAGATACTTAATACATTCATAGCTCAACTAAAGCTGCTTTCTTGAACGTTTAAGTTTTTACTCATACACACGCAGAATTTACATCAAGCGTATGTGAAATATATACATTTATATGTGAAAATTTTTGGACGTGCTGGCTCCGTTATTTTTAATAATAGACAAAAAAAAAGACAAAGTACCCTTTAAATGAAAAATTTTATGCTCTACAAGTTTGAATTGAAACTTTTTTTAACTCTTATCGTTTTCATCCCACACAATTATCATTCGTTTCAAATGCGTAAAAACTCATAACGTTCTGACACGTTCTGGTAGGAATCAGCTCTGTACTTTCGTAGTTTCTTTACTTCCCTTACTACGATTCATTACTCTTATATTCTTATTACATTCATACTAAAAAAAATTTACTCAAATCTCCTACGAGCTCTTAGACTATTGAACAAACTGAATGGAAAATAACGAAACTTTTTTCGTTAAAACGTTTCAACTTAGTAAGTAGATCTAGTAATATTATTTTGTCTATAAATCAGTGTCTTAATTATCCAAATATTTTACAAGCACACCGCCGCACATTAAAGTACAGCGTTGCAAGGCATAAGCTAGATGAAGAGCACCCAATAATTTTGATTAATCGAATTCTTGTGTTTGAATAATATAAATATGTTGCCATAAATTTTTTTGACATTTCTATTTAAAATAACTGTAGTATTTATTTATTACATTGTACAAATTATGTGGTATACTTATTTTATACTACAGTAGTATTCATTCATCCACTTCCACACCACTACTTGGAACATTCTACAACCTTGATGTCTGTACTGTACTGTACAGTACAATTGCATTAATATTACAATGCATTGCGATAGACGTTAGGATAAAATAGTAGTTAGACAACTAAACTTGTATACATACAACAAGTTTAACGTATTATAAAAATTATAGATCTTAATTTCATGACACATCTAACGTCTTAAAATTGATTTTAAAAAATTGTCAGAAAATTTTCTTCAGACTTAACGATTTCTGGGTTTGATTTAAAGTTAGCTAGAAGTACTTCTTTAAAGTGGCTTGCGGATATCGTCCATAAAATTTTTATTTTTAACGGACAGATTGAGTGGTGAAAATTTATTAAGTGGCCACATAACGTCATTTAGATGTATTTTTTGAGACGATACTAACTTTAAAGTTTATTAAATAATACATTAAATAATTGTACAATATATGAGCTCAGTGACGGATCTAGGGGTTGCAGCGGTGTCAGGCTGCCCTGGGTGCAAGCCAATAAAGGAAACCAGTTGTGCATTATATATATATATATATATATATATATATATATATATATATATATATATATATATATATATATATATATATATATATAAAATCAGTATATCTTTAATAATAATAGGTGGGAGAGGGGTTCGAGATGCCATCTTTGCTCTGGGTGGCTGAAAGTGTTGATACGTGTCTCTATGAGCTTCGGGATTGGATTGTAGAAGAGGCTGCAACTAACAAGTATAGGCCTGTATAGCATTTACTATAAGTGTAAATTGTTTTCTAAATTATGTAATGAGTTAATAGCCCAAATGCTAAAGAACCATAAATTCGGGGTGCTGAAATCCAAATTCAAAAAGTTTGTAGTGACTATAAAAAGTTATTCTAAATATTAATGTGTAATAAATATTTTTACGATCCAATGTTAAGGTAATAAACTGATTGCACAAATTATTACATTAAATAAATGATTATACAAACGTTAATCATAAATCAATTGTATTTGGTTTGTTTTTGACTTCACGTTCACATCCATTCATTACGTCCACAGCCGTAGTGAAGTCAATGGTTTCACTGATTTTGTATTATATTTATTTATATTTATCTATTTGTTTGTTCCGCTATGACTTTCAAATGCTCTTTTCGATTTTTATGAAATTTGCACGTTTATCAAATTTACAAGATTACCTGTATAGCTATTCTTGAGCCATCAAGCACATCGAAAAAAAATTTTTAATTAGTAGAAATATTGAAACATATATACCAATTACGATAAAGTGGTGTGGTCTATATTTTCTTCCAAATGAGTGGGATGTCGCCATGAATAAAGTCTAATATTTAACGGTTACCGGTTATTGATCGACCATACTAAGTTTCACTAGACGATTTTGCATTTCGTATGCCTGAATGTTTCCATCTAACTATTAATGAATATTTGTTCTGTTGTAGTTTCCGAACGCGTTCTGAAAATTTGATGAAATTATTAAACATATTATCACTTACGGGAAATTTAACGTATACTTTGTGGAAAATTAATCCACCTTCTGGGAAACCTTTAGAAATACCAACATTCCTTTCATACATAGTAGAAAGATTTTTGCAACCGATGTTATAAGTAAAATGAAAAAATAAGAACATTTATATATCTTTTTAATTTCTTTTCCCCTTTGTACAATCAAAGAAGATTTGGTTTTGTTAATATCTGGGTGAGATGTATAGCTCACAGAACTACTAATATATATGATAACACTTTAAAATAGGTAAATTTCTCCTTCAAGCAGACCTTAATGTATTTTTTTAAACTTTATTTCTGCAGTTTGAAGTTTTCTAAAAATGGTAAAAACTTTATTTATTTTTAATCCATTTAAAAAACATTTCTTACATCTACACTGTAACGTCAACCCCGCATTCAAACCGCTGACTTCTTTGTTGGACGGAGATTTTTTCACGTTTCCAATTGCATTATAATAGACATGTTACAAAAGTTGTTACGACAAAGATAAAATTGTGCAAAGTACAATCATTTTCTTCAAAACACAATATTTTCTATTTTTCAAATTAAAAAAGAGTAATTATCACATCAACGCTGGTTCATAGTTTTGCTACTAACCCCTATTATAACATAAACCTCACATGGACTACATATGTATAATACATATAATTTTTAACATCACTGTACATAAAATAGTACCATGTATTGTGTATATATATAAATATTTTGCAGGTTAACTGACATTTGTTTGATGACGTGAACTTCATTTTAATTCTGTGACTTATAAAGAAACAAAAATCGCATTAAAACACTGTTGAGGTTTTATCAACTTATTTGAACATCACTATACCATCGTCTGTTGTGTTTTGTGTGTGACTTATTATAATTTTATAATTAATTTTTATATTTTTAAATATATATTTTTTATAATAAGGTATGTGAAATAATAATATTATAAAAATATTAAAGGATTAATAATATTTAATTCAAGCAACAATTGTGAATATGGAATGACCTTGAGTTATTAGCAGTTTTTATCTGACATTGCTCCCGTATTTAAAAAAAATCTTTTAGGTGTGTCGGGAATTGATTTAACTTTTGCAACCCACAATTTTTAATAATGACAGTCATATAAATTTAATTGTGAATACATTTACAATAACTTTCTTTTTGTGTTTAAAAAACTATTATTTTTTACAGGTGTCGTTGAAATTTTAAACAAAATGAGTTATCCGGGTTACCCAGGCCATCAACAGGTATTTTAAAAATAGTGTGCATGTGTTATGTTCTCATAATTAAACAAAATAATGAGAAAGCTCTGTTTTTTATTGACATTGACGTTTTTGGTTTTTTATTTACAAGTGAATTTCTGTGAAGCAGAAAAAATTGCACCATATTAGTTATTATGATTGGTATTCCCCACAATTTGCAAAAATCGTATGATTTAGTATTTAAAAAAAATGTTTTTTATAAGTACATGTTATTTTCAAGGTTATTTATTTATGCCTATTGATTTTTTTGTCTCTGAGTGAATGTAGTATAAAATGAAATACCGGCGCCGCGCCGCAATTATACCACTTAGTTAATTGTTATTTATAATGTACTAAATAATAATTAATTTATTCAAACTTTCAAATTAAACAAATGAATAAAAAGGATGTTTTTGTAGTACATTGGTTAATTGTTTTTAAAATTTGTCAATTTTAACAGAGCTAACTCTTTCGAATTGCATGTTATATAGTGACCAGCCATGTAAGAGGAAGAGACGATGAATCTTATTAATGAAACTTACTATATTTTTAATTGTTTATTAAACTCAGTCATGAGCCAAGTTTAAGCCTTCGTACGAATTTTTTTTATTCAATACTATTTGAAATCTACCACTTCACCTTGACAATCAGAAATGTGATCGAGTTATGTTTTACATAATTATCAAAAAGTTGATACACGTTGTTTTGTAAATCAAAGTTAACAAAAAAAAAGTGCCTATCAAGCATTTTTGATTCACGATTGAAATCCTTGGAGTATTTCGATGTAACTGTTTCTGTCGGTACATACAGTTCATCGGTTTCGATATTATTGATTCATTAACAAATTATTTTCGAACTATCGTTTTGATTTCGGTCTTAAAGCAGTATATAATTTTGATATTTTATTTTCCGACCAGAAGTAAATTTGTATCTAAATTTATTTTTAAGATTTTTGACAACATTTGCTTGTGGGAAACTATTTAAATATTATTTGTAACTAATGGTTGTTTTTTTTATAAATGTTACTTGAATAAAATTAAGAGCGATTATGCACATTATTGGCATAAAGGAGTGTGCTTCTAACCTAAAACTTCTAGCCTTTTAACCTAAATTATATGTAATATGCATTGTATTTCTTTTAATTTTCGGACTCAAATAACTCAAAAAATACTTCTCCAAATGTTTGGAATTGTAGTATGCACCATATTGACATGCAAGCTTGCTGAAGAGTTATCCTGGGGAAAAAATTTTCTAGGGTAAAATCAAAATTCGATTTTATATTTCAAAATGTTGTTTTCGAAATAAGCCTTCCGTTTTTTCATGTCAATATTGTGCATACAAAGTTTCAAAACATTTGGATAAGTATTTTTTGAGTTATTTGAGCGCTAAAATTAAAGATTTTACATAATGGAGGGTGCTTCAATATTACATTTCAATACGCCTTAAGTTCTTTTACTTGAAATAAGCAAATAATTGTGTATTGTATGTGAATTAAATAAAGAGTGCTTGGAGCGCTAACTTAATGTCCCCAGATTATATAGGGAACCAATTAATGAATACTTCTTGAAGTATTTGTTGTTTCGTGCACTTTTTCAACGACAAAAAATCTTTCACGGAAACCCAAATTGATAATCAGATATAAAACTTGGACTCTTTCTATAAAATCTTTAGAAATCAGTTAATAAACAATAAAAAAAGTATAAAAATATGTTTTAATAAATATTTTCTCTAAATCCAAATGATTTATCGTCCTCTGACAATAACATTTGTTATGATCATTTCCTCTAATTCTGTTCATCTTATTGTATAATAATGCATCTGTAACATATTTTTTTTGCTTTTATAAAATATACATAGAACTGAAACAAATAGCATGAACAGTTTTTCGCTACTAACATACTAATTGCATACCTTGGAAGTGAGTGACATCAATTTATGTCTTTAAAAAGTTTGTGCATAATTTTTTGAATATCTAACAATATCATAGTGGAAAATATTTCTTGGATGTTAAGGAAACTTGAAATAATACAAGCTAAAACGTAAAAACCGGTCAAAACTTATATACAAAAAATATTAACCAATTTATTATATTTTGTAATTTTTTATTATTCCTTAAAGTTATTCGTGAATTCTTAAAAGTGTAAATTAAAAAAAAAATAGGCCCTAAAATAAATTTAATATGCAGTATGGTCCAAGAGCTGGCTGCAAAAAACCTGAACTTATCGAGTAACCAGATGAAGTATTTTTTAAATGTTACTAACTCACTGTAACTGTGTTTTTTGGACATGTAACTGTAACAATCGAGTAACCGCATGAAACTGATTTTAAAATTTAGTTTCGAGTCAAGTGAGTAGAAAATAATTATGAAGAAGTGTCTCGTGAAATCTGGTGCTAAATCCATAGCACGAAACTTTTTTAATTTTGTTGTTGTTGTTGTGTTACCATACCTATCGTGTAACCGCTTCAAACTATAATCAAATTGAAGTTTAAACATTTCTTATTAAGAAAATACATAAGTGCCACTTCTATTTTAGTGACAAATGCCTGGCACGATACTTTATATTCTTTCAAGCCCTATACTATTGCTCATACAATCTATAACAGAAACATGGGGGAATAAATGAATAAAAATCTGATGAACAACAATTATAGTAATTTTTAAGTGATTTTTTTTTATTTATATATTTTATTTTACAATTATATTCTTGCAATATTTCCATACTTCTTAAATTATCAATTTCGTCAATATTTTTTAAACTAGCGAATTCTTGTTGAACTTGTGGATTTCTTCATAATTCTTTAAAAGGCTTAACTTTTCTGAAAAAGCTAGCTGTATAATCGCATCTAGTGTATGCATGGAAACTGGGCAAAGTAAATGTACATGAGTCTTTCCCTCTTTACTCCAAAATAGTTAAAGTTTGGCTAGCCTTGCTATATGAACAGCTATATTATAGGGCTTGAAAAAATATAAAGCATCGTGCTAGGCATTTGTCACTAAAATAGAAGTGGCACTAATGTATTTTCTAAGTAAGAAATGTTTAAACTTCAGTTTGATTATAGTTTGAAGCGGTTACTCGATAGGTACGGTAACACAACAAACAAACAAAATTAAAAAATGTGTCGTGGCATGGGTTTAGCATAAAATATAGCAATGTTATACACCATATTTGCCCTGACACTAAATGATTTTTTCAGTAGTTACAGTGAGTAGTATCATTTAAAAAATACTTCATCCGGTTACTCGATAGTTCAGGTTTTTTGTAGCCAGCTCTTGCTCTAATATGATTTACAGACGCCTCAATGACACTTAAAACGTTTTGCTAGAGAAGTTAAACAATATATATATATATAGGAGTTTAATTTTTACTAGGACTTAAAACTCAGTAAGAGTTTTCTTACATAACTGCACTACAATATGAAAGTCGATGTGATAATTGTGTTACAGCATTATACAGGGTTCTGCTAAATGGCGTAAATAAATACATATAATAAAATGACTTATCGTGTTAAGGTACACATTTTTGGAAGCGAAACTAGTGATATTGATAGTGAATAAATTAATATCTGTTTGCTTATTTTAGAACTATTAATTTGATCACATCAAACCATCTTACACAATTATTATAAAATCTGACATTTCTTCGAGAAGCACATTTCGGGTATGCCAATTACTTAAATCGTTCTTTCTACTCCCAAATAAAAGGAAGGTTACACTGACTTACAGGGAAACACTGTATACTAATAATGATTTGTGATTGATATGATAATATCTCGACTTTTAAGCTAGCGCTATACGATGCGACTGCGAATGTTAGTTCAATTTATTAGAATAAAATATTGATTTATCACAGTGAGTTTTTTGGTAGGGTTAGAGTTAAATATCTTCTATTAGGCGAGGGAGCCCGTGACACTGAAAGAACCGTCAGCGCGGAATCAAAATTTCTTGCGAACAAAATGCGCCTAATTCAATTACCCGAAAGTATGTGTAATTAAACTAAATGTTTTTATTAACCAAAAATGATTTATCATTATTGTGGATCGCATTAAATCCTACTGTATTTGAGTGGAAATTTTGTAATTAAAAAAAAAAATTGGCTTACCAACATTATTTGGCCTAACAGTTTGGCTGATCTATTTGAATCTTTTGAGAGACGGTAAAATTTCAACATTACTACGTAAAGATTTTTTTTAACGGAAATATCTTAAACTAATAAGTAAAATTTTATAATTATTAATGAGAACTCAAGGACTTTTCGAATAAATTTCGATTTTTTACCCAATTTCCTAGATATAATTATTTTGTATTTTATAAATACGTTTTTCGACTACAAAGTAGTCATCATTAGTATGAATTAGCTAGTTGTAATGATTCTCTGAGGAGATGTTACTCGTTGCTAAATTGGTGACGGTTTACACCGTACACCAACAGATATGTGTGAAAACCGTCACCAATTTAGCAACGAGTAACATCTCCTCAGAGAATCATTACAACTAGCTAATTCATGCTGATGATGACTACTTTGTAATCGAAATACGTATTTATAAAATACAAAATAATTTGATCTAGGAAATTGGGGAAAAAATCGAAATTTATTTTTTAATAAGTAAAATTAAAAAGTCTTTACGTGACGTGCATATGGTGAAATTTTACCGTCTCTCACAAGATTCAAATAGATCAGCCAATGTTTTGGCCAAATAACGCTGGTAAGCCAATTTTTTTATTTTTAGTTACAAAATTTCCTATCGAATACATACAGTAGATTTATTGGAATCCGCAATAATTTAAAAAAATGTTTTATTTTTAAAATATTTAGTTTAGTTAATTACACATACTTTCGGCTAATTAAATGAAGACTACTTACCAAGTGCATTTTATTCGTAAGACTATTAACATCTATCAAGATAAATAATGATTTTCATCGTCACAAACTCCAAGACCATATGTGTATTTTTGTACCTAAAAAGATAATACTTTGAAGTGGGACAAAAAAAATCGACATCTCGAACATTTTCCGCATATTCATTCATTGTTGTGACTCAATAGGAAGAATAAATATTTTACTTGTATATATTGACTTAAATTTACTTTAAATGATCTGCTTTAAATAAATTATGAATAATTTATTTGCAATAGCAACAAATTTACTTAAATTGATTTATAACTTTCATGTGTGTTTACAAAATTAAAACTAAAAATATTATTATTAAAATAATGTTATTTTTGTATATATATTGGATAATAATTTTACCAATAACCAACCAATACAGAGTATTTATTGTTGACCTTCATACATAGATGAATACAATCTGGTGGGGTTTTATATAATTTGTTTATGAAAACAATTTTAATTACTGTACTGAAAAAAGTCTGTTTTCAATTTATTTAAATTGCATGTTGTAAAACACTTATCTCTATCAGCGTAATAAATATGTCTATAACAAATAACGATGGACGGACTCAATCATTTTTGTATTATAAATTTTTCGAGTATATATACTTCTATAATTGACCACTAGATGCCACCGCCGTATACGTTTTGTCTCTGTCTAATTAGCCTTTTTCCTTGGAAATCTTTAAAAAATACACTTCATGGCACCAGCTGGGGGGTACAAGTGTTTAAAATTATCAATTAACAGCAATTTTAAATGGACGAATTAAGCAATTATTTGATTTAAAAATTTTGATGAGTAAAATCGAAATATTTGATTTTACTACAGACTTTTGAATGGAGGATTTTTTCGGGTTTACTGAACGTCCAATATGAATATCTGATGCGCTCAAGTAAATTTTTTTCTACCCATTTTTATCTCTACCTACGCCATTCTCACCGTGAAAACCGGCAGATTAACATACCTCGATCATCAAAGATATTTGGGAGTTACATACTAAGAATATCTAACGCGATCGTATGTCCAGTGTTTTTTTTTTCATTTTTGAACGCCTGTACTCGCTTAACCCCATCGCGGAAAGGATATTTATCATATGACCTTTTTTTCTATCTTCCATCTAATTTCCAAAATCCAATAAGCCCTCACGACAGTCGAGTAACTCTACCCATTCAGCATTGTGGATTCGCTGACCATAATGTCATTCACGTTTGAAATTCAATTTTGAATGCATTTCAAAAAACAATATTTAATTCAAAAAACTACCTGGAAAATTCTTTGTCATATTATTTAAATTCTCTTGTTAGGGCTCGTGCAAATAGAGTTTCACAAACGAAAAGATCCATATCTGTTAACATATGAATGTACTAATGGTTCTCTTTAGGAGAAATTCGAATTGTTTCAGTTATGTACAAAAAACATTTGTTTATGCCAATACATTGCGTACCACTAAAGTTATTGTTTGTGTTAAAAATTAGTTTATTCATCATTATTATTTTAATAATTATTCTTTATTATCATTAAATTATGAAAAATTACCTTTAATAAATTTTCACTAATAAAAAATATTTTATTAAGAATTCGATATTTTAGTTTGAGCCAAAATTTTACAGGTTACCATTTGGATCTTTAAATTCAGTAGCATTTATTACATGGCGTGATTTAAATAATTTTTCATCTTTTATGTCATCATGGCTATGAATTTTATTCATAATAATAGATAAAAAATGTTCATTTCGTATTTTTTTATTTACTCTGAATGATCTCGATTGATAAACAATAGTTCAATTAATAGAGCGCACTTTAATTGACAAAGGTGGCGTCTCCATAGTTCGTCCACGTGTTGTATAAGTCTCATGAAACTTTGAAAACAAAAAATTAAATTACAAATCGTTGCTAATAAACAGCTGAATTTTTTTATATTTGTTGAAAACTTGAAATTAATAAACAAACTACGTCTCCCTATAAAAGCGTACAGACTTCATTGATACCCTTTAAATTAACAATTGTGTTGTACATTCCACGAATTTCATGACGGATTGAAATAATTTTTCTCAGTTTTTTTTCTCAAAATTCCGCAAATTTTGGTATTTTAAAATAAAATTTTCGATGTTGGCGTGAATAATTTTAGTGATTGGATTTTAAATTATTCATTCCGATAAGATATTTTTAGCACAGGATATCCACACAATGTGCACTAATTATAATTATCATTTATGTTAAAATGTACAAAAATATATGATGGGAAATTATGTATTATTCCATGCAAATGGCGTAAACTCTAACAAGGGTATATTAATAAATTTAATTGAAATTATTTCATTACTTATGTTCAAGTAAGGAAATATTTATACAAATTTTTTAATACTTTTTAACTATGTTTTATAATAAGCGTGTTTCAATAGAAATAAAATCTTTACTAACAAATTATAATAGTGTTTTTAAAATACTCAGGAGTTGTATCGATAAAGCCTCATTTCCGCTTCAAAATTAGGAAAAAATTTAAATTATCTGATGTTTTTTTTTTATATATATTCTGAAAGTAGAATGTGTACTTAAAAACTACAATTAATATTACTTGTAGGTCGCACAACTTGGGCCTACATTTTGAGTAACAAAACAACTTTTTTTAGCGCATGCAAGAAATAATGTTGTTTTTAAATATATTGTGAATTAACATAAGAATATAAAAATAAAATAAAAAAGAAAGTGCTTCTTGTATACGCTCTATATATAAAAGTTCAAATGTTATTGAAAATATTACATTTTGAGCGAAAATGACAGTTAGGCCAAAGTTTGGCGTCCAACAATTTATATTAATTTTTGTATTTTTTTTTGTTTGTTAAAAATATATTTTCTTATTAGGCACATAATCTACTTTCAGAATATATATTAAAAGAAAATATCAAATCGTATGATTTTTTTCCCATTATTCACGGGTGGGAATGAAGCTTTATCGATACCACTCTTTTTTCCTTTGTCGCTATTCAAATATGGATGTAAAAATTCGATTTTATTATTTTTGTAGAATTTATCTTTACTGTAAATGTAGAATAATTATTTGCGTTATTAATCAAAATGTATCCAACTTTTTCTCCGTGAAATGACTCGTCTTTTGAGGCAATTCAAGTTAGAAAGCTAAGATTTGCGTATTCGGAAAAAAAAGCAACTTGCCAAACCGTGTTATATCTATTAGAAGAATTACTAATTAGAAACATCAATGACTGCGAAAAAGTGATAGGTAGTATACTCGTATTTCGGACGTTTTTGCCGTAATGATCGTTTTAAATAAATTTCTTATATCCTTTATTGATCGTCTGAAATAAAATCACTGGGTTGTCTTAGCTCATAATATTGCAACATCCTTATATTGAAACCACAAAAATAAAGACAAATTTTATTGTATCGATTTTTCATGTAGATAATATTTATTATAAATATAGTTCGTAATAATCACATTGTTTTCAAAAATGTTGAAGCCATTAATCATTCAATAGAAATAACTATACTTATAATAAATTATTTTGTCATGCATATCTACAAATACTTAGAAATGATTAAATTTTTTCAAAAAAATTTGAATAACAAATTAAATTCACACATGATTTTTATATTATACAAAATAAATAGACCTTACATTTTAATTTTGTTTTATACCTTGGCACTAAAATCCATTATTGATGTTGGACCCGATAACAAATCTATAAATTTGTAGCTTTTGTGATTTTCATTAGCTTAAGATCTATTTAAACTTCATGTTAAACTAAAAATGAATTATGAAGTTAAATAATTTTAATTACAATTTTCGTTTTAATTCTAATAATTAAACTTTAATTTTGAAATATTTATTAAATCGGAATTTGGAGTAGGTCCTTGATCTAAGTTTATCGTATCCTCCCCATGTTTTTGAATGAAAATGCTTTCATATTTCTAGTTCAGTCTTCTACTTTTTCCAATGTATGTCAAAATTCGTCAAAGAAATACATAGGACAGAGTAGAAGACAAATTGGTACAAAATTCAAAGAGCACATAAAATTTGGATAAACTGATTAATGATGTGTAGCCGCTCATATTATTGAAAATAATCATAAAGTCGACAAATCTAAACTTAAACTTTTAAAATCGATACCCAATCCGACTGAACTAGTAAGTAATCATATTCTTAATTTTTTTCGTACTTCTGGTCTAATGTAGTCTTATAAAGTGACCCAACCATTCTAACCAGTCATCGCTTTTTGAATCTTTTAACACTTCTCTTCTCTGATATTTCCGGTAAAAGATCTTTTTACCGTATCCTTAGTCTCGTTTCATCTGAATGAAGATACTTTTCTTATATTGATTTGATGCAGAGTTGTTTATTGATATATAAGGATGTTTACTGACCCACAGAAACCTGAAATACTCACGGAATTTTAATTTTGTGTAATAAGTCATGAAGAAGTTGGTAATCAGATATATTATATCTAGAAAATATATTTCTTTATTTTGTACTTATATTTTTTACCTACTTTTACCTACCACATTTACGATTTTTCAGGCAAGATATCATCCTTGTCGATCGTACTTTCTCTGCGACGGCTATTAATTGTTGGATACTAACGAGTGTGTTATAAATTATTTTAATTCTCGACACACATAATATGTCAGAGTATATTAATTTTAGTCTAGAATTTGTAACGCTACCTAATATTGACCACACAAACAAAATTTTAGTATAGGTGTTCATAGAAATACCTAATTAGTACATTTCCGACTGTCCGTCTGTCATCACGATAACTCAAAAATAAATAGACATGGCGAGTTGAAATTTTGGTGACGTATTCTAAACAAATTTTTTATTAACCAACTTTTATTCTCGAGATTATGTATGTTGAGAATAAAGATGTCAGAGTATATTAATTTTGTAGCGCTACATAATTTTAGTATCGCTAACAACTTTTTTTTTAAACATTTTTTTGTAAAATGCTTGAGTTCTCCAGAATTTTAGCTCAAATTTGGCTAATAAACATATATAGGTAGTAACAATACATATTATTATTTTGCATGTATTTATAACTGTATTGACTGGATATTTATAGTATTTTATAAATGTTAATTAAAAATAGTCCAAACAATGCAATTCAATTATATGTCGATTATCTAAACAATTAGCTCTGTTAGTTGTTATCTTCACATGTTTATTTGTAATATCAGCGAATTTTAAAGGTTCTTATAAATGTTGTGTATAAATGATAGAATAATCTTGGCATAAAAAATGATCAACAAATATCCCATTTGACACAAAGTACACTTTTTGGACACATTTTGTATTTCTTTCATCCCCTTCAACGAATTACATTTCATCGAATCTAAATGAAAATATCATAAAGTGCCATGTAGTTGGATTGACGTATTTTCTTAAGCAAACTGTCTAATTAAAAATGTCTAATAATGTTATTTTATCGTCGCTTTGTTCCGAGAAAGAATATGTAAGAGATTAAACTTAATATGTAAGAGATTAATTAAATTAACGATTATCGAAACGAACTAGTACCAAATAAATCAGTTGATTTTTTTATGAATGTGTCGTATGACAAACCTAGTTCTAGTGATGTTCACATACAGGTTGTGTATTGGTCAGGAAAAACAACTCATGAAAATAGTCAAGAAATTTTGTTTTTTTTTTCTGGAATTTTAAAACATGAATTTAATTTTTTGTTTTTAATATTCGTAATAATTATTAATGAGTTCCTGACCTTACTCATGAACAAGTCAGTGTTTAGGTTTACAACAAGTGGCGAAAATTTCAACTGTCTTTTCGTTTATGAGTTACAATAATCACGGATAGTCGGTCATACAGATAAAAAAATGAACTTATTAGATAATTCTTTGAATTTGGTAGGCAATATTTTGTAGTGTGTTTTTTGTGTTCAATTTATTTTGTGTTTTAAACTTTATTAATACTACTAGTCTGAATTTTATATATACATCTAAAAATTTGTATATTGCTTTAATTAAGAATTGTGTAACTACTTTTTACCCACGAAAATTCTGAAAAGCAAGCCGTTTTATTTTTCGGAGTTCGTATAATTTTCGTTTATGCTCAAAAACTTCAAATTGACGGAAGTCTGTTTTATGATTTGTTATTTAATAAGAGATCATTCAATAACAAATACAAAAATCATTTTATGCAATATGTGATAAAATCTGTTTATAGTTAAAAATTAAAATTAAAATTTTCGATTGTCGAACAATGGACAGTCCGTTTTATTATTTTTTGGATAAATTGGGTTTTGCATTTGTTATTCAATGATTTTGCTATTGCAATAACAAAAAGAAATGGATATTCATCAGTTTGTTACATAAACCATAATTATGAATGATATACACTTATTAGCACCAGGGTAATAAATTTAATATACCTTTAATACTTAAATAATGCTAGATTTAATATAAAAATTCGTATTTTCAATTCGATAAGTTTTGTCGCAAACATGAGACAAAATTTTCGAATTTTAAATTTTAAATTTACCAAGAACTGTCTCGTAAAAAATGAATGTTAGACCTGGAAAAGTTAGAAAATTGCGTTTTTGACATATAGTACGATAGAATCAAAGAGGCAAAAAGATTAATATTATCGATCAAATTACCATAGGCTATTATCAATAAAAAGAAAGAGGTACATATAGGATATGATCATGTACTAGCTCAAAACGTATGAGCAAAAATTGATAGAAAGAGCACAATTAAGTAAATTGTAAAATAAAATGCAATTCATAAGAAAAAGTTAAATAATTTTCTTTATAGCTTTTATTATTATTTATAAAATTGTTTAATATTTTTGTTATTGTGGGGAATGCAATTCAGTGGAAAATTTATTTGTCAATGCAACTAAAAACAGCGCCTTTATTTTTACCCAAACCAAAACTTATAAAGCTTGATTGATCGTTTTTTAACAAACTTGAATAATGTTTTGAAATTTCTTTAAGGGCATGCCGCAATATCCTTCAGGATATCCACCACAATATCCTACCAATGGCCCTCCAGACAGTTTTGGATCCCCCTATCCACCACATTCAGGTGCACCGTATCCGCCTCAATCAAATGTACCTTATCCATCTCAATATCCACCTACTAACTCTCCTTATCCACCAAATAATTATGGTTCTCCATACCCACCACAAAGTTCTCAATATCCACCGCCTGCTGCACTATCGTACCCCCCAGGTAGCATGAATATGCCTCAACCAACACAAAATCATTGTTACCCGTCAAACACTCCTTCATATCCACCCAGTCAACCTGGTTACCCTACACAACCCTTGTATGGTGTCCCTCAACCAGATTATACAGCTAGTCAAAGCATGCCACAATATGGACAGCATTCGATGGCGCCTGGAAATGCATACGGCTCACATCAGAATACACACGTTGAACCCTTAAAGGTGAGACACATTGAAGATGCGTAATTTATTTGAAAATTGCAATCATTGGGTTTTTTACAAAAATTATAATCAAGCGAAAAATTCATAGGAACATACATTATTTGTTAACTATATATTTTATTACTAAGAATTTTGATCGATATATCAAAATAGTAAAATTGCATTTGAAAATATCTCTTAAAATATGCAAAAATTTTACGGGGAATTGATTTGAAGGCCGTAAAAGCGTCTACAAAGGTGATTACTTACAAAAAATTTCGCATTTCTCATAAGCATCCATGCTGATGTAAATTCAGTTGTTAATTGTTTTACGGAATGTTCTGAAACTAAGCGATAAAATATGTGGCATTTTTTGGAATCTCAGTCTTGTACAATATCCGAATTTTCCTGTTTTTGTATTCATTACGTTTTTTATACTAAATTATAACTTCTGTTTGATTAAAGCTACAACAAATTATAACGTTGAAAAATTAATAAAATTTCCTATTTAAAACAAATATTATAATTTTATCTGAAATTTATTGGGATTTTTAATGTTTTTTAGTTAAAATTTCAGGAGAAAAAATTAACTCACAAAGTTATAGGTTTCGGATTTGGAAGATCCAATAATGTAAAATTCCTTTTCGATAGTATGTTAAAATTTTATAGGTAATATTTTCGTCCATTAGGAACTTGGACAGTAAAAATAATCAGATGGTGATTTTTCTTATTTTTCAACGTTTCGCAAATTTATTATCAGATTGTTCAGGCAATTTTAGATGCTAGCATCCTTGTAAAACAATTTGGAGTCCATCAAACTAAAGCCGTGCATTTACAAAAACAACTGACAGTTGGTTTTTTAAGCATAAAATGGGTGTAATTTTATACCGAATAAAAAGAAATTTTTAACCAAATATGTTCTTAAGTTTTTTTTGTAAATACACGACTTTAATTTGATGGACTCAAAATTGTTTTACAAGGATGAGGAAGCGGAAATTAATTCACCGAAACGTCACAAAATAAGTAAATTCAGCATCTGATTATTTTTACAGTTCCCAAAAAATAAACTAATTTGTTAAAATTTTAATTTGGAAGTTAACTAGTAATAGCACAGTACTAAACATTTTAAATGAATTTGACGGACAGACTCTCTACCGATGCGTAGTACTTGAAGTACATTTTGGGTAGGCAAAGCAAATATCTGAACCCCAATTTTTTGAAAAGTGAACTTGTGAGATTGTGAGAATCGTCCTAATTTAAAAAAAAATTGCTATTTAGTTTGAATAAAGCATGAATATTGAGTTTATATAAATAGCAGTAATTAGGTTGCTTCTTAAAATACCCATACATTAAGTCTGTAATCTTACTGACTAATTTGAATAATTTTTATGCAAGGTTTTATTCAAACTATAACAGTTTTTGAAAATTACGATAATTCTCACAAGTTTATTTTTCAAAAATTCAGCTTCCGTCCTAATCTTTGCCTTGTTTTTTTTATACGTTAAATATATATTGAATTGTTAAATATGTATATTTTTTTAAAGAGTTATACACCTAAATGAAGTCTTCATTTTTGCCATTTTTGCATATTTTAAAAGATATTTGTAAATGTTTTTTTTTCTATTTACAGCGTCAAAATTATTATTAACCTGTAAGCTTACATATTTGATAAATGTTTATATATAAAATCATGTTAGATTATTTACATTTTTTATGATATTTGATGAAAAACTTGTTTAAAATGACTGATGTGTAATGTTTACAAAAGAATGCGATGAAACGATGATAAAAATATTTTTCATTTTCATTTCATTACTTACATAATGACACATCCATTTATTTGTCTATTGTTATAAGCAAGAATGTGAATCGTTTGCCAAAACATATTTTAGCCAACACTTTTAATTTCTTAAAATATTTTTACCGACAATAAAAATGATTGTACTAAACAAAAATAATTATCGTGAAATGATCATATTATTACATTTCTGAAATCAATGTATTATTATAATTACTCAAAATATTTATAGTTCAGGGCAGGGTAGAAGTCTTTAAAATTGGTAAAAAGTGAAAAAAATTATAGTATTAGTATGAAACCAACCTATTGAAAACGAAAAAGAATATAACAAAAATGAAAGGAAAATAATGGTGATCTGAGGTCGGGAAGTGAAAGGGGTGAGTTTTTAATGGTAAAACACGGTTTATCTCAATTTCCTGCAAAACTGCAAATCCTATGAAAAAAGGTTAAATGGCAAAGTTGTGGGTAATAAAAAGATTTACAACTTTTGTATTTACACTTTTTTCACATAATGCACATTTTGTTTCTACCTTTTACAAGGAAATTTTTTTTCACAAAATTTGGTGAAAACTTACCTTTTTATGTTACAAATACACTATTATTTTATTTATTTCAAATTTTTGTCACCATATGTTGAATAAATTTCGAAAAAGCACCGTAATTTCCAATCGAAAAATTTTGAGGTTATGTAAAAAAAGTTCAAATACAGAAGTTGTAGAACTCTTAATTATCTACAACTTTGCCATTTAATTTTTTCCATAGGACTGGCAGTTTTGCCGGAAATCGGGATAAATCGTATTTACACTTAAAAATTCACTTCTTCCACTTTCCGACCACAGATCGCCCGCAAATTATTTTCCCTTTATTTTTGTTTTATTTTTATCTTCCGTTTCTAATTGGTTTCTCCTACTAATTTTTTTTTCACTTTTTACCATTTTTAAAGTCGTCTACCCTGGTCTAAAAATATTTAATTGAATATAAATAATATTTAATGTAATTGAATAATATTTTCAAAAAATCGAAGAAATAATGACCTGGCCTCTTAGAAACGTAATCGAATATTTATATTGCTATCTAATACGTTTTTTAAGAACATTGATAGACTCAAAATCTATTTATCTTGTATTCGCTATTCTAAAACCAAAAATCTTTTTCCGCAATTTTATATTCGAATTGCACATCGAAACTCACATATCAATCAATTGAACAAAACTATACGCGGTTCATCGATTTTAAAAAATCCCATTAAAATCAATTATCTATTCATAGCTAACGTTCCATGTGCTCGAGTTGGCCAAAGAAAAAACTCATGGTACCTTTGTAACAATAACAAGAGGCTCTTAGGTGCATCCTACGGATTCCAAAATCCAGTATAAATGAAAATTTTTTGATAAATGGAAAAAAAATCCGCTTGCGATAGTTGCGTTTGAGCTCACCACCTTTCGACTTGAAGGTGGATGATCTATTTATAACGTTGTTATAATTGTTTTGTTTTCAATATCTTTTTTAGCCTGAAGCGGCTGAAGCAATTTTACCAAAATATTAATCAGTTTTCAAATCTTGCGCACAATTTTTTTGCGGATGTAAAAGTTCTTCTATGAATTTTTAAAATTTGCACTTTTTCCCAATTGTACATATGAAATACGTCTGCCATAATCTGCCATCTTTTTATATTTTCTATTTCTAAAGCACTATTGCGTTACAATAAAATCTTATTCTTTAAAATATCTTGAAATGTTTGTGGAAAGTCGGTTATATTTAAAATTTAAATAAATCTTTTTACGAAAATTGGGCGGACGGAGGAATATGAAATTTGGATCACTTATAGTTTATATAGATAAGGACTGGAGAATGCTAATATTTTTAAAATTATAATAAATTAAAAAAAATACATGAAATCAATAACAAGAAATCCATTACATACTATACCACACATAATATTTTAGAGGTGTGGCTTATAAAACACACACATATATACTTTTTTTGTTCTAAACGCATTGCGATTCACTTTTGAGTGATTACGGTCGAATTCATCGACTGCTGTAACGGGACTCATGCATAGGCCAATAAAAATTCCATGATCTAAGTCGTAAATACAAGTGGATGTCAAGTCTTTCGTTTCATCTAAAGTATATACAAATTATCAAGTCCCAAAAAGTCTATGTGTTCCCTAATGATGATGATTACCAAAACTTTTGATGTATTGTCAAAAATCTAGAAAAAAACTTCGTACACAATAACAAATATTGGAAAAAATTAGAATTGAAATAAATAAAATATTATAAATTTTTAATTATATTATTATAAAATGTCTTATAAATGTCAAAAACTGCTAGTATTGCGTTTTCGTATGACAAGGTTTATGAGTATAAAATCTACCTATGGTTCTTCCGATCATAATGAAATTTGGTAAACATGTAAATAAATAGCATGTAGCTATGGTAGCGTTTCCGGACGCAACATTTTCAAAATACTCATCATGTATCATTATTCATTTTCATCCCAATTTATTGAGTCAATGTGAACATTATTGGACTTTAACTGACCGACGCATGAAGACATTATTGTAAGGCTCAAACTCTAATGCCGATCACATTTCGATCTGGTAATAAGGATCAAATTTTCAGCATTATAATGTGCATATCGGTATTATAGTGTTTAAGTTTTGTAAAAAACTAGTTTGTACCAAAAGTCTGATTTAGTAGATAGTCGTATGAAGTCAGATAAAATAATTTTTTCGACATTGACATTTGGTTTATCTTAATTTAACATCGATTTGAAATTATTATTTTGGGCTTAAATATTAATTTTTTCTTAAAATATTGTTGAACTGAATACATATTGAATGCTATTATAATTGCAATGACAGATTTTTGGCAGAGACTTTGCTGCATGAGAATGAAAAAATATAGCATACTATATATAAGAGAAAGCATAAAAGCTTATTAGAATAGTAATTTAAACATAGAAATTATAATTGATATGCAACAAAAAATACTTTTAAAATATTCAATATAATTAGATAATATGACAGTGAATCAAAATCCATCATGTCGATATTGGGAGACGGTGATTTTTGTGAAAATATGTCTCAATGGATAGGAAGGTACTACAACAGACGACCACGAACATACTTTAAGGTTATATTTGAATATATTATTCATTCTAATTCTAAGGTTTTATTTTTATTAGAGCTTTGTAGAATGTAATATCTATGCATGCATAAAGACGCACTTGTAGATTTATTTAATACAATTATTATTCACATTATGAGGAATATTTTAATATTATAATAATGCAATTCATCTCCTTTTAGTACGATATCTCCATAGATATTAAAATCATGTTTTCTGGTATTATTTGTGTTAAGTTGTTCAATTTAGTAATGTTTTTTTTTTTTTTTTTTTTTTTTTTTTATTCCAACTTTTTAAAGCATTTGACAGATTCAAGCTATTATTCAAACACAGAAATAAAATATAGAACCATATTGATACCCTATGAAGATTATTTGCATAAAATATCGACGAGTGGAATAAAAGTGTCAAGTGTCGATCAGCGCCAGTTGATACTTTGGTATCGACCTGGACATAAAAAAATTTCTTCTGAAGTCGACACGCGGGAAACTGGTCCTGGTCAACGTTGAATATTTTTATTTCACTCGTCGAAAATTTTCTTTTGTTATAAATTTGGGTCATGTATCTTACCTATAAAGAAAAATCGAGCTCGAAATCGTCAAACGGATGGAATATAAATGCGGGCAATAGCAATACCACACACACACACACACATCAAAATTTGTGTATGTAACTGACCCATCTGTGAAAATGCAAAATTAAATGTTTTTTTAACGACTCTTTTAGCATAAATTTTTTATAATCAAAAACTTCTGATACAAGATACAAATATGTATTAAAAGTATCTAAATCCGCGACTTTCCCGCGTAGAACTGAATAGAACTGGAATAACTCGTTGTAATATTTCGCATTCTCACTATAAAGTGGGAATTCACCCATTTTTGTACGTAGGAGGGAGAAGCGAAGCAGCTAAAGTCACTCTCAATACTTTCATTTCCGTGATAACATTTTGTCCATATGTGGGAGAAGCCTTAAAGTTACATTGGCTATGCATGCGATTTAAATAAATAATTCATGATAAAAATATCTTGTGATGTATTGCATTTATTGGATTCTGATCAATTAATAGGATATTTCGATATTTAATGAAAACAAATACAATATTGAAATTTTATTTTCGACTGTAACGATTTCTAATTTAAACAATATTTTTATTAGGACATTTTTCATCAATGGATTTAGTTTCGCTATGAATGAACTCTTCTTTGATACCACAAAACATTTGGGGGATTTTTTATCAAAACTGAGCCGTGAAGTAATAATCGCAGAATCTATTTCCAATTCCAATTGAGATTAATCAACATCTTCAAACAACTGGCAAAAATTTCAGAAAAATACTTCTTAAAGTGGAATATTAACCGTTTTGGATTCAAACAAATGACTAACTTTTTGTATGACTAACTAAACTTACAATATTAGAATAAAGCGAAGAAAATGTTACTAAATTGTCTGACTTATCCACATAAATTAATACCCCCCCCCCATCGTGGGGCATTTAAAAATTCAATCACACTATTTAAAAATTTGAAGAAAAAAAAAAAAAAAAGTACAAGCTAAACTGAAATTTTTTATTAAAAAATCGTCTTCTTCCAACAATATTGATTTTAGTTCTAAGTGTTTCTGCTGCTAAGATCAGGAACTCAAATCATGAAGTGAGGTACAAATTCTTAATTGTTATTTCCCCAAATATATTTAATAATAGAATTTCTTTATAAAGTAAGTTAACGGGAAGGGAAGTATGATACCACAAAACATTTGGGGATTTTTTATCAAAACTGAGCCGTGAAGTAATAATCGCAGAATCTATTTCCAATTCCAATTGAGATTAATCAACATCTTCAAACAACTGGCAAAAATTTCAGAAAAATACTTCTTAAAGTGGAATATTAACCGTTTTGGATTCAAACAAATGACTAACTTTTTGTATTTGCAAAGGATTGAGTTTACCAAAATCCTAATAGATGATATTCAAAGTCAGAGTTCATAGAGTAGATTTCAGTTTGGAGATAACATCAATTATTCGGTATTTAGGATCTGCTGATTTGTATCTATCGTAAATTGTTAGATTTAGAACTAGAAAGAATATAGTAACTAATAAAATAATTTTCATCAACGCATGCATGGCTTTTTTAGGAAAGTCCTCAATGAGTTGATAATTGAACTTTTACCTTACTGGCTCGTAGCCAGAGTTTTTAATCTTGTAGAATAGTTGAGGAACCAGATTATCAGGGTCGGTAAATTACTTAAGTTAAAAACTTAAAGGCGATATGAATCAAGGAGGCTGAGTAGACTTGATACAATGCTTAATAATTCGAAGACTTGCAGCTGTAAGGCAGAAGAGAAACACTTAGCACTAAAACTAATTTACAACTATTTTTCTTCAAATATTTCTTCCATATCTTGAAAAACATATGTTTACTTAAAAGGTCATTCTAAAAAGAAAACTTTTTATTTGGGATTATAATTTTGCACCAGTATTTTGCAGAAGAGTCACTTAATATACTAAAACTTTTATATTTTGGGCAGCGTAGAAGTTTTATAGGAGGTTCGAAAATTGTATAATATTAGGTTTAGTTGTACATCTGGGTAGTATGGACGAGGATACAATTTTTTTTTTTGTATGGGGCTTAGTTTTCAAATTATGAAACAATAAAAATTTTACATAATTTATTACGGTATTTTATCAAAAATAGTTTTCTTGACGAAGCAAATTTCCAATAACCATTTAAACTCGGTAGTTTATTGAAGATAAATAGAAATTAAAAGTAAGTAAACAAAATTAAATTAAAAATACTACACCATAATTTGGTGACGTTGTGCAAGTATGTAAAGTAATTTTAATAAAATTACTTTTGTTTAATCTTGTTAACTTTTTAATTTCTATTTATCTTTAATAGTCAAACAGTAAATTACAATTAACTAATTCATATTGACGAGGACTACTTTGTATTCATAATACAAAATACTGATCTATGTATTCAGGAAAATTTGCAAATTTTATTTCAAAAACCTAGAATTCTTATTACTTATATTAGTTTAGAATATAAACATATTAAATTATATAGCTAATAAATACAAAAATGAGACCACTCAAGTGAGAGGGTTGCTACCATATAGATGTATGTAGTAGGTATTCGTATCTACCTTCGCCTATAGATCTCTTTCATTCATAATATACTTGAATTCGTATATTTTCTATACTATAATGTAGATCCCATTTTCAAAATTTTATGGTAAAATTGATATATTTGATACTTTATTTTGAAATTAAAAAAATAATCGAAGTAACTAAATCTACAAATATTTTACTTCCGGTTTTGGTAATAAAAGTTTTAACAGAGTACCTTCGGTAGTGAAAAATAAATTACGAAATTTGAAAAAAATTAAAATTAATGTAAAAATAATATATTTACTTAAATATTTTGAATTTGAGTCATAAAACCCCATTATTGTTTTATTATAATAAAAGTCGATATTTCGCATCTTTATGTCACGTGATCTAAAACACGAGCTACCATAGTGTGACGCCATACTGGTATATACTATTTGTTGTCATCTGTCAGTTCAATCTAAACAGTTATCTTAATTAGGTAAAAGTGTTTGGTTATGTTTTGTTCTTAATCTGTTGTACTCTCAATATTATGTACCAGTATTACGTCACCAAAATGTCAGACTGTGTTTTTACTTGCATAAAAAACGTTTAAATTTTTATGTAATTGTATAGCAAGAAATCTTGTTTTTTTTTTTTTTTTGGTGAATTTTATTAGAAATTTAACAATTAAAGTACTATAATAGGTAATGGGGTAGTAAACTATTATATTTCGAGCCCTATAATTTGAAAATTAAAACTCACACAAAAGTAAAATTGTGTGTGCACCTTTATTTCGTAGTCTTCAAGTACAGCTAGCCTAATATAGAATAATTTCGGAACCTAATATTTTTAAATGTGTATGTTTAAATGAAATCATTATTTTGTGCGAGTAGAAAAGTGTTAGCGTGTGCTTAACTATTAATTCAATAAATTTTTGTAGTTAGGACTTCATATTATATATAATATCATGTGCTTTCAAATAAAAGTATTAATAATGCTCATTTTTAAAATGGTTTTATATAATTTTATGTTAACCGTTTTCCAACAAATGATAAATTTAGACTGGAGTCATATGAAAAATACAATAAATTATGATGGTAAGAACTATTTAAGCGGGCGTTAATTTAACTTAACCTGCGTTTAAATGTGACATTTATTGGGCCACAACTGCAATAATGTGGCTCCCCGATTGGAAAACTTCGATAATCTTTAAAAGCATAAATGAATTCAGCATATCAATACTTTGTACATAGGTACATGCAAATATTTTTGTATTTAAAAAATCTATGATACACAAAGCTCTTGTGTAGGAAGTTGGCACCCACATTTTGAAATTTTTCGAAAAAAAAAAGTTGTGCTAAATTGTGTCCAAAACTGTATTATGCCTTATCGAAAAATTTTTTATCAAAAAATACAAGATCTAAGCCAGGTTCTGTTTGTGATGTGACGTTAGCACCCATTTTTTACCATATACAAAGGTCGTAAAGTGTGCTGAATTGTGCAAGAAGTGTGCTATTGTGTGTCACATCGAAAAGTATAAATTTTATGGAAAAGCAGTTGCAGATGTTAATTTAGCACCCACTTTTCACCTAATTAACTACTTTCTTTTTGGAAAAATTAATGTATGTGGATGGTGCCAACTTCATACACATAAAGTTCTCTCTTCACTACAAATGGTGAAGTCACAGCAAACAATGAGGCTTATATCGCCTCCTCCCTTGTTCCCTGTCACTTGAATATGAATTCACCATAAGTTTTCAACTATAGTTGAGTGATTCCGACACATTGATTTAGCTAAAACTTGCTACAAAGGTTAAGATTATAAGACATTATTATCCTTATTTTCAACATTAAACACCTGTTTAATGTTTTTATTTTTTCCCAAATCATTTACCTAGCCATGTAAAGTAAGAAAAACTAAGGCCAAGATGTCGATATTTTATTAAAAATGTTATTTTTTTTATCAACAACTTTTTCTTGATTCTTTTTTGAAAAACTGTTTAGATTCGTCACAATTTCAGCTTAAATATATCTAATTACCACATTAATATTCATGTAATACTAGTAAATGCACACTCCACAGCTGTGTATATTACGAATTTAATATATTCCATTAATGTTAATAATTAATAATAGTTCAAACTGTTAGTTGCTATTTATACTTATTTTATTAAGTTAAATTTTGTTTAAACGTCAAAAATTCATGATATTTAAAATATTATAAATTTAATCAATCTTCCCCATGAACGTGTTGAAAGCTTCAACTCAGTAAAGCAAATTTTCTCGCTATCTTTACATACTTTTGAACCAAGTTTACGCTGAATTAAGTTTTTGAAGGGCACTGTCTGTTTTCGAGTAATAGCCCATATTTTTATTATCCAAATTATAAAAAAAAAAGAACTAAATTTGTTTTAAAAATATATTTTTTTTTATTAATTTTTCAATATTTGTCATGCAGCATACACCAACTGTAGTACCATATGAACCATTCAATCCACGAATCGATGCTGAAGTTTTACGTAAAGCAATGAAAGGATTTGGAACGGATGAAAAGGCAATTATTAATGTACTGGCAAATCGGACAAATGCACAACGTTTAGAAATTGAAGCAGAATTTAAAACACTATATGGAAAGGTAAATATATTATAAACTTATGAATGCGTGATTTTTAAACCCATAAATTTATACTCGTCAATCAGAATTTTTCAGCCTGATTTAAAAATTATAAAATACATTATTAATCAAATCATTTATTAAGTTTAAAATCAATGTTTTACTTATATAAATAAAATTAACTCTGCTAACAACTTAAAACACCGTAAAAACATTTTATAATTGTAAATGTATGAAAAGTTCAGGTTTTACAAACAGTTAAATTTCTAAAAACTTTTAAAATTATAGCAAATTATTTAACGGCGATTAGACTTCTACAGCCCATTAATGAAAAATCGCATTGTAGAGAAATAAATATTTTCTATTTTTAAAAAGCGTTCAGATATTTCTTAACGCTGCAAAAGAAGATTAAATCAAAAGTGAACAGTTAAAAAATTATTTATTCATCTCGGCTGCAAGATTGCTGAGTTTATCGAGTAGGCAATCTAAATTTAATTTTTATATATAATTATAAATAGGGCAATATGGTTCGGCCAGATTGCCATTTATAATTTGGCCGCTAGTATTCTTTATTAAAATAATATTAATTGAGTTTTTGTAAAAAATTCCATTTGCTAGCTATTTAAATAAACTTCATTTCACAGAAATGTATGTAGAGAACTTGAAAAATAATTGTTGCAGTTTTGCACTTGGCTGCAACATCTCCGCATTCAGGTTTAAGCAAGTAATACGCAAGTTATATTTATACGTTTATCACGTAAATTGATTATTTATATCAAATTAAAGCAAATTTTTTTTTCTGTACATAATAGTATACCTCTGTCTATGTATAAAAGGTTGCAAATAAGGGTTGCTAACTGTTAAATATTATTTATAGTAAAAGAGGTAAGCGTGCTATGGCATTAATGAGGCGCGGATGGCGATTGTCATCTGTGAGTCTAACGACGAATTCGTAAATCATTCAGAGTGTTACAAACACTCACAGCTGGTAATCGCCATTCTTGTCTGGCTAATGATGTAGCGAGCTAACTCCTTTTCACTTTAAAAAATCTTTAACAGCTAGCAAACTCTGTTTACGGTAACTTTTGCATATGGATATGGAGTAGCGGCCAAGTGCGCAACTACAACTATCACTTTTCAATTATGTATAAAAATTAGATTATAAATACCTACTGGATGAATGTGTAGCAATCTTGCAGCTAGATTTCGGGCTATAAAAGAAATCTATATACTTAAATATGTAAACTGTATCATTTAAACGACCAAACACCAATAGATAAACAATAATTATCACTTAGAGTATAGATTATATGAAAGTTAAAGCTCGCTTAAATGATTTCACAAGCTTACACAAAACAAGACAAAATGCTGGAGCGTGTGTGAATTAACATTACAACCTTGTACTCCGTATAGCCGCCTTTATATTTAGCTAAAATTGTTTACGCCAATTTTACATTTTATATAAAAAACATTTATATGAATATTATCAAAGATAGCTCTTTCCCCCCAATTTTCGAAATCAAAAATTTTTTTATTTTATAAATACGTATTTCGACTATAATGTAGTCATCATAAGCCGATGTGCAGATCGTCACCAAATTAGCAACGAGTATCAGCTCCTCGAAGAACTATTACGATTGGATAATTCATACTGATGATGACTACTTTGTTGTCGAAATACGTATATATAAAATACAAAAATAATTTTGTTCTAGGAAATTGGTGCAAAAAATCGAAATTTATTAAAAAACAATAAAAAAAATCAACGTCATATCTCATTTCTTTATAAAATGAAATATGACGTTGATTTTATATTATGGTTACCACTGATTTAAGGATGTTTGAGAGGTATATCGAAATGCTACGAGACGAATGAACGTTCATCATTCCATTCTAAATCACCTGTATAAATTACAAACCGATTTACTAAGCTGTTTTCAATTTAAAAAAATTAATTTATCAGTGAAAAAGTCTTCAGCTGGGACCTATAGTCACTAACAGTTGTTCGTTTTAACTTATTGTATTATTATTTTATTTTCCTATCAATACAGACATGATTTAGTCTTATATATAAAGAACGTATGTTATTAGAAACAATGTATTGATGAGAGCGCAATGTTATTTTACTATGATGAGTAGATTTCATACAAAATATGAGATTTATATTTCTTTGATTTAATTATTGTTTAAAAATAAATTAAATTTGTAATTAATATATGTTACTCCTAACTTTGAACTTGAATTCAAGTCTACATGCTGAGACAAAATTTGTTATTAAAGATTTAAAGTATTGATAATTTTACTTAAAAAGGCGTATTTTGTTTTAATTTTTTAATTTACGAGGCTAAGATTTATTGAAACAGATTGTAATCTGTTTTTTATTTCTGTATAACTGTAATTGTCAATTGAAATAATGAGTTCGTTCCATACACTTTTGTCGTCAACTATACTTCCCAAACAGACTCAATTAAAAACGAGACAATTTATATGAAAATTATATTTACTTTAAATTTTGATAATTAAATTTGTCAATAAATCTTTAGTTTTTTAGATATTATTAAATAAAAATTTCACATAAATGTTTTGAAAAAATTTGTTGACCTAAAAATTATTGAAATCACCTTAAATTTAAAACAAAAAATAAAAACTTTTTATCCAACATATTTGACTTTGTTTTAGAATCTCATAAAAGATTTAAAAAGTGAATTGAGTGGTAGATTTGAAGATTTAATACTAGCCATGATGACACCATTACCTCAATATTATGCAAAGGAATTACATGATGCTTTAAGTGGTATTGGAACAGATGAAGATACACTTATAGAAGTGCTTTGTACAATGACAAATCATGAAATTCGAACAATTCGACAGGCGTATCAAGCTAGTAAGTTTCATCGTATATCTGATAATCTGAATTTTAAATACTATGTCACTTTTCGAAGCCGGTTTTCGTAGACGTCTATTGGTGTACTTGAATTTTAATATCCGGTATATATTACTACTATTAGTAGTAATTTAGCTCCCATTCCAAAAGTATGCTAATACCATCATTTTTTAGCTTTAAAAACTCTTAGACTAAATTTAATATATTCCCATTAACAGACATTAATAGAATTTTGGAATGGGAGCTAAATTAGTCCATTTTTGTATGGCCGCCCACCAACAAGATTACTCAAAAAAGAAAAAATATATCGGAATGAAATTTTGATGGGGTATTCTGTAATTTTTTAAACCATAAGAGATAGATACTCATATATAATTAATAATAATGATTATTAGTAGTTTTTATTAATAATAATTCAAACATTACCAAGTTGAAAACAACATTAATAATTCAAACATTGTTATTTATTATCCTCACTTGCCTGTAATGTATTTTTTTTTATACGTTGAAGTATATTTTTGAAAGCGCTTGACTTTTAGAAAAATGTAATTAGGCTTATTATATTACACAAAACTTTTAAGAGTAAATGTTTTAAAAATTATACGATATTGATGCGAAAATTGATTAAAATATAACAAAAATGAATTAAAATGAAACTTTTTATTTACAAACTTAGTTTAACAAATAATATTTTTGTTGAGCCATAATATTTACATCATGGGATATTGATTGGACAATTTTACCTTTGAATTTGTGTTAATGAGGATTATTTTTTAAATAGAGACTTCTATAAGATAATCTCTAATGTAATATTCATTGTATTTTTTTTTAATTTTCGCGCACAAATAACTTTAAATATAACTATCCGAATATTATTTATTTTGATATGCACAAACTTTACATGAACACGAACGGCATATCAAATATTTTTTCTATAAAAAAGTGTTCCAAAATTAAAATTTTATTTTATATTTCGAATGTTTTTTCGGGTAAAACTCTTTGGCATACCCGCCTGTTTTTATTGTGTGTACCAAATTTCAAAACATTTGTATAAATTTGGTTTTTTTTAAAATTATTTTTGCGTGAAAATTGAAAAAAATAAAATGCCCCTTTATTACATTTAAGATTGCCTTTATTGTAGAGATGTAATAAAAACATAACCCCTCATAAAAATAGCTCAAATATTAAGGATCTGGATGTGGTGAGTTAAATTTTGATTAAGTTTTTTTTTTTTTACGATAAACTACCCGTCCTCTCATTTACACAAGACAAAAATGAACACTTAAATTAATACAAAAATTTTTTTGCAATATCCACTAATTTTTATGAATTTTATTTGAAATAAATTACAATATTATATCAATTGTTTCCACCCTTTTCCCTTGATGTCATTTTCAAACTTATCGCTAAACAATTTAAAAAAATTAAATAATAAACATTTTTGAACTAATAGAATTTGTGTTTATTAATAACTGTTTATCGAACTGAAATCGCACGAAAACGAAGCATTTTTTCGAAAAAACCTAAATAGATCAAGTCTTTATTTTTGTTCAATGTACATAAAAAAAATTTTTTAAGTGCCTCCAGTGTCTACACTATTTAGATATTTTTGCTCAAAAATAAAAACCTTATAAATGTACAAAGTCAATTTTAAATTTATTTAAAAAATAAGATTATAATAATATTCCGCATCACTCTTCATTGATATTTGTACTAAAAAGTATGTTGCTAAAGCTTTAATCTATCGGTTGAGAACTTAGATTATAAACAGAATGATAAATAATTTTTTTTTTTTATTTTTTCAATATTTATTATATTTAAAAAATTTATTTTAGTGTATGGAAGTAATTTGGAAGATGATTTAATGGGTGATACTTCTGGGCATTTTAAACGGTTATTGGTTTCTCTATGCAATGTAAGTATTAACTTTAACTTATGAAAAACGTAAACAGTAAATTGAAAGTGTATCTTAAGATTTTTTTACGACTATGAGAATGTCCTAATATCTATTGATATCAATTTCTGAAAAAAGGAAGTTTCGAATATTAGCTAATTGATGATGATGATTATTTCTTTACCCCCGAGGGAGACGTAAGGCCGCAATAAATGCACTCCACCGAGCATAATTCTGGACCATCCGCTTTGCTTCTCGCCAACCTATGCCTTCTTCCTATATTTCTTTCTCAACCGATCTTCTACATGTCATCCTTAGTCTGCCCTTCTTCCTGCTTCCTTGTGGGCTCCACTCGAGAGTTTGTCCGCTAATGTTATTATTTGCCGTAAAGTGTGACCTATCCACCCGTATTCCTTTGTTTAATACCTGTTACAGGAGATATTTGTTACCTCCTTCATACCTCTTCGTTTTTGATTCTGCCTGGCCGTCGGGCATTTAAAATTCTTATAAGACATCGGTTTACGAATACTTGGAGTTGTTTTTGTAACTTTGGCAACCATAAAGAAGTACAGATATTACATTGATTCCAAAGATTCTGAGTTTAGTGCTTCTTCTTAGTTAATTTGATAACCAAATTTGAGCCAGCATCATTCTCTCGATAACCTTGCCGCTTAAATTGTTTGTCCCTTGTCTTTAGTCAAGTTTATTTTTAGACCAACATTATTTTCTTCGTTATCAAAGCCTTCGAGACTGTAAGCCATCACCGCAGCCCTCTAGGCCTTCTTGTTATTTATTTAATTCATAACTCCATCCAAAACCATTAGGAAAATGATTGGCGACAATAAGCAGCCCTGCCTGACACCGGTTTTAATTCTAAAAGGCTCTGAAATTTTTTCTCCATGTATTATCCGACACTTCTTCCGAGTCTTCGTAAATCAGCTAAATAGGTTGATTATTTTCTTTTATCTCTCCACATCGATTCCCTGCTAATATAATCGTTTCCAATTCTGTTGAGTATTATTCTCGTTAGAATTTTGCTTGGCATCGAAAGCAGTGTAATCCCTCTCCAGTTCTTACAAATTAAAGTATCTCCCTTTTTTGGGATCTTAAGTAAACCGTTGCTCCAGTAAAAAAAAAACATTTTCAAACTTTGAATTTTTTACATTAAAAATTCAAATACATTAAAACTTCAAATTAAAAAAATGTTGTTAAAACTACTAAAATAACGCATAGTTTTAATAGCTCAATATATCCATGATTCATTGAATTGTTCTTTAGTTCAAAACGATGAAAATTTTTATAAAGGAACAAAAATAATGAAAATAAAAAAATTCATTAAACGTTTGAATGGAAAATACCTCGGGAAAATCGAGAAAAAACGCATTTCAGTTTATTTTTTTAAGATCCCAAATAATAAATTTTATCAGTAACGAACTTTAATTTGGATTGTTTTATGCATTCGTCTTCATTTGTTTACTGAGATATCTAACTTTAGTATCAGTTAAAACAAATAAATTTTAATGTTTTATTATTTTCATTTGCATAAATTAATCATAGGATATTAATAATTTATTTGTTGACGATTTTTTCAAATTTTGGTGATTATAAGTCGTATAATTACTGTTATATCTAATTTAAAATGTTAAATAATTGTTTTGATTCGCAGGCTAATCGTGACGAAAGTTATACAATTGATAATGCTGCAGCTGCAGAAGATGCGCGTGCATTACTTCAAGCTGGTCAGTTTTAAATGTATAATAAATATTTGTATTTTATATCTTACATTTTTATTGATCTTATTTATTGATACAGGTGAATTGCGGTTTGGTACTGATGAATCCACATTTAATGCAATACTTTGTCAACGTAATTATCCCCAATTGAAGCAAATTTTCCACGAATACCAAAATATTACAGGGCATGAATTTGAAAGAGCTATTAAAAATGAATTTTCTGGTGATCTTAAAGATGGTCTCCTAGCTATCGGTAAGTAAAATTTCTTATATTAATGGAATAATAAAAATATTCGCTTTTTGGATATTCCGTGGTGTTTTGCATACTTATGATAAAATATCACAGCCATTCTATTAACATTTTTAATATAATTTAAATTATTGAAAATATAAATTACTTCCGATTGATATTTATTGATATCGGAAGTATTGCGTACCTGCTAAACAAAAAATTATTTTATTTGCTCTTATAATTAACACTATATTTTATTTTATTTGCAGTAAAATCAGTTAGAAATAAAGCAGCATTCTTCGCCGAACGACTTCATGATAGTATGGCAGGATTAGGAACACGTGATCGCCAATTGATAAGAATAATAGTTACACGAAGTGAAATCGATATGGGTGAAATTAAACAAGCATTTGAAGCACGTTATGGAAAAACACTTGAAAGCTTCATAACGGTAATATTTATATTTATTTTAAATAAACTTAATTGCAAAAAAATTGGACACCAAAAATTTGATTATTATGAAACAATAAAGAGCACTTAACAATAAATATTTAGAGTTTAAAAGGCTCTTTAGAATAAATATCTCTAAATAAAATTTTAATTTTTTAACCTTTTTAATTTTTCTTTTAAGAAAAATACCGCTTCAAATCAATAAATTATAAAAAAATAAATAATGTTAAAAATTACTCTGGTATGGATCGGGGAATCCAAATTTTGAAATCAATAAAATCAAATAAGGTAGCCGTTATATGTAAAATAAAAATAATGCTAAATTGTTTTAAATATTTTTAATTTTTTGGCTATACTGATGAATTAAATAACATTATTATTTACCATTCTATATATTTTTATAATTTATTCACATTATTAGGTTATTCTTTAAGGCAGGAGGCTTAGGAGAAAATTTGAAAACAATAAATAAAGATTACTTTTTGACGAATAATTTTAATCCATAAGCGAATTGTACAAGCAGCAAAGCGCATGTTCAAAGGAATGTTATGTCAATGTGCTAACTACTACGTAGCACATAGCACAGTGCTTGTTTACTGATGAGCAATATGTGATAGTATGAGTTGAAGCGTTATTTTAAAAGTTTATAATAAGCAATATTGATGCGAAAAATTTTTTTTTTTTATTATTTGCCAGACCAATATACAAATATTATACATGATATATGAAAAACTTTTAAAAATTACTTTAAAATGAATTATGAACACTTTAAAAGTGATAAAATCAAAAAATTTTAAACACACCATTATGTCATAATATTAAAATAATTTTAGTGTTTTTACGATTTTATTATAAACAATATTACCTGTACATTGATGACACTATATGTGGATGCTATACATGATTTTATACTTTTTAAACACAGACATTATCAATATGTGACATAAATATTATACTTTAGTCTGGTAACTATCGGGTGTGATCCGTACTGAATCTAAATTTTTTTTAATTGTTTTGTTATAAAACTTATACATTCCAATTATCACATTAAAATTTTTCTCTACCAATTTGTTCTACTGCACTTTTTGTAAATGAGAAGTGCTATAGTAGGGGGAACTCTTGATAAACTTATGAATATCTCCCGAAGACGCTTCAATCATTTTATTTGGTTGGAGATCTGTTCATTCCTAAAAAAGGTATCTTTTGTATTCGTCAAAATTGGTCCAGCCATTTAGTAGATAAAAAGTGACATACCTACTGGTCAAACACGTAATCCTACTTCTTTTAGCTTACTGTAGTCGGAGAATAAATTCCTAATTTATTTAAACAGGACGATAAGAAATATTCTCAATCATTCTATAATATTGTTCTTAATCATTTTTTCACTCTACATTTATACAATATGTCAGAATATATTTATTTGATTCTGAAGTTCGTAACGCTAGAAATTATCGAAGCCACTCTATCCTAAGTTAATTTAGATAACTTAGCTGATGCAACTCTAAATACCTGAGTATCTTTAGAACATTATGGTTCGACATTATTTACATACTCGACAAAAATACATGCATATAATTCAAATAATGTTCTAAATGTACTCAGTTACAGTTGCTTCAGCTGGAATTATATAGAAAAATATGTGGAGTATTAGAATATTGAACTAAAATCGTTCTTAAATATGTAAATCGATTTTTCTTAATATATCACATTAATTGTTTAGATAGTCGACAAATAATTGAGTATCAATGTTTGATCTATTTTTAATCATTAGCATTCGAGAAATATCTGGTTTATACAATCATGAATACATATTATAATAATAAAATATATTATAATTATAATTTGAACTAAAATTGTAGTTAATTGAAAAATTAAAAAAAAAAAAAAATAAATATTTTAAATGATATTCGTTTGTTTTAAAAAATTTCATTTTTTGTATTTTGATTTTTCTCTATATTTTATGGTTCAAAAACTGAGCCATGGACCCAATGGATCGATTTTGCTCATTCATGAACTTAAAATAATATACGGAAATGGACTAATTAGGTGATTCTATGAACTCCTATACCCAAATTTTGTTTGTGTGTGCAAACTTTAGATTAAAATTAATATACTCTGACGTATAATATATATTTCGACCATAAAATAGCTCAAACATTGATACTGAACCATATGTCGAGTATCTTAACAATTAACTTTGTTAGTTGTTATCTTCAATTATTTTTATTTGTTTTCACAATAGCAGCTTCTAAAAGTTTATTACTAATTTTTAAGCAATCACTAGTTGCATAAAAAAAATTAAATAATTAAAGTCCTTTGATCAAAGCCAAGTTTTTTATGTATTCAATAAATATACAAATTTCATCCGAATCCATTTACTAATTTTTCAATTATATTGACTAAAAATTAAAGTTTTGAGAAAAACGTTTTAACACTATTTGTCGGATTAACTTGGATTTTCAGGAAATATTAAATTATATATTATATATAATTATAATAATAACCTAAATATTTGTGTTTTGTATTTGTGAATTAAAATTAATAAATTAATGCAAATTTTGTTTTTTTTTTTTTTTAGGGTGATACTTCAGGAGATTACAAAAAATGCTTACTTGCACTAATTTCATAAAACATTTCAATTGATTTTATTACAAAACATTGATGTCAGTTTTTATATTTTTGAATGATTGATTGATTCTATATAAACAAGTGCTTTTTTTTACAAATTTTTTATAGTACATGCTTTTACTATTTCAAATATTTCCTAATAGTCTAATTTCATTTTTTCAATTAGACTATTGTTTTTTTTTTATATTATAAAAGTACAAACTTTCTAAATGTTAAAACTCAAATGTATTTAAACGTATTATAAAATCACTGCATTGTAAAATATAACTATTGAATGTTACAAAATGTGGATCAAAGTGGCAAAAATAGTTGGTATAGACACATTTTTTGTTTTTAAGATACGAGCTTAAAACTTATCAAGATATACCATCCAACATTTATGTTAAAAATTCCTAAATTAATTAAACAAGGAAATATATATGATTTATGATGTAATGTTAAACATCGTTTTGAAGAATAAGATGGATGTATAATATTTGATAGCTTATAACTTCAGTGTTTTTAATCAATTTTAATTTAATTTTCAAGATTTCGCCCCTAAAACATTTATTATTGAATTTCAGAGCAAATTTTATAGCGTAAAGTCTGTTCATGTACTTGAAATATGAATTATTTCTTTAAAAATACACATTTTATTTAAATTATTTTAAGGTCGTATCTTGAAAGCAATACACATTTTTTACAATTATTTGTATCTCAAGTTATTTTTAGTTAAAAAGAGTCTGGCATTTTCCTGGTGAGTATTGTATTAACTTTCGACAAACTTTCAAAAACTATGAATTTTAATAGTTTTTGGTTAGTAAATACTATGTCTTAAGGGCCTTAGTAAAATTCAGCGACTTTTCTTTTATTTTAATAATCTCCACAAAAAAATTAGTGGCTGATGATACTTTTGAGTTCTCATCAAAAGTAACTTTAATCCATAGTTTTAGAAAGTTTGCCTTTAAAAGAAAGTACAAGGATTCTGCATTTAAAAAGTTTAAAGATGCCTTAATGAAATACTACAGTTTATTCATATTGTCGTGGGTTATTATTTAGATAATAAAATTTATGAATTGAGTCCGAATTACCCACCACTATCTAGACTCTCAATAGGTGTATAAACTATATTTTGTTAGGTGCGCTTTAGGCTATGAATTATGATTAGAATTGAAATCCACGACAAATTTCTGAATGTTTCAAACGACTTAGCAAATAAATTATATGCCTTATTATTGCTGATAAATTTTCGGACTATATTATAATCAGAGTTGCTTTAGCTAGAACTATAGTTTTCTACTAAAAATTTACTATTCATTTTGCATGGTAGGCATCAAGTAAAAAATACAACGCGTCATCAAAGCCTTATTACAAGATTCCATTCTAAATAAAATAATCTCGTAGAAAAATAAATACTTTTTTTAAAATATTGTTCAACCATAAAGCACGCCATTACGTCATACTCGAATCGAAAGCTTATTGAAATTCATACTGATAAGCCTAACATATTACCCTACCGTACTCTAATCTAACGAAATTTTGGTGGTGTATTCTACGCCTAAAAAGTAAGATCAAGTTCGTGAATGAACAAAATTGGTCCACTGGATCCAACTTTTAAACCATAAAAGATAAAATAAAAGTAAAAAATGTTTATTTTTTTAAACAACATAAAAAATAGTTAAATGATTAAAAATAGTTCAAACATTGATATTCAATTATATCTAAACAATTAATTCTGTTAGTTGTTTTCTTCACTTGATCTATCAAGAAAATGAGAAAAATCTATTTACGTGTTTATATACGATTTTATTCTAGTAGTCAAATACTCCGGTAAAGTACATAGTTTACTAGAGAACTCAAGCTAGAGCAACTCCACAATGCCTCAGTACCTTTAAAGCATAATTTGAATTATGATGCAAGTATTTTTGTATATTTAAAAAATCTTTCCGTATAAAATTGACTGAGTTTTCAATAAAATAAATAAATAATATTTAATTATATATTAAATTTTTGATATAATGCGTCTGCGTCACTATTTGTAAATTTTATGTTTTTTTGTATCATTAAACACAGAAGATGGATATTTTTTAAATATATTAATTATATATTACAATTATTATATGATAAAATATGTAAAATGATTTTTAAAATGTTCAATGTATTTTATGAATAAAATTTAATTTATGTTTGTATTCAATGCTATTGTTATGTATTTCCTTTCATTTCACAGGATGTCTACTGGACAAGAAAAATCTAGAATCGTCGCTAATATTTTGGATTTTTTAAATGTTAACTAAGTAAATTAAATAACAGCAAACGTATGCTAAATTTAGATAAGTGCATTCTAACAATTAAATGTTAAAAAACAAATAAATTAAATTAACATAATTTTTATAAATAACAAAATAAATTTATTGGAATCGCCCCGAAAATTAAAAATTGGGAAAAGCGTAATCATATTTCGATGTTACCTAAATCGCTTTTGCGGTCTGTGTATGTGTGTACATATGTACGTTTGTATGTGTCATTACAATTTGATTTTAGCCAAATCGGTCAGTTGGGTCCCTTGCTTACGCGGCTAATATTGTGAACTTAGTCTTTTCGCGACTCCAGCGGCAAAAGTATTAGCTTGGTGTCTACATTTTACGTATGTATAACACACATAGAGTACGTACCAAGACTGATGGCTATATTTTTATAACATATTGTAACTGTAACACATACTATATACAATTTATGCATACACTCACTCACTATAGTATATGCATACATGTAAATAATCTTTTAATTGTTTATCTAAACGACATGGCCAACTTATCACTTTTTTTTATGTGAAACTTTCGTTCCTATAATATATTAAATTTTGTTTGAATTATGCAGACTGAATAGTTTTTACTTTATGTGAAAAAAATTTTCTAAAAATAAAATTTAACACCTCTTAAGGTGCCTATACTTTTTCGATACCTCACGATATCAATCGATTCTTTTTCCAACAGATTTTTTAATGTAATAAATTTATTTATCCGGAAGTACCGATAATTTACGGTCTCTACATAACCTTAATAAAAATTAAAGAAAATCTTTGTGAAAGACTGAATTTTTTTAATGAAGAACATTGATATTTCTGAATAAGTACCAAAGTACAAGTATAAAACGGATACATACAGTCAACTCAAAAACAAGTTAATATAACAAACAACAGAGTTAACTGTTTAGATACTCAACTTATCAATGTTTATATTATTAAATATAAGCATTCATAGCACTCTCTAAATACGCAGTCCATACGGTTATAAACATATAAAATAAAATGTAATTATGACGAATCTAAACAGTTAACAAAAAAATGTTTCAAATAAAACATTTTTTATCCTTCGACTTTTCGTCAATGGACCGATTTTGTGCATCCACGAAGTTGATATTACATTATTGGATTTGATTATAGATATCACCTGCGTGTAATTAAAGTCCTCTTTCTCTAACCTATTCTTTATTTTGTTTATTACATTATTGTCCTCAAACCAATGTAATTACAATCAAGATTAACAGATGTTAACGATTCATCTTACATTTCAGGAAGTCTCTTTAGTAAGTTTTCTCTTATTGAATAGTAATGTAAAAAATATACTTCACCTGCGTTGTTGATTACATTAAAGTTTCCTCATTAGAACAAAAATTTTCATTACTGTATTTTCCACCATTTTAATCAATTAATTGAAAAGAAAATCGAAACTTATAAAAAATAATAAAATAAGGTCTGAAAACAAAACAAATTGATTAAAACTAAATGAAATGTTGAAAACAAGAATGAATTTCAGTCTTTATTCAAATATTTCAAAATCTACACTGATAACATAAAATAAACTTTTAATTTAGCCATGAAATTGTAAATAAAATTAAAAAAGGCCCATACTTAAATAATAAATAATTTACAATTAGAAAAACACCGTAAATATATAAAAAAATAATGTAAAATAATAAATAAATGTAGAAAAAGCGATATACTTTTTAAAAGCAATTAAGTATGATTTCAACATGATTTAAAAAGTGATAAAAAATTTGCATATAAATAATTTTAAAAACTAAAATTTCACTCATAGTTTCGTTCAAACAGATGTTTCTCTAATTGTCATAAATCAAATGAATTATGAGACCTTACCATGATAAAAAAAATATTTACCATCTCGATGTTTTTCAATTAAAGTTATAGTAAAAAATTTAGCACACGGCAAATTCACGTGAAACGGACAACGATGTGAAAAAGGTGTGATTTTGAAATTTGTTCATATTAGACATAATTTTACTTTTAGATGTTATGAAGGTATTTACAGAATTTTTCTTCCGTGGGAGAATTTGGTGGTCAGGCATGGGCTTCTAAAGATTTCACATAATCGATGGAGTAATTTCTTGAAAGCTGTTTTTTGAATTTAGTCAATTTGTAATTAAATATTAAACAAACAAATTTGAAACTGAATTTTTTTTTCTTGTTCAAAATCGAAACAATGAATGCAGAAATTTCGACTTTATAATTCGTTTATCTCCTAAACTAATGTAGATCCCATTTTCAAACTTTTACGGTAAAATTATTATAGTTGTGGTTTCTTTTTGAAACTAAATTCATCAAAATAAAAATGTTCGAAGTTATTATGATTTGAATTTTTACTTCCGTTTTGGCCAACAAAATCTCACACGGAAAAAAAATTGTGTAAACGCCTTCATAACATCTAGTGTGTAAACGCCTTCATAACATCTAGAAGTATAATTAGGCCTAATATGAACAAATTTCAAAATCTCATCTTTTTTTCTTTACCCGTTTCACATGAAATTGCCACATTGTGCAATTTTATTTGCTCCTGTGAATTTGCATCTTTTTTTGTTTGTTTGTACTTCAAATTTTATTTTAAAAAAAGTAAATTTTAAAAAAAAAATGTAAAATTACTTCAATTTGAAAAATCGAGATTCAATCATTTATTTTAGAAACAAAAATTTGATTCTTATTGATTTTATTTAAATTATTTCTAAAGTTCTAAGCTCTGAAAGCGTTTTAGAAATGTTTTATTTGTTTTTAATCATTCTAGAATAATGAGTTAAATATTTTGAAAACTCAAAAAATAAAAAGTTAGGGGGTTGCTGGCATAAATTTTATAATGATTTCATCATTTGATCGGTTTCCCCTTTGATCGACATACGTTGGTTGATAAATATAAAAATTTGAACAATTTTTTGAAATAACTCCGTATCAAACATATTGAAACATATAGCTATATATACAACATGCATCTTGGAATACACTAAAAAAGTAAATACGTCATTTTACATATTTGTCTTTGTTTAAAGCCCAAAGTACTTGTCTCACACATTGTTTTAAAATAGGATTTACAGCATGTACAAGAACTTTGGAGCACAGATAAATACAAATAACCTAGCACTTTTATAGTTTATAGTGCAAATTTAAAAATAAGAATTCAAGCAACAAAACTTTTTGAGCAGTGCATAATTAATTATTAATTTTATAATAAACTATTACGATGTGTAATAGACATAAAATTGATTCCATTGTTAGATATAAAATAATTATTCCAACTAAATGATATTGCATCAAGTAATTTATGATATTGTTAATTTATAAAACATTTTTGAAATAAAACGTTTTACAGTTAAAATATTTAAGCTACAATCTATCTCATATTAAAAACCAAGTGTAAGTACTTGGAATTGAGTTGCATTCAAATTCAAGTTTATTCTATTTAACGAATTGCTATTTAAAAACGATGAATATCGAATAGGTGTTTTGGTTATTTTTGAAATACCAGAAATTAGCTAAAAAAACATAAATACATTATAGTAATTTAAAAATTTAAAATTTTTAGGTAAAAAATTAATTTCAGAAATTTTAAATTCGCTCTCGTTATTTTCTTCGATTAGCATGGATATTATTTAAGTTTTTTAATCTGTTAATATAAGTCGAAGCTACTATTACCCTACTATTTTTGAAAGAGTGGAACTACTTTTTATCATGGTTCACAATTTTAGACCGTTTTTATAAATTTCGAAATTCGATTGGTAAAACAGAATCAATTTTTTATATCGCTTAACATCAACGATGGAAATCATATACCGAAATTATCAACAACCCCCTAACTATAAAAGATTTCTACAAAACTAATTTGATAATCATAATTTTATTGTAAATGTAATGTAGCGCTCAGTTTAAGTACAATTACTTCAAAATCTTAGATTACAAGTTTTTTAATATAAAATTTATTTTTATTTGAACCGAGTACAAATACATTAACAATAACCCTCGCTCTAAGAGAGTGCTGTTGATGAATATTACATGTTTTTTTCCAAAAAATTTTCCCCCATGAATGGAATGAATGAAGAATCTTTTTAGATCATTTTCAATATTTAGGATCATATATTTTTTTTTGTATTTTGGAAGCCCTAAATAACGAAATCAGAAATAATAATTGAAATAAAAAAGGAAAGAAGATTTGTGTTCAATGTGTTTTTAGTTTTTTGGACGACGATGTAATATTCAGTTTAATTTAGTACCGTCTAATTGAAAATTATATAATTGTAGCGATGTTTCACATTTCAACAGAAAAATAACAAGTGTTTTAGATTGTAATAGGATTCTATTGGTTTAAAAAAAAAGTTAACCCCCGACGAAAATGAAACGATTCAATCACATGCCACTTACTATGATTATGATACAAATAAACACTGAATTATTGGTTACAGAAATACCTGAAGCAACAGGCACCGAACAATATCAAGACAATTTCCACATGCTACATATTTCCCCGTGCTATAATTATTCCCGCAATTACGACACAACCCCGAGCCTGCTGCGGTACCGACCTACATCCCCAACGTTTACAATGCATTGATTCCCTCTTTCAGACCCCATATAGTGTACTCAATCGTTCGCTTAGCTGAGGTGGAAATTGATCACTAAATCTCTTCCAATTATCATCCCCGACTTGAGATTTAAACCCATGTAATATTTTGCTGAACATATCTTTTAAATCATCTCCAGGTGCTACCCATGAAGCGAGAGCATCACAGAAAAATATAAAGTCATTTACAACACCTCCTGGATTCACGCTCACCATTTGACACATACCACGAAACGCACTATCTTTTTCAGCATTATCACGAATATTTCGTAATGAAGTACACCATGGACGTACGAATTGTTGTAACAATGGAGCCACTTCATACGGACAAACATATCCAAGACGACCAATTGTTATAGCTGTGTTTTCTAATAAAGTTTTTGGCATATTTGGTCGATTTATTATTTCAATAAGTTGAGCTAATACTAATGGAACATATGGTTTTGTTTCTGCCCCTAATTTTATACTAATTTCACCAATCGCCCAAGTTGCATTATTACATACAGATATAAATTCAGGATTTAAATTTTGACCTAATATCGGTAAGAATTCAGATATACAAGGTAAGACATGTTGAAAACATGCTTTTGTTAAATCACCTAATAATGCAAAAGAAGATTGTCGTACTTCAGGCATTGGATCTTGCATACATGAAAATAAGAGATGCATAATGTTACTATTCGCAACTAATTTATCAATATGACCATCTAAACCTTCAGTTAAACCTGATAATAAATCAAGTGCCACAATCATAAAATCTTTATCAGGTGGTTCGAATTGTTCAGGATTTTGTGTATTTGCTATAAATTGATTTAATGTTTGTTCTATTAATGAAATACAACGTCTAAACACTGGCTCACAATACGGTAAAAAGCCAGATTGTAACGCAGTCGCAACACTAGACAGACATTCAAGTAAAGGAAACAAATCCTTATCTTCATCTTTGAGCATGTTCCATTTTTTGATTAATGGAGGCATTAAAAGATTAATATATTCTGGTTTATTTAAATGATGTCCTACGGAATCAGCTAAAGTGCCAATAGCATCGTATAATATTAATAAATTTTTATGTTGATATTTACCAAAAGCGAATACTAAAGTTTCTAAAATAAAACCTAAATATGGAACTAATTCTGTACAAGCTTCTTCTTCAATTGTTGCAAATGCAGAACAAGCAGCTTCTTGAACTCGTTTATTCGGGTCTAAAATCCTTTTTAACAATTCAGTTAATAAAGGTTTTAGATATTGATCATGCGGTTGTGTTAAAACCCAATGTGCATATCTACTTAAAGTCCAACAAGTGATAGCACGAACTAACGCTTTTTTGTCACTCAAACAATTTATTAAATATGGTATTAAATCGGTTAAATGATTTACCATTCCAGACATACAACCTTCAGCTATAGCTCCTAATGCTAAAATACCCGATTCTTTAACAATCCACGATCTATGAAATAATGTTTCTTTTAAAATTGGAATAAGAACAGGTAATAAATCTTCACGAAATACGTTAGCAAGAACATCGAGTGCAGCTGCACTACATTTTCGTAAATTCCAATCAGTAAGTGATCCATCATCATCGTCACCATCGTAATCTGATTCATCGCCGCTATCATGACCATCACCACCTGGAGCAACCATTGATGCTCCAAACCCACCACCCCCACTTCCTTCTGGATGCCTCATAGATGAATGTGATTTAGATTTATGAAATCTAGGTTTAATATCCTCTTCGCGATCAGGAATCATCGCATCTTCTTCAACATTACCACGTAATAAAATAATATCCAAATCTGAATATTTCATACCACAAACCAAGATAGGAACTAATTGTGGCAAATAATTTCCAAGTACTGATTTACAAATTGGTTGTTCAGCGAGTGAAAGCCAAAATTCACAAGCCTCCAATGAAATACTTTCATCAATGTCTTGTGTTTGTCGTAACATATATTCAATGATTGATTGCATGTGGGGTATCAAACGATCTAAGGACACTTCTAAAAGCATTACAATTGCACGACAAACATTCTTTCGAACTTCTGAATTTTCATCGTTTGATAAATGAAACAAATTTTCCAAAAATGAGTCAATGTGATTCATAAACGCTTGTGTTCTACTAATTATAAATTGATTTACACAACCAATTGCATGCGATCGAATTTTTGCACTATCATGTTTGAAAAATTGTAAAAATTTTGGTATTAAAATGTTTAATGGACGATTTAATGCGTCACTATCAAGAAGTTCAGCGCTATCTTCACAGATTTTTTGTAAGGCACCAAATGCACCTTCACAAACATTATAATCAGACGATTCAAGCATTTGACATAAAGTTGGTAATAATTCAGGCCATGTCGTGAGCTCACCTTTACTTGATATTGTGGTGATTAATATACCCACCGTAGCCCTAATTAATGGAGAAGGATCACCCACAGAACTTAAACACTCAGATTTTATGAACTCTGATACCTCTGGTAAAAAATTATTATAATGATCTCGAACATTGTTTTTTAATATTAAACCACTAAGAGATCGTGTCGACTCATCTTCATTTGTCATTTTAGTCAACACAAATATTAAATAATTGTTAAAATCAGGAAAAGTATTCAATTCTTCTAGTTTATGTTGAACCATTCTTTGTGTAGCTGTATTAGGTGATTGGGATTCTTTCAATAAAGTGAGGATTTGCCTCAACCCGTCTTCTTGCGGTTGCCAAGACATTTTGAAGTTGAACAATTAAACACAACTCCAAATCAAAAAGATAATAGAAATCTTTACCTAAACGAAAAAAAATAAATAAAAGGTCTAAAAATTATGAAGAAAAATAAGCAAAAAAAATTATATGAACTCGTGATAAATTCATACCATTCGGGAAAGAAAAATTTGGTATATAAATAAATAAAAATAGCAAATTTTTAAAATATTTTATCGAGAAAATATAAAGTTAAATTTTGACTAAATAAACATATAAAATTATTTGTAAAATAAAATAATATCTTTAAAAAAATCATTGCTAAAACTGTTAAAAATTTATAGGTTAGAGAAACCGGTTCAACATTATAAATAACGGTTAACTAAGATCAGAATTAAAGCTTTAATTAAAATAATTATTAGCAAATAAAACTAAGTAACAAAATATACTTACAAAAATAAGAAAGTAATCGTATTAAAAACACAGAAAATGTATGGTAAATGGTACTTAGTTGTCACGGCCATTGGCCGGTGGCCATGCTTGGATTATACATTAAAATCATTCCAAAATGGATTCAACACTGACGATAGTAACTATTGTGATTGAAATAACTGATCATTAACTTAATAAACAAATATTTCTTTTCTTCATAGATTAATGCCAAAAATAAAAATGATAATTTGACTTTGTATGGGCGATTCAAAAACAGTATATTTATGTCTTTAGATTGGCACACATGGTCAATATTATCGTAGCATTTTTATTCACAGACTACTTCATTGGAAAGGAACCGGATAAGTATGTTTCAAATTTACGTACCTTTCTCATCGCATTTTGATAATAAAAAAAATTGTATTGTTTTTTATATAACGGTTTTTGATGAAATTCAATATGATTTTGCAAGTTATAAAAAAAAAAAAAATTTTGTATCAGTACATTAATTTACTCATGATTTTAAATTAATATTGATATATTAAATTTTTTTTATTATTTTAATCCACATTTTTAATTTTATTTTACATTGTATATATTAGAAATATATACAATACTGAATAATATAAATGTTAAAGAAACCCCATTTTTTGTGATTATGGATTTTTTACATCCTAAGAAACTATACAAAGATTTCAGTAATATTCAACTAGCAATATAAAAGCCACATAACATGCACAGGACGATATAATTATTCAACAAAGTGGACTAGAAAGTACACCAAAATAAAATCTACTATTCTAGAACTAATTTTTGACCAGACTCAACAAATTAAACTTTGTTGCCAAGTGCCACGTGACTCAATTTGTCGCTGACAACGAGTAAAGTTTAGTTTTGATTCATCATATTTTGATCACTGATAACTTAATTAGAACTATTTTGGTTTATAATTTTAGATTCAGATTTATGAATTATAAATATAATCCAGGTCGCACATATATGTTGAAATAAAGCCATGTTCTTTTTAGATCCCGAAACATAGATTTTCCTGTTTTGTGTAATGAGGATGCACACTGGGTATTTTTCAAGATAAAAAATACCTAGTAGACATCCTCATTGGCTGAAAATGGGAAAATCTGATCCGTTTGGAGGAATCAAAATAATGTAACTAATATATATGCATTATGGGAGATTCATGTTAAGGTTTCAGCGCCATAGTATCAAAAATATAAGCCACTCATAATGGCACTAAACTGGCTATTTTCCACATAATTTTTAATATTTTCAATGTGTTATACACTATACATTATTATGAAACACTCCATCTATTTTCAGTTTATGCCTAAGATGTATAATCTATATAATACCGTGATGTGTAATTCTAGTAATCCTTAATTTAATGGAAAGTTAGTCCTTCTATCTAATCTTTTATTGGATATTCATGTTTAGATTTCAGCGCCATAGTAGCAAAAATAATAACTAATTATACACTCAGCTGACTATTTTACATAGATTTAAAAAATATGATTAATTATTTTAATATATCATGTACTCACTATAAACTACTATGAAATACTCGATCTATTGCAAGTTTTATGCCTATGGTGTTTAAATATAGTTCTTAATTATACCGGTAGAATGTTTGTTAGCATGAATGTCTAATAACCTACACTGAGTCGTTTAAAAAGACCTTGATAGGAAAATCTGTCAACGCCGGCCAGTGGGGCTGGTATACACATTTACTATGGAGGATATAGGTAAAATATCTACCCTTCATAACATTAATTTACGATAAACATACTCTTAGGGCCTCAGTACACTGTAAGATTTTCTGATCAGAAATTCTGATGGTCAACGCACGTCATCGAACAGTCCTATAAGAAATTATGATCATACATCAGACAAAAATCTTAAGCAAGCGCATATCGGGTACAACGAACCTCAATGAACTTCTAATATTCTAAATTTATTAGTAAGATATTCTTGTAAGAAATTCTGATGCTATGACAACTAATATAAAAAACATGCTAAGAGTTATATCAGATTTTCTGATCAGAAAATCTTGCGGTGTGCGCTAGCCCCTATACTGAAAACCAAACTTTTCAAAATAAGATAACTTACCTGTACAAAAAAATTTTAAAACCAGAATTTATTAAAAAAATGTAATTTTGGATTTCTATTCGATAAATTTTTTTAAATAAAAGTAACAATATCTGTTTCAATTTTATATTATGTAGACCAAGAGCTCGTGGAAAATTATAGAACATTAAATTTTGCATATAAACGGATCTTTATTTTTTGCTATTATTAGAAATAATGAAAACAGAACGTCTAGCAGATTAACTGTAACTCGAATCTAATCGTTAATCGAGAAGATATTGAAATTTCGAATAATTATTTTATGTTTAAATTTATTAAGAATTAAAGGATAAAGGATCATTGAAAACATTAAGTCAAAGCTTTTACTTCGCAACGTTTCGTGTTCTTTATTAACACTTCATCAGGCGGTCATAAAATGTTACTCTTAATGCTGTCAAAAATTATATCTTTGTCGTATTTAATTTCAAATCACAATAATAATCCAAAACACTTTTTTTTTTTTCTCTGGCTTTAGCTATTTTCAGCTATATAGCCATTATCCAAAGGGGTTTATTATTATTATTAAACAACAACAGTACACAGTAATGCTAGGTGGTCACCCATCCAAATACATATTGTGACTGCTGTTGCTTAACTTTATTAGTTGGTCTAAGCATGTCATTACATTACGTCAGTCCGGGGTCAAAACACAAGTTAATAGACAATTTTTCATATTTTTCATTATGAAAAAATTGTCTGTTAACTTGTGATATAGAATTATTACTTGTGATTTGAAATTAAATACGACAAAGATATAATTTTTGACAGCATTAGGAGTAACATTTTATGACCGCCTGATGAAGTGTTAATAAAGAACACAAAACATTGCGAAGTAAAAGCTTTGTCTTGATGTTTCCACTGATCCTTCCTTCATCCTTTAATTCTTAATAGATAATTCATCAAACAGGATTTTAATTAATAAATAAATAATGATACGGTTTTTGAATCATTCGATTATTACAGGAGTTGGTATCAATACAAAATTGTATACAAATTCTATACAGTTGACACTGAACGATATGAAATAATAATACTGTAAATAAATACGACCCTTTTACCTATTTTCATTTTATACCAATTTAAAAACATTAAATACTCGGTTGTTGCATTTATACAGAATTAATTTTATTTATCTATCTAAAATATTCATTTTAAACTGAAAAAATAATAAAATACATCATAAAATTAGTAAGTAAGCGTGGAAGATTCAGATCGTCGCATTTTTTATTCCAAAAATAGAGTACCCCAATCTGTCAATGGACTTGTGTTAAGAATAGATTAACATTAATGAATTCTAATGTAAAAATATTTGAAAAATAAAAATGGTAAAAAATTATACCTACCTTATTTTCTTACGATCTTTGAAAGCGTAAACGAGGGCAAAGTTTTCGTTTTTATTTCAAACCAAAAACGAATCAAGATCCGTTTTGGAAAATAAAAATATCAATAATTTTAAGTACGTAAAATTTTCTACATCGATAATATCTATAGTCAAATCCTAAAATGAATCGCAATGACCTGATTCAAGTTTATTTAAAATTACAAAATACACTATTTTTATGGTTTTACTTTACAAAAAAAAAAAAATTAAATCTGAGAAAGACCATAATAAATAAAGACAAGAAAAACGTGTATTTTCTTATTTAAATAAAAAAATACACGATTTTTATTGTATTTTAAGGTCTTTCTCAGAAAAGATTTTTTGAAGTGAAACTTCTTTACGGAGGTTAAAATTCAAGGATTTGAGGCGGAAAAGGGGAAGTAGCGCTAGAGGAGAAGCGAATGGGGGTATCGCTTGTATAGCAAGACGAGCAAGCCTTATATATTCATATAAAGAATTGAATAAAATATAAGCCACGCCTCTTAAATTTAATTGGTTTACATATTTAGAGTTGACCAATAGCGTTTTACAATAAAATTCATAAATTTCATATAAATATAAATGAAACGGTTGGAGAATCACTTAAACGTTTGCCTTTGAAGTATTAAAGTGTTTAATTTCTTTATATAATTTGGTATTTAATTCAAAATATTTATTAAAAAATGTGTAATTGTTTTAATTCTTAAAAACCGAATAATTAATCCAATACATTTATTTTGTTTGAGAATAAATGAAATGCTACAATATAATTTATATATATTGATCTGTTTATTTATTTAAAGCGACCTAAAGAAGTTTCACTTCTATTGTGACCTTACGTCTGTGAGGCTCACTCATTAATTTTTTTTTAAATCTAAGTAAAACTTTTATTTTAAATTGAATAAATTATAAACCATAAAAATATATTATTTTATTAAACGTGAATTAGGTCTAGGCGTCCACTGACGTTATGTAATTACTGATCTCAATCGTTCACCAAACTTAGGCATCATTTGACACAGTCAGTCATTCAAGTACATTGATGGGTATAGGGACTGCACTGTATGACCATAGTAATTGAAACGTGACTTACATTAAAAAAAAAAAAAAAAAATTAAAAAATTAGGTCTGTGCTACTATACAGATGAGATTATCTATGTAGAAATAAAAAACTATTGACCTACGTCATGAATATTTTTTTCAACATAAAGAAATTTTTCAAATTTAAATTCAAAAATCAATATTAGCGTTGGTAAAATTAATTTTGTATTTCTATATAATATTTATAGTATAATTTTTTGTACCTGCCAACAGTTAAATTTAAATAATAACACAAAATGAAGCACCAAAAATTTATTCAATTGTACAATAACAGTGGAAAATTGATCACTTTACAATAATGTGATAATAAATTTGGTGTTGGTGGATATTCACTCATTATTTTAGACTAACACTTAAAAGAATTTATTTGGACCATATTCTAAAAATCAGTTTGTATTTAAATCTATATCACATTCTAGGATTTAAATTTTAGTATTATAACGTGCTCATTATCATAATCTCAATAAAAATCAAACGTTACTCTGTTATTTTAAATTTCCATTGCTTTGGCTAATGAGCAACTAAGACCAGTACCATCTGGTTCAACATTCAATTGTGTGATTTTATTATCTTCAACAACCATCGAAAATCGTTTGGAACGTAATCCACCTAATACAGCTAAATTTTGTTCCAATCCCAATGCTTTTATAAATTCTAAATTCGGATCTGCAAGCATACGAACTTTCCCTTCGGTTTTTTGATTATCAGCCCATGCTTGCATTACAAATGCATCATTAGCAGAAACACAAACAATTTCATCGATACCTTTTTTTTTCAATTCATCAGCTCGTTCAATGTATCCAGGAAGATGTGTCTGAAATTAAAATCTAATTTTAGGAGGAGAGTACAGTCAAAGAAAAATAAAAGAAATAAATCGATACAATTTTTTCCTTTTTGGATTTTACGTAGAAAGACATGGTTTCAACAGGGTAAAGCATTTTTTTTTTTTCAAATTACATTGAACACAGTATGGGACAATAAAATTATAATTACATAAAAAGTAGACAATATTTTATTTTATTTAATAATGTAAATAGTTCAAATTATATGAAACTTGGTGAAACCATTATATATATAGTGACCGAGGAGCCTCGTAAATAAGCGACGACTTAATGTTAATTTTTTTTTTTTGTCATGTATCTTATTTTAAAAATGCCATATATAATATTTGAATATTGGTCTGGCAAATAAAAAAAAAAAAAAAATAAATAAATAACAGGGTAAAGCGTCTCTCTCTTAAGTTTTATTATAAATTAAATCAAAGAAAAAAGTATTCGATTCGACACCGGTATAGTAAATTATTATAAAACAAAAAACAATGTGTGTAGTATTCATACTATAGGCAATACTCAATTTCGGATAGTTGATAATATTTTATCAGACCAAGAACAAACATTATAATGTGGATCTACCTATAGTTAGTGATAAGTTTTAAGTTGTAGAACGAGATATCGTACCAATAGGCTGAGTGCCCATAAGCGTATCATATCAGGGATACTTGCCTATGCCGATTTTTTCACATCGACGGATGTAAATGTGAATGCGGATTTTTAAAGGCTCACATCCACGGATCTTATATAAATATAGTATATGAATGAAGAATTAAAACATTGATGAAAGTAATTAATAACATTTTTATTAATGAAAATTAGTATTATAAGTATAATGATTATATTTTTTTTAACTTCAATTACTAATTTTAATATTAGTAATAAGTTAAAAATAGGAACATTATACTTAATAAAGAGTAATATTGCCGCCTATTCTGATTCAAATGGGTTACGGAGGTTCATAAATTAAATCCGCGTTACTAAATAATTGTTCACTAGGAACACTGCCTGGTGGAGTGAATAAACATCGTCATGCTATCGGTGATAATATCTTAAATTCCTCTCGAAGAACACTCCACCATTTAAGAGGATTTTCATCCACAATGATTCTTTTTTGAGTGCGGTAAGAAAGTAATTCCTTTTGCTACTGTCTCCTTCACTTGACGAATCTAACATCGTAACAAGGTCGTTTTTCGAGCATGGTTTTCTGACGAAACTTGATGTACATGGTCCTAGTTGTTCCATATCTTTTTCCTAGGAATCATTCTCATTCTTTTAACCTTTTGGCAATTGGCATTAAGAGAACCGAAAACGTCATTCTCAATATTTATCATCATCAAAATGTCGTCTTTAATATTTTCCTAAATCACCGGTGTAAAAATTTCGTTGTATAAATGATAATCATATTATTTATAAATACACATCTAAAAATTTGTTCATGGCTTATAGTCCCAGTACCCTCATCAAATCAAGTCATTGATAAATACAATTCTATAAATTTGTATTTCACTTAATTTTTGTTGGTTTGACAACTTTTTTCCCTACGAAAATTCTGAAAAGTGAGACGTGTAAAATTTTTGATTGTCTGTAAAATTTTTGTGAATTTGACGGAAACCTGTTTTATATTATAGTAATCGGAAGATCACAAAAATAAATGCGATTTTCTCCCAGTGACAAAACGGGATATTGTTTGTCCGACAACATCAAAATTGATATTTTTCACAATCTCTATGTTTCGGATATCGGATATCTGGTTTTGTTAAGTGGCGGATAAAACGGTTTTTATATTTGTAATGGAATAATCTTTCTACTACAATAACAAAAAAAAAAAAGTACCTCTATAGTTTTAGGACTGTGGGGACAATCAAAAATTATACGGGCTCCAAAAAAGAAAATGGCCCACTTTTCATAATATTTATAGCGGAAAAAGTTGTAACACTAATCATATCTAAGCTATGTATAAATTTTTAGAGTTGTATTAATCTATAACTTATTACGAGCTCCCAGCCCATTAATTTATATGAGCTGATTTCTTTTTTAGAGCCCGTAAATTTTTCGCTTGTCAGAAACTCATTTTTATGTTACAGGTTTAAATTGCTTTTTCAGAGTATAACTTTTAAGAATTTTCATAAAAATTAATTCATAAAGAGTTGTAAAAATACAATTATTATCTTGTTCACTCAAGCGCCAAAAATTTTCAACCCATTAAAAGCTTTAGAATTATTATTGATACTAAGATAAAATAAACTCTACATGCGGTACATAAAATTTTAATATTTAAGAAAACACCATTGGTTTTTTCAGTAAAAAATAGAGTAACATTCAGTATAAAGTTTTATTTTATAGCTCCATTAGTTTTTAAGATATCGACTTCAACAAAAACTTATTATGAAGGTCCTTTTTTCGTATTTTAATCAAGATTCAAGAAATTCTCGGTATTATTGAGCGTTTTTATGTTATTCAACATTAAATAATACAATTTCGATTTTTTTAAAGAGATTCGGGAGCTTTCTTGAGCTATAATTGTTTTAATATTGTATTTACAGAAATATTATATCAAAAATTCTCCTTTGGTTTTTTCTTCTTTGATTTTTTTATAAGTTTTTTTTAAAGACTATTATCGATAAAATGTAAAGTTTTCGAGTTATTCGTTGAAAATCGTTAAAAACGTACATTTTTTTACAGAAGAATTAATATTTTCACGAATAACTAAAAAAATAAAGATTTTTCAATTAAAAAAAAATGTACAGAGCATTTTTTGCTTCATCGATTCCTGTTATTATTTTTAATGTTTCAAATTTCATCATCCAAATGGGGTGTAATAAGTAGGTAAGCATTTTAGTATTTAGCATATAATATTATAGAACATAATCCAGAATAAAATTTACGATCCTCATCTTCTATTTCAATAAAGAACAAGGATTTTTTTCATTTTAAAGATGGGATATTCGATTTCTACTGTTGATTTTTAATTTTCTTGAAAATACCTACTCATCAAAAAGTTATATTTTTATACTACATATTTATTTTCTTCACGCAGTTATTATCTTTTTTATAGAATTTTTGCGGCTGTCTTTCGAACATATAACACCTCCAATTCATATTATAATCTCTTAATACAAAGATAAAAAATGAATAAAATATACCTTACTACATCCAGGTGTAAAAGCACCAGGTACCCCAAATATAACAACTTTTTTATTTGCGCATAATTCAGCAAGATTTACTTTTGTAGCTGGTGATCCTTCTTGTAATTCAACTTGTGGAATTTGTGAGCCAACCTAGAAGAAAAAAAACATCCAACTTATTAACTTTTAAAATAAATGTTAGAATTTTGTATATTTAATATATAGGATGTCAAAAATTAAAACAGGAAATAAGTAGTCGAATAACAGGAAATAAGAAGCCTAATAACGTATTTTTGACAAATTTTAAACCGACAATGCCTTATCTAATATTCATATTTAATTTATTAGTACCTAAATAATTTACTACAAATTTTTAACTAATTAAACATTAATATTTTACATATTAATGAAATAATTAAATAATCTCTTAAAATTGCCTATAACTTTTTAATTATTGTTTTTACAAATTTTTAAGTTGTTTCTGTATCAAAAGAGCTCAAGGGATTTTTACAAGTAAAAGAAGGAATTAATTTTCTTTTGCTAATGAACCCTATATGATCACATTTGATAAATTTAAGCTAAACGATGTTCCATTCGATAATTGCAGTAATGAATTTTAAAATATAAAATCTTTTAAATTTCTGATTTGAATGAAATGTAAAACTACCAAAATTTCATAGCTCAAAAGTGCTCGTTAGTGGTTGATAATTGGACTTTTAGATTACGATTAACTCGAATCACCCGAAATGATATTTACAGTTTCAGTATATATCATTTCGGGTGCCATATGCATATATCAAACATATGATATGCATATAGACCCGCAAACTTTAAATTGACGGACATCCCGTTATTTTGTTATTACCTTAAGAAGAAAATTTTTTTTAATTTTCTACAAAATCATATTTTTATAAATGATTTATTTTGAAACATAACCGCAAAAATAAAGCTATTTTGAAAAGTAACAGAACTCTAGTGGGACGCAAACCTACAAATCGCAAAATTTACCAAAATATAGTTTTTTTTAAGTACTAAATTAAATAAGAGTAAGGATAGTAAAGAATAGTTTTCATTGAGGAAATTATCACACCAGTTCATATCATTTGCAGTTCAATAGGTTTTGACCGTATAAACTATTGTTCTTTTTTTACTTATTTAAATAAATAAAAAGAAATATTCTATAACTATACCGTTTTTTTTTTATTTTTTGTTCTTTTAAGTTTCATTAATTATTAAATTAAATTTATTGATTAGAATTTGAATTAATAATATGCTTAAAGTAAAAACAACAGCAATGATGTAGAATAATAAATTACATACATTTTTCAATGTATTCAAGAAACCATCAAAACAACTTTGTAGCCAATGGAACTCAAACCCTGTACTAAAATTTGTTTTACGTATTTTTATGAATTATTAAATCATGATTTTGGATATAAATAACTTGTTTAAGCTTTATTTTTTGAAAATAATACACTTTTATGTCAGAAATAAAGTACAGTTTGTTTTGCTGCTATATATTATACGTTGTAGGAGGTACAGGTATGGGTCTAACATTGAACCTGGAGAAAGCAAAATTGATAAATGGAGGTTGACTACCTATATCTATAATAACATGTTGTAATGACTGCATTTAACTAATAATCTTCCACAATAGACAGCAAAAGGTAATAGAAAGAAGAAAAGCATATCTTGGAAGATATACTGTTAAATGTATCATGAAATTTAAAATTCCCATCAAACTAAAAAACCAAAGTTTTCATTACATTTATATGCATAAAATGTAAAAAAAAAAAAAAAAAAATTAAAAACGTAAACATTAGACAAATAAAACAAACCGTAGATGTATCTTACGCCGTCAAAAACTTAAATGGAAATGGACTGAAAATGTACATCAAATTAAGCGAAGCAGAGGGGTCAAAATAAGCACAGTGTGGTTACTTCTGCATAAAAAAATAGTCTGCAGAGAAAAAACGAGGAAGCATGAGAAAAAAAAAAAGTGAAAATACGTTGACTCTTCAGGCTTAAGACAGAGAGTTTTAAAATATTTTGCAGTAGGCCTATGTCCTCTATGAAGGGTCTATTATATAATTTATTATATTGCATTAAATTCTTCAAAATTTTGTTTATATTTTAAAATTCATATGGAAACGTAAACGTATCCATTTTAAATAATATTTAACGATGGTTCGTTACCGACTGATATCAATTATTTTATTTGAAAATTTTTGTTGCTATCGTTCTTAGTACTTATATTTGTTAAATACTTTAAGATTATATTATTAAACTTTTTAGTAACCAATTATTGTGTTTGCTGTAACATTTTCCTTTCGCAAGGTAAGTAATTGATAATAATTTTGGTATATTATATTTTTTAGTAATGTTAGAATTTGGACGGGTTTGCGATTTTTTTGGGTATCTCGCATTAAAAGTGTGATATATACAAAATCCGAATTTTGACATAATAATTGGTTACTAAAAAGTTTAATAATGTAAGTATTCAACAAATGTATATAAGTACAAAGACGGTAATAATAAAAAAAAAAAAAAAAAAAAAAAACAATTGAATAATGATACGTATGTCAGTCGGTAATATAAAATTCTATCTTGATATATTATAAAAATTAAAATGTTTTCACTTTGGTTAATGGCTATATAGCTGAAAATAGCTAAAGCCAGAAATTTAAAAAAAAAAAAATTTGTATACAAATTATTTTACATAAAATTCGCCACAATTTTAGCTAATAAGCAATTTGCAATATTTTTTATTATTATTATTATGTATAAATCTATAACTGTCTTGACTGCACATTTACAGTATTTTATGAAAGCCAATGATTAAAAATAGTTCACACATTGATACTCAACTAACAATATATATGTGGAATATATAAAAATTAAAATTGTTAATTTTTATTTATTCTATATTTAAAATTATTAATATTAAGATAGAATAAAAATTTGTTTTTTTAAATTAACAGCAGAGTTCTATCCGAACAGACACGCAAGTAAGCGAGTAAATAAGAAAAACGTGATTGACAAAATTATTTTTCGAAATTTTGTCAAGTGTCTCTGAAAATCAATTTAAAGAGTTTAACACCTAGATAGAGTATAATTAGCATAAATTTTATTCATATATTATTGATTCTACGTATTATATATTCCAAAAACTTTTTTAATAAAATATTAGTTCAGACATTTTCAAGGACTCTAATGAAATATAAAAATAGTCTGTATACCTTATAGAGGAGGTTGTATGGCATACAATAAACACATTATTTTCCCAGTACTCATAATGTTTATTCGTCAAATTTCGATTTTTTTTAAATATCAAAATTCTAAAATAATTGATTTTGAGACAATTTAAACTACTAATGTGAACCTATACCACACGCGTATATATAAAATCAAAATCGGATGAACGGTCCACGATATATCAATTTTAAGTGAAAAGGAAGTAAGTTTCGAGCACTATATCTTCCTCGAAACGGTAATTGATAGATGAAATAAATGTTGCTAAAATAAGACTATACCGAACACCTACACTATTGATTATAAAAAATTTACATATATTCGTAGTTTTGGAACTATGCGCGCTCAAAAGGTTCCAAAATACCGTGATAAATAAATTGGCATTCAGACTACGGCCAGACTACAATAGCACAACCTTACAATCGACTCCATAGTAAATATTTACCAAATATTTATTTGGTATCGTGATAGCAAATATCCAGACCAGAGCAAATAGATATTCGAATGAATTTAACAATACAATACTAGAAAACACAGTCAGTGAAGTTTTTAGGTATATTTATGGATAAAACCCTACACTTTTAAACATCACGTCGATTTATTGATAAAATTGATTCGAATATCTATATAACCCCCCCTCCCCCTACTCTTTTAAACATCACGTCGATTTATTGATAAAATTGATTCGAATATCTATTTGCTCTGGTCTAGATATTTGGTACCAAGGTAATTATTTACTAAATATCGTTTATTAATTTTTTAAAACCCAAATATTATTTTGTAGTTTTGTACCAATAAACGTTGCAGCAGGAATGAGATACTTCATAAGCTTTAAAGATACTTATCTTAAGTATAATAATATATTTAATTACTCACGAGGTGGCTGAAATCTGTTCCAGAAGCCATAGTTTAAATAAACTTAATCATTAGCCAAACAACGCACTACAAATTTTTCCGATTTATTAAATGAATGACATATTATGTAAAATGTGTGTAACCAAGGAAATGATATTTCATGCATTTCATTGACATGGGGGTCAATTGATTTATTACGGTTCGGGTGACATAGACTGTGTATTTTAAGAATAAAAAACAACATGGTGGAAGATAGAATAAAACACGTGAAGATAACAACTAACAACAATTAATTGTTTAGATATTCGACATATAATTAAATAACATTGTTTGGGCTATTTTTAATTAGCATTCATAAAATACTATAAATATCCAGTCTATACAGTTATAAATACATGTATAATAATTGTAGCGAGTCCAAACATTTTACGAAAAAATCTTTCAAACAAAAGTTGTTTAAAAAAAAAATAAACCTTTTTCGTGTTTCAATTAGGTCTAGAATACCCCACCAAAATTTTAGTCCGTTATCTCTTGATGACGAACAGACAAATGGAAATAGATAAACAATCTATGAACATAAATCACATCTTATAATGATGTATAATTCCAATTAGTTAATTTTTAGTTGAAAAACATTTGGCATTCATCAGTGAAAAAAATTACATCTTTACAGAAAGACTGCTAAGCAAACCGTCCATGAAACTTGAATAATATTAATATTACTCGAATCATTAACGTTCAGTTAAATATTGATTTGCATACAAGTATGGTTGATTATTTATGCATAACTCTATATATACTGAATGTACTTAATAATTAAATAATAGGAATAATAGACGGCTACAACTACTATAAATTAACATACAAAACAAGTCACGGTAGATTTGGACCTTAATGGTTACACCAATTATGTTATGACGAAGCGATACAAATTCAATACTTAATATAAAAACTACCCTTACTTATTGTTGTTTTTTCTCAAAAAAAAAAAAAAAAAAAAAAATGTTGGTAAATTTAAGATTTTTGTTTGAATTTTCATGAATTTAAATCAATATTAAAATACGGCTGCCACTTTTAAGTCTGCATGAATTAATAGTCACTCTTCAATTGAAATATAAAAAAAGTCGAATGCACACTCTGAGTCTCTGATTTTTAATGAAAATTTTTGAAACGCAGATAGTTTAAGTTATTTGGATATCGAAATCAATTTTCAACTACCTAATTTATATATTGTGTTATAACTATATGGAGCCCGGCGTGTTCAATCTTTGCTAAAATTTTATTTTATTTAAAATAATAATTTTACAAGGTTACTACAGTTATCGTTATCAAAATTTATAAGTTCAAATTCAAAAGTTACTATATCAAAAAGACTTTTACTCTTTAAAATATTACTTTGGTTAGACAAACAATCAAGAAATTCTAACATGCATAGAATAATTTAGGCCCGTAAATATGTGTACGGTAGCCAGAAGGAGTTCGACATTAGCATTCGAAGCGGTTACACACATTTATATGTAAAACAACAATCATTCAATGTTCTACAACTGTATAATTCATAACCAAATTAATTAAAGAATAAACTGAGTTTGTTTTAACCGTTAATCTACACTGTTAATGTTAATATTAATTTTTTTTGAGTGTTTGTAGAGAGAATAAAGAAGGACGGGGAATTTTTGGCCTCCAGATAAAGATACGTCGGACTCTGACCTTCCGACTAGCTTCGCTCGTTAGGAGTATATGTAAAGCCTTCGCCAAAGCTCGCTCCGCGCATAAAGAAATGAGAACCTTTGATCTTGTTTAAGGTCTACGGTCTGGCCACGTCTTTCAGCTTCAAATTTCGATTTACTCGTAAGTAATTAATCGCAATTTTTTCTATTTAATAAAAACAAAAACGATTATACAGTAAACGTAGCAAAACGGGCGGGTAACTGTTAGTTTTTTACGATAAAATGTCCTTCATCTCCAAGATACCATTTATCTCTAAACTAAAATTCATCAAAATTGCTTCAGTGGTTTAATCGTCCTATTATTTAATATTCAGTGGTTTAAACAGATAGACAGACTGAGTTAGTAACTTTGGTATTTTAGACTAGTGTCGATAATTTTTGAAACCAAAAAAAATTACAGTAGAATGAAACCCATTAGAAAAGGAGGGAAATATGATAAAAATGAAAGGAAAAATAAATTACGGTCGATCCGAGTTCGGGAAGTGGGAGGGAGGGGGTTTTTAAGGGTAAAAAATGGTTTCTCTTGATTTCCGGCAAAACTACAAGTCCTATGGACAAAAGTTAAATGGCAAAGTGTATTTACAATTTTTCCACGTAACCTCAAAATTTAGGTGAAAAATTCAAATCACCAAGTTTTTGGTTTTTATTTTTATCTTTTTCAAAAAAAAATTTTTTTCTACGAAATTTGATGAAAACTTACCTTATTATGTCCCAAATACACTGTAATGTTTTTGATTTAAAATATTTATTTTTTTGCCCTATTTTAACTTAATATCAAAAAAGCACCCTAATTTTCAATCGAAAATTCTGGCGTCAAAATATCAGCTTTTTCCAAAAAGTCTGGGGGCTTTTTGTTCGTTGAAATCTCTACTTTCTGATGGTGTAAAAAAAAAAAAAATATACATACCAATAGTAAATGTTCTCAGAAAATGCAAAAATTGAAAAAAACTCAAATTCGAAAATTTTTTTTTAATCACTATGTACAATTTTGCGCTATTTATTAAAATTTACACTTTAATTACTCAAAAAACGTAAGATTTCATGTTACATTGATAAACGAAAAAATTGTAAATTGAAATATACTACTATAATTAACAAACAAATAAGTTAATAAATTAAAAGTTAAGACATCTACAATATTTTGAAAAAGTTGTAGAATCTTATTTTTTTAGATGCTTATTTATTGCTGTTTTAAGATAATATATATACCTGAATATATACCTTTAATTTCATTGACAGAAAATTGACATTCTGTTTCGTTGCCGACGATATAATTAATTAGATAATTAATAAAACTCGTAGTGTTTTCACATGCTAAGCGGCCTCTTTTTTTTCTGTTCTATTGTTATAAAAATTAGCCATACAAACAGTGTGATAATGAGTTTTTACTGCGGCTAAATCAGGCACATTTCTCAAACGAGCTGAAATGTTTTTATCGAAATCAATTAATGTGTTTTGTTTTTGAATATGCTGTAATATATTATCTTTTGTATCGTTACTTTGAACAGATGAAATTTTTTCTTTTGAAATCTTACCGAAAAACCCACCGCAGAGAAAGCAATGAAATTGAAAATTAAATGTAAGAGCGTCCTTATTTATTTTTTTTTCTTCCAATGATTTCCTATGTCTTGAGCTACAGAATGTAGCTACTGCAGTCTCATCATTATAATAACTTTGACAAGTTCGATGAGTAAAAGCTGATGTTAAAGTTTCAAATTTTAAGTGGTTATTTGAATTTTTCACCTAAATTTTGAGGTTATGTGAAAAAATATACAAAAGTTGTAGATCTTTTTATTACCTACAACTTTGCCATTTAACTTTTTTCCAGAGGACTTGTAGTTTTGCCGGAAATCAAGAGAAACCATTTTTTACCCTTAAAAAACCCCTCCCTCCCTTCCCGAACACTTCCCGAACTCGGATCGACCGTAATTTATTTTTCCTTTCATTTTTATCATATTCCCCTCCTTTTCTAATGGGTTTCATTCTACTGTAATTTTCTTCCACTTTTTATAATTTTTTAAGGCTCTACTCTAGTCTATTTATTATATTAAGGATTTTTAAATTTATTTTTTATAGAAACATGCGTTTCTGAAGAAGAATATTGTAAATATGATTTTTAGCCAATTTGATTTCTTAAAAATTATATATCTACATTTCATTTTTATACTCGACATATATACATTATATCAGAGTAGCTTAATTTTAGTTTAAAGGTTGTAACGCTATAAACTATTGACCGCACAAACACATTTTGTGATAAATTTTACATATAATCATCTAATTGTCCATTGTCACATGTACGTCCAAAAGAAATAGCGAGTTGAAATTTTGGTGATGTATTTAAGACATTGGCTCTAATGGATTCGAAGATTCATGAACTATTGAACCACTAAAGATAGAAGAAAATATCAAAGACAAAAGATGGTTGTTTTTTCAAAACAAACATCTTTTGTTTGAATCATTTTTTCGTAGTTTAGATTCGACACAATTTCAGCTTAAATTTAGATTATAAGCACATATAATATTTGCAATACATATTATTATTATATATTTGTTATAACTAAGTAGATTCCATCTAAAAAATTAACATTGTTAGTTGTTATATTCACTTTAGTCCATTGAAAAGTTACATTTGGGGTTGCGTTTTTTAGAGGACGCAATTTTATTTTTTTGATGTGCAGGGGGGGTCAGTGTAAAGCTAAAACCAAGTTTGTGGGGTCGCCACCCTTGTCCCATGGCCGCCATCTTGAAAATAGGGGTTGAAATGGTATTTACGATATATCTCTTAAACTATTTATTTTATAAAAAAAATTTGTTAACATTTTTTGTTGCAAATTAAATTCTCTACAACTTTACTCCAGTAACTTTTTGTCGTAGAACTATAAATAAAAAAGTTATAAGCGAAAATCTTCGGAAATTTGAGAAAAAAATTTATATTTTTCGATGTAACTTTTTTTTTTATCATTTTACGAAAAAATGATATCTGACCATTTTTGTACATCGTTTTTTGAGGAACAACTTTTATTCGCATCATTTTTTCATTAAGTCAATAGCTAAGGTTTTACAGCGCTCCGAAGTGAGTACTATTTTTCAGTACTCTTAACTATACCTATATTATACGTGTGTACCTATAACATGTCATCAGTTATTGTTTTTTTTTTTTTCTTTTTTTTTACTTTATTATTATAACTTTTTTAATTACAAATTTTGCAATATTATTAATAATTAATTATTGACTCTTTTCCCCACCACCCACGAGGTAGAGTCTAGAGGCGCGTTTTTTTTACGTGGTATCCCCAATAGGCATAATCCACGGTGATTTTCTAAATTAGAACTACTCCGTCCTCAGTCGTTTCGATGGACCAGGCTGCGGCTCAGCATCTGATCGGCTTTCTGAATTAAATACCAGTGGGAGAACTGGAGAAGGAAGGGGTGTTAATGTTGGCGGTTCATCATCAAAGTCATTTTCATTTATTAAATCTGAGAGTTCCATTACGTTGCTGCAAGTCTCTCCAGAACAATGGAAGCACACTGCAGAACATTTCATTCCTGCTTTTCGGCATCCACACATCGCTCCACAGTTTCCTTTGCATTTGCAGAAGACCAATTTTAGAAGCTCAGGGGGTGCTGGAGGTTTAGAGTTCTGCACTGGCATCAATAATTTTCCACATTTTTTCCAGCCCCAGTCTTCAGGATCATTATAATTACCAAGCCACGACTGGACCTGATGGTAGACTCGGAAAGTATGAAAGCGAGCTGTGTCTTGTGTTGGAGGAAGTGAGGATAAGTTAAATGTACATTTTGTCACTGCCTTGGCGAATTGTTTGTATCTTAGGCTGTCAAGAGAATTATCATCTTTATTACCACCGTATAAAGAGATAAAAAAACGTTCACCAATTACAGTGAGCAAAGCAGGGTCAACTCTCTTGTTGAGAAACAAAGCCGTTCCACTTGCAAACTCTAAATGTTTCTCCAGGGTTTTCACAAATTTCATTTTACCGATATTGTAAGGAGCTGAAGTTGTGTCACATCCGGAAAAAGCATGAAGAAACAGCAAGTTATTCGCAATGACATCTCCGTACATAAAACCTGACGCACTATATAATTGTTCTGCTGTTCGTCCTTTTGATGGTTTTAAAAAAAATACATTTGCTTGTTTTCTGCCAAGTGCTGTGAGCAATATCAGTATGTCAATATCTTCAGCTACAATAGTAACGGTATCAAATAATGGAGATGCAGCAAGAGCAGTACGAACGATAAGAGCGTCTGCGTCAGATTCAGCTTGGTCAACAGTGAAACCCATTTCTGAGAATACAGTTTTAAGAAGTATAATAAAGTTAGATTTGTTTTTCTCATTACCAAGAAATTTCTCTTGTGATAATGTCGGTATGGTGTTCTTGTCAAATTTTACTTCTGTCGACTGGTGTTTTTTCGTGCAGCGCAAACGTTCCCACACACATAATATAATAATATAGTTCACGTATAATATAGGTATAGTTAAGAGTACTGAAAAATAGTACTCACTTCGGAGCGCTGTAAAACCTTAGCTATTGACTTAATGAAAAAATGATGCGAATAAAAGTTGTTCCTGAAAAAACGATGTATAAAAATGGTCAGACATCATTTTTTCGTAAAATGATAATAAAAAAAGTTACATCGAAAAATATAAATTTTTTTCTCAAATTTCCGAAGATTTTCGCTTATAACTTTTTTATTTATAGTTCTACGACAAAAAGTTACTGGAGCAAAGTTGTAGAGAATTTAATTTGCAACAAAAAATGTTAACAAATTTTTTTTATAAAATAAATAGTTTAAGAGATATATCGTAAATACCATTTCAACCCCTATTTTCAAGATGGCGGCCATGGAACAAGGGTGGCGACCCCACAAACTTGGTTTTAGCTTTACACTGACCCCCCCTACACATCAAAAAAATAAAATTGCGTCCTCTAAAAAACGCAAGGTAAGGCCTAAAAAATGTAACATTTCAATGGATTACTTGTGAATTATAACTATTGACAACTATTGATAACAAATCAGAATCGTATAATTATAATTAATATTATGTGACGATTAAAATTAAATTTTTTTTTTTTTTTTTAATTTCCAATTAATTTTAATTATTTTTGCCTTAAAAAGGAGGCTGCGCCTTCTACAAGATCAAATCTATCTCTCTATATCAAAATTTACGAACATGGATTAAGTAGTTTAGGCGTTAAAATGTAACAGGCAGGTATAATATGTTTACTTTAGTGGTATTTATAATATTAATAAGTTAACGATACCATGGTAATATCAAATTTATAGCATGTTTGAGAATTAGTCTAATTTTTCCTCAGGGGATACTAGTAATGTGTTAATACAACAAGTTGTAGAATCTGACAATCGCACACAAGAATGAAACGATTCGCTTGAGGTGATAATATACGCCAAATGTAGCTATAATATTAAAAGACATTCATACTAAACAAGACTTTAACTTCTGGTAGAATAAAGAACTATGTAGAATATCATCACATTATAGGAACTTTATGGGTATACAATTTTTAGTATAGTGCCAAATACATTCGTATAATTAGTTACATATTTTAACGAAAACGTGGTTTTAATTGCATATTTACTGTTTTTTGATGTGTAAACCTTTACGACTTACAGAAATAAAGAGATGGTTATCAATTCGATTATTCAAAGTTTAAAACATTCGGTTATTCCAGTGATGTTGATTTACAATTCGACATTACATGGCTTTAATACAACGTAAAAACAAGAAACAAACAAATTAAAATATTTTTTATATATTAAAAAATTAATAGAAGTATTATTTATTTTGTGAAAATCCATTTTTATAAAATAATAATTGAAACTTTTACGAGTGTACTTTTTTTGACTTACAAAATCATTATCAATTAATGAATATTCTTTTATTTTGGAAATATATAGGGAAAGCAGGTAAGATTATTTGAATGAAGAGTTGATAAATATTTTTTCGATATTTCTAATTTTAAATTTAACACAATAAAGCGGAGTTATTAAGGTCTATTTGATTATTGAAAATTGTAAAATTTAATTTTTGGCTTTTGTCGCAAATATGTAACACCTCCAGCTCATGTTGAAGTTATACTTCTTTAGACGCGTTATGAAAATATTCACAGGTTGAAGCTGTTTGCAAAACCGCTCATTATGTATCAAATTTTAGTTATCGTAAGCCACTGAACATTGAAGTTACCATTCAATCATTACCGCAAGATGCTATGGCAGTAAATATAATTTAAAAATAACTTTCGCATAAAGAGAGAATTTATGCTATACTTAATGTAAGAAAATATATATTGATTTATTTAATTTTTCAATTTTTAACTGAGCTTTATTGACTGTGTTGACTATCCTTCTACAGTCCGTTTATTATTTTATTGTAATTAATTATTTGTATGCAATTAAAAATTGTTTTTTAATGATGCCAAAGAAGTATAACTTGTGACGCGCGTACATAACGTACATAACACGCACCCATTTATTTCAATATTAATTTTATTATTTGTATTGGTAATATAACCAGTATTTATTTATTAACAACAATAAATATTGTAATAGAAAACGATAGATTTAAAAAAAAATTATAACAATCAAAAATTTAACACAAATTAAAAGTTAATAATAATAGTAAATACTCTTCAATAATTCATTTTTCCACTATAAAATTTATAAATGCCAGAGCGCTCGAACTATAAACATATAAATCTAGCATTTTAATTTTCGTTTCGAGTTTCATTGTCCATCATATTACACAGCGTAAATTTTTATTTTTTTGAAAATTTGTTTGTACAATTAAAAGGCTTCGCCAACATTAATTTTGCATTTTTTTTTGTCTAGGAATTTGTAACATAAAAACGTCCAATTGACCCCTGTTATTTTTTTTAATGAATTCTAATCAATAGTTTGGTTAAAAACGTGAGAAACTTACAAACAAATAAAGCTTGAATAAAGTTTTCAAAGTAATTTCTTACATTTATAAAGTATAAATAGTTCTTACTATTTGATTATATGTAATTAGTGCTGTTCATGTATGTATGCATGCACGTATGTTTGTAATCATACCTACATGTAATTAACGATTTAGGTACTTGATAAAATATATGCTATTTGTGTTCATTCACCAATATTTTATTAATCGAAATTTATAATTACAATAATAACTTTTAGTTGTTATACTACTTCTTATATGAAAGTACATTTAAAGCTTTAATCTCATATTATTATTTTTTTTAAACTTTCAGTTAAATTATAATACATGAATCTAAATAGCTTATTTATTTATTGTTTCAATTCAATTCTTTATTAATTCTTTTTTTTTTTTAACAATATATAATTGTACAGAATAAGTAAAAAATAGGATGGGGCATATGAAGGGAAGGATAAGGATAATGCAGCTTTGGCTGACTTTATAAGGAACTATCCCAGTATTCAGTTTGTGCAAACTAAATGGAAAACCATAGAAACCATTGGCAAGGATAACCGACACCCGATACTAATGATTCAAATCCCTCTCGAATATCACTGAGACAGTGGTTTGGTCAGGGTTAACTTCAGTTTCTTTTTCTTTCTATTTTCTCATGTTAAAATTTAGCTAAGTTGACTTAGATGAGACAAGATTGTGTCTAATTGTCGCAAACTCAATAGTTTGGTCAAAATTGAAGAAAAAATTTCGTTTGGTCCTGAACAACAATCTAAAAATAAAATAAAAACAGTTTCTTAGAAAAAAAAATAGGATTTTCTTTTATAGCTCACTGTGAGAGTTCATTGATTGATATTTTCGAAGGTCAAAATTTAAGGAACACAATTACTTGACACATCTAAACCATCAACAAAATTAACTGAATTTATTAATGGCTGCCGTGAAATCAGTATGGATATGAAAAAAAAATAAATTCGGAGATGTAAATAAATTTTCAGGCTCAGGTTTATAAGTAAACATAGTTAAAAATAATTTAAGAAACTTGTAAAAAAACAAAAAAACTACAGTCGATCATGTAAAAAAAATGGAAGAATTTGGTTTTTTGAAAAGAAAAATGAATGCAGCGACATGTAACAGGCAATATTGAGTTGGGAAAATTGTGTATACATAACATTGGACGTTTTGGCAATTTTTGTAGTTAGGCAGAAGATTTTGTACACTATCGTAAAAATAATTTTTACAGCCTTCTTAAATACATACTTAAAAATTCCAGTAAATTAAAAAAAATCCTTTAAAACGTTTACTAAAATTTCATAAATTTCGTGACCTTACCATGATTTTTTACGCAAAATTAATAATTTTCCATGGCCTGTAGACACCCTGTTAACAAATTTTTTACTTCAAAGTATAAGTGGGGAATATTGAATTTTAGCTTCCCATAATTTACATTTTAAATTTTGTTTATTCGACTGATAGTTACAGAGATATGCACATATAAAAACATAAAAAAAGTCAAATTTTTGGAAATTCAGTTATAGTCTATTCTAGGAAAACAACTATCTGAATAAAATTTGAAGAAAATTTAATTACCTACAAAATGCAATTATATTTTTTTAACCAACTCTACGGAGGGGGGGGGTGGACGTAAAAGTTAAGACAACGGTACAAGATTGAAAAGAATCCCTTTTTTAGCTAAAATGCAGAAGCTATAATCGAAAATCTGAAGTGTCGATTTTTTATTTGGTTAATTTTAAACACTTACCAACCATCCTAGATAATATACAAATTTAGAACTACCGGACTATTAGATAATTATTGCTTGTTATAGTTTAGTGATTGTGTCAAATTAAGTCCAAAATTTAAAATTGTAACTTACAAATCTTGAAAGCAGTAAACAAATTAAATGTAGTTTTCATAAAATCGCATAATTATTCGATTTTCATTTGGTTTACTGTTAATGTGTCTCTTATAACGGTAAGTCATCTTTTATACCACTATAATAGGTTAAAGAAATGCTCAAAATTAAAAAAAAAATTGTTTTTTAAAAACAACAATTATTTGTTTTAGACCTACAAGTCATTTGCTAATTTTCTCGAATTTGAGAAATAACGTTAATACTACATCAGTTTGTAAACACTACATCAGTATTTTATAAAATTACAAAAGTTGCAAATCCAACAAATGAAAAGTAACGTTATTATGTTTGAATACCCATACCAAAATCAAATTAAGTTACTATACAAGCAATTTATTCTTTCGTTTCGCCAAAGTAATGGCACGAAATCAACAAAAATTTATTTAAAAAATTGGGAATCACGATCGCAAATATTTATACAAATCTATTTTTTATTAGTAAACATGTACTTTAAATGATTTTAAATCATTTTTCAATTTAATCAAACAATAATTACTGAAAAATTATTTCATATCGTCGTAATATTGTAATAATAAAATTTCATAATAAATTTCAGTTTCGAAATAGAAAAAAACAATTATTTTGTTAGCACGTAAAGTTAAAAACTTTAAATTTGATAAAAATAGGATAAGAGTTGGAAAATATAAACTAAACTACGTTCCACTGTAATAGATTATAAATTGTTTTGGTAAATTTATGATTATTTCTAGTAAAATAAGTTAGTAAATAAAAATATTTTTCATAAAAATCCATTAGGAGTTGTATTTATTCATTTGAACATATTAGTCATAGGATGCAAATTCTATGTAAAATTTCTTTTTCAACTAATTCTATGTATCTATATTCTTTTTTTCGTTTATTTGATAAAAATATTATTACTGATAAACTTTGCAATATTTTTTTTTTTTTAATTAAAATAATTACACGATAATAATTTAGAACAAAAAACATCTCATTTCGCAATAACAATACAGAAAAATAAAGATATTCATTAATAAATAAAAAGCCGGTAAGATCAAATCCGATGATTTAAATACCGAAACTAAAAGTAAATAACCACTACCTATTCCCAGTAATTAATGAAAATCTATGCAACTTAAATAACAGATAATATATATACATACAGAATATAATTATTTATATTACATGAATATTATTACATGAATGTTAAATGAATATTATTTATTGGTTAAATAAAATTTTCGGAATAAAATAAAAATATAAGAACTTACTTGAACTGCCATTGTTCTTGTTTGTATGTTATTTGTAATAGATTTCGAAACTTTAATGATTCTCGACGCTAACACTCTTGTACAACTCATCCTGTTTGGAAATTTCGTCTTATATAAATATCAAAAACAAGAATCGATTTGTGGAGGTATTCAAACTCTACTCTATGGTACTAAATTGACAACTAATGAATAGATAATTATAGAGAGTTTTTTTAATAAAATAATGATGTTTTTCAATAATGCTAAGAGATGGCTACATGTATATGTTATTAAGAAGAATACAAACCAAAAAAGTTAATCAATGAAGTTAAGCAATAGCAGTCAAAGTCAGTATTTCAATGGGTGACCACCTAGCAGTGGTGTACACTGTTTTTTTTTTTTTTTCTGGCTTTAGCTATTTTCAGCTATATAGCCATTGTCCAAAGGGGTTTATTATTATTATTATTAAACAACAGTACACAGTAATGCTAGGTGGTCACCCATCCAAATATATATTGTGACTGCTGTTGCTTAACTTTATTGGTTGGTCTAAGCATGTCATTACGTTACGTCAGTCCGGGGTCTGGTGTATACTGTTGTTATATAAAAATAATAATCTCCTTTGGTTAATGGCTATATAGCTGTATATATATATATATATATATATATATATATATATATATATATATATATATATATATATATATATATATATATATATATATATATATATATATATATATATATATATATATATATTTTTTTTATATATATTATATACAAAAATTTTATTTTTTCTATAGTATCGAAAAAAGGAATAATGCCAGAAAAAAATAAATTAAAAAATGAACAAAGGTAATTAAAGAAAGCGCTAATCGTTAAGAATATATATCTGGTTAGTTTTCACATTTCCCCTGAATTGGAGTGATCAGTCACAAATGTTGTCTTTTAAAAATCATCAATCTTGGATCTTGTAATTTGAAATTTTTAGGGTTAAGTTAGATCAAATTCCCATCTTTCGCAAACATTTGATTTCACTGTTAAAATTTTATTTTTACTAAATCTTCAAATTATTTTACTTCGAAAAACTTAAAATTATAATTCATTTTATTTAAACCATTTGTTTTTATTTAAGCAAAAAAATTATCAATTCAAATTGTAATAATTAACAGTGGAATGCATATAATAATGAGAACTCACTAGGTACTACTAGCAGAAAAAATCAAGCCAGCTGCGAATACTCGCCATAAAGGAATTTATTATCTATAACCAACAATTATTTAGTTGTTATAATCTATGTTCACTCGCAGCAAGTAGTTGGCTTATCCACCGCTATTAAGTTGGCGTGGAAGTTTAATAAAATTTATAGAACCAAATTTCAAATAATTACTCCCAAAATGCTCGATCAGGTAATTATATAATTAATTATTTGCAAGGTAATTATTTAATTAATTATTTGCAATCAAAATTACAAAAACTATTTTCTTTATATCTGAGCTAATATATATTTTTTCTATATTTTTTTAATTCAATAATTTGCTACCGATTTGCTCTTTCTATATTTTTGTAATTCAATAAATTGCTCCCGAAAATCAGAATAAATTAAGATATTAATTTATATTTTGAAGCATACCCACCCGGTTTACTCGTTGCTGTGTTATTTTTCACATTTTAATAAATGATATTACATCGTTTACATGCGGATGCAATTCTACCCTTAGGGGAAGAATTTCAAATCCTTACTTATCGGATTCCCGGCATTTAGTGTGCACCCGGTACATTATATACACCCAGTATTTTCGTGGTATTTGCTGGGGTACACCCGGGACCGCGTTCATCCGCTAAATTTTTGCTGTGGTACACATACACTTGATGAAAGGTATATGGACCTCCTGAACCAAGAATGATTCCGGTAATACTTGAACATTTTAACATTTAAAAGTTTCTTTATTTATCATTAAAGTTTACATGATTTTTTTTTTTTTTACATTTTTCTGTTCCTATTTGTTTCAAAAACAATTTAATATTTGAACAATGCCATATGCACACTGTATATAGTTGACAGTTCGTCATACTGCTAGTGAGAAGAGATAAAGAATTTTTATTTTGAATTTCAAAATTAGATTTTGGTTTCTATGGAAATGATGATTTGTAACATGTGAGAAAAAAAAAGACAAAATATGTTTCACAGCTAGAAACATTTTGTATTCGAAAAATAAATTGTCGTTTAAGTATTTTCCTTTACTTATTATTTATGTTTCTCACCGTTTAAACCTTCCCTGAACTTTCACGAATATTTCAAGACCAATATTAGCCAAATCGGTCCAGCAATTCTCGAGTTTTAGCGTGACTAACGAACAGCAATTGATTTATATATATATAGATTTAAAATACAGGATATTTTTCATTTAAACTAGAGGGCCTATTTTAAGAGGCAAAATAAATAGTTTTAATAATAATTATGAAATTAGTAATAATAAAAATTGAAATGGTATAAAATATAAATAATTAATATTTTATATAATAAAAAAATGTTTATATAGCTGAAAGTAGCTGAAGCCAGAAAAAAAAATGTTTATATACAGTGGCTACTATGGTAACTTCCCATTGTTTCAGCCAAGATAGGAACCATTTATATCTGTTAGTACTTTTGACACAATTTTGGCAGCGCTATACATTTCATAATTAGAATACTTAACTATAAAAAATCTTATGAGCAATGACTATACTGTAATGAATGAACGTACTCGTAGAAGTGAATACAATATATACGCTTTATATAGGCAAGACAAGGAGCTATGATGACTGTGACAGCAATGTATTCCAGAACAATTAAAGAAAAAACGTACCGACAGTATTACTTCATATACATAGATATCATAGAATATATACTACCTAGCAAATTAAGTTTGAAAATGAATTGAATACAAAATTATTTATATATTATACTTTTTAAATAAATATAAAAAAAACATTATTATAATGGAAGATTGGAAAATTAAAAATGTTAAATTAGAAAATGTAAGCGATTGTGTTGAAGTGAAAGAAATACAAAATGGCAGCTATATGAAAACTGAAGTTAAAGATGAATATGATGAATATTTTTATACAAATATTTATGAGAATATTAAACGTGAAAAACAATTAAAATCAGAATTAATAATCAAAGATGAAATATTTGATAAAAATGTTACAGAAGATTGGAAAATTAAACGTGAAGTACATGAAGATAATAGTAGATACGAAATGAAAGAACCTGCAAACAAATGTGATTGGAAAATTGGACATATTCAGGAAATTATAAAACTTGAAAAACAATTAAATTCAGAATTAATAATTAAAGGTGAAATTTTTGATGAAAATGTTTTAGAAGCACAGTCACAACAGGTTCATACTGAAACTAAAGGGGCTAAATCATTTTTATGTAATATTTGTAATAAAAGGTTTACTCAGAAATGTACTTTAGTACGACACAAACTAATTCATAGTGGAAAAAAACCATTTATATGTGAGTTTTGTAATAAAACATTTACTCAGAAAAATAATTTAGTTCGACATAAACTAATTCATAGCGGTGAAAAACCATTTTCATGTGATATTTGTGATACAAAATTTTCAAATCAAAGTGAGTTAAATCAACATAAAATAATTCATAGTGGCGAAAAATCATTTTTATGTGATGTTTGTAATAAAAAATTTACTTATAAAACTAATTTAGTTAAACATAAACTTATTCATAGCGAAGAAAAACCATTTTTATGTGATATTTGTAATGAACCTTTTAGTAGAAAAAGTGATATAGCTCATCATAAACGAATTCATAGAAGAGAAAAACCTTTTATATGTAAAGTTTGTAATGAAATATTTACTGAACAAATTGATTTAGTTCGACATAAACGAATTCATAGCGGAGAAAAATCATTTTTATGTGATATTTGTTACAAAAAATTTACTAAACAAAGTAATTTAGTTCGACATAAACGAATGCATAACGGAGAAAAACCATTTTCATGTGAAATTTGTAATAAAAAGTTTACTCGAAAATATACTTTAGTTCGACATAAAAGAAATCACACCGGAGAAAAATTGATATAAGGATAACAAATCAAAATTTCCTTGAAACTAAATATTTTATAATTAAAAAATTTGGAAAAAATTCTATAGACTTTGTAGTTCAAATTTCATAAAATAAAATGGCTATATATAATTATTTAATAAAAAAAAATTATAATTTAACCGTGTTTTTTTAAATTCTTCAGGGAAATAAGAATATCTATACTTCAGTCTCGGTTTTTTCGATTTAATATCTATAATTAAAATTATATTTAATTAAGTAAAAATTAAAAGAAAAATTCATGGTCAGTATAGTAGTGGTATTTTAACGTCAAATTTGGACATACAAAACTAAAGAATATCAAATAAATACAATTATTTTAGCCATGTTCGAGTACAAAAAGAGCAATTTTGATGGCGTATTTTAGACATAAAAAGTAAGATGAAGCTCTTGAATGAACAAAATAGGTTTATTGGATCCAATGGATACATGATGATCCATGATCCAACTATTAAACCATTAAAAAAATAGAAGAGAATTCCAACGACAAAAGATGTATTTTTTTTCAAAACCACTTTTGTTTGAAACATGTTTTCGTAAACTGTTTAGATTTGCCACAATTTTAGCTCAAATTGTAATAAATCTAATATTTAAAATATATTGAATGTTTTTGAATAAAATCCATTGTTTTAATTGATGAATCGATGAAATAAATTAAATATTTGTCCATTAATTCAAATAATTGTAAAGACGAATCGATGAAATATGTTGATATTTCATGTATCTTGTTGATTTTTTATGCATGAACACAATCACTCATATCACTTGTTAACCAAGCATGTGTTGATTATTTGGATTTATTGTATTGTACAAAAAGATAATTGATGTTGAATTTTTCTAATGAAGGAAATTGATTACTTCGTCGCAATTTGTCGTGTTCGAGTGATTGATTGATAAAAAAACAGTACATGGATTATTCAATTAATAATAAAACAAAAATAACAAAATCAGATGATACATATCTGGATTTTTTTTCGTCGTATTCTTCTTCTTTTGTATCTGGAGATAATTTTATTGTCTTCTTGCGAACTTCCATATGATGTAATTGATAAATATGACGTTTGGAAATGTAGTTATTATCCGGTCTGACTTTATAGTGCAATAATCCCAGTTTCTTAACGATTGTTCCCAATTTCCATTGAAGTTATTTGCATAGTATCTCGCTTGTACGTGATCTTCCACGCTTAATTGTCTTCCTGGTTTGTTTCAATGTCTTGTTTATGTAAATCGTAAAGGTTTCAAAACATCTAATTTGATACGGATTTGGCGTTTAAGAAATTGTTCCGATGGCGTTTTACCATTTGACAATGGTGATGCTCTGTAGCGGAACAGTATTGCCGGCTAGGACTTTTACGTACCTTCTGGCTAGGGTTGCCAACATTTTCTCAACAAAATACAGTATTTTTCAAAATAACTTAATAAAAAATTTAGTACACTTCTATAAAATATAGTATTTCATGGAGAAATATTAAAAATAGACAAATATATATTTGTTATTTATTTCTTTTCATAAAAACTATATTTCTTTGCACTTTTTACATTTTTTAACAATGTTTTGTCTGAAATAAAAGTGTCATATCGTCGGCGTCAGTGCAGGACTTTCTAAATGCAAAAAATTATTTTGTACAGTAGACGATAAAAACTTTCTTAAAAGCGATGCGAACAATTTAATACAACTTTTTTCACATTATTCGTTTATTTATTTTATAGCCATGTTATAAATAAGGACTTGAGTTGCAAAAGCAAATTAAAGAATTCAATAATTCACTTACATGGAAATGCAGTAACTAAATTGATAGAATTTATGTAGATACAAGGTAATGTGTTACTCATAGAAATAAAACAATATTTTTTTTAAGTAATTTTATTATTAATGAAAGAATATGAACACAATTAAATTCAATCTAATTTAAGTAACTTTTTTAATTACGATGGGGTAGAGACTCGTAAAATGGCCAACAATCCCTGGGGATCACATTTTTAATCTCTTTTAAATCTTTAAACTTCCTCTCAGTAACTGACAAAGGAGCAGAATGTAATTTTGGAAATTCAGCATGAGCAAGGTCTATATTTTTTGGTCTTTGTGGCAACAGACGGTATTTTTCATCGAATTGGAGTTTGTAAGATATTCCCTTACTGGTGTATTTTATAGCTTTGAGTTGAACAACCACAGAATCTTCAACACTGCGACCAGGGCGTATCGATGTATGCTTTAACAGGGATTTGTATCCATAATCACGAAAGAAATCAAAAGTTGGCACGTAAACCTCATACGGATTTCGTTTTCTTGCTTCTTGAGAAATACGGTGATAATCACTGGGCAAATAGATGTCACGATTCTTTAACGCACTTTCAATAGTACTATGGACGGAGTCGCACTCCATTTGAGTGTGTCCTTTGGTAAGGTACTTTTGAATTATTTCAACACCATATTTTTCAGCAAGACTTAATAGTGCATTGGACATTATTACATTTCGGTTCTGGGCTGTACAACCATCATAGTATATTATAATAGGGCGATTATCACCCTTTCCAAGAAAATTTGATTCCAAGTAATGAACCAAAAAAGTAGCAAAAGTTGATGCTGAGCCGTCACTAACAGTTTCATCGAACCAGTTACATGTTGCATCACTTGTGGCAAGATTGTAGATTGTAAAATTGTGGTTACATAGCTTAGTCAGATAGTAAAGAGCATTGGCTTTCGTCATCGGAGACAATTTAACAGCTTGGACATCCATGGTTAAGACATGGCATTCACCCTCCAAAGCCCTGATTTTATCTTTACTTTTTTCGTCTCTTGCTTTCTTCTTTTCAGCTTGATGAACCTCGTACTCATTTTCTGGTAAATGTTCGTTAGTATAGGCCAGACACACGTCACATTGGTCTTTACGAGGCTTGAACAAAGAAACATTCATTTCTGAAAGTACATCTTTCATTTTGTTAATGGTTAGGACATCTATGCCTTCTTTTTCACAACTAGACTTATAAACATTGTAAAGCGAATGATAAGTAGTAAACGTCTGTTCCAAGTACAATTTTTTTGTTGATTTTCGACAGTAATGGCTGGGTAATTTATTGAGAAGATTAACGAATTTTTTTAGAAACTCAAGCTTATCAGTGTTCTTGTTTTCCCTAGGGGCTCTGGAGGCCACTGCTGTTGAATGTTGTTCTATAACACCATGCTGGCTTTTTACCGACCAATCTGCAACTGACCACTGACCCAGTCCAGTTGTGTTTAAGTACATGGTTTTACAAACAACTAATAAATTATTCCTTATTTGCAAATAGTAAGCTAAAGAATGACTACGTTTGCTATTTCCTTCAGTAGTCTTACGTTTAGCTTCACGGTTGAAGACGGTGTTAGACACGAAAACTTTTCTTTGATCCCAGTTCATTTTAGACCATAGATTTGTAAATATTTCCTGTCGATCTGCTTCGGTTATCTCATAACATTTCTTCGTCGAATTTGTGACTAGTGTCTTTTTTGCTGCAATTACATCTGGGTAATAATTTTCTTTCGCTTCTTTCTGTATCATTATGGATTTCTTTGCCCTCTTGGTTTACGAAACCCCATATATTTCTGGCCTTCCATTCTTTTCTTCTTATTAAGGACTCTTTGATTTTCTTTAGAGCGCTTTCGTTTTGTGGGGTTCTCGGTCAGCATTGTCCCACTTATGCAAGGTTCATTGTCAGTGTCATTTGTAGCAACACAATTTTCATTTGCTTCTTGCGTTGGTGCCACAGAAGGGGGTATTTCGATATTGATGGGTCCTTGTTTCTCTTCTGAAGCATTTTTTCCCCTTAGTTCTATTTTTTCAAAGCTATCGTTTATATTATCTAGTAAAATTGTAGGTTTTCGGTTACTTTTGTATTATTATTTTGTATTTCCTGACTTGTAGTTGTATGGTTTGTTAATTTTACATTGTCATTGACATTATTCACTGTAGATACACAACATTCTAAAATAATTGTTTGTTCGAATGTTGGTGATTCAACAAAAGGATTCTCTATTGCGGTTTGTTTATTTCCTTCTGGAACAGGCACTAATTCTGTTCAAGGGGACCCGGTGGTCTAGCGGCCTAAAATTTAGCCTATTTTTAACAATTTTTTTTGATATGACAGAAATGACTAAGGGTTTTAAATTTTTTTAGGCTTATTTTATTACTTATTAACAATACAAAAATGATGGTAAACACAAAAAAATTTTTTTTTTTTAAATTCCAAAAGTGGCGCTGAAGTTCCCCTCTCAAAAAAAAAGGACCTGGCTGCTGAAGGAGGTTTTATCTCTCCCTTTGATCTGAAATTAAAAAATAAGACGGATTTTTAATTAGTATAAGTATAGTTATGGCGGGGACTAGAATAAAAAAAAAAAAAAAAATTTGACAAAATGGCGCGTAATTGAAAGTACGAGTCTGAAAACGACTCTTTTTTTGCAATGTTTTTTTAATAAAAAAAATAGAAATACTCAACAGAAAATATTTCTTCTAGTCCCGGCGAGAGCCAGTACTATTTAGAATGACCTGTTAAAATTTCAGACGAATCGGTCGAACCGTTTTTTTTTTTTTAGCTTCAGTAGACCAAAAAAAGTAGTTTCGAGATAAACGCGTTTAAAGTTTTAAGTAACTATATTCTCAAGAAATTGTATTGAAATATGCACTCACGATTAATCGGCGATCCCAGCACCATAAAGGATTCCCTCTGTTCTCTCATAGTCTTCATTTTCTTGACTCTTGGATTTTTTACGAGCAGTTCTTGCCTGTTTGGAGTCACTTGTGCTTTGACGATCAGCTTTATAGATTCTTCGCTCATCACGATCTCGGGCTAGTTGATCGGCGTATGGGCCGATTTTAATACCCATTACGTCCATCATCTTTAAAATAGCTTTAAAACCTTCGTTAAATGTACAAGCAGCACAACATGCAGCGATGTCCACAATTTTTTTTCAAGAAAATTGATGCTTCGGTGCAAGTTGCCAGACGCAAGAGTTGAAGCTTTCATTGTTATTTTGAGTGTTATTTCCGAGACATCTTTCTAACAGGCTTTCATCCGTTAAGCTCTCGTAAACTGGCTTTAAAATAGCTTGAGCATCATCATCCAGAGCAGGGGAATGCTCATAGCTGTCCAAAGTACCCGCAGCTTCACTTTTACGCCATTTACACCAAGACTCAGGACCTATTGGACAATAGGAGTGTTGCGGATTTTCGTTTGTTGAAATATTGTGATAATACCCCGCTAAAACTTCTTTCTTCATATCTTCAAGAGAATCAGGGTGCCGACGAATTGCTAAACCGTAAAATATAGAAAGTTCCTGTAGTAATTTATTTGTTAATTTTTTCGTTTTGACAGCATCTTTACCGACAGATTTTTTTTTAGTTTTCTTGGGTTTTGCATCTTTACCAGCGTTCTCATCTTTACTAGCTGCTTTCGACATTTGTAATTTCGCTTTTTTCAATTGTTCATATTTTTTTTTAGCTTCGAGTCCACGTTTATACAAACGTTTTTTAACATGTAAGACACACTCTTTCTTTTGAACAGTAAATTCATCACCGTAGGGCTTTATTTCCAATAAAGATTTATACGTCTTGGTGTCGCCGTCTCCAATGTAATTAGCATACTTGACGCCATACACTTCCTCCGATCTTTGAAATATTTCTACTATACCGTCGACCTCCATTTTTCCTGAACTTCCCTCATGATTAGCATCGCAATCATCTTTATGATCCTCATACCACAGCGCATATTCATCAGAGTTTTTTTTCCGACCCAATTCGAACATCCTTGACAAATCTTGCTTTTAACTACAACATCCAGAATTTTATTTGAATACTTTCCAATGATTGATACTAATCTGAGAAGAGAAGAAAAACCACGTTTTGCCCATGAACCATCGCCAGATATAGAAAGTTCATTAGCTGGATGTCCTTGCTCTTCATTCATTTTTATTTCTTCAGAGACGGCTTTTTCGAAAACAATTTTGGTAACGGCTTCTGCAGCAATTTTTATGTTATTTACTATACTATAATAAGTACTGTTACAGAGGCCGTGTCCTAAATCCATCAATCCGCAAAAATTGTTAATTCCTTGGAAACCAACTCCGAGCATCCTCATAGCAAAAACAAGCCTGCGATTGATCTCAAATGCCTTATCGATGAGCGGCGAAGATGGAATTAAGCTTTCTTTGCACTGACATTGGACAGAAAGCTTGAACCCTAAACCACGTTGCGAATTTTTGCTAAAAACGATATCACCATTGCAGTCCTTACACTTAACTATCTGCTGTAATGTTAGAAAAACAGTGGTGAATTGAATTATACAATAATTCATGCCTGGATCCATGTTATATTCTAATTCCTCAGTGGTTTTGATTTTTTTAGCTGAAGTGCTTGTATAATTAGTATCATTCTCACTTGTATAACGATTACCTTTAAAATATCTTTTTTGCCTTTTTGTCCAGGTCTTCTGCTACTAGTTTGGCCCTGCTTACGATCCATTGGTTTTATAAAATTATTTCACTCGATATCACTATAAAATTATTGATGTTATTATAAAATTATTTCTGTAATATTATTACACTCGATGTTGCTGTCGCTGAGGAACACGTTAAACTAACTGAACAACTCTTAAAACTAAAATATTTCCCGTTAAATTCATACAATAGTATAAGTCAGGTATACGGACCCGAGCAGCTGCAATTAGCGAACAATGGAGCCCAACTCACCGATCGTCTACCTGACATTGTAATGGGTTTTAAATATAGAAATACTCGGAATTTTGTCACCAAATTTTAACAGTGTATTTTTGAAATACTATACTTTCGAAATATGAAAATCGATTTTTCGAAAATTCTAGACCACCGGGTCCCCTCAATTGTGAGTTGATATCTCTTCTAATGTATCAAAACTATCGCCAATCCATTCTAATAACACAAAAGGTTCTTCATTAACGTGTACTTCAGTTAAATTAACATTGTTATTATCATTATTTATCACAGGCTACAACTTATCAAAAGGCTGATTGTCGGACAAAAATTCTTCAACAGGAGACAAAGTATTCTGCTTATTAGTTTTAAAAGTAATTAACGCAATCGTATTACCCTCATTCATGGTATTTTCTTTTAATAACACCGTTCTCTGTTGGTGACAGTTTTGGTTAATTTGTGAATCACATTGAAGAGCCATCAGTAGAATCTTTTTATTTCTTTTATTTTTTGAAGTCAACATCGTGTTCGTGACTGTGGACGAAAGAAATGATGTTGTATTAGTAAAAGTATTAAATCAGTGTATTAACTACGTTGTTGCTGTTATGCTTTATTACAATGATGTTGTATTAGTAAAAGTATTAAATCAGTGTATTAACTACGTTGTTGCATATTATGCTTTATTACAATTCAATGTTTAGATTATTATAAATCAAAAGCTCATTTTTTAGTTACGATATACTACTGTTTCTCGCCGTTTCGAATTCGTAACTGAAAAAATCCTTTCTGTAAATGCCGAAGTGGCGGTAATAGAAAGAAGGAATGAAATTACTTTAAATAGATTGTGGAGAGTTTCAGAATTTTTTAAAATATGCTGCTATTTTTGCCGTCTGGTTTTTTTCAGTAAACTCTACAATCTTTACTTTTCCAAAGATTTCATTCAATGTTGTTTTTTCTGAGTAAAGATTGTCGATTTCGATGCTCAATTTTTCTCGTAAATTTAGAATTTCTAATATTGTCTCACAATCATTAAACGAAACCTCGTGTTTTAAATTAAAATTTTGAATTTTGAATAACCAATTCAAAAAATCTTTCACCAAAATCAGTCCATTTATTAAGATACAATAAACATTTATCAATAAATAATAAAAAAATATTTTGAATTTCATTACTTTCTGTGGGGGAATGAATTGAATTGTAGAATTTGCAACATTTATTTGGTTTAATAACAAAAAAAAAAGGTTTTTTTTGCTGTTCTAGTGCTGATTTTAAAGTCGACAGAATATTATACACATCTAAGACTGCGATATTGTTTCCTTTAAGTTGTTTAATAGTTTTATAAAAGTTGTATAAAAAAATGGCTTACAAAATGCAAAAATATTTTTGCTTTAGTATTCCCATTATTTTCATTTATCAATATAGTATTCCCATTTTCATTTATCAATAAAATATTTTGTATATGTGTAGGACACTTCTCCTTTAAACTAAAAAAATAATCACTCAAAGCCTACTAATTCAAAAGTATGTTGTCCACACAAGGAAGCAATGAAAGCCACCTTATACCAAAATGTCATTTCAGCTCAAGCTATTCACCTTCAACAACAGCAAAAAATTTTACTATATGTCCCAAGAATTCAATGCGTTTTGAAATAGCGAACAGTTTTGTTTATTGAGAATGGCTGCAATTGATTGAGACATGCAATAATATTTGATTTTCATTTGTTTTCAGACGTACCGTGCACAAAAATGTCATCAAAATAATATTTCGTTTTTTGGTAGGTTACGAAGAATTGGATCTATGATACGTTTAAATTCGGAGGGGAGAGTTTTTATGCCAAAAGATAAACGATTCATCCGATACACTCCTCGATGTGCAGGTATTAGTATTTCGTCGGCTGGAATGTGTAAATAGGCTTTATGTAAATCCAACCGACAAAAATAACTTGAATATCTTTAACTATATAATATTAACTCGATTTTTTTTATTCAGTAATGTGCGCCCGTGTGTCGTTGACACCAACCTTGTAATCTACGCACAATTTTCGGTTTCCATCTGCTTGCAATATTATCCCGAGCTGTGATGTCCTGATCACGGCGATCACTAATTTCGCATTTTATGATAATTTTTGCTACTTCTAAAGCATCGAGCTTTTTATGATGAAGCATCTTGACGTAAGATTAAAGATATCGGGTATTCTGACACACAACCAATTTTTTGTTCAAAGATATTTGGACCCTGGACCGACGTAACGTAATTACAGACCTTTACCAATCAAAAAAGTTAAGCAACATCAATCACAGTCAGTATTTTGATCGGTGACCACCTAGCAGTACTGTGTACTGTTGTTGCATAAAAAAATAATAATCTCCTTTTGTTAATGGCTATATGGCTAAAAGTAGCTGAAACCAGAAAAAAAAAGAAAGGATAATTGAAAATTTTGAAATTATTTCGTCTGTTCCCAAGATGGCGTTTAATTGGCGTTTGATTGTCGATATCGATCGTTCAGATTAATATTTATATTTTATTTCGACCCTGTTGTTGCGATCGATTCTTTTTCCTTCTTTTCCCTGGAATTTACAAACTTCGGTTGATTTTTTGATATCTACATTTACATGCGCAGTCGAAGATTGTAATAGCTGTTCTTGATTATTATTATCTTTTAGGCCAATAATAAATTGAGCACATAGAAAAATATCTGCATTGGATTTTCTGCAGTTTCACGGTGATATGAAATCACAGTCCCCAACCCCGCTACGGAGGGAAGCTCCGATCTTAGAGATTTATTTCTGTTCGGAATGTTATATCTATAAAAATAGATATAGCTGCAGTGCGAATAGAATATTCTTTCTCGTTGCCAAATAGGCATCTATCTAACAATGTTATAAACTTTTCATACGTTAGATCCTTAGGACTCTTCGGCGCAGATAATGCCGCCATGGAATTCAATTACCCGCTCCAATCGAAATTAAGAGCAGTCCAAATAGTTTTCGAAGCGTTGTTTATAGTTTCGAAAAGATTCTTTTTTCGAATCAAAATTTGCAAACCTTGATATTAAGAATGCGTTACTAGATGCAGAAGGTATTAAGGACCCTTCTGTTTGTTGATTCGTAGGGTTTTCTTGAGATATGTTTGCGATTCACCAGATAGCTTATCTAAAATGAGCTGATTAAGCCCAGTAACTTGGTCTTTCGTAGGTGCTAAAATTGATCTGTCACACAACCACGAATCTTCTTTGATATTGAGATTGTGAATATCATCATAATTCTATGTATTAAAGTTTCCGTGTCCGCCATCATGAAGAAGAATTTTACTAAATTTTGAATCAGCTGAATGTGCTCTCCTCATCTTTTGTTTTAAATTAAGTTTTTTACAATGTCTCCAAAGCACTGAATGTTTTAAACAGGCCTTAATTTCATCGGCTTGCGTACCCTTCGTTACAATTGGTAATATTTGTCTAAAATCCCCAGCGAATAAGAATACGACTCCTCCAAATAATATATTATTACTTCTTATATCCTGCACCGTGTCCTATTCTATAGAAATTTTGTTTGCCATAGTTCATTCGTTCCATACTAATAATACACAATCTAGTAGCACTTTGGCTTTGAGACTATTTTTGGGTATATTGCAGAATGGATTTTCCGTACGGTCTAAATCTAGTGGAATTTTAAACATAGAGTGTGCCGTTTTTCTTCCAGGAAATAAGGTTGCCGCTATGCCGGACGATGCGACTGCTATGGCAATCTTGTTTCCTGCACGTATTTTGGCCAGCAAAAGATTCATCAAAAATGTTTTGATTAATCTTGTTTTTATTGGCGGTACCACGTGGAGCGTCTAAAAAATACACTCCACTAGCGTTTGCATTTATTTTATCAATGAGAAGTCGGTAAATTTGATTTTGTTCATCGTTTAGTCGTGGCTCATTCTGATTTATAGTATTTTGTATAGTATTTTTTATTTTCAATTCGGTCAAAATTTCTTTGTTTAAATTTTCATCAATTCAGACGTTTGTGGAGATGGCAAAGCATAATGAGGGAGAGAATTGCCGCCTATTGAAAGAAGAAACTATTTGTAAATGTGTCTAAATGAGTATTTATGTCTGCATCCGGTTAATGCCGCTGGAAGTCTCTTACATAATCATCCGTAAAATGATCCTTGAACTTCTCCCATAACTCTGTGGGATTAGAGACATTACAGAAAACTAAAATAATGGCGAATAGTTCTCGTAATTTAGATGCGTTACTGATTATACTGGCATCTGTTAAAGTGTCCCACCAATGATTATTTAGTAAGCCAAGAGCAAGGCATGCCGCTTGATATGTAGGATGTAAAATACCATTCACCCTTTTGAGACTTTCGAAAGAAGTTGGTCCCTTGACAAATGTTAATATCAACCTCAGATAATAACATTCCGGATTATTGGGGTGAATTGTATAGATTCTCCCAAGTGTATGCTCATAAAATATGCCGGTATGACCTTCCACAGGAGTACCTGGACGTCGTCGTTGGAATGTTTTATTTTGTTTATTAAATGTGTAATAACCTGGTACAATAGAGAACCTGCGAAAAACTCTTACTACGACATCATGCCGATCAGAAGCCAACTACCCCGTAAAAAGTTAATTGGTAATTTCATCCCATTTAGGGTTGGTCGTGACCGTTATAAATAGGTCGGGACGCCCATAATTCGTGACATAACAAAACGCATCCCTTGTGCGTTGATGCATATATTTAGGTAAACGATGAAGGTAGAATAACAAACTGGACCAAGTCCTCTTCATTCTCATTCTGATGAATTGCGTCTTGAATGTGAGTATAATTTTCAACTCGAAGCTTCTTTTGATTAGTTCCTATAAAAATAGCTGTTCTGTTTCGATTTAAGTATATACGTCAACTAAGTTTTGATTAAATAATCGTTTGTTATTATGTAGATGATCATTTTTTCTTATAATTAATCGGTAACAATAATATTGTAGAGCAGATACTTTTTTTTGGAAATTTGGTTGGTCTGTGCTGGGCTCTATTTGATAGACCGCAAAACTATATCCATATTCCCAACAAACAAACATTAGAGGATACTGCAAAGCATCATACGATCTATGAGTTTCTGAGATTCTCTACAATTGATTATCGTGTCTGCGAAGTATTATATCTCGTTTAT